>OY728136.1:672874608-673546275 GCA_963277665.1 Viscum album | reverse complement strand
ATGTAGGTATGTATGTATGCATGTATGGAGGTATGTATGTATGGAGGTATGTATGTATGGAGGTATGTATGTATGTATGTATGTATGTATGTATGTATGTATGTATGTAGGTATGTATGTATGTAGGTATGTATGTATGTATGTACGTATGTAGGTACGTATGTATGTAGGTACGTATGTATGTATGTATGTAGGTATGTATGTATGTATGTATGTATGTATGTATGTATGTAGGTATGTATGTATGTATGTAGGTATGTATGTATGTATGTACGTATGTAGGTACGTATGTAAGTAGGTACGTATGTATGTATGTATGTATGTATGTATGTATGTATGTATGTACGTATGTACGTATGTATGTATGTATGTATGTATGTATGTATGTATGTATGTATGTATGTATGTATGTATGTCTGGATGTATGTATGTAGGTATGTAGGTATGTAGGTATGTAGGTATGTATGTATGTATGTAGGTATGTAGGTATGTATGTAGGTATGTAGGTATGTATGTATGTATGTATGTATGTATGTATGTATGTATGCATGTATGGATGTAGGTATGTATGTATGAATGTATGTATGTATGGATGTATGTATGTATGCATGGATGGATGCATGTATGCATGCATGTATGCATGCATGTATGTATGTATGTATGTATGTATGTATGTATGTATGTATGTATGTATGTATGTATGTATGTATGTATGTATGTATGTATGTATGTATGTATGTATGTATGTATGTATGTATGCATGTATGTATGTATGTAGGTAGGTATGTATGTAGGTATGTATGTATGTAGGTACGTATGTATGTACGTATGTATGTAGGTACGTATGTATGTATGTATGTATGTATGTATGTATGTATGTACGTATGTATGTATGTATGTATGTATGTAGGTATGTATGTATGTATGTAGGTATGTATGTATGTATGTAGGTATGTATGTACGTATGTACGTATGTATGTATGGAGGTATGTATGTATGTATGTATGTATGTATGTATGTATGTATGTATGTAGGTATGTATGTATGTATGTATGTAGGTATGTATGTATGTAGGTATGTATGTAAGTATGTACGTAGGTATGTACGTATGTATGTAGGTACGTATGTAGGTATGTATGTATGTATGTATGTACGTATGTAGGTACGTATGTAGGTATGTATGTATGTATGTATGTATGTAGGTATGTATGTATGTATGTATGTATGTATGTATGTAGGTACGTATGTATGTACGTCTGTATGTATGTATGTACGTATGTATGTATGTATGTATGTATGTAGGTATGTATGTATGTATGTATGTATGTATGTATGTATGTATGTATGTATGTATGTATGTACGTAGGTATGTATGTATGTATGTAGGTATGTATGTAGGTATGTAGGTATGTATGTATGTATGTATGTATGTATGTATGTATGTAGGTATGTAGGTATGTAGGTATGTAGGTATGTATGTATGTATGTAGGTATGTATGTATGTATGTATGTATGTATGTATGTATGTATGTATGTAGGTATGTATGTAGGTATGTATGTATGTATGTACGTATGTATGTACGTATGTACGTAGGTACGTATGTATGTATGTACGTATGTAGGTACGTATGTATGTAGGTACGTATGTATGTATGTATGTATGTATGTATGTATGTATGTAGGTATGTAGGTACGTATGTATGTACGTATGTAGGTATGTATGTATGTATGTATGTATGTATGTAGGTACGTATGTAGGTATGTATGTATGTATGTATGTATGTAGGTATGTATGTATGTATGTATGTATGTATGTATGTATGTATGTACGTATGTATGTACGTCTGTATGTATGTATGTACGTATGTATGTATGTATGTATGTATGTATGTAGGTAAGTATGTATGTATGTATGTACGTATGTATGTATGTATGTATGTATGTAGGTATGTATGTATGTACGTAGGTATGTATGTATGTATGTAGGTATGTATGTAGGTATGTAGGTATGTATGTATGTATGTATGTATGTATGTATGTATGTATGTATGTAGGTATGTAGGTATGTATGTATGTAGGTATGTATGTATGTATGTACGTATGTAGGTACGTATGTATGTAGGTACGTATGTATGTATGTATGTAGGTATGTATGTATGTATGTATGTATGTAAGTATGTATGTAGGTATGTATGTATGTATGTAGGTATGTATGTATGTATGTACGTATGTATGTACGTATGTATGTAGGTACGTATGTACGTATGTATGTATGTATGTATGTATGTATGTATGTACGTATGTATGTATGTATGTATGTATGTATGTATGTATGTATGTATGTATGTATGTATGTATGTATGTATGTATGTATGTATGTCTGGATGTATGTATGTATGTATGTAGGTATGTATGTATGTAGGTATGTATGTATGTATGTAGGTATGTATGTATGCATGTATGGAGGTATGTATGTATGGAGGTATGTATGTATGTATGTATGTATGTATGTATGTATGTATGTATGTATGTATGTATGTATGTATGTATGTATGTAGGTATGTATGTATGTAGGTATGTATGTATGTATGTACGTATGTATGTACGTATGTATGTAGGTACGTATGTATGTATGTATGTATGTATGTATGTATGTATGTATGTATGTATGTATGTATGTATGTATGTATGTATGTATGTATGTATGTATGTATGTATGTATGTATGTATGTATGTATGTATGTATGTATGTATGTATGTATGTATGTAGGTATGTAGGTATGTAGGTATGTAGGTATGTATGTATGTATGTAGGTATGTAGGTATGTATGTAGGTATGTAGGTATGTATGTATGTATGTATGTATGTATGTATGTATGGATGTATGTATGCATGTATGGATGTAGGTATGTATGTATGGATGCATGTATGCATGCATGTATGCATGCATGTATGTATGTATGTATGTATGTATGTATGTATGTATGTATGTATGTATGTATGTATGTATGTATGTATGTATGTATGTATGTATGTATGTATGTATGTATGTATGTATGTATGTATGTATGTATGTATGTATGTATGTATGTATGTATGTATGTCTGGATGTATGTCTGGTTGTTTCTATGTATGTATGTCTGGATGTATGTATGTATGTATGTATGTATGTATGTATGTATGTATGTATGTATGTATGGATGCATGTATGCATGCATATGGATGTATGTATGTATGTATGTATGTATGTATGTATGTATGTATGTATGTATGTATGTATGTATGTATGTATGTATGTATGTATGTATGTATGTATGTATGTATGTATGTATGTCTGGATGTATGTCTGGTTGTTTCTATGTATGTATGTCTGGATGTATGTCTGGATGTATGTATGTATGTATGTATGTATGTATGTATGTATGTATGTATGTATGTATGTATGTATGTATGTATGTATGTATGTATGTATGTATGTATGTATGTATGTATGTATGTATGTATGTATGTATGTATGTATGTATGATATGTATGTACGTATGTATGTATGTATGTACGTATGTATGTATGTATGTATGATACGTATGTACGTAGGTAGGTAGGTACGTACGTATGTATGTATGTATGTAGGTATGTAGGTATGTATGTATGTATGTAGGTATGTAGGTATGTATGTATGTATGTATGTATGTATGTATGTATGTATGTATGTATGTATGTATGTATGTATGTATGTATGTATGTATGTATGTATGTATGTATGTATGTATGTATGTATGTATGTATGTATGTATGTATGTATGTATGTATGTATGTATGGATGTATGTATGTATGTATGTATGGATGTATGTATGTATGTATGTATGTATGTATGTATGTATGTATGTATGTATGTATGTATGGATGTATGTATGTATGTATGTCTGTATGTATGTATGTATGTATGTATGCATGTATGCATGTATGTATGCATGCATGTATGTATGTATGTCTGTCTTGTATGTTTGTGTGTGTGTGTGTGTGTCTCTTTCTATTTATATAAGTTATCCAAAATAAATTTTCAGTGAGTTTCAAACCCATTGTTCAATAATATTTGTTGGAATTATTTGAACATGGGACTTCTATATTATTTTTAGAGAACAATTTCACTTCACCATGATTTAAATTTAGTTTATCAGTGTTCAAATATATTAATATATATATATATATATAAGAAATTCTAATATACACTTATAGTAGTGGGAATTTAATGCCTGTAGATATAGCCTCTAAACTCATATCTTATAGAAACGGGCATCGAATTCTTATGGATATATCCTAAACACCATGTCTCTATAGCCATAGGATTTAAATAACCATGGATATAGTGTGTGAGTTCAAAGGCTATAGCCATGGGCATTAAATTCCAATGGCTATTGGGTCCCTTCCCATGAATTTTTTTTCATTACTATTCCCATTCCCATGGTTTTTTCATTCCTGCAACACCCTATAGCCATGTTGAATTTTATACCTTAGCTATATGTGAGCTATAACCATGGGAAACTCTACCCATGGATATAGGTCCATGGATATAGATATTTTTTGTAGTAAAGGAGATCAAAGATATTCTTGGTGTGGACATGTATATTTCCACAATATCTTCGATTAACTACTATGGGAGACTTACTTACAATCATGTGATCAAAGAGGATCTCATGGATGGAGCTACATATTATTACCAATGGGGTTACTTGAATAATTTTAGGGTTTAGAACTTGGTACCCTCTAATAGTTCTATAGTCAAGGAAGTTTTGGGTGTGGAACTAGGATACCTAGGATCAATTTTACAATTACTCTGGACACTTTGGATAAAAGTAAAGGATTTATGTGAATTTGAAGTATATTGGTAATATTATCCTTTAGGATTTTATTGATTTTTATTTGGAACTATGACTATTGTTTTTACCTTTCTTTGTACTTTTTTTTGTTATTAATTTTAATAAAAAAATATCTACCAATAGATTTAAATTTCACCGATTTATAAGTTATAAATTCTAATTTTATTACAATTTATATTGTTCCATAAATATAATTCTTGAGTGAGGAAATTATAGTTTAGGTTTTTTACTATAATCCCCCCCCACTCTTGTAGTTCCATATATTCTATTTATTAATAAAACACTTGGTATTAGGGACTATACTTATTTTTTTCAATTTTATTAGAACTTACTCTTTATTTTTATTCTAGATATATTTTACTTTATCCTTACACTAATCATAGAGAAGAGACTAGAATTTTTTTGGAAATTTCAGGTATTCCAATTATACATATTGAGAATATAAATCCAAGTTGAATATTGATCTTCATTGGTGTATATTATGAATATTGACAAGACATAATGAAGACCTTTTTATGAACAATTTTTTAGATCATTTTTTTATGATGATCAAAAATTAAAAAAAATAATCTTGGTTTAATTGGGAATAGAAGCTAGAGTATCAATCGAACTATAATGTTTAGAATACAGTTGTTTTCTCAATGACTATAAATATATACAATCAAATTTCACCTTTTGAGACTATGAATAGAATATAGATTATATTGTAGATAATTCACTTTGGTACATCTAAAGTTCTTGATACTCATAGCGCTATGCGGATAGAATATTTTTAGGAATTTTATTTCCTACCAAGTTAATATTTGGCTCAGATACATCAATATTTTATAATAGTTGTAAATCTAATAAAATATTTGTTTGAGAAGGGAATTATAGAAAAAAAACTTTTAGAAAGCATTTTTGATATTATTTATAAGGAATGGTGATGTGACTATTGGAGAGTGATATAAAAGCTATAATCTGTTTTCCTAATACTACATAGTGGCTAACTAGGGTTATATCACTTGAAGAGCTTATACAGTTTAAATGCACCCTGCTCCTAATTCACTTTATTATATTTTCTTATTATTTCCTATTTTATAAATGTAATGGAATATGGGGTTTCTTTTATCGAATGAAAACCCAAAATTAAAACATGAAATGAAATGCAGAAAAAATGATTTCATTTAGAAGAAAAAATACTCTCCCAATAGAATCACCTAATTCCACCCTTCATTGTCTTTTAATTAATTCCATATTAACATAATGAACACACTCTATCACATGGCAATTCCCACATATTCCATGGTTGTGAGTATAAAATGTACCCATCATGTACACCACACTATAATTGCCCCTTATTTTGGAATATATTTACTATTAAAATAAATTCAAAGTATTTGATAACTTGCATTACATGAAACACTGAGCTTATATAAACCATGAAATATTTTATTAATAAAAGTGACCATTATAACTTAGAAATTAAATTTAAGGGTATTAATAGGATTAACTTCATTATAAAATATATGTATGAAGTATTTCCTTAATTCAAACATATTTATTAATGCTTAGAGTATGGAAAAAAATAATGAAGTTAATATAAACCCCACAACTAGAGTATGAAAGAGGTCAATATGGAATAACACACCAAGTAGGGGATCGGTGCCTGTGTAGTGTTCATCATGATGATACCATTAACTACACCTAGGGAAAGAAAGTTATAGAGGATCTCACTCTAGGACTCATGGAATGATTCCAAAAACTCTATCCAATAATTCATATTTAATGGATCACAATCCTATGTCTAGGAAATGATTCTATACTAACCCATAGTGAATTGATATAGGGAACACACCCTAACAAAACTTATCCAAGATGAAGAGGAAAAGGGATCCAAGTATTCTTTGAAATAGTATACATTGTGTACTAGTAGTACATGGAATGTCCCTTCAGCACTGGGTCCTCCCCATGTATCACAACCCATGCCTGTGTCCATACCAAAGTACATGGTATGTCCCAACCTATGTACTTTTGACCATGTCCAAGTACATTTCTCTACCCACGTACACCTAGTCAGGATGTGTATGTGTAGTAGTAAATAGTGTTTTCATGCATGTGTACTTCTGGTTGTGTCCTTTTACCCTCCAAGGTACACACCACGATTACAGGTCAAGGCACATGTTGTGTGATGAATTCACATGCCCTTTGGTATTTAACATCATCACGGAAACCCTAGGGCCGCACCAAGGGTCCCATATGGTGTGTAAACCCAAAATACACACTTTGTAACACATAATTTTCTAGATTTCTAGATCTTGTTTATGTATTTCAATCCTCTCTACCATCCATCGATTCAGACATTCCCCCTTCTAAAGACTAAGTAATATCGTCATCCAATCCTTGCAATCACCGAACACCAGATTTCGGCCTTTGAATCCATTTGGAAATTTACCTCAAATTTCATCTATCATCATGTACTAAAGAACATAAAATATGGTATCCCCAAATCTATCTGATCCAGTTCTAGTTTTTTCTTCTCACAATCCCCAAGTTGTAATGAGTTCGGATCTATGATGTCGAATCATTGTTCCAAGAAAAGGGTGTGCAATGTTTGATTTATTGGTATATGGGTTGAACCACTGGTAAAATTAAGAACTGATAATGAACACATGAGAAAATTGGGATAAATCCAGAAAAAATGAAAAGAGGAATGAACCTACATCATGTTTGTTTGGCTTAGATTCATTTTCATTAGAATGATAAATGAAGAATTAATAATAAATGAATAAATCTCCCAATAATTACCCACGGATAAACCCATCCCACAATATAATTGATCTATGAATCAATTTGTCGACCGATTGATTCTAATTAATCATATAAATATATAACGAGGAAATAATCCTAACAAAACAAACATCCAACCTTGACTTGTATCAGTCATTGGTGAATAATGATCGCTTTTTCTTATCATTGGAAAGATCCACAGGTTCTGTTGGCACACTAATCCTTGTTCATGATATGTTCTAATATCAATCACCAAGAATTATCTCTACTAATGACTCCTTTGAATCCCCAGGTTCATGTGTCTAACATTAATATTTTCTCATAATGGGACATTTATAGAAATGATTTTTGGTTAGATAAATTAAAATAAATTAATATATTAATTTATTTTATTTTTAACATCCTCCCATGATCATGCCTCAACCCAAACACCTGATGTGTTCCAAGGTTATATCATGCATAAGGTAAAACCAATGATCTAAACTCAAGGGTTCCCTCATATTTATAATCTAGGCCTCTTTGTTGGTGTTATTCAACTTTTTTAGGAAAAATAGATGTGCATGCATTTGAAATATTTAATATATTTCAAACATTTATTCTAGGACTACTAGGCCTCAGAATCACAATATATCTTAGCGTCTGGTCTCAAAAATAATCCATACAATATACAAAAATAATACATGTAAAATCTGAGTCACTAAATTATCCCCAAATTGGGGCTTTACATCCTAAAAATCCAAAAGAAATGCTACACAAAGAGATGTGGGTACTGATCACGCATCTGGGTATCCTTCTCCCAGGTTCTCTCCTGAAGATTTTTGTGCTTCCATCAAACATGTACTAAAGGAATTTCTCAACCACAAAGGATCCTATCAGGCCAATACTTGATCTCTATCAGGTAATCAGCAAAGGTAGCTCTATCCTCAATTTCGAACTCTCCCCAGTCGATAACGTGTGACGAATAGTACATGCACCTCCTCGACTACAACACATGGAAGACATCATATTCTAAATATAACTATGGAGGTAGATCTAAGTGTGTATTCCACCTCACTAACTCTACCCAATATCTATAAAGGGATAATGAATCTCCAAGATAGTTTTTCACCCCAACCGAATCTCCATAATCCACGTCAATGTAGAGCCCATATAAACACATGTTCTCCCTCCTCGAACTCCAAATGCCTCTATCGTCTATCTATATAGGACTTATAATGGATTTTTATAGTCCTCATACACTCCTAGATGATATGAACCTTCTCATTTGTGTCTCAAAATAACTTTGGGCCCATATTATTGACTCTACTGGGTTGTTCTAACAAAGTAGTGACCCATAGGGTCACTTGTAAAAGGTCTTGAATGGTGCCATAACAATGGTCAAATGGTAGTAGTTATTGTAATCAAAGTACAACAATGGTAGATGATCCTACCAAATAAGGTCAAATTATAGCATGTAATCTCACAGCATGTCATATAGAACCTAAATGGTCTACTCATCCAGGCCATCATTTTGGGGGTGAAATTTTATGCTCAAACACAGATGAGTCCCAAAAGCCTCTTACAATCCCTTCCATAACTGAGATTTTAAGTGATCATCATGGTCAGAAACAATCATCAAGGAAACTCCCTGGATTCTTGCTATCTCATGCATGTAGAGGAATCCCAAGATCTCTACTAAACTCTTCTCCTAAATAGCTTGAAAGTTGTATGACTTGGTGAGTCGTTATATGATCACCCAGATGGAATCATGCCCCTTAGACTTACATGGTAAGCCTCTTAGAAATTCCTTGGATATATCATCCCAATTACACTCTAGAACCTCAAGGGGATGAGATAAACATGCTTGAACTTGGTGTTTATCCTTCACTTTCTAAAAATTTAGGCATTGAGAGAAAAACTTTGTAACTCTCTTATTCATACTAGGCCACCAAAACTAATGTCATAGGTCCTTATACATATTTTACACACCTAGATGTACCCTAAAATTTGTTACAATAATGTATCTAATAACATCCTACTATAACATAATTGGTACCATCGTTCATCCTCTAAAAATAATGACATGATACCCACCTTCTGAAAATCCATCAGGAGCATGTCCTGTGGATATCTAAGTAAGTAGGGTCTCATTGTTGGTATCCCCAAGTTGTACCTCCCTAAATCACTATAAAATTGGAGGGGTAACAACCATAGGTTTAAGGTAATCTTCTCCATACCCATCCAAAAAGTATGAATGCTCTAAGGCCTCACTCGCCAACTATGAACAAGATATTCTATTCAGAGAATCTAC
This sequence comes from Viscum album, assembly GCA_963277665.1. Lineage (NCBI taxonomy): Eukaryota > Viridiplantae > Streptophyta > Magnoliopsida > Santalales > Viscaceae > Viscum > Viscum album. Next base: position 673,536,338 of record OY728136.1, on the reverse strand, counting down.
TACCACATTCCCCTTCCCAGGAGTATTAAAAATCTTGATGTCATAATCCTAAAGGAACTATACCCATTGCCTCTTTCTCAATATAAGATCCTTTTGAGATAATACATACTTTAGACTCTTTTTTTCATAATAGATGATAAATTGATCACCTTTTAAGTAGTGTCACCACATATTTAGTGCAAAGACTACCATTGATAACTCAAGATAATGGATTGTGTAGTTATTCCCAGGTGGTTTCAAATGACATAAACCATTGGAAATCACTACTTGCCTAGGAATCATAACACAACCAAGCCCAATCCCTGATGCATCCTATAACAATACATATTCGACACCCTACTCTGGAAATATCAAGATGGGAGCACTTGTCAAACTCAGTCTCAACTCTTGAAAATCCTACTAGCACCACTCTATCCACACTAAAGGCATCCCATTTTAGTTCAAAGATATCATGGGAGATGATATCCTGATAAATTTAGGTATGAATCTCCTGTAATATACTAGAAACCCAAGGAATATCTACACCACTATCATGCTCTTGGGTGGCTCCCAAGATAACACTTCCTTGACCTTCACTGGGTCTACTACCACACCATCTGTTGAGATAACATGTCCCAGAAGTTGGACCTCTTAAATTCAGAACTGACACTTTTCAGAGATTCATATAAATCCAGTGCTCTAAAAGTATGTCCAAATCCATCCTCAAGTGTATCACGTGCTTCTCATCATATTTAGTGTACACCAGGATGTCTTCGATGAATAATACCATGAACCAATCTAAGAAAGGATAAAATATTTCATTCATGAGTCCCCTAAACACTTTTGGATAATTTTTCATTCCAAATGGAATCAAAACATACTAATAGTGACCGTAACGACATATGAATGTTTTCTTTGGTATATCCTCATCTTATACTTTCAATTGGTGATAACCTGATCTAAGGTCAATCTTTGAGAACCATCATTCCCCTATCAACTGATCAAATAGTTCATTTATCCTTGGTAATGAATAATTTTTCATTATAGTCATATTTTTTAGGTGACTATAATTCACACACAACCTCAAGATATTTTCCACCTTCTTAGGTAACAACAACGAATTTTCTCAGGGTGAAACATCAGTTCTAACAAAGTCATTCCTCTACAAGTCCACCAACTGCACCCTTATCTCCCAAAACTCTATGGGAGCCATCTGATATATTGGCATAGAAATCAAGATTGTACTAGGTTCTAGATCACTGTATAATTCTATCTTTTGGTAGGGAGGTAAACCAGTAACATCCTTGGGAAAGACATCCTCATACTCTGCCACCACTATAGTCAACTGGAAACTCATAACATCCACTAAATCAAGGTTTATACTATCAAACTAATGATTAATCATCTGCACACTCCTATAAAAGATTCCATCCTACACTTCTTGGGTTTCATTTTTTCTCAAAAAGTAAAATCTAGTCTCATCCCTAAAGAAACATTATATCCTCCACCAAAAATAGTCTATTCAGGGATGAACTACAAATACATAGTCCATACCTATGATAACATCATAAGGCCAAATCATTTCTACAAAGTGATCCCAACATAAAATCATGCCACTAAGATTCAGTTCACACTATCTGTACAAGTGTGTGATCGCTTAGTCATATCCAGTAGGAGTATCCAATCACAAGGGTCATGCTAAGAGCTCAACCGGAATCTCTAAGTCTCAAACTAGATAAGTGGAAATAAAGTAATGACGATAACCTATGTCTATAAATTATTCATATAATATATAAAAGACCTAAATCATGCCTTTTATCATCCCTAGAGCCTTTGGGTTATAAGCCTCAAACACCTACATTTATCCCCTCCCTTATCATCTAGCTTCCTGATCGTGGAGTGGACTACCTAGGGGTGGTAGTGGTAACTAGTCAAATATTCTACCACTATTAGTTTATCTCATGTATCCTCTTGTAAATCCTATTACATGTGGACCTATCATCTTCTAGTTCTTCCTCTACCTTATTGGCCCATCCACTTTCTCTCTATCAACCATACAGTGGGTTAGATAATCTCGTGCAAGATGGAACCTACCATCACATGAGTAGTACCACCTCTCCATGGGTAGAATAGATTCATCATGTGAGCCCTGAACTGCATACCATCTATCCCGGGACCTCCTCCTAAAACACCTCACACATCCTGGTCCCTGAGACTGGCTTCGTCTCCTTGCTTCTGAAGAATTTTCTCTTATGTTTCCACTACCAGTAACCACTATCTGTATCGGTCATTCAGAAAAATCTAAACCACCAAAGCTCCCTCTAGTACCCCAGTATTGGTATGAATTCATAGAGGTATAACATTGGGTCATATTTCTCTATGAATTTATTGTTCAAATATCTTATCTTGAAACAACTTATCATAAACCATATCCATCAAGAACATGAAGTGGTTGGTAAACATAAATTAATACTCAACTAATGTTGTGCATCCCTACTGAAGTTGTAGAATATCTTAGATGTGCACATCCCTCAATATATCTAGATAGAACTTCTCTCTAAAAATTATTTCAAAAATATAACAATGCTAGATTATCCTCTTCATATGATTGGGTCACTAAACCCCACCATCACCTTGCATGTCCATAGAGAAGGATTTCTTCCAAAACCACTATTTGATCTGTTGTTATCCTAAAAAGGAAGAAAATGTATGTCACTGCCTCAATCCAATCCTAAAATGTCTATGTGTCATGCTCGCCTAAAAAATTGAGGGGTCTATATCACTAAAAATCATGAAGTTCCCTCATCCTGCACACCTCATCTTCTGGTGTTGTAGGTACAATCTGCTGGTCAATAGGTTGTGGTATAACTGTTGAACCACCTAGAGGTAACACCTCTAAAAAATTGCCTTTTATAAATTCCTTATCACTAGGAGGATCATCCTCATTATCCTCATGTTGAATCCTAGTAGGCATATGTTATGGAGGCATCCAAAATTAAATAAGATGTACAATATTCAATGAGTGTATTTAGAGAGCTGGCTCAAGAAGGACATGGAAACCAAAACCCATTCCTATATGATACATGTACCATTTTTTCCAAAAAACAATGTATACATGTACTTGTATGGATACGTCAGTCGCCACACCAATACTAGAGTCCCTGTCCTGAAAGTCGAACTCAAAACACTTAACACTTTTTCCACAATCCAATATCACAGACTCTGATCCTAAGGTTGAACTAGCTATCTCTGATACTAGTTTTTCATGACCCATCCTAATGGGTTTCATGAAGTGACCCCCCAAGCCCGCCTCTAATAGGCCAGGGTCTCGCAACTAGCAACGAGTAGGCATATTACTTACACGGGAGACCTTAGCCTCATGTACTTGTACACACATACACATATCCAACCCCATAAAATGATAAAATATAAAACAAATAACAAAACATGCATTAATACATCTAAATCCCACAATAGGATTACAAAAACAATCATTTTAAAGTAAATAGAGCCACATATATTATCACCACAAAGATTATGAAATAAAAGTCCAACCTGAAAGTAGATATGGGGACCATTTTAAAGATAACTATGGGATCACACCTCAGTCTGTCCAACTTACTAAGAACCACCTAGTACTAGTCCCTCTAGTACTCCATCAAAAGGTTGATCATCTACACAATAAACAACATGTGTGGTAAAATCATGTGTAGGGGTGAGTATAAAAATTCCCAATAGGACACACCAAAAACACTAAGCATATAACAATAATAATAACAGTCATATCTACATGGGTATATGTCTATAGAAAACATAACAAGAATATTCAAATATACTCAAAAAGGAAACACAATCTTAGGTAAAGTCACAATTGTAATTCCATCCTAGAATTCTTGATCAAAGGTTCCACATAGAACTCATCTGGGAGAACACACTCCACGAGTCAGATAGCACTTATGGCATTCATTTGAGATGTACTTATAATAGATTCCATCCATTATAAGTATAAACTATAAGTATAAATAGAACAATACATGGATGGGGATCACACCTAATTCCATAGGGTATACCAATAACTCAATATGGAATAACCTGCTAAGTAGAGGATTGGAACCTGCATAGTGTTGTTCATGATGATACTAAGAACTCCACCTAGGGAAAGAAAGTGATATAAGATCTCGATTTAGGCCTCATGGAAGGATTACAATGACTCTATCCAAGAATTCCTACTGAAGGGATCACTATCCTATGAATAAGATTTGATTCCATACTAAACCTCAGGGAATGGATATAGAGAACACATGCTAACAAAACTTTTCCAAGATGAAAAGGACAAGGGATCCAAGTCTTTTTTGAAGGAGTACATATTGTATACTAGTAGTAAATAGTGTAACCCTTCAGCAGCAGATCCTACATGTTCCCATGTCTATGTCAAGGTACACTTAAAGCCCCATCCCGTGTACTTATGACCATTTCCAAGTACATGTCACTTCCTGTGTACACCTATCATGGTTGTTTCCATGAGGTATTACACAGAGTGTTGATGACTGTATACTCATGGTTGTGTCCATGTACCCTATGAGGTACACACCAAACTGACCGGTCAAGGCACACACCATGTGACAGAGTCACATGTCATTTCATATCTAACTTCATCATGAAAAGAATAGTGTTTTTCCAGGGGTTCCACAGGGTGTGTAAACCCTAAATACATGATGTGTCGCATGGAATTCTCCATATTTTCATATCTCATTTGTGGGATTTCACCCACTCCTATAGCCATAGATCTTGACTTTCCCATTTCCATAAACCAATTAATACCTTTAGTTGATCCTTTCTATTATAGAACACTAGATTCCATCCTTCTAATCTATTCAAAAAATTCCATTTCACATAATCCATCATCACGCGCTAAAGAAAAATAAATCAAGTATCCCCAAATTCTTATAATCCACTACTGCTTACATCATCGCACAATCCCCATGTCGTACTGAGTCCAGATCTATTATATTGAATCATTACTCCAAGAAATAGGTGTGAAATGTTTTATTTCTTGTAATATGGTTCAAACCACTGGTAGAATGAAGCAATGATGATGAACGTGCAAGAACGGTGGGAGAAATCCAGAAAACAAGAAAAGAGGAATGAACCTCAGCTGTGTTTGGTTTCCTAGATTCATTTCCATTAGAACAAAAAATGAAGAACAAATAATAGATAAATACATCTCCCAATAAATCCCCACAGATAAAACCATCCCACAATATGATCAATTCATGAATCAATCTGTTGGTCGATTGATTCTCATTCCCCATAGAAATAGAAAATGGAGAAATAATCCAAATAAAAAAAATGTACTACCTCGATTTGGATTAGTCATTGGTAAAGAACTATCATCCTTTGTTGTCATTGGTGAGATCCACACATTCTGTTGGAACACTAATCCTTGATCCCAATCTGATCCAGTGTTGATCTCCAAGAAATATCTCTACCAACGACTCCTCTAAATATCCATGGTTATGCGGTTACCCTGGTATTTTATCTTAATAGTTCATTTATATAAATTAGTTTATATTGGATAAATTAAAATAAATAAATTTATTTTAAACATCTTCCTATGATCGTGCCTCAACCTGAACGCCTAACACGTTACAAGGTTATATCACACCTAGGGTAAAACTCACACTATAAACTCAATAGTGCCCTCGTATTTCTGATTTAGGCCTTTATTTAGATTTTATTTCACTTTTTTAGGAAAACTGTGTGTGCATGTATGTAATATATTTAATATATTTCGAACATTTATTTTGGGAACACCAGGATCCACTATGAAATGATATTTTTCATTTTTAATTACTATATATAATAGATGGTCATATAGCTGTATTTAATTAATATAAATGATATTTATTACATATTTATGATTTAGGAAATAGAAATTATTTTTTACATTTCTTTCCTTTTATCCATTGAAGAATGGAAACATCACCCATGCGTACATATGGACTACCTTCACTATGAAGTGATATAATTCATTTTTCATCACCACCTTACATGGCTGGTTATAAAAGTGTATATAATGGATATATATTACATTTATGAAATGGTTAAAATTCTATATATTATGAAACCATGACCAAGGTGTAGGGACCAGAATCATCGAATTGAAACATATATGGAAAATAAGATATTTCACACCAAGGTATTGATTTTAATGAATATTTGTTAACAAACAGGAAACTTTAAATTACAAGAGAATTATATATAGTAATATAATTATGAATATGGTTTTTTATAGATTTATAATAAGTATAAATTTATTATAAAATGTTGTAGAGTGTGTATGAAGAAAGTTTAGACTTTAGGTAAGGGTTTATATTCAAATATCATTTTAATAAGGATTATTTAAGTTTCAATTTCCATTATAAGAAATTATTATTAATTCTATATTAAACCCAATATATTATTATATACTATGATTTTTGTTTTTTTTCAAGCATTAGTGTCATTTTTTCCTTATTTGGTACTCAAAAATACCAAAATAATTTTTTTAAGAAAAGTTGGCCTTATTTCTTCTTTTAGGACGTGAATATTTCTCCTCCAATTAGAAATTATTTAAATTATTTTATGTAAGTTTTTACTTATACTTAAATGTTTGATAAAGGTATTTAATACTACATTTTTACTTTCTTTACAAATGATTAAAAAGGATTCTTTTCAAATTTTATTCATACTAATCACTCTTTACACTGTACAAAATTAGGAAAGGAATGTTTTCTTTTAAACATATACTAAATGAATTTATTTACCTATCATAATTTACTTTTTCCATCAGGAATATTAATTTATAATCATCCTTGTATTTTTAAGGAAAATCATATACCTATTTTTCTGGGAATTTTTAGTTTTTAAAAGTTTCCAAAAGAAACGGATATTTTTCATTATTTTTCAAAGTGAATTTAAAATTGTTTTATAAAATTATTTTTCATCTATTAAAACTTAATTTAAGGTTCTTATGCTTAATTGGGGATATTCTATAATAATACCATCCACCTTTTTTCTCTAGATGACTTATGATGATGCATTATGAAAGTTCTCATGAAACTCATTTCTTTCCATGGGATAATTAAGTAATGATGGAATCATGAATATTATTTTATTTTAGTAAACATATTTATGGTTTATTATTATATAATGGGTGGTTATATGAAGAACCTCATGGATTTTTGGATTGGTTTTTGAAATCATGATGGTCCCATGGTTTCTAGTGAATCTGGGTTATTTTATTTATTGAAAAAAATTATTAAGGTTATAACTATGTCTGAGGATGGTTGATCTAGTTTTCATGGATTTATATATCATGTAAAAAAATCATAATGATAATAAGTATTTTTAGAGGGATTAAAGGCTGGTTGAAATGGTTGGGTTTGAGTTTGAGTGAATGTTGCTTTCATGTAGCCTATTTTTTGAAGTACTGATTCACATAGCCATTTTTTCTACTTAGGTGATTCATGTATCCATTTTTACTACATATTAAATTCATGTAATCATTTATGTTGTGCATTAAAATCACGTTTCCAATTTGGGGATCAACATAATTGAAATAATGACTTAGCTATTGGGAGATGTAGTCGATTTCTGATGTGAATGAAGTAGCCAATTTACGACGTAGACAAATGCCAACTCAAGTAGGTGAATATTCTACATAGACAATTTATATTGAGAACTAAATAGTCAATTTATATGTAGCTTTTTTTTAACATTGTTGATTCGTAATTTTCATTGTGTATGGATTGGATTTCCCGAAGTTTAAATAATTTGAATACTCTGAGGAGAATTATTTATGATGATGATTAAATGGTTTTGAATACTTATGTAATCAAAGGATTTTGTTTTAAAGCCCTAATTTCAGAATGATTTAAGGGTTTTTCAGTAGTTCTTAAGGATAATTAAATTATAATTTTATTTACACTATAAAAATAAAAACTTGGGCCATATTACAATTTCAATTTTTGATAGTTGTTGTAATGATTTTGGGGCGATTAAAATATAGAGAACGGGGAGCGTTTTTTTTCTGTCTACTATTATGTAACAAAAAAAAGAGAGTGGATATCATGGGGCATGTTATCTATGTAGTAATAGAATAGAGAGATAGAGTAGATATCATGGAGAATGTTCTTTTTATAGTAACCAAATAGAGAGAGAGTGGAGATCATGGTGTCATAACAATATATTTCCTTTTTATCATAATCGAAAAGGGAGAGGGTGTGGGAATTATAAGATATCATATAATTATAAATAAAAAAATATAGTAGCATGGAGATAATAATTAGTGGGATATTTAGTTGTGTGTGAAAAGAAGTAGAAGAGGAGGATTTTTATGATAAGGTTGGTTCTTTAGCGATCAATATATGATGAAGATTAATTATTTAGGAGATATAATTTGAGACTGAGAATATTTGTGTAGTGAAATACAATTTGGTACTATAGGATGTTCATTTTTTCATATTCTAGTGTCTCATGGAAGTGGATCTTTATTTTTTATTTTATTTTTGAAGAAACCTAGTTCATTTGGTGATATTCTTCATCTTGTAATTATAATTAGTATTATAGTGTGAATATCTGATGTCAGGTGTGATTCATGACATGTGATATGGGATGTTGCATGAATTATTTTAAGAATATTTCACTTGGTGATGTAGTGAAAATAATTTTTAGTTGAGGGAATAACTATCCACGATAAGGAGTAAGATTCCATAATGGATCTGAACCGTATAAAAATTGTGTGTTCCTTAATCTTTTATTTTTTCATGATCCTGTGAGGATTAGTTTTTTTTGAGTATATTATACTCTAACAAGTCACAGAGCTTTATTTCTATTTAAAAGAAATTATAAAAACTCCCTCCACATATTCACCCTCCCCCCCCACCCCCTCTCAATAGAGAAAAATGATCCCATTTGGCACTTAAATTCATATCATAGGATGGTTATCTTTATAATATCCAAGAATTTACTAATTGATACATAGGTAATATCAATACTATTAATAGTATGGGTGTTCATACATTTGAAAGAAATATTATCATGGTTGTAAGAATCAAATGTTGTTATATATTTTATCTCATGGTCTGGATGTTCATGATACAGCAATGGGGGGGTCTACACCATTCTTAAATGATATTAAAGTGAAATTTTATAAAAATAGGAATATGTAAGTGGATGGAAAATCATAAAATGACATCCTCATACTGTTATCAGATAAATTTTACACTAAAGTTATGGGTCTACAAACTGAAAAATAAATCTGGGATAAGTTGGAGAAAAGTTATAAAGGTAATGTGAAAGTAAATGAGAAAAATATATATATCTATAGAATCAAATTTAAAGACATTAAAATGGTATAATATGAATGTGTTGATGATTTCTTTACTTGAGTAAATTAAATTGTGAGTAATATTCAAGGATTTGATGAGAAACATGATGATTAAATAATTATAAAGGAATTAAATATAAATATTATTGATAGATTTGATCCCAAAATTTTAGTACTTGAAGATATAGGATATATTTATCTCTATGAACTATATAATATTTTCATTTCTTATGAAAGGAAAAAAATCAGGAATTCAAAAACAAGGTGAAAGAAGAGATGGATTTTGAATCCATGAGGAATATGAAAGTTTGCAATGATGAAGATATTTGTTACATGAGTGATTATTATAATGAAAAATAATATCAAAGAGTTACTAATTTAATTTATAAAAGGTTTTATAAGGTTAAAATAAAGAAAAAAGTTACATTCTCTGGATGATGTTATAAATTCAATGGTCTTGGACAATATGAAATTAATTGTCCAAAGAAGAAAAGAGTAGATTATGAAACTAGAAATTATGAAAATATTTGATGAAAGAATTGGATGAAATATAATAAATAAGATTAAAATATTGGCAGAATCAAGAATATATTTAAGATGAGCAAAATAATATATCTAATTATAAAATCAGAGGAAGATGACCATATCTCATGCAGTGATTTTGATGAAGAAATAAAAGAAAAAATTACAAAGTTTATACCTCATGTTCAGAATATTATTGATTCATCTAGAGGTGATAAAGATTATTAGGTACCAAAATATTATGAATACATGTTCAAAGATTAACATGAGAAATTCCTTGATAAAAAATACATTCTCATAAAGGATAAGAAGATTTCCGTAAGTGATAATAGGAAATTGATTGATGAAAAATGAGAGTAAGTTACAAGAGAGATAGTTCTTGTTGAATAAAATAAAAAACCTAGATTGAAAGTTGTTGAATATGAGAATATGATCAAATATAATGAATAAAAACACTCCTTCAAGTATTAGTAAATATCAATTACACAATTAAAATTTCTTGAATCTAAGAAATATCTGAAGAAAAATATCAAGGACTTCAAAAGATCTATTGAATTTAAGGGAGAATCCTCCCAATATACAGAAAAAATTATAGTAAAGTCCTCATATAAATTTTTTTTCCAAATTTATTGAAACTAAAAATTTTGGTTTAAATATTAATTTTGGTAAAATATAGATTAATAAAAATCAATAGAAAGTTCCTAAAAATTACCTAATGAGAAAATAATATTGACTGAAATTTATTTTCCCAATCAGAGACAATATAAAACCCAAACAATTCTCCAGATATCAAATTTTGGATAGAAAAATTTTGGATACAACTCTGGTTTTTCAATAAAATTTATATTTTAGGGTTATTTTTTCTGGAATTCTTGGATATAAATCAAATATATGTTGGTATAATATTTATTTACTAAGGAGAAGGAAATAATCTAAGGTGAGCAGTTTCAATAAGAAGAAATAAGATTCTAGAAGTAAATGGGTATAGATGGAAAATGGTTACAAGATAAGAACACAAAACAAGATTTATTTTCTTGAATATATATGTGTAAGGTGTGATCAAAGGGAATATTGATTATAGAAATTCATGATAATATTACCTAGTAAATTCACTCTCAAAGATAAAGGGAAATTAGTACAATTTCATAATAAATAAAATTCATGCTTGGTAGAAGTTTCTTTTAATGAAATAATGAATAAAAGATCATGGATACCTTATAGTGGGTGTTACTATAACATGATTTTGATACTAAAATTCTGAATAACAGATGGTCATATAGATGTATTTAATTAATATATATGATATTTACTACATATTTATGATTTAGGAAATAGAAATTATTTTTTACATTTCTTTCCTTCTATCCATTGAAGAATGGAAACATCACACATGCGTACGTATGGACTACCTTCACTATGAAGTGATATAATTCATTTTTCATCACCACCTTACATGGTTGGTTATAAAAGTGTATATAATGAATATATATTAAATTTATGAAATGGTTAAAATTCTATATATGATGAAACCATGACCAAGGTGTAGGGACCAGAATCGTCGAATTGAAACATATATGGAAAATAAGATATTTCGCACCAAGGTATTTATTTTAATGAATATTTGTTAATAAATGGGAAATTTGGAATTATAAGATAATTATATATAGTAAGATAATTAGGAATATGGTTTTTTATATATTTATAATAAGTATAAATTTATTATAAAATGTTGTAGAGTGTGTCTGAAGAAAGTTTAGACTTTAGGTAAGGGTTTATATTTCAATCTCATTTTAATTAGGATTATTTATGTTTCAATTTCCATTATAAGGAATTATTATTAATTATATATTAAACCTAATATATTATTTTATACCATGATTTTTGTTTTTTCAAGTATTAGTTTCATTTTCCCCTATTTGGTACTCAAAAATACCAAAAGAATGTTTTTAAGCAAAGTTGACCTTATTTCTTCTTTTAGGACATGAATATTTCTCCTCCAATTAAAATTTATTTAAATTATTTATCGAAGTTTTTACTTATACTTAAATTTTTGATAAAGGTATTTAATACTACATTTTTACTTTCTTTACAAATGATTAAAAAGGAATATTTTCAAATGTTATTCATACTAATCACTCTTTACATTGTACAAAAATAGGAAAGGAATGTTTTCTTTTAAACGTATACTAAATGAATTTATTTCCCTATCATAATTTCCTTTTTTTCATCATGAATATTAATTTATAATCATCTTTGTATTTTTAAGGAAAATCATATTCCTATTTTTCTAGGAAGTTTTAGTTTTTAAAAGTTGCCAAAAGAAAGGGATATTTTTCATTATTTTTCAAAGTGAATTTATAATTGTTTTATAAAATTATTTTTCATCTATTAAAACTTAATTTAAGGTTTTTATGCTTAATTGGGGATATTCTATAATAATACCATCCACCTTTTTTCTCTAGATGACTTATGATGATGCATTATGAAAGTTCTCATGAAACTCATTTCTTTCCATGGGATAATTAAGTGATGATGGAATCATGAATCTTATTTTATTTTAGTAAACATATTTATGGTTTATTATTATATAATGGGTGGTTATATGAAGAACCTCATGGATTTTTGGATTGGTTTTTGAAATCATAATGATCCCATGGTTTCTTATGAATCTGGGTTATTTTATTTATTGAAAAAAAATTATTAAGGTTATAACTATTTTTGAGGATGTTTTATCTAGTTTTCATGGATTTATATATCATGTAAAAAAATTATAATGATAATAAGTATTTTTTAAAGGGATTGAAGGCTGGTTCAAATGGTTGGGTTTGAGTTTGAGTGAATGTTGGTTTCATGTAGCCTATTTTTTGAAGTATTGATTCACATAGCCATTTTTTCTACTTAGGTGATTCATGTATCCATTTTTACTACATATTAAATTCATGTAATCATTTATGTTGTGCAGTAAAATCAGGTTTCCAATTTGGGGATCAACGTAACTGAAAGAATGACTTAGCTATTGGGATATGTAGTCCATTTCTGATGAGAAAGAAGTAGCCAATTGTAACACCCCAGGTAAATAAAGAATATGACATCTTTATATTTATCCATATTTGTGAATAAAATATTAATATTACTTTAAAGGGGATTCTATGCTCGATGGCGTACCCAACACGCAACAACGAGTTTCTTGGGAATCTTACGTTGCACTCTAATAATAAAATAATATTATTTTAAATGGTAGTTAATGCCTAGCTGTTGTAATGGCGGGAATGAACAGAACTAACTACAAAATAATTATATATGTTTGTCAAATATTTTTACTCTTTACAATAAATTTTAGAGGATTAAAAATGCAAATGAATTCAGTTTTTAAGCAAAAACATTCTAATATTCTTTAAAAGGTCGATTAACCGCCTTTTGATGGAGAACCCCTTTTAAATCCAATTTTTGACAATTGTATAAGCTCTATTTTTCAAAATAAACATTTTATTTATGATTGGGACATTGAAATTTACCTTGGGTTAATTTTTGGTATTTTTCTGACAATGTTCATTTTTCAATGAATAGTGAAAAATACTACATTTTACATCAAAACTTCTTTTTAATATAATTTAATTATATGGTTATATAATCTTTTTAATTTGTTTTAAAGTTTAATTAGAATATATTTTTACCATTTAATCCAATGATGGTCATTGGTATTAATTTCATTTTGGAATTAGGCATAAACAAGTGCCAAACTTTTCATAAATATTGTTTATAAAAAAACCCGCTATTTGTTTTGACAACGGGAAGTTTTTTAAAATTAATTATTGAAATTTATGTGTCTGGAATTTGGTAAAATTAATTACATATTTGGAATCATAAGGTCCAAATTATGTAATTAAGACTCTTTTGTTTTTGGACATTATGAATAGTAACGACGGTAATTATCTTTAATTATTTTGATTAATGAGTAATCGGGTAGTTAAAGATAATAAGATAATATCATAATAATAAAAAATGACCACAAAATGTGTCCTAAGGCTACTGGTTGTCTCATGTCCTACCATGGGATGCCTTGTGCCAAACTTTGGGGCCCCATGGAATCACTTTTGTGAGAAATTGACTTTGTATCTATTTATTTTTAAAAAATGTTAAATGTGACAAAGAATGTATCACCTATGTAAAATATTTTTAATTTTGTCTAAATAAATGATATTTTGGACTATAAATATTCATTGGAAAGATAAAAATATTTCCTACATCATAGTATTTTTTGTATAATTTTTAGAAATTAAATAAATTAAATTATTTATGACATCATGATGATGCAGCGATAACCTCATTATTTAACGATTTAAATAAAATGGAAAGATAATGTAAAATCTAATACCTACACATGTCCAAAACATATTGGATGGGTGGATTTCTAACCCTTATCACCTTATACTAGAAACACATCAATGTGGGACCATTAAAATCTGAAACTCATTTGGAAATAATGTTACATTTTATACCTTTCCAAGAGTACCCCTCCTCTCCTCTTATAAAAGGCCCCCACCTATACCTCCTTACCCACACTTCCAAAGCCTTTGTCTCGCCCAAAACTTGCCCATTTTGTCTATCCACATCCCTCTATAACTCCTTGAAGCCTCACTTTGGGCATAATCCTTTCCAAGGAAGCCTTTGCGCTCAAATCAAATGAAGTTACCAGATTTTAAGGTAATGTCTTCACTTGAGTCCTTTTGTTTTATTTTACTTCTCCAACCCACTAAACTCTTTTTATTCTTTTATTTTGTAACAACTACAGTATATTAAATATATTAGGATGTTTTTATAATAAGGATTCGAGCTACACTTACACACACCTACATCTAATGGTTAAAGGACATACTGTTTCCGTGGATGGCGAATTTCTGCCTTCCAAAACGATGATTGTTCAACATTCTTCTAACACCTTCAAAGGTGGACATTAAGATGACACTATATTTATATATTATATCTAATATGTTTATGTTTTACTTAAGCTTCTGTATTTTTCATTTATGGAATACCTTTATGGTTTCCATTATGGGTAAACGTGATATCTTCATTTAAGGAAGTGCGGACTACCGCCCCCTCAAAGTGATTTGATTCTTTAATACCATATGTGGTACGTATAAAGGATATATTTAATGATATTATATATGATCCATACTGGAATTAAAATACTATTATGTATCATTATGTTTTAATTCCATTAAATATGAAATAGAAATGGAAGTAGCGTTCATGCGTACGTACGGCTTACCGTCTCCATGAACGGTGCATTTCATTTCTTAACTCTAAATGTTATGTAATATTATAAATGCATGAATATACTGGATATATATGATATATATGATATCTACATCATGAATACAATTCTGGATATAATGAACATTTGGCCACACGAACAACATGTAATTGTAAGAAGTCCACTTTCAACTTAAGAACCAAATATCGGCAAAACAAATATTATTAACTTAAATGATTACATAATGTTTATGACTTGGTAATAAGTGATATAAAAGGAATAATGAACTTGAAAAAGGTTCTTAAGGAAGTAGAAATTAACTCAAGTTTATTATTCAGGATATTAAAGAACGATCGAGTCAAGTCGGACCCGAGGTAAGGGATCCTACTCCACTCTTTCTTTTTAAGTACACTCTTTTATGTCATTCCTTTTAAAGCTCATCTTTCTTGTTATTGGGATGTTCTTTTATATTAATCTTACTTTAATTTCTATGTTCATGTGATGAGATACCCTATTCTCTCTTATCAATCCATTTTGGAAGTTTTGAGTGGCGCCGTTAGGCTGCCGAATTTTCGTAAGAGATCTAACCCCTCTCTTTCTTTTAAAGTACTCTCCTTTATGTCACTTATTTTAAGCTCCTATTTGTTATGTTGGGGGATGTTCTTTTATATTCTTATTTATATAAACTTTATGTTAATATGATGAGATACCCTATTCAATCTCATCAATCCATTTTTGTAAGTTTTATGTGGCGCTGTTAGGCTGCCAAGTTTTCGTAAGGGATTTTTCATCTCACTTTTATTCACGTGAGATTTATGCTACATTTGCCACAATTTCCTTTGAGTGGTCTATTTACTGCCCATTATTTTACTCATTGTGTAATATAATTTCTTTTATGAGTATTTACATAAATTTTTTATTGTCCGTCTTTCGTGAGGTGTATGTTTTGAAAGATACCCATGTCGGTAAGGGAACCTTTCACCCTCCTCTTTTTAAAAGACTTATTTTGTTGGGTATTTTAATTTACATATTGTTATGTTGGGATATGTTCTCATATATCCTTATTGATGTAAATTTTATGTCTAAGTGATGAGATACCCTTTTTTATCTCTCGTCAACTCATTTTGATGTGACGCCGTTAGGCTGTCAAGGGAACTTCTTAACCCAATTTCGATTTCTTTGGGTTCAACGTGTAGTTATTGAATATTTCATCCTTTGAATATGTGTGAATGACCTTTGATTATTTTACACATAATATCCACTTATATTTGGTGTATTCGTTTGTCACACGTAATTATGTAATTGATTTATCCTTAAACCAAGGATACCGTCTTTGTAAGGGACTTCGTCTCAATCTCCATTCATTGAGGCATATTTTGTTTTATACACAACCTTCTTTTATATGGTGTATAAACCCCTTTGAATTTTACGTTTATCCCAAAAGGAATCTTTTTTATACGAAGCATTTTACTAAACGACAAAAGGGAATGTTTTTTTTGTACGTATGCGGCGACAACGACTTCTCCGCCTCCGTGACCATTATTTGAATTTCGGATTTCTCTACAAGCCATAACTTTTTTTAAAAGAAAAATAAAAACCATGTTTTACTTTTCTTTTATTTTGGTATTGAAATGTTTTTCATATGAATGTGTTGTATTGATATCTTGTGATTGAAAGGTGGAAATGTTATGTTTCCTTTATGCATGTTTTATGTGATACGATTATTTTGAGGTTCTTGGGCATTGTTATGAAAACGGGTGGTTACGTGATAAACTAAGGGCGGTGAGCCCGATATAGCTCTCCAATGCATTGGGTAATGCGAAGGAGTGAAACGTTAAGGTTTATCCGAAGAGATCTAGGGAATATACTGTGGTGGGTATTCCAAATGTAACCAAGAGGGTTACTCCCTACATAAGAATGTTATGAATTCCTCAAGTTACCTTTTATGTCTTATGATTTCTATGATTTATTCATTATTTGATATGCCTATGTTTTATGGGTAAAATATGATTTCATTCTAATGTATATATGAACTCATGTTTCCTTTCCATATTTTTATAACTCTTACTGAGCTTTTTATGCTCATCCCAAGTTTTTGAAATGTTTTTCACAGGTCAAGGGAAAGGTACATGATGTGATGATAGTGTCAAGGATGTGTCAAGAAAGAATCTGTGTTTTATTTTAAATATGTTTCCGTTGATGGGAAGAATAAATACTGTCTTTTATGTAACCACTTTGTTTAAATGTGGAATGTAATGCAAGTTTCATGATCTAATTCTCTAAAACTCTAAACCTGAAAAGATCCTCAATGTGTAATCTTGTAATAACTCAAGATTAAGTAAGTTTTAAGGCTGGGGCCTTATAGTTGGTATCATAGGTCGGTTTAGATAACTTTATAGGTTAGGGTATTCTCTAAGCATAAGTGACAGTACCATAATGGATAGGATTTCAGAAAGAGTCCTAGTTTTAGATAAAGTGAATGAGTAAGTATATCTTGGTGTTTGTCTTCCTCATTAGTATGTGATGGTTTTGTTGATATACTCACACTGACCTTTTTGGTTTTAGTAAATGGATGGATATAGTAGGCACCAAAGTGACAATAGGTTTGAAGGAAACTATGGTGGTTCTCTGATTAAGAGACTGGATGAAATGGGGGATTCAATGAGGAAACTCATGGTTGTTCTAAACCAACCAGAAAGGAGTCATGATCAACCACTTGAACCTTGGTATGATCTGTAATGCATCATGTACGAGATGACCAATCGATGTGGAAGTTCAGGTAATAATTATAAAGGTAACCATTAGAGTTTATATGATCCTTACTTTTGAGGTAATTATGGGTTATTATATGTTATGATGGAAAATGAAAGGCATGAGATAAAATTGAGGTTAAAATATTTTATGATCATTTTTTAAGATTTTATCTCGTTTTGGGGAATGTTTTAAGAATTATATAGTTTTGGAAAAAGGACAACACGCAGACCGTGTGACAACCCGTCGCATTGGACAAAGCTGCGGGAATCGAACCCACAACCAAAGTGCGATTGGTATTTATCGCCTACCACTGGACTATGTGAAGTCCCTGGTTAGTTTGATTGATTATTTTTAGTTAGATGATTTTATTAATTAAGAGTAAGTTTATTTTGGGTTATCTATGGAAATTTATTAACCTATCATGGAGGATATGTGATTAGGTTAATTACTTTTCAATACGAGACATTAAGAGCAACTAATGTTGTTTGGAGATAAATGTTACGATTTAACTTGGAAGACTATGTGACTAAATCCTTCAAATATTTGGGTTTCAATCTTAGTTTGGTTTACTTTGAAGAATTTTATGGATAAATTTTTTATCGTATGGTCCTCGTTGAACTTTGGGTTTTGTTAGACAAAATTTTGGAGATTAAGAATAGATTTTCTTTTTATAAAGGGTTATCCTTTTCTGGATTATCTGATCTTGTACTAACCTTTTTGGTTTTGGTTTTGTTTAAAGTCTAAAGACATGGGAAGTATATAGTTCTCTTTTTGTGGATTAGGTGATTCTCTAGAAGTTGATTATAGTACTCTTAATGTGAACAAGTCTTCCTAAATACTCGTCTTTTGGAGAAAATATGAGTTTGTGTAAGGAATCTAATAAGAGTTGAAAGTCAACATGATAAGTGATTATGTTTCCTTATGAATAAATTCCTCAATAAAAAGTAACTTAAAACAAAAATGTTGTCTACTAAATTTTCCTACTGGGGAATCGAATACCGTTTAACCCATCACAAGTTTGTGATTTTCTTATGGTTAACTTTCTCCTAAACATGTTTTCTATCACTCTCCATCAGAAAATGATCCTTTTTTCCCTCCATGTCCATATTTTCATACTTGGAATCCTAGTATGGGTTAACTCAGGTGACCTTTATACTTATCTTTCTTTATTTTAAAGTGATTGTTTTACCGACTCTTGTTCCGATGTGGGACTTTCAAGGATGTTTCCAAGCCCAATTTTAAAATTGCGAGGACGCAATTCCCAAAAGGGGGGAAGGATGTAACACCCCAGGTAAATAAAGAATATGACATATTTATATTTATCCATATTTGTGAATAAAATATTAATATTACTTTAAAGGGGATTCTATGCTCGATGACGTACCCAACACGCAACAACGAGTTTCTGGGAAATCTTACGTTGCACTCTAATAATAAAATAATATTATTTTAAATGGTAGTTAACGCCTAGCCGTTGTAATGGAGGGAATTAAAAGAACTAACTAAAAAATAATTATATATGTTTGTCAAATATTTTTACTCTTTACAATAAATTTTAGAGGATTAAAAATGCAAATGAATCCATTTTTTAAGCGAAAACATTCTAATATTCTTTAAAAGGTCGATTAACCGCCTTTTGATGGAGAACCCCTTTTAAATCCACTTTTTGAAAATTTTATAAGCTCTATTTTTCAAAATAAATATTTTATTTACGATTGGGACATTGAAATTTACCTTGGGTTAATTTTTGGTATTTTTCTGAAAATGTTCATTTTTCAATGAATAGTGAAAAATACTGCATTTTACATCAAAACTGCTTTTTAATATAATTTAATTATATGGTTATATTATATTTTTAATTTGTTTTAAAGTGTAATTAGAATATATTTTTACCATGTAATTCAATTATGGTCATTGGGATTAATTTCACTTTGGAATTATGCATAAACAAGTGCCAAACTTTTCATAAATATTGTTTCTAAAAAACCCGCTATTTGTTTTGACAACGGGAAGTTTTTTTAAATTAATTATTGCAATTTATGTGTTTGTAATTTGGTAAAATGAATTAAATATTTGGAATCAGAAGGTCCAAATTATGTAATTAAGACTCTTTTGTTTTTTGACATTATGAATAGTAACGACGGTAATTATCTTTAATTATTTTGATTAATGAGTAATCGGGTAGTTAAAGATAATAAGATAATATCATAATAATAAAAAATGACCACAAAATGTGTCCTAAGGCTACTGGTTGTCTCATGACCGACCATGGGATGCCTTGTGCCAAACTTGGGGGCCCCATGGAATCACTTTTGTGAGAAAGTGACTTTGTATCTATTTATTTTTAAAAAATGTTAAATGTGACAAAGAATGTATCACCTATGTAAAATATTTTTAATTTTGTCTACATAAATGATCTTTTGGAATATAAATATTCATTTGAAATCTAAAAAATATTTCCTATATCATAGTATTTTTTTATAATTTTTATACATTAAATAAATTAAATTATTTATGACATCATGATGATGCAGCGATGACCTCATTATTTAACGATTTAAATAAAATGGAAAGATAATGTAAAATCTAAGACCTACACATGTCAAAAACCTATTGGATGGGTGTATTTCTAACCCTTATCACCTTATCCTATAAACACATCAATGTGGGACCATTAAAATCCGAAACTCATTTGGAAATAATGTTACATTTTATACCTTTCCAAGAGTACTCCTCCTCTCCTCTTATAAAAGGCCCCCACCTCTACCTCCTTACCCACACTTCCAAAGCCTTTGGCTCAGCCAAAACCTGCCCATTTTGTTTCTACACATCCCTCTATAACTACTTGAAGCCTTAGTTTGGGAAGAATCCTTTCCAAGGAAGCCTTTGAGCTCAAATTAATGGAAGTTACCCGATTTTAAGGTAATGTCTTCACTTGAGTCCTTTTGTTTTATTTTACTTATCCAACCCCATAAACTCTTTTTATTCTTTTCTTTTGTAACAACTCCAGTATCTTAAATATACTAGGATGTTGTTATAAGAAGGATTCGAGCTACACTTACACACACCTACATCTAATGGTTAAAGAACATACTGTTTCCGTGGATGGTGAATTTCTGCCTCCCGAAACAATGATTGTTCAACATTCTTCTAACACCTTCAAAGGTGGCCATTAAGATGACACTATATTTATATATGATATCTAATATGTTTATGTTTTACTTAAGCTTCTGTATTTTTCATTTATGGAATACCTTTATGGTTTCCATTATGGGTAAACGCGATATCTTCATTTAAGGAAGTGCGGACTACCGCCCCCTCAAAGTGATTTGATTCGTTAATACCATGTGTGGTACATATAAAGGATATATTTAATGAT
The DNA here is from genome assembly GCA_963277665.1 of Viscum album. Taxonomy (NCBI): domain Eukaryota; kingdom Viridiplantae; phylum Streptophyta; class Magnoliopsida; order Santalales; family Viscaceae; genus Viscum; species Viscum album. The sequence continues at coordinate 673,515,077 of OY728136.1, read as the reverse complement.
ATTATATATGATCCATACTAGAATTAAAATACTATTATGTATCATTATGTTTTAAGTCCATTAAATATGAAATAGAAATGGCAGTAGCGTTCATGCGTACGTACGGCTTACCATCTCCATGAACGGTGCATTTCATTTCTTAACTCTAAATGTTATGTAATATTATAAATGCATGAATATACTGGATGTATATGATATATATGATATCTACATCATGAATAAAATTCTGGATATAATGAACATTTGGCCACACGAACAACATGTAATTTTAAGAAGTCCACTTTCGACTTAAGAACCAAATATCGGTAAAACAAATATTATTAACTTAAATGATTACATAATGTTTATGACATGGTAAAAAGTGATATAAAAGGAATAATGAACTTGAAAAAGGTTCTTAAGGAATTAGAAATTAACTCAAGTTTATTATTCAGGATATTAAAGAACGATTGAGTCAAGTCGGACCCGAGGTAAGGGATCCTACTCCACTCTTTCTTTTTAAGTACACTCTTTTATGTCATTCCTTTTAAAGCTCATCTTTCTTGTTATTGGGATGTTATTTTATATTAATATTAATGTAATTTTTATGTTCATGTGATGAGGGACCCTATTCTCTCTTATCAATCCATTTTTGAAGTTTTGAGTGGCACCGTTAGGCTGCCGAATTTTCGTAAGAGATCTAACATCTCTCTTTCTTTTAAAGTACTCTCCTTTAGGTCACTTATTTTAAGCTACTCTTTGTTATGTTGGGGGATGTTATTTTATATTACTATTTCTATAAACTTTATTTTAATATGATGAGATACCCTATTCGATCTCATCAATCCATTTTTGTAAGTTTTATGTGGCGCCGTTAGGCTGCCAAGTTTTCGTAAGGGATTTTTCATCTCACTTTTATTCCCGTGAGATTTATGATACATTTGCCACAATTTCCTTTGAGTGGTGTATGTACTACCCATTATTTTACTCATTGTGTAATATACTTTCTTTTATGAGTATTTACATCAATGTTGTATTGTCCTTCTCTCACAAGGTGTATGTTTCGAAAGATACCCATGTCGGTAAGGGAACCTTTCACCCTCCTCTTTTTAAAAGACTTCTTTTGTTGGGTCTTTTAATTTACATATTGTTATGTTGGGATATGTTCTCATATATCCTTATTGATGTAAATTTTATTTCCAAGTGACGAGATACCCTTTTTTTATCTCTCATCAACTCATTTTGATGTGACACCGTTAGGCTGTCAAGGGAACTTCTTAACCCAATTTCGATTTCTTTGGGTTCAACATGTAGTTATTGAGTATGTCATCCTTTGAATATGTGTGAATGACCTTTGATTATTTTACACATAATATCCACTTATATTTGGTGTATTAGTTTGTCACACATAATTATGTAATTGATTTATCCTTAAACCAAGGATACCGTCTTTGTAAGGGACTTCGTCTCAATCTCAATTCATTGAAGCATATTTTGTTTTATACACAACCTTCTTTTATACGGTGTATAAACCCCTTGTACTTTTACGTTTATCCAAAAAGGAATCTTTTTTATACGAATCTTTTTACTAAACGATAAAAGGGAATGTTTTTGTCGTACGAATGTGGCGACAACGACTTCTCCGCCTCCGTGGCCATTATTTGAATTTCGGCTTCCTCTACAAGCCATACCTTTTAAAAAAACCATGTTTTACTTTTCTTTTCTTTTGGTATTTAAAATGGTTTTCATATCAATGTGTTGTATTGATATCTTGTGATTGAAAGGTGGAAATGTTATGTTTCCTTTATGCATGTTTTATGTGATACGATTATGTTGAGGTTCTTGGGCATTGTTATGAAAACGGGTGGTTCCATGATAAACTAAGGGCGGTGAGCCCGATATAGCTCTCCAATGCATTGGGTAACGCGAAGGAGTGAACCGTTAAGGTTTCTCCGAAGAGATTTAGGGAATATACTGTGGTGGGTATTCCAAACGTAACCAAGAGGGTTACTCCCTACGTAAGAATGTTATGAATGCCTCAAGTTACCTTTTATGTCTTATGATTTCTATGATTTATTCATGATTTGATATGCCTATGTTTTATGGGTAAAATATGATTTCATTCTAATGTATATATGAACTCATGTTTCCTTTCCATATTTTTATAACTCTTACTGAGCTTTTTATGCTCATCCCAAGTTTTTGAAATGTTTTTCACAGGTCAAGGGAAAGGTACATGATGTGATGATAGTGTCAAGGATGTGTCAAGAAAGAATCCGTGTTTAATTTTAAATATGTTTCCATTGATGGGAAGAATGAATGATGTCTTTTATGTAACCACTTTGTTTAAATGTGGAATTTAATGCAAGTTTCATGATCTAATTCTCTAAAAGTCTAAATCTGAAAAGATCCTCAATGTGTAATCTTGTAATAACTTAAGATTAAGTAAGGTTTAAGGCTGGGGCCTTATACCAATTGACAATGTAGACAAATTCCAACTCAATTAGGTGAATATTCTACATAGACAATTTCTTTTGAGAACTAAATATTCAATTTATATGTAGCTATTTTTTTCACATTATTGATTCATAATTTTCATTTTGTATGGATTGGATTTCCCTAAGTTTCAATAATTTGAATACTCTATGGAGAATTATTTATGATGATGATTAAATGGTTTTTAATACTTATGTAATCAAAGGATTTTGTTTTAAAGACCTAATTTCAGAATGATTTAAGGGTTTTCTAGTAGTTCTTAAAAATAATTAAATTATAATTTTATTTACACTATAAAAATAAAAACTCAGGCCATATTACAATTTCAATTTTTGATAGTTATTGTAAAGATTTTTGGGTGATTAAAATATAAAGAATGGGGAGAGTCTTTTTGTGTGTCTACTATTATGTAACAAAAAAAAGAGTGGATATCATGGGGCATGTTCTCTATGTAGTAATAGAATAGAGAGATAGAGTGGATATCATGGAGAATGTTCTTTGTATAGTAACCAAATAGAGAGAGAGTGGAGATCATGGTGTCATAAAAATATCTTTCATTTTTATAATAATACAAAAGGGAGAGGGTGTGGGAATTATAAGATATCATATAATTATAAATAAAAAGATATAGTATCATGGAGATAATAATTAGTGGGATATTCAGTTTTGTGTGAAAATAAGTAGAAGATGAGGATTCTTATGATAAGGTCGATTCTTTAGCGATCAATATATGATGAAGCTTATTTATTTAGGATATTTAATTTGAGACTGAGAATATTTGTGTAGTGAAATACAATTTTGTACTATGGGATGTTCAATTTTTCATATTCTAATGGCTCATGGAAGTGGATCTTTATTTTTATTTTATTTTTTGAAGAAACCTAGTTTATTTGGTGATATTCTTCATCTTATAATCATTATTATTATTACAATGTGAATATATGATGTGAGGTTTGATTCATGACATGTGATATGGGATGTTGTATAAATTATTTTAAGAAGATTTCACTTAGTGATGTAGTGAAAATAATTTTTAGTTGGGGGAATAACTAGCCCTGATAAGGAGTAAGATTCCATAATGGATCTAAACCGTATAAAAACTGTGTGTTCCTTAATATTTTATTTTTTTCATGATCATCTGAGGATTAGTTTTTTTTTTAGTATATTATACTCAAACAAGTCACAAATCTTTATTTATATTGAAAAGAAATTGTAAAAAATCCCTCCACATATTCACCCCCCCACCCCCTCTCAATAGAGAAAAATAATCCCATTTGGCACTTAAATCCGTATCCTAGGATGGTAATATTTATAATATATATGAATTTAGTCATTGATACATAGGTAATATCAATACTATTAATAGTAGGGGTGTTCCGACATTTGAAGGAAATATTATCATGGTTGTAAGAATAAAATGTTGTTATATATTTTATCTCATGGTATGGATGTTCATGATACATCAATGGGGGGGGGGGTTTCACCATTCTTAAAAGATATTAAGATGAAATTTTATAAAAATAAAAAAATTTAAGTGGATGGAAAAGCATAAAATTCTATCCTCATATTGTTATCAGATAAATATTACACTAAATTTATGGGTCTACAAACTAAAAAAATATATCTGGGATAAGTTGGAAAAAATTTATAAAGGTAATTTGAAAGTAAATGAGAAAAATATATATATCTAGATAATAAAATTTAGAGACATTAAAATGGTATAATATGAATGTGTTTATGATTTATTTACTTGAGTAAATGAAATTGTGAGTAATATTCAAGGATTTGATGAGAAACATGATGATTCAATAATTATGAAGGAATTAATTATAAATATTATGGATAGATTTTATCCCAAAATTTTAGAACTTGAAGATATAGGATATATTTATCTCTATGAACTATATAATATTCTCATTGCTTATTAAATTAAAAAAATCAGGAATTCAAAAACAAGGTGAAAGAAAAGATGGATTTTGAAGCCATAAGGAATATGAAAATTTGCAATGATGAAGATATTTTTTACATAAGTAATTATTATAATGAAAAATAATATCAAAGAGTTACTACTTTAATTTATAAAAGGTTTTATAATGTTAAAATAAAGAACAAAGTTACATTCTCTGGAGAATGTTATAAATTCAATGGTCTTGGACAATATGAAATTAATTGTCCAAAGAAGAAAAGAAAAGATTATGAAACTAGAAATTATGAAAATACTTGATGAAAGAAGTGGAGGAAATATAATAAATAATATTAACATATTGGTGGAATAAAGAATATATTTAATATGACCAAAAAGAATATATCTAAGTATAAAATCAGAGGAATCTGACCATATCTCATGCAGGGATTTTGATGAAGAAATGCAAGAAAATTTTACAAAGTTTATACCTCATGTTCAGAATATTATTGATTCAACTTGAGGTGATGAAGTTGATTCGAGACCAAAATATTATGAATACATGTTCAAATATTAACATGAAGAATTACTTGATAAAAAAACCATTCTCATAAAGGATAATAAGATTCAGGTAAGTGATAATAGGAAATTGATTGATGATAAATGAGAGTAAGTTACAAGAGAGATAGTTCTTGTTGAATAAAATGAAAAACCTAGATTGAAAGTTTTTGAATATGAGAATATGATCAAATATAATAAATAAAAACACTCCTTAAATTATTAATAAATACAAATTACACAATAAAAATTTCTTAAAACTAAGAAATATCTGAAGAAAAAAATCAAGGACTTCAAAAGATCTATTGAATTTAAGGGAGAATCCTCAAAATATACAGAAAACATTATAGTAAAGTCCTCATATAAAAAATTGTTTCCAAATTTATTAAAACTAAAAAAATTTGTCTAAATATTAATTTTGGTAAAATGTAGATTCGAAAATCAATAGAACGTTCCTAAAAATTACCTGATGAGAAAATAATATTGAGTGAAATTTATTTTCCCAATCATAGAGAATATAAAACCCAAACAGTTCTCCAGATATCAAATTTTGGATAGAAAAATTTTGGATAAAACTCTGGTTTTTCAATAAAATTTATATTTTAGGGTTATTTTTTTTTTGGAATTCTTGGATATAAATCAAATATACGTTGGTATAATATTTATTTACTAAGGAGAAGTAAATAATCTAAGGTGGGGAGTTCCAATCAGAAGAAATAAGATTCTATAAGTAAATGGGTATAGATGGAAAATGGTTACAAGATAAGAACACAAAATAGGATTTATTTTCTTGAATATATATGTGTAAGGTGTGATCAAAGGGAATATTGATTATAGAAATTCAGGATAATATTACCTAGTAAATTCACTCTCAAAGATAAAGGGAAATTAGTACAATTTCATAATAAAGAAAATTCATGCTTGGTAGAAGCTTCTTTTAATGAAATAATGAATAAAAGATCATGGATACCTTATAGTGGGTGTTTCTAAAACATGATTTTGATACTAAAATTCTGAATAACATATGGTCATATAGATTTATTTAATTAATATATATGATATTTATTACATATTTATGATTTAGAAAATAGAATTTTATTTTTTACATTTCTTTCCTTCTATCCATTAAAGAATGGAAACATCACCCATGCGTATGTATGGACTACCTTCACTATGAAGTGATATAATTAATTTTTCATCACCACCTTACATGGTTGGTTATAAAAGTGTATATAATGGATATATATTACGTTTATTAAATGGTTAAATTTATATATATGATGAAACCATAACCAAGGTGTAGGGACCAGAATCATCGAATTGAAACATATATGGAAAATAAGATATTTCGCACCAAGGTATTTATTTTAATGAATATTTGTTAATAAATGAGAAACTGGAAATTACAAGAGAATTATATATATTAAGATAATTAGGAATGTAGTTTTTTATATATTTATAGTAAGTATAAATTTATTATAAAATTTTGTAGAGTGTGTGTGAAGAAAGTTTAGACTTTAGGTAAGGGTTTATATTTCAATCTCATTTTAATTAGGATTATTTATGTTTCAATTTCCATTATAAGGAATTATTATTAATTCTATATTAAACCCAATATATTATTTTATACTATGATTTTTGTTTTTTTTCAAGTATTATTTTCATTTTTCCCCTATTTGGTACTCAAAAATACCAAAATAATGTTTTTAAGCAAAGTTGGCCTTATTTATTCTTTTAGGACATGAATATTTCTCCTCCAATTAGAAATTATTTAAATTATTTTGTGGAAGTTTTTACTTATACTTAAATGTTTGATAAAGGTATTTAATACTACATTTTTACTTTCTTTACAAATGATTAAAAAGGAATCTTTTCAAATGTTATTCATACTAATCACTCTTTACATTGTACAAAATTAGGAAAGGAATGTTTTCTTTTAAACTTATACTAAATGAATTTATTTCCCTATCATAATTTCCTTTTTTTCGTCATGAATATTAATTTATTATCATCCTTGTATTTTTAAGGAAAATTATATTCCTATTTTTCTGGGAATTTTTAGTTTTTAAAAGTTTCCAAAAGAAAAGGATATTATTAATTATTTTTCAAATTGAATTTAAAATTGTTTTATAAAATTATTTTTCATCTATTAAAACTTAATTTAAGGTTTTTATTCTTAATTTGGGATATTCTATAATAATACCATCCACCTTTTTTCTCTAGATAACTTATTATGATGCATTATGAAAGTTCTCATGAAACTCATTTCTTTCCATGGGATAATTAAGTGACGATGGAATCATGAATCTTATTTTATTTTAGTAAACATATTTATGGTTTATTATTATATAATTGGTGGTTATATAAATAACCTCATGGATTTTTGGATTGGTTTTTGAAATCATGATGGTCCCATGGTTTCTGGTGAATCTGGGTTACTTTATTTATTGAAAAAAATTATTAAGGTTATAACTATTTCTGAGGATGGTTAATCTAGTTTTCATGGATTTATATATCATATAAAAATATCATAATGATAATAAGTATTTTTTAGAGGGATTGAAGGCTGGTTGAAATGGTTGGGTTTGAGTTTGAGTGAATGTTGGTTTCATGTAGCCTAATTTTTGAAGTACTGATTCACATAGACATTTTTCTACTTAGGTGATTCATGTATCCATTTTTACTACATATTAAATTCGTGTAATCATTTATGTTGTGGAGTAAAATCACGTTTCCAATTTGGGGATCAACATAATTGAAATAATGACTTAGCTATTTGTATATGTAGTTGATTTCTAATGAGAATAAAGTAGCCAATTGAGGACGTAGACAAATTCCAACTCAAGTAGGTGAATATTCTACATAGCCAATTTCTATTGAGAACTAAATATTCAATTTATATATAGCTATTTTTTCACATTGTTGATTCATAATTTTCATTCTGTATGGATTGGATTTCCCTAAGTTTCAATAATTTGAATACTCTGAGGAGAATTATTTATGGTGATGATTAAATGGTTTTGAATACTTATGTAATCAAAGTATTTTTTTCTAAATCCCTAATTTCAGAATGATTTAAGGTTTTTGCAGTAGTTCTTAAGGATAAATAAATTATAATTTTATTTACACTATAAAAATAAAAACTTAGGCCATATTACAATTTCAATTTTTGATATTTGTTCTAAAGATTTTGGGGTGATTAAAATATAGAGAACCGGGAGAGTTTTCTTTGTGTCTCTACTATTATGTAACAAAAAAAATAGAGTGGATATCATGGGGCATGTTCTCTATGTAGAAATAGAATATAGAGATAGAGTAGATATCATGGAGAATGTTCTTTGTATAGTAACCAAATAGAGAGAGGGTGGAGATCATGGTGTCATAACAATATCTTTACTTTTTATCATAATTGAAAAGGGAGAGGGTGTGGGAAGTATAAGATATCATATAATTATAAATAAAAAGATATAGTAGCATGGAGATAATAATTAGTGGGATATTCAGTTGTGTGTGAAAATAAGTAGAAGAGGAGGATTTTTATTATAAGGTTGGTTCTTTAGAGATCAATGTATGATGAAGCTTATTTATTTTGGAGATCTAATTTGAGACTGACAATATTTGTGTGGTGAAATACAATTTTGTACTATGGGGTGTGCATTTTTTCATATTCTAGTGGCTCATGGAAGTGGATCTTTGTTTTTTTTTTGAAGAAACCTAGTTCATTTGGTGATATTCTTCATCATGTAATCATCATTAGTATTACAGTGTGAATATATGATGTCAGGTGTGATTCATGACATGTGAGATGGGATGTTTCATGAATTATTTTAAGAAGATTTCACTTGGTTATGTAGTGAAAATAATTTTTAGTTGGGGGAATAACTAGCCATGATAATGAGTAAGATTACATAATGGATCTGAACCGTATAAAAACTATGTTTTCCTTAATCTTTTATTTTTTTCATGATTGTGTGAGGATTAGTTTTTTCTTAGTATATTATACTCTAACAAGTCACAAATCTTTATTTATATTGAAAAGAAATTCTAAAAACTCCCTCCACATATTCACCCCCCCACCCCCTCTCAATAGAGAAAAAGGATCCCATTTGGCACTTAAATTCATATCATAGTATGGTTATCTTTATAATATCCAAGAATTTATTCATTGATACATAGGTGATATCAATACTATTAATAGTAGGGGTGTTCCTACATTTGAAGGAAATATTATCATGGTTGTAAGAATCAAATGTTGTTATATATTTTATCTCATGGTCTGGATGTTCATGATACAGCAATGGGGGGGTTTACACCATTCTTAAATGAGATTAAGATGAAATTTTATAAAAATAGGAATATTTAAGTGGATGGAAAAGCATAAAATGATATCCTCATAGTGTTATCAGATAAATTTTACACTAAATTTATGGGTCTACAAACTGAAAAATAAATCTAGGATAAGTTGGAGAAAAGTTATAAAGGTAATGTGAAAGTAAATGGTAAAGATATATATATCTAGAGAATCAAAATTAAAGACATTAAAATAGTAGAATATGAATGTTTTGATGATTTCTTTACTTGAGTAAATGAAATTGTGAGCAATATTCAAGGATTTGATGAGAAACATGATGATTCAATAATTATAAAGGAATTAATTATAAATATTATGGATAGATTTGATCCCAAAATTTTAGAACTTGAAGATATAGGGTATATTTATCTCTATAAACTATATAATATTTTCATTACTTATGAAATGAAAAAAAACTTGGGATTCAAAAACAAGGTGAAAGAAGAGATTGCTTTTGAAACCATGAGGAATATGAAAATTTGCAATGATGAAGATATTTGTTACATAAGTGATTATTATAATGAAAAATAATATCAAAGAGTTACTACTTTAATTTATAAAAGGTTTTATAAGGTTAAAATAAAGAACAAAGTTACATTCTACGGATGATGTTATAAATTCAATGGTCTTGGAAAATATGAAATTAATTGTCCAAAAAAGAAAAGAGAAGATTATGAAACTAAAAATTATTGAAATACTTGATGAAAGAAGTGGAGTAAATATAATAAATAAGATTAAAATATTGGTGTAATCAAGAATATATTTAAGATGACCAAAATAATATATCTAATTATAAAATCAGAGGAAGCTGACCATATCTCATGCAGTGATTTTGATGAAGAAATGCAAGAAAAATTTAAAAAGTTTATACCTCATGTTCAGAATATTATTGATTCATCTAGAGGTGATGAAGATGATTCGGGACCAAAATATTATGAATACATGTTCAAATATTAACATGAGAAATTCCTTGATAAAAAATCCATTCTCATAAAGGATAAGAAGATTCCGGTAAGTGATAATAGAAAATTGATTGATGAAAAATGAGAGTAAGTTACAAGAGAGATAGTTCTTGTTGAATAAAATAAAAAACCTAGATTGAAAGTTGTTGAATATGAGAATATGATCAAATATAATGAATAAAAACACTCCTTGAAGTATTAATAAATATCAATTACACAATCAAATTTTCTTGAAACTAAAAAATATCTGAAGAAAAAAAATCACATACTTCAAAAGATCTATTGAATTTAAGGGATATTCCTCCCAATATACAGAAAAAATTATAGTAATGTCCTCATATAAAAAATTGTTTCCAAATTTATTGAAACTAAAAATTTTGGTTTAAATATTAATTTTGGTAAAATATAGATTAATAAAAATCAATAGAAAGTTCCTAAAAATTACCTGATGATAAAATAATATTGAGTGATATTTATTTTCCTAATCAGAGACAATATAAAACCCAAATATTTCTCTAGATATAAAATTTTGGATAGAAAAATTTTGGATAAAACTCTGGTTTTTCAATAAAATTTATATTTTAGGGTTATTTTTTTATAATTCTTGGATATAAATAAAATATATGTTGGTATAATATTTATTTACTAAGGAGAAGGAAATAATCTAAGGTGATCAGTTCCAATGAGAAGAAATAAGATTCTAGAAGTAAATGGGTATAGATGGAAAATGGTTACAAGATAAGAACACAAAATAGGATTTATTTTCTTGAATATATATATGTAAGGTGTGATCAAAGGGAATATTGATTATAGAAATTCATGATAATATTACCTAGAAAATTCACTCTCAAAGATAAAGGGAAATTAGTACAATTTCATAATAAAGAAAATTCATGCTTGGTAGAAGTTTCTTTTAATGAAATAATGAATAAAAGATCATGGATACCTTATAGTGGATGTTACTATAACTTTATTTTGATACTAAAATTCTGAATAACCTTGATAAATGTGAAGGAGGTTCAGTAACTTTTGGTAATGAATCTTCCTTGAAGATAAAATGTTTTGGCACATATCAAATTAAGAATAACAATTTGAAATCAAATGATGTTCCTTATGTTCAATGGATTAAACACAACTTGTTTAGTGTTATTTAAATTTGTGATAATGGGAATGAAGTTACATTTAAGAAAAATAAATTCATAATTAAAAGTATAAGTGATGTAAAAACTATCTCTCAAGGTAGTATAAACAATGGAAATTAATTCTCGATTGGTGATTCTCCCAATTCATGTTACTTCAGTATAAAATATGACAACTTGTTATGGTATAGAATACATAGGAATCTTGATCAATGATGCATAAGAAATATTTTTAAACATAAAGTCTTAAGATATTTACCCAAGTTAAAGAGAGGTCAATATGGAATCTTTAGAACATTTTAGAAGGGAAATATGGCTTTGAAGACTCAAAAGAATATGGATATTACTTCTACAAGACCATTGGAATTAGTCCACATAGATCATTATGGTAATATTAGAAAAAATTATACCTAAGGTGATATTTATTTAATTACTTTAAATATATAAATTCACTCTAATGTCTAATTTTATTTTCATTAAGCACAAGTTAGAGGGTGTTAGGATAAAAGACAAGTTGAGAAGGAGCTAATTTTGTGCATCAAAAAAATTAGATCTAATAATGGGAAAGAATATATGAGTGATGCATTTGAAACTTATATTAGAAAATGATGAATCATAAATTAGTATATAACTCCTTATACACAATAATAAAGTGGTTTTGTAGATATAAAGAATAGGATAATTGTAAAGATGTGAAAAATAATGTTTTTAGAGAATGATGTCTCAAAATGATTTTTGTGAAAAGTGGTATATTATATGGTGCATATTAAAAATAGATATATTTTGAGACCCAAAACACATGTTACACTCTATGATATTTAGTACCAAAAAAACCTACAGTAAAATATTTCATGGTCTTTAGAAGTCCTTATTATATTAAAATCAATGGTATCATGCTAGGAAATTTTGAAGATAAGGCTAATGATAGAGTCTTTATAGGTTATTTATCTACTGGTGATGGATAAAGATACTTGAATAATATATTTCATAAAAAAAATAGTGTTGAGATGTAAATCTTGATAAAAATATGGGACAAAATAGGTCACTAGGTTCAAGTTTATTTTCTGTATCCTGTTAAAAATAGCGAGCAAATTTTTAAATAAATAGTTAAAAAAGTTTCTGAAATGTGACAATAAATAGTTAAGTTAATTCATAATTTTCTAGTGATTATTAAGAAGGTGTTATTAGTTACTCAAATTAGCTTCTTGGGTTTAATAAATGTTTTTACACTGAGCACATCATTGGGAATAAGAATGCACCAGTTCAGAAAAAAATGAGACTAAGATTTGACAACCAAACAACACTTGTATCATAGGTTTAACCTAGAACAGTGGATTGGGATATTAAAAATGATGAATGGTTTGAAGTTATGAATGAATAATTCAATCAAATTGAGAATAACTTTATATATGAACTTGTTTCTAGACAAAAACAAAAAATGTGATATGTGAAAAATGGGTCTTTATGAATAAAATAGTAAGGTCACATAGAATAAGGATATACTTGTTTGAAAATGTTATTATAAAATATAATCCATGGAATTTGAAGTGAATATTTATCTATTTTATAGACTAGAGACAATAAGAATGTTCTTGGTAGTGTCATCTCATAATAATTTCAAATTTATCAAATTCATATGAAGTCTATATTTTTTAATGGTGAGATTGAAGAAGAAGTTTTTATTGAACAGCTATAAGGATTAATTCTTAAAAATTATTGAAGAATAGTCTAAATATTTAAGAAATAATTGTATGTCTTGAAACATTATCCAAGGTCTTAGTATTAAAATCTTAATAATGGTTTGATAAAATGGGATTTTTCAAAGGCATTATTTATAGCAACTTGAAATTGAAGAAGTATTACTTAGACATAGTGATGATGATTTCACATGTGTATGAAATAATTTTTTATAGTAATAATAGATTCTTATGGGGGTAATTAAAAAATATATATGGAGAATTATTTTGAGATTTCCATACTGGGATAATTATATATTTTTTGGTTTTATAGATTGATTAGAACTCAGATTGTGTCTTTAGTTCACAAGAAAAGTATGCCAAAGAACTATTGATAAAGTTTTTGAATGGAATATGATAAAGAGGTTTCTATACATATATTTTTTTCCACAAATTTGAGAAAATATTAACTAGGAAGAAATTTTTATCAGAATAAATTTACAATCATGATTGGTAGCTTGTTGTATCTCACAACGTCCTACCCTGAAATTGCCTATGCAGGGACTCTACATCCAAGGTATCAAAGTGAACCAAATTTTTCACAAATTATTGTACTTAAAAAAATTTGGGGTATATAAAAGTCAAAGTGAATTATTAAATTCTCTACAAATTCATTTTTTATCAATAATTTCTTGGTTACACTAATACAGATTGGGTAGGTGGCTATACATGTCATAGATCCACATCAGGTGGAGTGTTCTTTCTTAATGATGGTCGTGTTAGTTGGTATAGTAATAATTAGAGTAAAGTGGACCTAAGTATAGCTAAATCAGATTATGTTGTGGCTACACATGTAGTTACATAAGCTTTATGGATGATGGTATAGCTATCATATTTGTGTGTTGATGTTTAGAGACCATTTATGATTTTTTTGTGACAGAAAAAGAGATATTAATCAATAAAAATATATATTTTAACACACTAGGTCTAAAAAATTTACAATAATTATCATTTAATCAAAGATAAAGTGGATTCATGTGAAATAAAACTCTTGTTTATTTCTACCAAAGAGCATCTTGTATATATTTTTACCAAATCTATGATACATGGTAGATTTTTTGAATTAAATATGAAATTGAATTTTTAGAATCCCCTTCCACTTGAGAATCAGCTTATCCCCCCACCATAGTCCTTTAGATTATTTTTACAATGGAAGATATAAGTATGTGATGAAGGGATATTGGAAGTTCAATGGGGAGTATGAGTTTGAGATGTTTATTCATTTGAGTCACTCGACCTAAACATTCCTTTTACTGAGTGATAGAAATCTCTAAAAAACCATACATTATCTTATAGTGTGGTTTCATGGTTTATTTCTTTGAGATTTTTTGTGATTTAATGATTCAAGTTTTGAATCATGGAAGTTAGGGATTTTCTTCTTGTTTTTAACAAATTCAAAGGGGGTTATTGAAGAACCTTATGGATTTGTGGCCTGGTTTGTGAAGACTTGATGATCCCACAGATCTTATTAAGTCTGGGATGTTATGTTTTTTGAAAAAAATTCTTGAGTTCGTCACTGAGTTTAAATATTCTTGATCTAGTTTTTATGGATTTAAATATTTTGGAAGAAATTTTTATAATTCTAGAAAGTGTTTTTGAGAAGGATTGAAGACCATCTAAAGTGGTTTGGCTTGAGTTTGAATGAATTTTGGATTCACATAGCTAATTTTGTGAATTTTAGATTAATATAACTTATTTTTCTACATAGTTGATTAATTCAGCTACTTTTTCTATATAGTAAATCCATGTAGTCATTTCTACTATATAGGAAAATCACATAGCCAATTTTCAAATCTATATAACTGAATAAATGGCATATATTATTGGTGACGTAGCTGATTTATGATGATAAAAACATGGATGATTGATGAAGTATCCATATTTTAAACTCATATATGTGAATATACTACGTATACGATTTCTATTGATAAACACATATCCATTTTTTCTTTATATATCTAATTAAAAAATTTCACTACATATGGATTGTAGTTTCATAAGTCTCTAGAATTTTAATATTTTGAGAATAATTAATTATAAATATGTTTAAATAGTTTTTAATAATTTCATAATCATATTATTATTTTAAGTTATTATTATAGCATGATTTTAAGGGGTGTGTAGCTATTCTTAAGGATAATTAAATGGGGATTTTATTTACACTGTTAAAAGAAAAAATTGGGCCACTATGTAGTTAAAGTTTTTTATATTTGTTATAGATATCAGGTTTCAATCAGAATATGGAGATTATAGAGTGTTTTTTATACATTTTCGTAGTGGTGTAACATAAAATAGAGAGTGGATATTGTGGGGAATGTTCTCTCCATAGTAACAAGAGAGATAGAGAGTGTATATCATGGTTCCATACCAATACATGTCCTTTTTCATAATAGAAAATATAGAGGGTGTAGATAGTAATAAGATATCACATAATATATAGAAAAAGATATAGTAGCATATTGATAATGATTAATGGGATATTCCACTACATAAGAAAATAAGTAGAAGAAGAGGAGTCTAAATTAGAGGTTGGTTCTTTAGTGATCCTCATCTGGTGAAAGTCCTATATTTAGGATATCTAATTTGATTTGGAGAATATTTGTGTAGTGAAAAAAAATTATACATTATATTCTATTATCTCATACATATTTTAAATGCTCATAGAAGTGAATCTTTATCTTTTACTTCCAAAGCAACCTGGTTCATGTAGTGATATTCTTTATTTTTTAATCATCATTAGTACTACATAATGAAGCTACGATTTTGATTGTGATTCCTAATATATTTTTTGGGATTATAAATGAATTATTTTAAGTGTATTTTACTTGGTGTGTAGTTAAAAGAATCTATCATTGGGGGGAATAACCATCCATGGTAAGGAGTAGGATTCCACATTGGATCTGAACCTTGTAAAAATTGTATATTCCTTACTCTTTAATTTTTTTCATGATAATTTAAGGCTTAGTTTTTCTATTTTGAATTTATTTTAATATAAAAAGATGCAAAGTATTATTTTTGTTGAAAATAAAATGTAAAACTTCCATCCACTAATTCAACCCCCCCCCCCCCCACCCCACCCCTCTCAGTGGAGGAAACCAATCCTCTAGGAACTTTAATCTGTTAAATCCATATAATATATTGGGTAAATTAATTATATATCATGATATTAATAATTAAATATAGTAATAATGATTTATCCAAAATACTAAGGTATTTTGTTAATATTTCTCAATCCAATATAATAATGGATGCTGGTAATAATGTATGGTCCATTACACAAAGTGATTCTGGTGATGTTGCTTGATTCATTATGATATGGGATGGTGGTGATGACTTATAATCCATTATGTTATAGGATTTTGGTAGTGATTATATATTTAAAATTTTATGATTTCTATGCTTATATTTATATCACATTCTTATGTTATGCCACATGTTTATGTTATGTTTTCCATATCTTGTGATAATGGTTCTATTTTGATAACTATGTTTCTTATTATGAAGAATTTTATGTCATGACCCTTAAGTTATGAGCTATGTTCTTATGTTTATTACACTCTTTTATTATATAACTGATTATATTTTCATAACCCTTTTCTTATCTTATTCTCAGTTATGATCATCATTTGGCATCTCTCATGTGTATCCTTACTGAGCAACTAATCTCACCCATTCTTATATTTATTTTTCCTTGGGTTATGAAGAAATGTTTTAAGTAGGATATGTCTAATAAGGTTATTATGTGATAATATATTTGTGGTATATGTTGAATATATTTCATTAAATAAGTAGTTTATATATCTATTTTTCAAATACACTAAAAATTTATGGGGTTTGGTCATGTGTTGTTGTGAAAAGTATTAAATATTAATTTAAAATGATGTAATAAGTATGTATGTTATGATTGAGTCGCCTTAGTTTGTATCAAAGTAGTATTTAGTTATTTTTTGATATTAGGTTATGAATAATATTAGGATATCACCAAAAAAACTTATGTTGAACCAAAAATAATATATAATAAACCTAAAGTGTCATAGGTTAAAGTGAAGGTGCCATAATTTAAGATATCTCATGATTGATTTTCTTATTATATGACTGTTAACTCTAATTATTATTTACCAAATTCTTATTCTAACTATTCTGGTTTTATTAAATTAATAAAAATAGAAGAAATCATGTTTTAATTGAATGTGAATGGAAATTAAATAACTACCCTCATGAGCAACAAAATGGCACGGGATATTGAATGAAAAACCTCATGGAAATGTTTTTTCATCTATCTCAGGTAATAAGTAAACCATGTTCTACTTTTTAACTCACTAATAAAGGAGAAACATGTCGTTAATTATTTTATAATACAACTTATTCCTTCTTTGTATGGTTATTTCAGTCCACTAGTTGGTGCACAATGGATAAATGTGTTGGAAAATATATTTTCTATTTTCTAGTGCTCAAACCATGAGAATTTTTTTTAGTAACCTATCACTTGGAATGTGAGGATAATAAATAGTATACCCTCATCAAGAACATGGGTCAAGAGGAATTAATTAACACCATGGAATTGGAGTAATTTAATAGGGTATTTCTCAATAAATATTTTCCTCAAACTATTTGTACTAAAATGGAGAAGAACGTTATAGAGATAAAATAAAAGGATGATTAATCCATTAGTACCTATGAAGAAAAATTTACAATACTTGGAAGGTATAATTATGATATTATCATTGATCCTGAAAGAAAATTTTATTTATTATTTAGTCTCTTAAAACCATGTCTCTGGAAGGCATTAACTATAATAAAATTTAGTTGCTATGAAGAAATCATTCAATGTGCCCTCAAGATGGAAATGGAAGCTAGAAACTCTCAATATTCTCATGAGATTTGTGATAAGAAAAGGAATATGGAGTTTCAAGGGAACTAAAAAAATGGATCATGTGAAATAAATAAAACTCAACAATGTTGGTTTCAGGTGTGGGGGAAGCACTTATTGCACCTATAGAAAACTCGGATTTTTTTAGATTCAATGGATCACCTATAATGTACATGATGATAAATTCCATGATCAACAAAAAAAATCCAAAGAATATTGAAAAATGTTTTTTCTAGAACCAAGAGATGATCTTTTGTGTTAATTTATAATTAATTTAAAACATAAGAGGAAATATTACCTTAGTCTTGAGATATTTCTTCATTAATGGTATTGATCCTTCAAAATTGATTATTGTATCATCATTGAATCATGAGAAACTAAAGAATATACCATATAGAAATGATCCAAATGTGATACTTTGATCTCTGAACAATGGCAATGAAACATCAGGTTTTAGAGAAGTTGATTAATATTCTTACACTATTCACCTTGATCACTTTTTGTTCCATCGATCCTGAATCAATCTCTCTTGTAATTATTAGTCTTGAAAGGAATAGAGGATGGGGAAGAAGTTTAAGGAATGTAGTTCAAAATTATTAACATCTTTCAAAAAAGAAAAGGAATTTTATTTATAGACCAAGGGTTATGGTTTAATATTTAATTAATTGTATAAATTCCCTTAATGATATATTAAACCGAAAAGGAATCGCATGCCATGTAATATAATAATATTATTATTTTATTTCATGGCATACATGAACCCACGCAATGATAAATATTATTTTATAATATACTAAATAAATATTTATCACCAGACAAAAATCTTATCTAATCATCCTCTTAGACATTTATAGAATTATAAAATAATTAAATATTATTCATTCAATAGATAAATAAATATTTTATTCACAATATGATGAATAAATTTTTTATTTAATATTAATGTAATTATATAAATTATTCATTTAATGAATAAATAATTATTTATTTCTATATTAATAATAATAGATAAATAACTATTATATGTTCACATAATTAAACAATTACATCAGGAAATATTTATTTAATATTTTTGATCTACTAATAAATCCTAAATAAATATTACTTCTTGGTTTGGGGAATAATATTTATTCCAACTCTTAAATATAAATAATATTTAACATAAATTGATGGAAACACTTTTTTGTGTGATCCTCTAGGCCTCTTCCTTGGTGGAATTAGGCTAGCTTGCCCAAATTCGAGGATTACTATCTAGAAGTATGTCAACACACCCATAAAAAAATATTTTTCACAATAGAAACAACCACATTTGAATGCCCATTTTGTTATATAATCCTATTTTCATGATATATTATCCAGAAGGTTTCACACCCATGTCATCAAATTATATGGTTTATATGTATTTCTTTGACTATCTGAAATGGACTCGTCCATACACCATGTCCATGGAATTTAATTTTAAAGTTCTATTTAAATAAATGGGATAATATATATTCTTATATTAATATGGAAGAGACAAATCCTTTCTCAGCTTATTAATTAATAACATATCATGCATGACGCACCCAACTTACCCAACTTCGCCATGATTATGTGTCATAAAGGTTTATGGAATACATAAAATTTTGTAAGTTATGGCATGTATTGATAATAAATTTAAATTATAAGGATCGTTACACATTCTCACAAAAAAGAATTTACAATGGCATGTAGGCATGTGTAATTCATATCATCGGGTTTGTTCTCATAATCTCTCATCTTTGATATTTCCAATTGTGAACTTCATGAGATAAAGCTTCATCCTCTTATGAGTACTCACACCTGATAGTCAACATATTGTGTGTCCCATCATAGAATGTTATCTAATAATAGAAAAATATTTTGAATACCATCATAGTATTTCAAGGTTCATATTATAATATAGAATAGTTGTGACCTCTACAGTGTGATAGGTACATTAGGATATTATTATATTATATTCATGTAGAAAAATAAACAATATATAATAAGATATTTTAATTATATTCACTTCTTTGAATATACATGCAATCTAAAATAAAAACAGTTGGTTCTAGAACACCAACTCTAAAATACTCTAAATTGGACTAGATACAACTACTAATGGCTTTTATTCTTACATATCTCACATTATATCATGTTTCTACTAAGGATTTAGTTAAGTGGTTTTCAATGTTGTCTTATGTGGAAAATTGGTTCACTATGATTTTACCTTTTGATAAAAATACCTCAAGAGATTATATTTATGGATCATGTTCTTCATATATTTATGTGGACTTGGAACCTTTTCAAGATCCATTATTTTAGTATTATTACAGTATAGTATGATAGAGTATTTACTGTTTATCATCCCATCACAATTTTGAATGAATTTTCATATCCAAACTACTTGTTTAGCTACCTCAAAATCCTCAATGTACTCAAAATCCATTATAGAATCAGCGAACAAAGATTTCCTTGAGATCTTACAGCTCACAATATCTCCATTGATAGTGATGATGCATCTTGAACACAATTTATGATTGTTCTAATATATTTGGATATCACCTGTATATATCTTGATGAGAAGCTCCTCATATCCTCTATAGACCATAAACATATCCTTATTACACCTCATATGCTTAAGAATAGTCTTTATTTCCATCCAGTGGTTTTAAATTGGGTCAACTTTACATTTTCCTATAACACATAATGCATAAGATACATCTTTCATAGTGCACAACATATCATACATGACTGAACCAAACCCTAGCGTGTATGGAATCATTTCCATTCTTTGTCTCTCTTCATGTGTCTAAGGATACATTTTCATGGAAATTTTAATTCCATGTGACAATATAAATAATCCCATATTGGATTGTTCCATGCTAAATCTATTCTCTATCTTGTTAATATATATACTTTGACATAGTCCAAGTAGCATCTTGGATCTATCACAATGGATATTAATCCCATGTTACTTCATCTAAGTCCTTTATAGAGAATTTGGTGTCTAACCATGAATGAATAGATAGTAATAATAGTTTTTAATTTAAAATAAGTAGTATTTCATAAAAATGAACTATTGGAAAAATAACGGCACTCCCACTAAACCACCTATAGATACATTTATCACATTCATTCTTTATGAAACCAAATTCTATTATGTATTTATAAAATTGGATGTTCTGTGACCTTAATTCTTTCTTTAATCCATAAAAGGATCACTAAAGTTTTTAAACCTTTTTAGAATCCTTTGGAGTCACAAATTCTTTTGGTTGAGTCATATATACATTTTCCTAAAGGTATAAATTGAACAAAATTATTTTTAAATATATCTTCTAAATCTCATAGTTATAGAATTTCACAATGGAAAGTAAAATTTTGATATATTTTATCATGGAAACTGGTGAAAATGTTTTATCATAATCTATTCTTGGGGGTTGTTTAAACCCTTTTGTAACTTGTTTTTCATTATAGGTACTAAATTGTCCATAAATGTATAGTTTCTTCTTGAATATATATTTTCAACCAATAAGATTTATATCCACTGGAAGATATACTAAAATCCATACTTAGCTTTTGTATATGGAATCCTTTTAGAATTCATGGATTCTTTCAATTTAGTAGCTTATGTACTTCTTATTACTTACCTTTAGGTTACAGGATCATTATGATCAACTAATAATGAGTCACTATCCTTTGTGACTTGAAAACCATAACGTTCAAGTTCTCTAACCTTCCTTATACTACTATGTAGTACTTGTGTCTCTAGAACCTCCTCTTCCATGGGACTTTGTGGAATTTATTCCTATACTAAATATTGTGTATCATTATCCTATAATTCATCAATTTCTATCTCTCTACCACTATATTTTTAGATATTTAATCCCTTTCAAGAAGGATATGATGTCAATTAACCACAACTTTATTATTTGAAGGATCATATAGGAAATATCCTCTATTTTTCTTAGGTTACACTATAAAGATACACTTTTTGTCTCATAGTGAATGTGTGTTTTTAGAATATCCTTAACAATGGTTCATAACCCTAAACTCATAAATTTGATATCATAGATTTATTTCCACACCATAGTTTGTATGGAATATCATTTTTCACTTTAGTTTCAGTTAGTTTGATATGTTTTTTTTCTGTAATGTGTATCCCCAAAAGGATAAAGAAATAATTTTTTTATCCATTATTGATCTCATCATGTCCAATAGAATATGGTTCCTCCTTTCACTTACATCATTCCATTGTAGTGTATAAGGAGGAATTAGTTGAGATAAAATCCCAAACTCCTATAAACAATCAATGAAGTCTTTATTGAGATATAATCTAACATGGTCTAAGTAGAGTTTCTTAATATTTTTACTAATATTTTTCACAAATTCATTCTTATATTAATAGAATTTGTAAAAATAATATAACTTATACATAATTTTGTAGATATATCCATATCAAAAAAAATTATTTGTAAAAGTTATGAAGTATGATTACCCACCAATGGATTCAAATGGAAATGGTCTACACACAATAGTATGAAAAAAATAAAGAATATTTTCCCTTTAATCTTGTATATTAAATGGGTATTTGTTCATTTTTTCTTAGAACCATGTGTGACATACACAAAGTGTTATAAGTTAAAATTAATCCAAATATCAATCTTATTATAACCTAGTCTAACACTTTTCATTCACATGACCTAACCAGTGATTCCATAGTTGGGTGTGGTATGAGTCATGTGAATTATTTTCATTATTTATTTCCATTACTTGTTCATATAATATAATAAATAAAGACCATTATTCAAATATATTTTTCCATAATAAATGATTTCTTTATAAAATAAGTAACACTTATTCGCAAATTTAAAAATAAATCCAGTTTTTTTAAGTATGGACACATAAATAATGTTTTCTATAGCTAATTTAATATAAGAAAAATATTTAAAACCAAGATCATTTCATTTGTAAATGTGATGTGTTAGTTTATAATAGACATATAATAAAACATATCTCTCTTGGCTGCCCATAGATCCACCTCACCACATAAAATATACCATAATCTACTTGGTTCTTGTATTTGAATATATAAGTGAGCACCACATGTTGTATCTAATACCCAATTTATAGAAATATATATATTACACTCAATAAAAATTCACCTAAGGCTTCCATTTTATTCTTTGCATGGGTTAAATTTTTCTTCCAGTGGCCCTTCTTGCCACATGTAAAATAAATATCATCTTGTTCCCTTACTTTCTCCTTGATCCTCCTCCTCTTTGAAGGGCATGGTGAAGAAGCTTTAGACTTTAAGTTAGTCTTGGATCTCTTCACCTATATTTTTATCTTGCTTAATATAAGAATAGAAGTATTTTCTCACATTGTATCCTTATAAAATTAGATAATTAGTGTGAGTAGGTCTAGGAGTGACTTCTTTATTTTTTTCATATTGAATTTTACAACAAAACTGGATAAGCTCTAAGGGAATGATGAAAAAATGAGATCAGTGCACAATTAACCAAGTATCGAAAACCCTATAACCTCTAGTCACTCAATGTAGCTAATAAGTTTGACTATAGGAGGCCCATATAGTGAACTTTATCCAATATTTCTTATTATGAGTTCCTTGTATATCTCATATAATTCTTATATATATATATATATATCTTAATAAATATCATGATGATGATGATGTATTCTATAGGAATCCATGATCTCATGTGACTTCATGATTTCTATATACATGGATGATAATATCAAAAATTTAACATATAGTACATCATTCAAGTGTTTTTTGTAGGCATCAAACTCTTCATCACTCACATCCTTAGCATGTGGATTAAAGATTTAAGATTATAGTATGTAATACTTCCTTTAATGGATAAACACAACCTATAATAATCCAATTTACTTCTAATTAGAAGATAGTTATTATCTAAAATTGATCATGGGGATAATTTAGTTGGTGAAATTTTAATTATTATACAATAATATAAAGACAGATTATTAGTACTTTACTTGATTAAAAATTATGTGAGATGTAATAATTTTAATTTTATTAATTATCTAATTATTATATCAAGTATCAACAGTTATAACCATTAAAATTATAATATCCCATAAAAAATAAATTATAGTGATGAGGATCTATATATATATTCTTGTAATCTATAAAAGGGACATGAAAATTATAAAAAGGTTTTTAAATACGCAATATTTCCAACTGTGGGCATGTGACTCATTGTTCCATTGATTGGACTCCATAATATTAAAATCTTGACTCATATTTCCTCAACACTTGCCACTAAATTTCTATTGAATGGATTAAGGTCGTTAAATCCAATACAAGTTTGGTTCAGTCAACCTACTATATTTGTTTAGATTTCCTAATAATTAAAAGTTCCCCTAACAATGGCCTAAACTAACACTTTAACTATGGGTACATCTTAATTAAAATAATGGAAGGTTTAATGACTTAATATTAACTTGATTAAATTTTTTATTATGCGTAAATTTTTCTTATTTTTTATTTTACATGTCCTATTAATATTGAGTTGATTTTACTTAAGTGTTTAAACATTTGTTGATAAAATATTTGTCCATTACCCTTTTATTTTGATTCCATGTTTGTACCTTAATCTATTTATTTATGTGATCACAATCTTGAATCAATCAAATAAATCATTCATTAGATATAAATAAAATTTGTAACAATCATGATATCTAACTAGTTATTTATTTAATGAAAGTAAAATAAACGAACCATTTTACCTAGGGGAAAAACTCCTTGAGTTGGTCTTGTCTTGACTTACAACATTCCACATATATCATGTGTACCTTCTCAGTTTGGTTTCAATTCGACCCTATCTTGAACCAACTCCAAGAAACTACTATCTTTATCCTTATAATAAATTTACTTCACTCACATGTGAGGGAAACTAGAAGGGGGTTTTAAATAAAAGAAACTATGGTAATGTAGACTCGTATATAATGAGGGAGGGATGAATCATAGGTAATATTATTTAATTTAATAAAAAAATTAAAAAAACTCATGCGATAATTAAATTAAAAGAAACCATAAATATACATAGGTTATTTTGAACTTATTTTCATCCACTTTTTTAATGAATATGAATTTAAAATAATTGTTTAGCCTTCATTTTGATTAGTTCTTTTACTAAGATAAAACACACGTTATTTAATTCGTTTAATTATCTGATTAATAAATTAATTCATTTTATCTTAATATTCACCTAATTTTTCCCAGAGATAGCTATCCTATATGATTTTAAATAAATTAAATAAATTAATATTATTTAAAATTTAATAAAATAAATACACATCTTATACGTTGAAGTAGCTCAATGAGTACATTTTTTAATTACTTGACATGTATTGGTACTATATACAATCTTATCATGTGGTATATAGGATACATGTTCTATCACTTGATTATATAGAATTTACAAGTCAATAAATATAACATGAAACAAATATTAATTAATTTCTTGTATACTTCTTTTAATTTTCATTGAGTAGTCATCATTTTATGACTATACCCGGTATATAGTTCAAAATTTTACGTTAAGTTAATTAAGAATTTAATATCATTAAAACCTATCATATGGAGTTTATGATTTAATAAATGAAAAAAAACATATAATGATGAGTTTTATGGAGTAATAAGTTAATTTTCATTTTCTTTATAAACAGGTTGGGTAAATGGCGTATACATATAGCTACACTCCATGTATCTTACCTATCATATGTCTGTGATACATTTCTAGGTACTGGGAATGTCTTTATATACATAAATTTCTAAGGTGCACAACATGTATAGGTGGTAAACACCATCTAACCTCATTTTTACATGGTTGTTAGTCCTTATGTGTTGTGTAATTAATACATGATGTGTATTTGACCACATGTTTTTCATTGTAAAAACTCATAGACTGTAAGGCATGTAATCCAATTACACGGCATGTAGTTTGACATTCCATGTGCCAACTGACTCTAATCAAATCGTGGAGTGTATTTACCAATTACATTTGTATTTATTGCTTGATGACCCATGGAGACTATAGCTCTTTTGGGTGAAATATACTGGGATACATAGTGTGTACATTCAAGCTACATGTTGTGTACTCTATACTATCCAGAAAAAATTTCCATCACCTCTATATGGGTTATTCAAATGTTCTACATTTATTATCAAATATATCTAGGTTATATGAGATAAAAATGAATAGGGTAAGAGGATATCTTGATAATCAAATTATAGGGATGAATTTCTTGAAATAAAAACTAGCTTATAAACATGTAAATGATCAGTAATTAATAAATAATTATAAATTAAACATTACCTAACTTTGATACCACTTTTTGGTTATGGACATAGAGGAAGCACCTTTTGGGTCTATAGAAAACTCAACTTTTTTGGATTCAATGGATCATTTTCAATGTAAATAACAACGAACTCTAAGACTAATGTATATTTTTCTAAATAATATTGAAAAATGTTTTCACCAAAACAAATAAAGGATATTTTCATGTTAATTTATAATTAATTTAAAACATAAAATGAAATATTACCTTGATCTTGAGATCTTTCTTCATTTATGGTTTTGATTGTTCAAACTTGATCTATTTATCATCATGTCATTATGAGGACCCAAAGAAGAACCCATATAGCAGTGATCCAAACATGCTCCTTAGATCTCTGAACTAAGCTGATGAAACACCAGGTGTTAGAATTATTGATTAATCATCTTGTGTTTTTTAACTTTATCACTTCAATTTACTTTAGGCTTTAAGGAATCTACCTTGTTCTTATCAATCTTGAGAGGAAGATAGTAGGAAGAGGAAGTTGTGAGAAATATTATGTTTAATGATTAAAATCTTCTAAAAAGACATAGTAGTATATTTATAGATCTTGAGTTAGGGTTTGATATTTAATTAATTTCACAAAGGTCATTAATAATATATTAAACCCAAAATAAACCCCATTCCATATAATATAATATTATAATTATTTTATTTCATAGTGTGTACTAACTCACACCATGATAAATATTATTTTACAATACAATAAATAAATATTTATCACCAAAACAAGATATAGTATGATCGTCCTCCTCAACATTTATTGAATTATTAAATAAATAAATATTATCCATTCAATAAATAAATAAATATTTTATTTTTTGTCAGGATAATAATTATTTATTTAATATTTATGTAATTAAATAAATTATCAATTTAATAAATAAATACTTATTTATTATGATGTTAATAACAAGAGATGAATAAAAATTATATGTTCACATAATTAAATAATTACCTCATGAAATATTTATTTAATATTTTTTATCAGTTAATAAATCCAAAATAAATATTACTTCTCATTATAGAGAATTATATTTAATCCAACTATTATATATAAGTAATGTTTAATTGAGATCAATGGAAATACTTTTTGTATGACCCTCTAGGCATCTTCCTCAGTGGAATTAAGTGGGATTTCCTAAAGACCAAGATTACTAACTTGAAATGGGTCAAGGTAACCATAGAGGAAGAATATAATTTGCAATGACAATAACCACGTACAAATTCTCATTGTATAATATAATCCAATTATTATGATATCTAATCATAAAAGTTCTACACATGTTTCATTGACCTATATTATAGATTTATCTTCCATTTACTATCTAAAATGAACTCTTCTATACACTATGGATATGAAATTTAATTTAACTATTCCATTTCAATCAAAGGATCAAGATATAAAATTCTATTAAGATGGAAAGTAAAAATCCTCTCTCAACATATTCATTAATAACATATCATTCATGATTCACACAATATACCCAACTTTTCCATTGTTATGTGTCATCATGGTTTATGGTAATATATCAAAATGTGTGATTCATTAAATGTATTAATAATAATATTAAAATATAAGTATCAATACACACGATTGAAGATAGAAATATATAATGACAGATAAAAATGTTTAATTCCTACTAGAGGGTATGTTCTCATAATATTTCATCTTGGAGAGTACCAAGTGTGAACTTTATGAGATTAAGTCTCATCCTCTTTTGAGTACTCACACTAAAAATTTAGCATACTATGTGTCCAATCATATAACTTTATCTGACCATATAATAGTAGTTATAATATTATCAAAGTATTTCAAGGTTATCATCATAGTGAGAAACTTATATGACCCTTTTAGTGAGATGAATAATTTATGACATTATTATATTAAAATTCACTCAAATCAATGAACAATATATCATAATATATTCTATTTATATCCACTTCTTTGATTATAAATGAAAACTAATATCTACAAAATTGGTTTTAGAACACCAACTCCAACAAACTACCTACTTTCCAAAAGTATTAAATAAGTACATTGGGAAATTTATTAAAGGGGTAGTATGATTCTTTACATGTGGGTGATATAGAAATTGAGAATGAGATTTCCATAGAAATACTAAAATTATAAACAAGTAAATAGAGGAGAAAATTGTTCCAACTAATGAAATTCAATGTTTCAGATGTAATGAGTTTGGGAATTATGTTAATCAAATATTTTATCCAAAGACTAATAAGGATAATAAGCCTCAATAACCTCCTAATCCAAAGGAAAAAAGGTAAAGCCCATATAATTAGATCTATTGAACTGGGTCAAGAAAATGACATGGTGAAAGGTACACTTATCATTCACTCCGTAAATAAAAATGTTTTATTTGATTCTAATTACACACACTATTTTATATCTAGAAAATTTTATAAGGGTATTATATAACCACATAATTGTTTAGATATAGATTTATTAGTGAAAAATCCTTATAGTGTGATGATTTCACTCAAGTCTATAGTCCTCTCTGATAGAAGTTTATGGGAATTTTATTCCTGTAAATTTAATTATTCTCCCTATAGTCAAATTTGATGTGATTTTGTATATGGATTATCCCTTTATACATAGATCTCATATCAACTACTGAGTAAGGGGAGTTAAATTTGATATTCTAAATCAACCTATGATCATCTATCTATGTGAGGATAAACATAAAATTCTAATGGAACATACTTCCATTATATGGGTCTTACTATTTATACATGATGGAAATATATCTCAAACTATTGGGGAGAAACTCAACATTAATGAAATTTATATTTTTTGGGAATATGATAATGTAATTCTTGAATAGTTTCATAGTCTTACCCTAAATTGTGAAGTTGTTTTTTTATAGAAATCATACTTGGTGTAATATAATTTAAAATAATCTTTATAGAATGGGACTAATTGATTTGTTGGAATTAAAGAAGAAACACTATGATAATCTTGATAATAGATTTATATTCCCTATTACTTCACCATGAGGTGAAACATTTTTTTAAGAAAAAATATGGGTTAATGCATATCTGGATTGATTATTGAGAACTTAAAAAGATTATGATCAATAATTAGTACTATCTACACTATATTGATTATTTATTTGATCAAATGTGTGGATATAACTTTTTAAAGATTGATCTTTGAGATAGACATCACTAGTTAAGGTTCAAAAGGGAGTATATAGCCAAGGTAGCCATCTATACGAGGTATGGAAATTATGAATTTACAGTAATTAAATTTGGACTTACCAGTTCCCCCCTCTATCTTTATAGATTTAATGGATAGAGTATTTAGAGTTTAACTTAATCTAATTTCAATAGTCTGTATAGATTGTATTATAATATATTCCAAGATCATGGAAAAACATGAAAATAATTTGCGGATGGTATTTAAGGACTTAATTAAAGAGAAATTGTATGCCAAGTTTAAAAATTTTGAATTTTTATAACACCATGTTACCTTATTCTAGGTATTCCTTGACCCTAGTTTTTATCTCTATTAAGTTAGGCCTTTTTTGGGGGTCATTTTGAGAGAATTTGGAAAATATGTGAAACCCAGGGGGCTATGCACAGTTGGCACACGGTTGGGGAAAATTTTTGGTTTGGCCTAGAAAACATTGCGGTTTGGACCAACAAAATGCACGCCATGTTATAAAACACTAGAAGGGGGTTCACAGTTTTTCTAAACTATATGGACAAACCCTGAAAACTATGAAACCCCATATTGTGATGGTTTTATGGTTTTGAAATACGATGTGCTCCCTAGGAGAAACCATACTCCTTACCAACAGGGGAACATAGTTAGGGTGTATGGTTTTTCTAACTGTATGGGCATACCCAAAAAACCATGTGTGCAGGTTTTATTTCCCCTAAAAATTTTATTAAAATCCTGACACCCTTTGGTTTAACCTCTAATCACCCTAATTTCTACCCTAACACTAATCCTTATTCTTTAAAGGCTCCCAAGATGTGTTTTTAGATCCTCCAGTCCCTTTTCTTGGAGGATCTAAGTATCTTTGATCTCATTAAATCTCCTCCAGGTAAGTGGGTCTCTTATCATGTGGTTTCTTCCACTATCTATTTCTATAATCCTTATATTTTTATAGATCATCTTGTTATTTATAGATCAAAACTCTATTTTTTGTATCTTTATTATAGTTTTTGTTTCTTAATCTCCTTCACCATGTTCTTTATTAGTGATCTCGTTGTGGGTGTTATCTCTAACTGTGTGATTTAAGGTAGGTGGTGCCATATTTCTTTTCCCTATAATTGAAATCTAGATTTTCTTATTTTAATTGAAATGATTTTTTAATTTAATTAAAGATCCTTATTTTAAAGTATTTTATATTTTATTTTTAAATCACATGGAATTTTTGAAAAACACCAATTTTAATGGAATTGAAATGTGGTCGGATTTTGGGAAATTGATGGATTAATTTTGAAATTAATTTGACCAATTTATTTGATGTTGATCCTTGATAAAAACATCTTAAGGTTATAAATGATTTAAAATGTCATCAATTGATGAAAACCTTTTTTTAGTTTTGAAATGAGAAATGCATTTTGAAAAATGGAAACTAGAAAAATGTAATTTGAACTAATTTGAAATGCTTGATTTTCCCATGTTAAATTAACTGATTGTTTGAAGAAAATGTTAGCATGGGTAGTTAGTGGTAATTGGGACAAGAACTATAGTACCTTGACTCCCAAGAAATGGATTAATGATGAGTAATGTTACTAAAAAATTGTGGCATGAATACCTGAGAGGGTTCCCCTTTGGGGGTATAGATGGCCCATTAGGGTTCCATAATTAGGGTGTATATTGATTTGAGGGTTCACATTAATCTTGATCTAAGATCTCTATTGATATGTGTGAGGATACTATTACCTAGAATAATACACCATGGGGATTTTGTACATAGTGATATGATTTTTTGACTTTATTATACATGAAAATGATTTTTGAACAGTTTATTTCATGCCAAATGTTTTATATAAGTGTTTTATGTAAAATGTTTATTTAGGATAGTTATTAAGATACATTCCATCTCTTTTATTATGAAATCATGTTTTGGTTTAACATATTTTTAGGATAAACCATTCATTGTTTAATTAAAATAAAGCATAATTGGTTTAATTATTATGGAATTGATTATGGAACACTTGGTGATACCCTACAAGGCTTTGTACCTCACACCCTTCCTTTTCCTTTGTTCATTTTTAGACATTATTATTTTAGGTCTGAGTAAAGGGAAAGTTCCACTTGGAGGTGGTGGATGATCTTGATCCTTGGGAACTTGGAGTGATGATGGTGACTGGTGGAGTTGTTTTCCACTTGCTACATAGGATATTTTTAGAATTTTTCTGGTTGAAATTGTTGTTTCCTTTGGGAAGTTTATCTATCTATCTAAGTATTTATTTACCTGTATTTTTTGGAACTTCTCATTTTGGAGTGTTGATCATGATGACTTTAATCTTTTATCTTCTGTATTTTTTTGTAAAATCCATTCCTTCTTAGATCTTGCATGATTCCAGGTGCTAGTCACCAACCTATAGGGATCGAGAATTCCCTTATGGCTATGTAGAGGCTAGATTGAGTATCAGGGTACCAAGGTATTCAGGTTTTTTTTGATAAAGTGGTATTAGAGGTGTAGGTTAAGAATCTTTCCTTGATTTCGGTATAAGGTTTGGTTTGTCTTAATGAGACATAGGTGGTAGTTTTGAGTGAGTACCTAGCCAACTCTTTCCGTAATGAGCCTTAAGTCTCCATGGGTGTTTGGAAAAAGCGTATTTGAGGAATTTTTTGATTTTATTCTAGTATTTTCTCTATATTTGATATAATTATGTTGAAATCCTAATATTAAATTCCTACTTGATGGAATTTATATTCATGTATCTTTGTTTATTGTATTCTTTATGGTGTCTTAAGTGTTGTTTATTAATTTTGTGTAGCATCATGCCTTCAAGAATATGTGTGAATAGGCCCTAGAGGAAGCTAGTGGTGAACCCTAGTGAGAAAATTATCTAGTGGGTGAGAATCTTGTTGAGATAGTAGTACAGGTTGTTTAAACTCTAGGAAAAGCACAAGCACCGGTTTCTGTTTAGGTTCCAGTTGAGTAACCATATAGGGATGAATCGTGGAGTCTTTCTCAAGTGTTTCTTCACCAAAATCTACCTTCCTTATAGGGCTCTAATGATTCTCAATAGAATGAATATGGTTTAAAAAAGATAGAGCTTCTTTTTGAGTTCCCAGAAATTCTCAAAGATATTAAGGTGAAATGTGTTACCTTTAATCTTGAAGGGGCTAGTAGGATATGGATGAATTTGATGGTGACCATGAAAAACCATAAAGTTTTGGAATATAAATACTTTCATGTTTTTTCACTGATTAGTTCTATCCAAAATCTATGATCTTAGCAGAATCCATGGAGTTTCTCAAACTCCATCATGGTGACATGACCATGACTCTGTACGCAAAAATGATTTTCTGATCTTGTTCAATTTTATCTTAAGGTGATGAATAATGAAAAGAATAAGGAAATAATATTTTAGATAGTTCTTTGATCTAACATATGATCTCAGGTTTTCCTGCTGAAGCTACCTTCTTATACTGATGTACTGGATAGGGTGTTGATGCTTAAACTTGACCCGACTCGTAATTCAAGGTTGAAGAGAGTTATTTTTTACCTTGTGGTAGTTATATGAGTTACTTTAAAGTAAATAGGTAGTTTGATGAGTCTTTTGGTGGTTCTAGATAGAAGGCATATTCTAGACCTCCTACATTTCCTAGAAGAGGCCTATTATCCTGCTTTTAGTAAGGAAATGTTGTGAATTTAATACATTTTTATACTAAGGTTCCAAATATCTGCAATTATTATGATTTCTCAGGACACCTACAGAAGTTATGACACTTATTTTCTACTTCTTACAGTGTCATGGTCTCATCGACTACAAAAAGTACTATGGTTAAATTAGATACTTTGAGATCTAAGGGGTTTTAGCCACATGCATCTAGAACAAATCTTTTTCATGCATTGGAAGATTATATAAATGAATATTATATAGTTTCTATGATTGTGAGAGGTACTATCACTATAGATTCATCAAGTGAATACTTTATTTGATATCGGTCCATATCACTCATTTATATCGACTCATATTGTGAACTTACTAAATCCTTCGATAGATATTTTTTCATATGAGATGGAAGTTATTATGTCGGTTAGAATAAAAAGAGAAGAGGGTATTTTTTATTTCTTATGTTGTCTCTTTATCATATATTGATCTTACCTATAATTTTTTGGTTCTCAAGATGAAACCTCTTAATGTCATCCTCATGATGGATTAGGTGATTTCTAATAAGTCCCAAATTGAATGTTATATTTGATGGGTCTCCTTTACTATCCCTGAGGGGGTGTGTTATATCTTTTAGGGAGAATGTAACCCAAGTTATAGTAGAGTTAGACTATCTTTTTAGATTTTTTTAGGGTAATATTGATGTTTAATTCAGAATTAAAGATAGAATCTTTGTGTGATGATCTCCCTCCAGTAATCTTCAAGTTTCTGAATGTGTTTCCTTCTGATTTCTCTAGTCTTACATAGATAAGAGAGGTAGATTTATTTAATGATTTATTTATTGATACTCAATCAGTATCTATTCCTTCTTACCATATGAAACCAGAAGATTTGAAAGAGTTAAAGACTCAATTGGGTGATCTGTTAGAGAAAGACTTTATATTCCTGATTGTTTCACCTTAGGTGAACCTATTCTATTTGTGAAGAAAGATGATGAAACACTTTTAATATATGTTGACTACTGAAAACTCAATCGAGTTGTGGTAAAGAACAAGTATCAATTACCATGGATTTATGATCTATTTGATCAGTTAAAAGGTTAAAATCAGTCTTGAAGATTAATCTTTGATCTAGTTATCACCAGTTGATAATAAATGAATCTAATATTCAAAATACCTCATTTAGGAGTATTTATAGCGATAATGAGTATCTTGTAATTCCATTTGGTCTAAATAATTCTCTCATATATTTTTTGGATTTTATTAATAGGATTTTCCATGATTACCTAAAATCATTCATAGTAGACTTTGTGGATGACATATTGGTTTACTACAAGACCAAGGAGGATCATGTGCATTATTTGAGAACAGTCCTAGAAATATTGAGAGATAACATACTTTACTAAAATCTTTCAAAATATTATTTTTGGTTATGGGAAGTGAAGTTATTAGGAAACATGGTGTCAAAACATGGAATCTTAGTAGATCCAGAAAAGGCTAATGTGTTATGACAAGATAGCAACCGCATAACATTTTCAAGATATAGAGATTCTTGGGCTTGGTGGGGTATTACCGCAGGTTGGTTAAA
Source organism: Viscum album (assembly GCA_963277665.1). NCBI lineage: Eukaryota > Viridiplantae > Streptophyta > Magnoliopsida > Santalales > Viscaceae > Viscum > Viscum album. Next base: position 673,480,286 of record OY728136.1, on the reverse strand, counting down.
TATTTCTCAAAGCTGGATTCTCTAATGAATTCCCTCACTCAAGTGGGAGTGAATTTCTTATGGAATGAAAAAATTCAGAGTTATTTCATTGAGTTAAAACATATTTTAACTTCTATTATAGTATTGAAACTTCTAGAGGTTGGGCAGGGGTTTGTGGTCTTCTGTGATGCATCAAGTTTGAGTTTGGGTTTCATTCTTATACAGGGTGATCACGTAGTAGTGTATGGCTCCAGACATCTTAGGCCACATAAAAATAATTATCTAACATGTGATCTAAAACTCTCAGAAGTTATGCATGCTATTAAAAGTTTAAAACATTACCTTTTTGTAGAAAGTTTTACCATTTAAACTGACTAAAAAATATTGAGTTATATATACTCTCAAAAATATTTGAACCTCCATTAGAGGCATTGGGTGGAGTGACTACAATCTTTTTATTTCAACATTTCCTATACCCTGGGGAATGGAAATTTTTTTGTTGATGATTTGAGAAGGAAACTTCCAACGAATACTAAGAAAAAATCATCAAAATATTGGAAATTGATAGCTTTTTTTCATAGTCACGTCTAGGGGTACAAGAGGAAGAGGTTGAGGTTGTCTTAATAAATGTTCAGTTTACCTCCAATCTTCTCAAGATAATTCTTCAGTAATAGAATCTTGATGATTAATTATATAGTATTAAGTACTCTCTTTATAGTAGAGAGACGATCAATGAATAGATGTTCTATTATGAGGGAATACTGTGTTTTAAAAATCATTTTTTTGTACCTTTTCCCATAAGAAAGACCGTAATGGTGTATATCCATAATTCCCATTAGACGGTGCACCCTAGAACCATGAAAATGTTTTATGATATGTAGTGAAAGTTTTTGTGGCTAGGTATGATATGAGATATCACTAACTTTGTTTCTCATTATTATACATGTCATCATGTCAAAGAAGATAACAAAATAACTTTGTGTTTATTTTATCCACTTACAGTGATGAATTGGAACTGTGGTTATATCTTTATGGACTATGTGATTGGGTGGAAATGTAACCATCATAAGAAGAATATGATATGGGTTGTGATCGATTTTCTGGAAAAATTATGTCACTTTATATCCATTCATGATACAACCAAAGTTTAGGACTTTGGGTGTATCTATATGTAGGATATTTTCATATTTCATGGTGTTCCATATTTTATAGTTTCTAATAGAGATCTTTGTTTCACTTCTCTATTTTAGATAGGCCTCCAAAAGTTATTGAGATCTTAGGTATGTTTGGGAATGAAATATCATCTAAAAATGGATGTCTAGATAGAAAAATCTATACATATTCTTTATTACATGTTATGTGCTTTCATTTTGGATTTTTTTGGATCTTGGGATGTCCATTTGGGACTAGTTGAGTTTTCCTATGATAATAGTTACCATTACGCTATCTGAATGGATCCTTTTGAGGCCTTTTATGGTTAGACTTATAAATATATATTTTGTTGGTAGGATATTGGGGAAATTTTCTTGGTTGGACCGAGTTTGGTTCAAGAAATGATGATGAAGATTCAGTTGATTCATCATAGGATGTTAATGGAACATATTTGGTATAAATATTAGGCTAACTATCATAGGTGACCTTTGGAGTTTTCAGTTGGTGACTAGGTATTTTTTAGAGTTTCACCCTATTTGGGCCATTAGAGGCTTGGGAAATAGGAGAAGCTTACACCATGGTTTTTGGGAACTTTTAAGGTTATTGAGATGGTGGGGAAATTGGATTTTTATCTAGCAATTCTACCATAATTGACATCAACACAGAGTGTGTTCCATGTATTTCTGCTTCAAAATTATCTTTCTAACCCATGTCATTTATTGAGTTGGGAGGATCTTAATGTTGAGCCTGATTTATCTATGATTGAGCATCTAGCCATGATTGTTGACTCTGAGACAAAGGTACTTCATGGGAGGATAATACCTTTGGTCTATGTGCAATTATAGCATGGTTCTGATTCACATAAGATGTGGGAGCATGAGGAATTGATGAGAGATTAGTGGACTAATATCTTTGACATGGAATCTTCTTGATAGACCTTTTGGGGATAGAAAGTGTTTATGGTGGGGAGGTTGTAACAACCCATTACCTTTTTTAAAGTATTCCTTACGCATTTTTTTGATATCCTTTAAGTCGGGTATTTTTTTGGGGTTATTCCAGGATAATTTGGAAAATTTTAGAATCACAAGAGGCTATACATGGTTGGATCATGGTTAGGGTAAACCATGTGGTTTGGCCCAGAAAAATATGCGTCTTATTGTGATCCACTAGAAGGTGGCACACATTTTGTCTAAACCATGCATCCAGCCCCTAAAAACTGTATAACTACATACAGTGATAGTATTCATGGTTTCCACAATGTTTGAAAAACCATGAACCCTACTGATGGGGTTCGTGGTTAGGGTGCATGGTTTTTCTAACCATACGGCCCTACCCAGCAAACCGTGCGTGTAAGTTTTGAGTCCCCTAAAAAAATATCAAAGCTCTCTAGTTTAATCCCTAATCACCCTATTTTGATCCTGACATGAATCCTTGTTCTTTAAAGGCTCTCAATATGCAATTTTTTAACCTCTAATCCCTTCTCTTGGAAGATCTAAGTGTCATTGATCTCGTTTGATCTCCTCCGGGTAAGTGGATCTCTTCTCATGTGGTTTCTTATGATATCGATCTCTATACTCCTTAAAGTGTAATAGATTATCATGTTATTGATATATATAAACAAATTTTTATTGGATCTTGATTTTAGATTGTGTTTCTTGATCTAATTAACCTTTTTTTGTTGGTCCCATTGCGAGTGTTATCTTTGACCATGTGATTAAGGGTGGGTAGTTCCATATTACTTTTCCCAATGATTGATACATAAATTTTATTGATTTAATTGAAATGATTTTTAATTGATTTAAAAACCTTGATTTTAAAGGATTTTATGTTTGATTTTAAATGGAATGGAATTTGTGAAAACCCCCAATTTTAATGGAATTGAAATGTGGGTGGATTTTGTGAAAATGATGGATTGATTTTGAAATTTATTTGATCAATTTATTTGATGATAGACCTTGAGAAAAATGGATTAAAGTGAAAAATGATTTGAAATGGAATGATTTAATGAAAACATCTTTTTTTTAAATTAGAAAGGAAAGAAAATTTAAAACTAGGCAATTATAATTTAAATTAATTTGAAATTTTTGAATTTCCCATATTTGATTGATTGTTTGTTTGAATCAATTTTTATCTTGGGTAGTTAGTTGTAACTATGAAAATCATTATAGGACCTTGAATCCCTATAAATGGATTAATGGTGACAACAATTACTAAACAATTGTGTAATAAATACCCGAGAGGGTTCCCCTTTGGGGTGTAGAAGTCCCATAATGGTTCCTCGATTGGGGTGTAGATTGATTTGAGGGTGCACACTTATCTCGATCTAAGATCATTATTGATATGTGTGTTCATATTATTACCTGGAATAACATACCATGGGGATTTTGTACATGGTGTTATGATTTTTTTACATGAGTATACATGCCAATGATTATTGAACTACTTTTTTCATGACAATTTTTTTATATAATTTTTTATATAAATCATTTATTTAAGCCATTTATTGATATATATTCTATATCTTTTATTATGAAATAATATTTTGGTTTAAAATATGTGAAGGATATACCATGCCTTGTTTAATTAAAATGAAGCATAATTGGTCTAATTAATCTGTCATTGATTATGGAACACTTGGTGGGACCCTACTGGGATGTATATCTCACACCCTACCTTTTCCTTAGGGTGTTTGTAGACTTTCTTATAATGGGTCTGAGAAAAGGGAAAACACTACTTGGAGGTGGTGGGTCTTCTTGATCCCTGGGACCATGGATTGCTAATGGTGACTGGTGGAGCTGTTTTCCACCTATTACATAGGGTTATTTGAGACTTTTGTAAGGTTTACACTATTGTTTCCTTTGAGATGTTTATATATTTTTTGAGTATTATTTTACCAGTTTCTTTCAGATATATATACTTTTGAGGTTTTGATCATTCTAACTTCTATCTTTTATATTCCACTATTTTTATGGAAAATTCATTCCCTCTTTGATCGTGTAAGATTCTAGGTGCTAGTTTCCAACTCATGGGGATTGAGAATGCCTATCAAGCTATGTTAAGGATAGTTCAGGTATCAAGGTAATATGTTATATGTGTTGGATCATGAAAATTTTAGAAGTATAAAGTATTATTATTGGGTCATGTAATTAAAATAAAGGGAATATCAGTATATCCTTCTAAGATATAAGTTTTTTAGCAGTGGACCAAACCAACCATTATTATTGATAACCATATTTGTCTTGGATTATATGGATATTATTGATTATTTGTGATAAATTTCTCAAGATTATCAAATAAATTAACTTAGTTGACTTTAAAGGGATTGAATTTCCTTTGGATATATGAATGTGAAGAAAATTTTAAGGATCTTAATTGAAGGTTGGTCAATGAACTTATTGTTACACTACCCTATAATGGAGAAGGATTTCTCATTTATAGTTATATTTCAAAGAAGGGACTAGGATTTTTTATCATGTATAATGAATTGGTAGTAGCATATTCCTCATGAAAATTGATGATTCATGATAAAAATTACCCTACACATGATTTGGAGAAGAAAGTGGTAATTTTTTCATTGAAAATATGGAAGAATTATCTATATGGTTAATGGTGTGATATATATAATGATCATAAAAACATAAAGTACATATTCACATAGAAAGAGTTAAATATGAACCAAATTTTATGGTTAGAGTTTATTAAATATTATTACTACTCAAAAAAATTACCACCATATATCACAAGAAGTGTAGAGTGTAATCTCGCAACCCTAGATCCACTCAACCGGTGTCTCAATCCAGTGGGTCACATGGCCTCAAGAACACCTACCCATATACCAGAGGCTATTTAATAGTAGAGAGGCTCTATAGTGGTATAGTTGGGATACTATACCTTCATATCAAAGTGGCATAGCATATAAGATAAATAAACAGAAAATATTAAAATCAATATAAATATATAGAAAAGAAAATATATATATGCTAAATAACTGAGGAAGTGTAAATAACTAAAAATTATAATAAAAATAAAAATCCTATAAGTTTAGTCACGTAAAATTATCTCATGGCATATTGATTTAAAAAAAGGGGAAATAGGGGATAGGAATATACAACATGAAATACAAAAAAACCAAAATACTTCTCTGATAGCATCATGATCATATGTTTGGTCCTCTTATCCCATTATCCAAGATATAAGTAAAATATATCAAGCATCTATAGAAAGGATCTTTCCCTTATCCATACCTACAGACATGTAATCTACTCAGGTACCAAAGGCGGCCTGAGTAGGGTGTGAGATAAAATCTCAGTAGGCCACCACCATTGTTGTCTGGAAATATTCCATCATGTGTGCATAGCAACAGAAGTTTGCATTTATAATAACAAAAAAATATAAATAAATAAATACCAGTCGGCTCAGGTTCCTATAGAACACCCGATTGGATCTACTTGCTTTAGCATAGGTTGATGTAAGAGTCTGATTATTAACTACGTATATATATAGTAATAATATATATATAGTATAGTTATATACTACATACATGTATATTCAATAAGTATGTGAGGACATAAGAAAGCATATACATGGATACTAGGCACTAGCTAGACCCAAGATGTAACTCGGGCGTCCATAACTAGTCTAACAAGATATAGGCTCTAGAAATTGTACATTCCCTAAATCTCATGATGAATTTGAGATGTCATGATCATCGCCCAAGATAGGTGGGGTGATTCCTCATGACTAACAACTGATATAGAGGAACATGTAACATTGTGTCCATCACTTAGATAAAATTATAATAGTGAGAGTCATTGTGCTCAACACACTATATAATGGATAGTTAAATATCATGATCAACAAGTCCCTTATCCACCATTCAATAGACAATAATAATAAAATACTCATAATAATAATAATAACATGAGGGGTCACCTCTTTAACATTATAATCGTCATCACCAATATATCAAAAGGATTTCATCATCCATATAATCCATAATAATAATAAATCATGTGTGACTTAGCATGTCCTTTCTACCCATTTTCATTCATTATATTAATTCCATTTAATTAATTAATAAATGAAATTAAATTATATCTCAAGTTGAAAACATAGAATGCGTTCTGGTCCATTGAAAAATTATATAAATGAGGTAAAATCCATTTCCAATCTAAGATGAACAATTATATAGTGTTTGGATATTTAAACAATTACATAAGAGAGGTAATTTCATTCAAAACACCCAAATGGGTGACTATGATTGACATCATCATCCTATAAACACTTAGTAAGGTTCTACAGGATTATAATAACGTGTGTAAAATTATTTAGAAAGGATAAAAACATTTTAATGCGATTCATGTAAATTTTTGGTATTCCATATATCAATGAAAGCTATGAAAAACACTAAAACTTTTGGTAAATATTTCTAGACCACCTACCTTAAGTCTATGGATGACCACTCATCCAGCGACATCCTTTTATTAAAAGAATAATCAAAGAAAAACAAAAAATAGACCAACACCCTGAAAATATGGCATATGATCTCACACTAAAATAATGCAAGATATGGAGAGATAAACTATCAAAATAAGCAAGAGTATTGGGGTGATTACCGATACAGATCTAATGCTTATTACATCATTCAATTTGGATTCCATATCGAGAAGTTATCAAGAAACCTAGGAGGAGGATAGGGAGATCTCGAGTGGCTTCTATTGTGCATTGGAGGAAAATAAGAGACTCTCTCCAAAAATATGAGGCTCTACCTATTTTTTAAAAAACATCTCTAGAATTTACATGACATCTAAATTCTTTATACATCATGTAAATATTAAGGTATTACCCTGTAAAAAGTCCTTTACATGACATTAATAGGGTATGTCCATCCAAATATGCATCATGTATTTAATACACACTTTACATTTAAATATAAGTTGTGTATTAGGTCTATAGCTAGGTTTCAGTCCCTCTTCAACCTTCTTCCAAAAATAAAATAGACCCTCCCTAAGGAGCAGTATTTTTTTTAATGGAAACCAAAAAAATGTACCTTTCCAAAAATCTAGGTCATTGAAACCTCCCCTCTTTAAAGCAACTCATCCCCTGATTTGGTCTTTTGAGTGTAAAGAGGAATCGTCTAAGAAAATCTCCAACCATTGGGATTGTATATCAGTTTCCTAGTCCCATGTCTCATATTTTACTTAGTAGTGCTTCCATAACACCAATATTGAAGGAAATGACCTTCCTTTGAGTGTCTTAAAACTCCAAACCACAATACCCAATAGATAATCCTCAAAAGAAGAATTCATCTCTAACTCAACCTCATTAGGTTGGAAAACATGTGATGGGTCTGGATAATATCGGTGGAGATGGGATATGTGAAATACATCATGCCTAGATCAATATATCTAAGTAAGTTCTATCAGGTAAGCCACTGGTCTGATTCATTTAAAAACCACGAAGGGTCCAACAAATCAAGAATAATGATCACCCTGCCTTCGAAATCATCAATGGACTAACCTGGGTGAAACTCACAAGAAAACCCGATCCTTAACCTCAAACTCAAGATTTCATCAGAATCAATTGGCATATGAATTATATTTGTATTGATCTATAAACATGAACTTTCTAATCAACTATACCTTTTATGTAGTCTCTTAGATAAGATATAGTCCAAGAAAATTTTTCTCCCCTACCTCTATCCAACACATAGGTGATCAAAAATTCATAATATGTATGGATTCATAGGTATCCATCTGTATGGTAGCCTAAAAACTATTATTATAAGAAAACTCTACTATAAGTATGTGTTTCTCTCAAGAACCCTCAAAGTCAAGTACACATACATGGAACATTTCCTATAACACCAAAATTGTACACTCTATTTTTTCATCGATATGAGAGTGATAGGCCATGCTCAAAATCACTTATATTCACAAGGACTTCTATAAACCCTTCCATAACTAATACTTAAAAAAATCATCCCTATAAAATATGATAGACCATGGAGCTCCATAAATATGTACAACCTCTCTGACGTATAGCCTCCATAACTCATCTACTGAGAAGGTCTCTCAAATAGGTAAATGTGTGAAAACTTCATCACATGATCAAAAACTACCCAAACTATATCATTTCCATGAGTTTATCTAGGTAAACTAGTCACAAATTCCATAGATACATCATAACATTTCCACTCAGGAATGGACAATAACTGTGAAATTAATTCAGGTTGTTGATGTTCCACCTTAACCTACTGACAGGTGGAACACCATGTGATAAAACCAGTTATATCTCATTTCATAGAAGGCCACCAATATTAGAAACATAATTCTCAACACATATTTGTGATACTAGGATGTACTACCCAAATGAGGCATAAAATTTCAGCATTATCTCCTCTTTGATGTCTACTGGTACCCAAACATTTCTATAAAATCATAGGGTCTCATACTCATTCATGGTCCAACCAGAAGATGAATATTTATTTGAGATACTTTCACTTAGGACCAATCCCTCAGGATCCAAAATTTTCCTCATTCTCACTTGTTCTAGAATGGTAGAGTTCTCTACTAAAGTTGGGAGGATAGTCTACCCCTGAAACTCCTGAACCTCAATATGTATCTCTGAAAATAACATCAATAGCTTCCACTAACTACTTCCCTCCTAAACTACTTGTGTTTGATTCTTCTTGCTCAAATAATTGGCTATTGCATTGTCTTTTCTAGGAATATAGGTAAGCTCAAAATCAAAGTACTGAAGAGACTCAACCCATTTTCATTTCCTGATATTTTGATCATGTTGTGTAAAGATATACTTCAGTATATTATGATTAGTGAATACCAAAAAATGATCCACAAGAAAATAATATCTCCAATAGCATAAAGCATGAACAACCATAGTTATCTCTAGTTCATGCATTAGTTAATTCTTCTCATGAGGCCTTAACTAATGTGAAAAGTATGCAATGACTCACTCATCCTACATTAGAACAGCTGCTAGCCTAATACCTAATGCATCATCATAAATAGTATAGATTCTTCCAAGATCTGACATAATTAGGATCAACACAAAATTCAATCTTCCCTTCAACTTCTAAAAAGATAAATCATAATCTTATGACCATATGAATTTCACTCCCTTCTTATTCAAGATCTTAAGAGGTACTCAAAGGTATGATAAATCCTGGATGAAGCATTTGTAATACCTGACTAGCCCCAAGAAACTCCGTATATCAAATACTCCCTTGGGGTACTCCCAAAAAACTATATATCTCACTTTCTCTATGTTAATTAATTCTCCTGTCTCCAATATGATATGACCCAAGAAGTGGAATTTTTGAATCCGAAAGTGGAATTTACTAAGCTTAGAAAAAATTTGGTTATCTATCAGTTAATTAAACATAATCTCAAGATAGTTGTAATGGTCATTTCAAGAATGAGAATACATTAATATGTCATCCATAAAGACTACTCTGAATGAATATAGATATGGGTGGAAAACCTAATTCATTATATCCATGAAAGCATGCTCGTTAAACTTAATGGAATCACTAGATACTCATAAAAACCATACCTACTCTAGAAAGTTGTATGAGGTATGTCTGAGGATCTGACACACACCTGATGATAGACTGGCCTCAAATAAATCTTAGAAAACACCCTATCTCTTTGTAGTTGATCAAATAATTCATCTATTTGAGGTAGTGGATACTGGTTCTTTACTGTAAGCTGGTTCAATTGACGGTAATTCATGAAAATCCTAAGGTTAAGATCCGCCTTCTGGGAAAAAAGGACCGGTGAACCCCATGGAGAAGTATTAGGGCATATAAATCCTTTAAACTTTAGGTCCTCCAACTATTTCTTGTGCTCCATAAGATCTATATGTGTTATATTTTATGGATGAATTGACACTGGTGTCACTCCTAGAACTAGATCAATAGATAATTCTGACTCTCTTACTGGAGGTATCCCATTGAATTAATTAGGGAAAAAAACCCTGAAATGATCCACTACAATAGGGAAAATAGTGGGTCATAACACCTGATCATATAATAAGAGACATGCAATATGGTTTTTCACTATGACCATCCCCTAATGATCAGTTCCTAATCACATATCTTGGATGTCCCATTATCACTTGTATACATGTCTACCACCCTATGGGGATGTAAATGTCAGCTTTTTGTGATAAAAATCAATATAGTATTAATAGGGAACCAACTAGTCCATACTGATGATTACATCAAAACCTATCATGTCAAGGATGAAATATTCCACTCAAAGAGATATCCACCAATCTCAAGGGGACAATCCTTATAATGGAGAATTATCTCTAATCAGATACCCAATGGTGTATATAATGTTATAATGACATGGAATTGTTCTATATCGAGGCTCATACTCTACATGATTACCTCAGATATAATATAGTGTGATGTGCATGTTTCAAACAAAGTAGATACTAAAGTAGAGGTTATTAGTTTAGTACCAAGAATAGTAGATTTTCTAGCACTTTTATCAACCAAAGTAGGTTATAATGCATGTAAATGGCCCATAAAAAAGCTTTGTGCCATAGCCTGACTGCCCTGAGTAGGCCCACTCTACTGGCACTACATGACTTGAGTTTGATTACATTTACCTCAACCACCACCTTGGACTAAATGGCCAATGGTATTCCAACTTCCTACCTGGAAAGAAAATATTGTCCCCACTCTAGAATTTGGGGTAGGTGCAGATCCCCTCTAACTAGGAACTGATGGAAAAGTCCTGCAGAATTATTGGATATGCCTCATCCTATCACAGAATCTCCACTCAATTGGATCGTACTTACACTAGGGTTTTTTGTGTCCTGATTTCCCACATTGGTGGAAAATAAGGAAGCAATCAATGCAAGTTTTTTGACTGCTACTACCCCCATAAGAAATTTCAAAGAGATGATTTCATACAATAGAATAAGCACTGGTAAGTCTAGGTGTTGAACCTCCTTGGTTCCCACCATCATCTTCCCTAAATTTATTCTTGTTAATGAGGACCTGGTTGACTATATTATAAATAGTAGTTAGCCTAAAAACATTGACCTGTGATCGATGGTGTATACCATCCCATCCTCAAATAGTCTTATGATCATAAGATCATCACTCACTAGAGTTAATGAGAAACACTATAGCTTAGTAAAATGAGTATAATACTTCATGATATACATAGATCCCTACTAAGAGTTTATAAACTCTCTAGATAAGTCATCCCTCAATGTATGTGGAAAGAATTAATCATAGAAGATCATTAGAAAATCCACCCAGATCATATCTCAATGTCAGTCTTCCTGAGTAATAATATTTCATCATATCTTTATAGAACCTCAAAGAATATAATCATCAAGCTTGACCCTCCACTCTAGTGGCATCTTTATATTCTCAAATATAAAAATTATGGACTCCAGTAATGACATAGTATCTTTTGGTCCGCCATCCCTCGAAAAGGTGGGAGGATTCTACTACTAGACCTCCTGAGTCAACTCTACCATATTTGGGTAAGGTTGAGAAAAACCTTTCATAGACAGCATCATATGGAAAATTCCTTCTCAAAACTGGGTATCAGTGTCCATATTAGGAATAATGGGTGGTTCCATAGGTGGAAATATAGGAGGAATCACTGGTGACTCAGGTCCCACAACCTTTAGTGCATGGTCTTCACCAACTTCTTGGAATACAACTCAAGGCTATACTAGTGTAATTATTCTAAAATTACAAATAAACACATTACAAAAGAACTTAATAGTTGAAAATATCACAGATATATAAATAGGGCAGGTACACATCCTTCCTATAGAAAAGATCACACCTCTCTGCCTGCTCCAAAATCAAGTTCTATGCAGTAAATAAAAACCATATCAGGTAATAATAATGTAAGAGACTCCCATATACCCACTATTAAGGCTAGGTTCGGTTCTAGGTCTTATATCACATGATATGGGTTCTGATATATAGTTTCAATTTCAAGGTATAGAGGAAAACACCCTTTACTTTAAAATTAGCATCCCATTTAGAAATAATTTTTTACTTTTAAAGATTTAGTTTCACTTTCATTTGTAATCTTGTATATATATATAATACATATATCTCAGTTTAGAACTAGAAAGAAAGAAAACACATTATGATATAATTAGCTAATTAAGGTGCCAGCACCAACCAATATGGGAAAACACTATTTATATTAACATAGTCACTTTAATTAATCTAATTATATTCTCCTTGCAAGAAACGTTAGCACATTTCAATATATAATAATCAAGCACTAACTATATGCAACATGAAATTACATAAATAAAGTAGATATGGAATTTAAAAATACTTGGCATATTAGTTCTAATGTGCCTATAATAGTTCCTGAAATGACATGCCCATATTTAATTGGTACAATGTAAAATAAATCCCATTACAATAACACCAATGATAATATCTTCATAAGACAAGTGCATCACCCAATGGTGAAGTCGTATCAACTATAACTAGTATAATAAATAATAGGAATAACCCATCCCAGGTAATTTGGTTTTCCCCTATACATGGGTTATCTATTCCCATGGATAGGCTCATTACCAAATTTCATTACATCCTAATCTCTTGTCTAATACCCAAACAGTAAAACAAAAATAAAATGAAACACTTATGATACCACTTTGTAACATCCCAACCCAGGATCCACTCAACCAGTGTCCCAATCCAGTGGGTCACATGGCCTCAAGTGCACCTCCTTGTATTCTAGAGGTTGTTAACTAATAGTGAGGGTCTATGGTGGTACGATGGGGAGACTATACCCTCATATCATAGTGGAACAGTGGATATGATAAATGAACATACAATAGTGTAAGGAATATAAATAGATGTTTGTTTCTGACACTTTCATCAGGGTGCATGCACGTCCGTCTCGTTTGAGGACAAGAGGCGCGGTTTTGTTGCCCCACATTCCCACTTTCCAAAGGCGGGCGGCATCCGTCAATTTTTCAGATACGTTTTCTCCTTGATCAAAATGGGATGATGGGATATCGGTTCCTCCTTCCATGGATTCCTCCTCAGAACTCATCGCCCAGTCCAGGTCTCCCTTATAGATTTAAGATGTTTTTCGTGAAACTCTTCTAGATCCATATCTTCATGGATACCAGTTAATTACACTGCTTCTATCAAGACATTCCAAGGGGTCCGTTCAGGGCAGCAGCCTTCAGTCAGGGGATTAGTCACATTGGGCATCACTAGCGTGTCTGGGCGCTGGGACACTGGCGCGTCTGTCTTTTGTCCCTTATTATAGGTCTTCTCGAGGGTTCGGAAGCATGAGGAGTCCCATATAGAATTTGTGGAATCATATTCTAGGGACATGTATCTGAGGTTTTCCTAAGCTTCCCATGTTTAACACAGGGTATGCCACAAGTTTAACGTCCAGCGGAGACGGATCGGACTGAGCAGAACACTGACTAGAGTGGACCAAATGAGTGTAACCCCTAGAGGGAACACCGATATTGGGAACAACATGTGGTTGGATTCCTGAATGCTAATAAATGGAATGTAGAATGGGGTGGAATAATCCCACCGGGATGTGGCGGCCCGGGTAATAATCAAGATGGGTGATGGAGTGCTGAGTGAAATGGGTGGTTAATGGGATGGAACTACCGTGAGAATGATGGTAATGTTGGGCTTGAGTCTCAGGGAGACTTCCTACGTATCCTCATGTCAGGTAATAAAAGTCCGCATAGTTCAGGAGGACGATGGGATGCCTGAGGAGGTAGCCCGTGAGAATGGACACGTGGATGGGACCAAGAGGAAGTGGAACCTCTGGGTTGGGGCATGACCTTCCCAAGACACATAGGCTTGAGGGAAAGATCAGGCAATGAGCTTAAATTAGGGTGTACAAATAGGACAACAACCCAATGATGTGTACGGGGCTTATGCGTGGTAAGCAGCTCGGGTTATTCTGACGTCACTAGGACGGACCAAAGGTGTGGGTCCCAGCTAATGGGATTACAACGGCTTGCCGCTGAATAGGAGACGCAACGGCTTACCGCTGATCGGAATACAGCGGATTACTGCTGATTGAGGTACATAGTTTAATGTCATGTAGGACGGGGGTGAACCGACGTAAATATGGACTTGGGGACCAGAGGGATGGTGTAGGAGAACCGATGTGAAGGGGGTTGGAACGATCAGGTGATGGGCTTGAACCTCAAGGAGGATTCCTACGTACCTCACCTTAGAAAGGATCAAAGTCCACGTAGTTCGGGATGGGGGAATGGGTGCACCGATGTGATAGTGTTCAGGACCAAGTAGGAGTTGAGATTAAACCTCAGGGAGGCTTCCTATGTACCTCGCCTTAGCAAGGATCAAAGTCCACGTAGTTCGGGATGGGGGCATTGGTGCACCGATGTGAAAGTGTTCGGAACCAAGTAGTATTTGGGCTTGAACCTCAGGGAGGCTTCCTACGTACCTTTCCTTAGCAAGGATCAAAGTCTACATAGTTCGGGATGGGGGAAATTTGGGGGTTACGCTCTGAGATAGCCCAAAGTGTTGGTGAACTGACGTGCAGATGGTTGGAACGACTGGGGTGGTGGTCTTGAACCTCAAGGAGGCTTCCTACGTACCTTGCCTTAGCAAGGATCAAAGTCCATGTAGTTCGGAATGAGGGCTTGGTGCACTGACGTGAAGGGGGTTAGAGTGACCAATGGGTGGTGGGCTTGGACCTCAGGGAGGCTTCCTACGTACCTTACCTTGGCAAGGATCAAAGACCATGTAGTTCAGGTTGGATGTGGGGCGTACACTCTAGGATGCCCAAGGGTTGGTGAACCGACGTGAAGGGGGTCGGAGTGACCAATGGGTGGTGGGCTTGGACCTCGATGAGGCTTCCTACGTACCTTGCCTTGGCAAGGATCAAAGACCACGTAGTTCAGGTTGGGTGTGGGTCTTACACTCTAGGATTCCCAAGTTGTTGGTGAACCGACGTGAAGGGGGTCAAAGCGACTAATGGGTGGTGTGTTTGGACCTCATGGAGGATTCCTACGTACCTTGCCTTGGAAAGGATCAAAGACCACGTAGTTTAGGTGGGTGTGGGGCTTACACTCTAGGCTGCCCAAAGAGGATTTTATGGTCGGTGCTTGCTCTAAGCCCATGTGATTCATGCTCGGTGTGAGAAACAAGAGACATCAAAGACCTAATGACCACATCACGAAAGGTGCGTCCATGGGAAATGAAGTGGGGATTATATGTGATCACAGCCCAAAGAGGAAACAAGGGATTATGCATGGTTAGCAGCCCGAAGAGGTTGGGACTTACTCTAGTATGGAGGCCCGGTGGCGACAAAGCCAAGTGGGAGAGGGATTTGGCACCAAAGAAAGGAGGAGCCTCATTCCCCACCATGACTTTTTCCAGTCTTTGGCAACAGAAAAGAGAGGAGGAGTAGGGATGCTACCACCTTAAAGAAAAGCTAGAGGCTTACACCCCCATGGTTTTCCTTTCCCCGTGTAGGATGCATGGGGGGAAATCATAGTTTAACGTCATGTGCTGAGGATGATGGTGCTTAGAATTTTAATTTCATGTAGCTCGATCGAGGTGGGTTCGCTCCGTACCCCTAAGACTTACTTAACCGGTACCCTATGAACCTTGATGAAGAGAGGGGACAAGTAATGCCATGGATGGGGGTGTCATGGAGCGAACCATTGGGGGGTCCACATTAGCATGGCTATGCAAAAAATCAATAGTCATTAGTGTGCCTATGTGAAGAAGCATGAGGTGAATCAACCCAATGGGCGGTATCATCCAAGGGAATTTAAAGTTACTTCGCACGAACCTAGAGGGTCGTACGAGAAAAGAGTATATGAAAAAGGTGTTTTGGATGTGGGAGGTGCCTGAAAGTGATGCCTGGAAGAGGGATATCACAGGCGCACAAGGAGGGATGCTTGCGCGCAAAAGGAACAGTTACGCGAAATGGGGTTGGGTCGGCGCATAAAAAGTCAGGGCAGCGCAGAATCGACCGGTTTGCGCGAAAAAGGCCAGGGCAGCACGGAATCGACCGGCATGTGCGAAAAATTCTAGGGTGACACAAAAATTATTGCACACAATTTGGAAGGAATTGTGCACTGAAGAAAGGATTGCACACAATTGGAAGGAATTGTGCACGGGGAAATGGATTTAGATGAGGATTAAGCCTGAGGGGTCTTGTGAAAAGGTAGATACCTGAATGACCTGGTGAAAAAAATTAAGTACTTGAGAGCCATCTTTTGCATGCTCGAGAGGTGAATTTCACGCTGGAGAGACAGTTCAGATTCTTCAGCTCGGAAGTCAAAGGGGTGACCTTCTATTTATATGCACTCAGGGTCGCAGATCCATGCAGAAAATAGGCCAGTGTGAAATATATTGCATTCCGGAGTTGGCAGCACAAAAATTTAATCGTGCGAGGGCGGCGGTGTGTAAATTTCTGCGCTTGCGTGGAAATCTCTCACAAAACCCAGAGTTTCTCGCACGGGATGGTTTTTTTCATGCACCGCGGAATTTTTTTCGCACAGCACCTCTGCCCCCCCCCCCCCCGGAAGGGGACCCTGAGCCCAAATATGGATTCTCTTTGTCACGACCCAACCTTCTTTAGCCCTTGAGTTTTTTTTTTTGCATCTAAAAATGCCCCCCCCCCCTCGGAATTGGACTGGCGAGGGGCCGTAGAGGTTGGATTCTGAGGGAAATGCTGAGATGCAAGACTTATTGGGGCCTTTGCGCACTAGAAATAGGAACAGAGCATAAAACCGATGCAGAGAGTTTAATCCACTTTTCACGCGCGCATTTAAATCCATCACCGAGCCTATAAAAACCCCGTGGGTCCCTCATTCCATACGAATTTTCTCACGCGATAAGCCAGGATCTCTCACGTGTGAAAAATTTCCTCTGCCCTGCGTGAAAACCGTTCTGGTTGAACATAACTCACCGAGGTCTGCCGTTTTATGCACCAACCCCGGATATTGCACGCCAACATCTAATATTTTGTGCCAGCCTCTGATAATTCATGCCAACTTCTTGTTTTTCGCGCCAACCTCTTTGGACCTTGTCGGTATAATATGGATGCCAATCGGGATGACGTTGAGGGAGAAGCCACGTTCACTACTCGAAGGGCTGAAATGGTCACCAACCCTAAGGTTTATGGCGCCCAAAGGATCGTATTCAGTAACCATACTCTTTTCAACATGTTGACCCCCACCCATAAGGAGTATGCATTGTCTTCCAACCTGCCGATATGGGACTTCGGTATCTTGGAGGAGGTACCCATGCCAAAATTTCAAGTCGACACACCGCGGTCATGGATGACCCGTGAGGATGACCTACCTCGGTAAAATATCACCTACAATGGCCATCCTTCCAGAGAAACCAGACATATGAACGTTTACATCCTAAATCCTAAGACCAAACCATTTCAGGGAGTGACCCTGTCACAGAGAACTCTTCAGTCGTTTACACAAGCACCTTCCGTCAGAGTGTTACTGATGAGAGTAAAGGTTGGATGAGGGATTGGGATCCATGGTCTGGAGGCAATTTCATAAGTGAATGGGGCTAGGCATATTGGGTTCTCCAGACATGTGACCAATTTGGGGCTGAACTATAGCACATTGGTTTGTTCTAGGCGGTGTGGACGTCGTAGTTTCACTTCTATCGCCAGTATGAGCTCGGGCCATAATTGTTTACTCGATGGTCCCCCGATACCAATACCTTCCATCTTCTTTATGGGGAATTTGTTATTATCCTTTGTTACATTCATTGCATCGGGGTTATCCCTTTTGATGGGTACCAATACGATGAATTTCTCCCACCAAAGAACATCTGGGGAGATGGATCACGAACCCCTATGCTGACATGGCACCTGTTGGAGCTGGCCAAAGAGAGGCTAGGGGTCAAGTATTTTTTTGAAGGACATCGCTTACAAGAAATGGTTTAGCTTGTTCCTTCAAAGAGATCTGGAAGTCAAGATGTCAGGGCGAGGGAGGCGTTGTCTGACCGCAACACAGAGGAGCAAAAGTGGATCATACTGAAGGATCCTGGAGGCAGGGGACTATCATTCATGGGGCTTCAGCGTAAATGAGAGTCGGGATCCGAATGTTCGGTACACGGGATTTCTTTCCACATTCCTGAGTGGGTGGATCTTACTGGTGAGGGACGCAGGGATGGGAGTTCATCCAATGACCCTGGTGATGGCTGGCATCATGGCCGCTAATCAAAGATTCAATTTTGTAGTCCCCGGGTTGGCTCATCTCTAGGCCATTTTGGGGTGCATTTCAAGAGGGGGTCACTGAGGAGGATCTGTGGTCTCTTCCAGATCTTTTATGGCTAGTTCACAACTCACTGTGGTGGGTATACCTTTCTGAATTCCATTCATACCCCAGGTAATGGCTTGCGACCTTCTTTACTCAACATTTCATGGGTCATGATGTTGACTCTCAATGAGGAGGGATTAAGGATCAGAATCGGCAATCATTCCAACTTCAGTTTTAGCCCATTCCCCACCCCGACTGGCCAAATGATAGGTAACGGTCAAGGCTCACTATAGGAAATGGTATACTTCCTGAGCATTAGAGGTGGGGTGATCATGGCCTGGATTGATGGGAAGATCTTTTGTGAGCCCTACATGTTGTCCATGTTTTCCAGGTAGTTTGGATGCCTTTAACAGATGTTGAAGAAAGTGTACACAAATGTTTGGGAGGAAAGGTATCCCTACGTTCTTCGCCAAATGTGGCTGATGTTCATGACTCATGGCTCTGGCAACGTTATCACCTTCTCTCCCACCAGAGTTGATGCTAGCCTCTCAACCGAATATGTCGAACATTGGGACATAGCATACCCTGAGGGGCTTTTGCAGAGGCGAGTTCGGCAACTCAAGGTAGCCAGAGTAGAACCTGGGCGGTGAGAGAGAAGATAGGGTGTTGTCGGGCAACAAAGGTCAGAAACACATCGGGCTACTAGGCCCACACAGGCTAGGAATTCGATAGTGGGGACATCGCATGATGTGTTCGTGCCCATGTCGCCTAGGGGGAGAAGAGATCATGAAGTGGCCAGGGAACTTCTCGGGAAGCAGATAAGGTATCTGTTTCAACCTTCCAACAATACAATCTTCCTGGCTTTGTGGTCATCCTGGATGACCTTGTGACAGTTGATGGGTACTGAAGCTATTTGGAAAAATATAGTGCGAGACGGAATCCAAATGCCAGAGTTCGGACTCATTCGTATTGTTGACAGGGTGAAATTTCATCGCCGGCATGCGTATCTAACGTCTATGGACATGTATGAACGCCAATGGGGTCAGCGTGAGGAGCCATAATTCCTGGTGAAAGTGATGCTCGGCCAGGCGCATGATCCAGAAAATATGTCATCAGAGGATGACGACAGCGATGATGAGACATAGGGAGGTGATACAGAAGAGGAGGAAGAAGGAGAAGGTGAAGGAAGGGTTGAAGAAGAAGAAGATCCTGAAGGTGGAGGGTCTCAGGGGGAATCCCACCAAGGGAGTCTCCGGGAGAGTGGAGAGATCATTGGAACTGGTGTAGATATAACTAAGATACTTGAGGTATATCTCAGCCCTTTTCTATCCTTTCCCCTCATCATTTTTTGTATCCCTCAATCAAATCTCTTTATCCTATTCAGGAGCATATTAGCACTGTCCAAGAGTCTCTATTCGAAGGGGAGGAGGATGCGCTGATAGAACAAGGTGGGGAGCCGACACCCATTATTGAGCTGACAAATACTGAGGGATCCACTATAATGACAGTTCCTCTAGCAACTAGGATAACGGAGTTTGATGCTTTGTGATCTTTTAAGTTCATTACTTCAATGCCATTATTTACCATCGGAGATCTCGGTTGATTAGGGTACTCATTGTTTGTACACTAATCACAGCCTTGGAGGCTCGTTGGGCTGCCGAGCTCGGGTCATCTGCGATTGATTCAACTACAAATGTGTCGTCCCATTTAGGACACACCTCTCAAACCGATCCAACCCCTACACTCAGTGAGAAAATGGCGGTGGATATCAGTGGTACCAATGTTGAGGCAGGGCCGGAAGTTGACGAAGAAACTACCAGGACCGAGGCTAGAGAGGAAGGTCTCCCAGGCATTGAAGAGCCTAATCCCTTGGGAAGAACACTCGAAGATGACCCCACTAATAGTCTTTTGGTTGCTTTCCCCGACTACCAGCCTGTAAATCCTGAGGAGATCGATGATTCAGACTCGAAGTCGGCCGAGGAGAGTCGGATGACGCGACGTAAAGGGTGGAAGTGCATCAAGCGCTTTCTTGGTCAGCCTCAGATGGAATGGATAAAACGGATGGGATCACTCCACACCTGGATTCACTTTCTCTATGCTGGAGGGGTGGATGATCAACACCTTCATTCAATGGTCCGTTGCTACATGGACGAGAAGCTACACGAGAGAAGCCGACGTTCAAACATTTCCCAGTGTCGAGAGGAGTTAGGGAGTACCCAAGTGTTCATAAAGGCAGAACAATATTTCTGACACCTTGAAGAACAGGTGAAAGAAAAGGAGATATTCATTGCGAACTGTTCCAAGCTTGTAGAGAAGTTGAGGGCTCAGTTGGCAGATTCTCAAGAGAAACTAGTTGAAGCGGGTCATCAAATGACTGAGCTTCAAACTGAATAGGCGCAAGAATGATATAGGGTCAGTGGTCTGTGCTCTGCGGCCGCTGATGAAGAGAGAGTCCTCAGGGGGCGGTAAGCAATCCTGGAGACCACGATCCAAAAGGTAGTGGTGCTGGAATGATCCATCCAAGAAGATGACCCTTAAGGGCCCTATTTTGGCTGAACTCACAAACTTATTTCTCCTTACTGCTTCTTATTCTGAACTACATGTATGGATAAATTTATTTACTTATTTGTTTGGTTTAACACATTCAACCACAATCCTAAAATAAATAGCAATCCATTTCTAATCTCACGCGGGTCATACCCAATTTGAGAAACAAGGGATGTTCGTGTTATTACTTCGCTTGACCGTGGGAGGACCGATCAAGCTTCGGGCATTCGAGATTCGAATATCCAATCCAGGTTTCCATGAAGAGAAAAGGGAGGCCCGATTAAAGGAAGAGGGCCTCGAGACAATCGACATATCGTCCTCACATTGTGCTCTAGTGCATGAGCGGGGTAATACTAGGGGAATTAGAATAAATCCGAACATAAGGGAATGGAAAGTGTGAACGACAATACCTAAGATTCTGAACACTGTAGTGATAGAATGACAATAAAGGATGGCTACTAACTGTGTTCGAAACATAGTATCCATATTGTATCACCCTGAAATGGGGATGAAAAATAAGGTTTGACCACTGGCCGTGTTTGAAACACAGGGCCCGACTCAGAATGTCATTCATTAGACTTCTGGAACGTTGGATCAGGATAGTAGGCAAGTTATAGGCCGTGCATCCATGCTGTTAGGGGGTTCCTCTAGACGTGAAATGGGATGAGGATCTGAATAAAGGGCATGCAAAGCATGAATATTGGAGTGATGGGTTTTTTGAACAGAATCCAACACCCTTGAAATTATGTCATTATGGTGAAAGCATATTATATGGGTGCATTAGTTTGATCATGGATCATTCCTAATTTTAGATAGGACCTCTATAGCGAGGGATTTTTTGCTTCCCAATGTCATCGTGGGGCATCCCGAACTTGTTCAGTGCAAAGCTTCTGTTACATGGTTCCCCACAAGGGGTCAGGATAGGGGGTAGAAATGGAGAGGAATAGGATTTATGATTCTTGGGGCTGGACCTGAGGAAAAATGCCCAAGTGTCTCTATGTACTCCATGAGGATGGGAATCAATCCATACGTAGTTCTAGAAATGTCATGCAGTTTAACATCTTGCAGGAAGGATGCAGGGTGATCTTAGTTTATGGTCATGGAGCTCGGACCTTGGATGGTAGGAAATGTGGGAGACACATGGTGGGGTAATTATGAAACCCGACGTGAATAGAAACCTGGGGTCCTGACCACCACGTGTTCCTTGGGAAGGTTTTAGGTCGAGGGACCAAAAACCAAGGTTAATTTGGGCCCGAGGCAAAGTGCAAGGGAATTCCTATGTATCCTATAAGGATGGGAATCAAGACACACATAGTTCTTAAGGTGTAACGGTGGGCCACCAGTGCCAGGTATAGTAAGGTTGTGTGGGTCTGACCCTTGCACCTAAAGAAGCAGTATTTGATATATCTTGTTTGTCCTTTTGGATGAATGAGTTTTTTTGTAAAGCGATGGACCTGGAATGAAAGGTCCAGGTATCGCCATAGGAATCAAGCCATGTACAGGCATTGAAAAATGGTATGGTGTGTAACTGATGCCAAACATGACGTCCTCTCGGGTGAGGACATCACAATGTAGTGTAATTTTTTGTCATGCGGCCAGGATGATAATATCACTATTTAGGGTCCTGTGATGGGACTAACCACACACTTTTAACATTGTGCGGCACAGACGTAGTAGAGATGAGGCTAAATGGGGAATGTGCATGGTGCAATAGAGCAGACCCGATGTGAATGAGGATGAGGTCTACACCACACCATGCGCGATTCCGAGAAAGAAACCTCAGGCCAAGGGGCCAAAAAGAGGTAAGAGGGTGGAAAGTAGGAGATACTGGCTCTCAATTAAGTTGGACCTATAGGCGAGATTCCTGGGTGTTCCTATGTATCCCATGAGGATGGAAATCAAGATACACGTAGTTATTGAAGGTTCCTTTTAACGTAATGCAGTATGAGTAGGTAGAAGAGACTAGATCCTATGAGGGGTGTATGTGGTGTGGCTATTGAAAACCCAATGTGAATGAGGGAAGAATCCCATACACGCCACACCATGTGTCCCTATAAGGGCGGGGTCCTAAAAGGCAGAGTAAAAGAGATAAATTAGAAGAACCGAGTTGGGCCCAAAGAAGAGATTTCTGGGCATTCCTAGGTATCCCATAAGGATGGGAATCAAGTTGTACGTAGTTATCACAAAGGGGAAATAAGAAAAGATCTTAGTTTTCAGGTCTTAGAACTCGGACTAGAGAAAAGAAGGACTATACCCAGTAAAGGAGGACCTTAACCCTATATCTAAGCCTACGTGAGTCAAAATCGGTGTAGGAAACAAGGGCGGATAAGGTATTCAAAATATGTAAAATACATGCAAAGGGGAAATCGGTGGAGCCCCGAATGATTTCCTTATCGCGGATTTTTCCTCCTAACGTGCGAATGCGCACTGAGGAATAGTACTAAGAGTCTCGAAGTTCTACTTGGACATGGTGAGGTGGAGAAGGATGTGAATCATGTAACCGACATTTTGGGATTAATGGGGATTGGCATGATGATGAAGTATAACTGTTTACCGTGTTCAAAACATAGCGTCCATATCGCATTAGCCCAAAATGGGGACAAACAAATGAGCATCGACCGCTGACCATATTAGAAATGTGGTACTTGTATCAATTTTTTGTCTGAAACCCTTGAGGACGTTGTCCTGTAATGGTAGGAGAGCCCTTAGTTCTAGCATCCATTCCATTTGGGGGTCCCTTTGGGAGTGAAAGGTGATGGAAGCCCTAATGAAGGAGAACACAAAGCCTAAGAAATGGGTGAAAGCATGTCTGGGTAGAATCCGACATTCTAGGTGCTAAACCCGAGTACCCTTGGGCACATTAGTGAATCACCGAAGAGAACTGAGGGGCTCATCTTGAGAGAGGCCAATTTGAAAAGATGATTATATTTCAAGGGTATGGAAAACTCTTGGGAGGAGGGGGTAAATGGGGCGGTTGTAAAATCTGATGTGAATGAGGAAATAATCCCATACCACACCATGTATTCCTTTTTCTGGGGAGTGCAAGCCATGGGGCCAAGATGAGAGGAAGATTTCTAAGAGATGGGGTTGGATCTGAAGTCTAGACGTTTGGGAGGTCCTATGTATCCCATGAGGATGGGGATCAAACCACACGTAGTTCTTGAAGGGAGTAATGTGCAGTTTATCATAATGCAGTAAGGATGAAAATGGGTGAGATAATCCACACACAGGAGGTGTATGGCGTGGTGAGTAGCCCAAAGTTGATGAGTACATAATCCCATACCACACCGTACAATCCCATAAGAGTTAAGACTTGGCCAAGGGCCTGAGGTTGGGCGTGCGAAGCGCGGTAAGTCTTTTGATTGAGGTATGGATGATAAATGACCGGGGGGTGTCTCAAGGGGATATGTGTGGCATGGTGAAATATCCTGATGTGAACGAGGACATAATCCTACACCACACCACACAACCCTAAATGAGAACTCGGGCCAGGGGCCAGAAAAGGCCAAGGGGCCTGAGGCTGGGAATCCCATCCAATGGTAGCCATATGACCTCTTGTGCGGTTTATGCCTCATCACGGCTCTTAATCCCACGTGAGCAGTGCTCGGTGTGGGAAACAAGGGCCGAACTCGGCTCTCCCTGTCATGTAGGGGTTTAATAGCTGGCATCACCTGAAGGGAGTTCGTCTCTTGGAGATACAATGGGGCAGAATGAACCACTACACTCAATGTTTGGGACATATTGGGGTGGATCTAATGACAAAGGATAGCTATTGACCATGTTTGAAACACAGCATCCCTATAGTGACCTGGACTGGGGACAAAATATGTTCATTGACCGCTGACCATATTCACAACACGGGACTTGTATCGATTTGTTTTCTGAAACCCTTGAGGACGTTGGCCCGAAGAGGTAGGAGGGCCCTTCGACCCAGCATCCATGCCATTCAGGGGCCCTTCTAGATGGGAAAGATGATGGAGTCCCAATCAAAGGAGTGGGCGAAGCATATCTGTACCCATATGTGAAAGAGTCGAACACCTCCAAGGAGTGGGACGTATGGCTGGATCGAGATGAGCTCGATGTGAATTAGGGAAAAGGCATGCACCACACCATATGTCTTGACCCGAGGGGAGATTCTAGCATTTGGGGATAGGACAATAGATGAAATTTCCAGGCATTCCTACGTATCTCATGAGAATGGGAATCAAGCCATATGTAGTTCTTGAAGGCCATGTAGATTAACATTGTATGATGAGGACGTGGGAGGATATAAGAATGAGGAGAGGGAACATGGTGAGACCATCGTAATCCTAGAATGAGTGGGGCTAAGGAATCCTATACCATATCATGCAAGGACCCTCCAAGAGAACTATATCCAAAGTGAATAGTCAAAGAAGAATAGAATTTGGGGTTGGTCTCAAGATGAAACATTTGAGCGTTCCTACGTATCTCATGCGGATGGGAGTCAAGCCACACATAGTTCTACGGGTGCAGTTTAATGTCTTGTAGGATGACATACAGTTTATTGTCATGCGGAATGAAGCATTTTAGGGTCATGCAGGACCATCACGCCATTTAGGGTCATGTGGGACCGAACAGTTTAAGGTCGTGTCGGACCAGTAGGCTCAGGAAAAGTATTACTTGAGGAACTTGGCATTGGTGGGAGGAGTTATATTCTCACCATCCATGGTCACCAGGGAGTATGCACCATCAGGGTAAACCCTGTGAATTATGTAAGGTCCTTCCCACTTGGGCTCTAACTTGGGTGGTTTCCTTCTAGGGATCATTGGTGTCCGGAGTGCAAATACCAAGTCACCTTGAAAAAAGGAGCAGAGATGAAATCTCTTGTTGAATGCCCTAGCTATCTTGTTCTGGTGTCTTTCAAGATTGTGTAGGGAACAAAGCTTGTTCTCGTCAAGTGCTTCCAATTCAGCCAGACAAATTTCAGCTACTTTAACTAGTGCCTTCTAGTTGTAGACTTCTGTGCGTAATGAAGGTAGCTGGATCTCGATGGGCAGGATGGCCTCGGCACTGTACACCAGGGAATATGGGGTCACCTGGGTGGAATTACAAGTTGTCGTCTGATAAGCCCAGAGGGCGTTGGGGAGTTTGTCTGGCCAACTTTTCTTGTTCTGGCCAACCATTTTCTGTAAAATATTAGAGAGGGTTTTGTTTAATTCCTCTATCTATCTATTTTTCTGTGCGTGATAGCGGGAGGTATGGTTTGAACGGATGTCGTACTTAGCGTACAACTTCTTCAACTGAGCTGCTTAGAAGTTGGTGCTGTTATCGGTGAGGATGGAGTGAGGGAATCTAAATCGGTAGATGATATTGGAGATCATGAAGTCAATGATAGAACAGGACTTGACCTCCTTGAGCAGAACTTCCTCCACCCACTTGGAAAAGAAATTTGTAGCGGTCAGGATGAACCTGCACTGGCAAGCTATCACCGGTAGATATGGTCCCACGACATCGAGTCCCCACACCACAAATTTCCAAGAGTACTTGGTGAAGTAGAGAGGCTCTAGTGGCCAATGCATGAAGTTATCATGAATTTGGAACACGTGACATCTCTTGGAAAACTTGATGCAATTATAGATCATGGAGGGCTAGAAGTACCTCAATCTCCAGATTTGGTGAGATAGCTTCGGCCCAGTCTGGTGGGCACCATAGGAACCGACATGAACCTCTTGCATGACCTAAGAAATATAAACTCCTTGGATAAAACAGAGGAGAACACCATTTAACCCACTCTTGTAAAGGGTCTTCTCAAGACATGGACCACTCTGGAGGGTAAACTACAACGCGTGGCGCCGGACTCGCTCGTGCTCAGCCTAATCAGCCGAGAGGCAACCATTTTGGAGATACTCAACAAAGGGGGCTCTCCAGTCAGGGGTGACTTCAACCACTGCATCTGAGGAACCTGGAGGTCCTGATGTGGAGGCCCTATTGGTAAGATGGCTTACCTGTAGGCCATCGTCATCGTCTATGGTGACAGGAGTGATGACTCTTCGATGTGCCACATGGATAATCAGATCATCCTATTCAGGTTTTGCAAGTGATGCAGCCAAGACGGCCAGGGCATCCACTCGACCGTTCTGAGATCGAGGGACATGAGTAACTTTTGGCCAAGATGGGAAATAGACCATTAGCTGGATAGTGTGCTCCAATAATGGTATGAGCTCAAGCTTTCTGACAATGTATTCACCGTTGATTTTCTTGATGACTAGTTCAGAATCCACTTTCACATGAAAATGGGGCACATAGATCTCGAGGGCCAGCTCGAGGCTAGTGATAAGAGCCTGATACTTTGCCTCATTATTGGTGCAACCTTCTGACAAGAGGAATGAGTATGGAATAATGGCTTGAGCCGGGGTGATG
The DNA here is from genome assembly GCA_963277665.1 of Viscum album. Taxonomy (NCBI): domain Eukaryota; kingdom Viridiplantae; phylum Streptophyta; class Magnoliopsida; order Santalales; family Viscaceae; genus Viscum; species Viscum album. Next base: position 673,452,953 of record OY728136.1, on the reverse strand, counting down.
AAGACAATACCCAGGCCTACTCTATTAAGCCTGGGATTATTGAGCCTCCTACCGGTGGGGATTCGGGAAGCACCATAAAAGTGCATCTACCAACATAATATGGCATGATATACTGAGAGGATTACCTCATCAGGAAAATTGAGATCCAAGGATTGGTCAGTAGGATTTGGATGGGTATAAAGGAATTCTTCCAATGCTTGCCCCTTAATAGATTTATGAGGCACAAACCTGATGTCAAACTACTGAAGAATCACTACCCACCGAGCTAGGTGGCCTTTCAAAATCAGGAGGTTCAAAATGTACTTCAGTGGGTCTACTTGAGACACCAGTTGTACCTCATGGTGTTGAAAGTAATGTCACAATTTTTGTAATGTGAATACCAGTGCAAGGCGGCTCTTTTCGATGGGGGAGAATCTGGTCTCTATATCGATGAGCATACGACTGAGGTAGAAAAGACTTTTTTTCATCCCCTCATTGTTTTTTTGGGTGAGAAGGGCTCCAAGGGATTGTTCCAGGGCAGTTTAGTATAGGATCAATAGTTTTCTGGAGATGGGTGGCATCAGGACTAGAGGATAGAGCAGATACTGCTTGATTTCCTCAAACATGGTCTTGCACTCTGTGTCCCATTCATAGGCAGTTCCTTTCTTCATAAGTCAATAAAAGGGATTACACTTGCCAGCCAGATTCACAATGAATCGGCGTATATAGGATAAGTGGCCTTGGAAACCTTGAAGCTCCCGAATATTTCTTCGGGGAGGCATCTGGATGATGGCCTTGATCTTCTTTGGGTTGATCTCGATACCCTGGTATCTGACAAAAAATTCAAGGAACTTCCCAAAGGTGACCCCGAAGGCACATTTTAGCGGGTTCATCTTTAGGTGGTAGGAATGAATGAAGTAGAACACTTTCTCAAGGTCCTTAAGATGGTCCCGGCACTGGAAAGATTTGACCACCAAATCGTCCACATAGCATTCCACCAATGTCTCAAGGATTGTCTTGAATATGCGATTCATGGCCCGCTGATAGGTGGAACCTGCATTTTTTAAGCCAAAGGGCATGACCTGGTAACAAAACGTACCTTGTGGATCCTTGAAAGCTTTGGAATCCTCATCCTCAGGGGTCATTCAGATCTGGTTGTTTCTAGAATAACCATCCATGAAGGAAAGGGCTTGGAACCCAGTTATGGCATCAATCAACAATTCCATCACAGGAAAGGGAAAATCATCCTTTGGGAAGTGACGGTTGAGATTGTGGAAGTTGATACAGACTCTGATTGGTTTGTTCTTCTTTCTGACTGGCATAATGTTGGCTAGCCCCTTGGGGTATTGGACCTCCTTGACAAATTTGGCTCTGATGATCTTGTCAACTTTGGCCTTGACCATGGCACCGTGAGAAGGGTTCATCTTTCTGGGAGGCTGCTTGAACCCACGATGATTTTTTGGAAGACCAAGGCGATGGACGGCTACCTGAGGATCTAGTCCTGGCATCTCATCATAGCTCTAGGAAAATACATCATGATGCTATTTCAGGAAGTCCACGTACCATTGTTGCTCCTCGATAGGCATGGCTACACTGATCAATGTGGGTCTTGGGTCCACCTCGCTACTGAGGTTTACCTGTACCAATTCATCGACCATGGTGGAGACGCCCTCTTCATAGGTAGGGGAGAATCCTCTAAATCCTCTTCTTTGCTTTTAGAGGAGGTATCCCCAGCATGAGAAGATTCCTATATGTCGGAAGATTCTTACAGGAGGCTGGTACCTACCTGAGTAGTAGTGGTCACCACATCAGAAGATTTTGGTGATTTCGACACCATAGCAATGAAATCTATCAACCTGATCCCATCTGGTCTTCAGACCAAGGGTCCAAGATTGATAATGTCAAATCAGTAGTGGTGTGTTGGATTGAGCCGGTTGATTCCAGCCTGGAGAAACAGGCAAGTATGGCGTATTGTTGTTTCCATGGGGTGGACATCCCGATACCTTACAGGGGTAGGAGGCTTCGAGATCACCTAAGCCTGATTTATGTAGGAGTGCGAGGTGATTTCCCACCATTGCTTGGACATGGTCATATGCTTCCCCCTCATACCAGAGACAACAAAACATTACCCCATGTCGGGGGTCGTGGCCTCCAGTCGACGGATTGGGAAGACATAGGCGTTATCCAGACCTACCCACAGGTCAGTTGTAACTGCAACAGATTCAACCTCACTGGCCTGAATTTGCTTATCCTTGCTCTTGTAATAGTTTTCATCCAGGTAGCGGGCTTCAAAAGAGGCGAAAGGAGATGCGTCACCTTGGAGTAAGCCTACTTGACCATTGAGGGAGTACTTGTGGCATTCGTGATATGATGAGGGGACCACTGCATGCAGGTGGATCCAAGGTCTTCCCATCAATGCATTGTACGTGGTGTCCTGAGAGACAACCATAAACTCAGTGTTGGAAACCAAGCCACCGAACTGGGTCTTCAAACAGATCTTACCGATTGGGTTCTTCTCTATCCTATCATATCCCTAGATTCTTAAATCGTAGGGAGTCAGGTCACATTTGGATAACCCCAGCTTTCGTAGTGTCCACTTTGAGATAAGGTTAATCCCAGAGCCCGTGTCAACAAGACAACGGCGAACCTCCATGCCCTTAAATTGGTCGGTAATGTACAGTGGGAGGATGTGACCCTGTATGGTAGAGCCTTCATCATCTCCATAAAATGAAATGAAGTCCTAACATTCGGAATTCTTGACCGCTTCAGCATGAAAGGCTACTGCAGCTTCCACCTCCGTCTCAAACTGGAGGGGGCTTCTTAAAGCCTCAATGAAGTCCTCTCGCATATCTGGTGACAGTTTAAGGTCCTTGAGGATGGAAAGCCTCGCTAGGATTCCGGAAAGGTGATTGATAACATCATACTTCTGTGTTAGGCATGATATTCTGCTTGTAGGGGGTCGTTCTGTGATAGCAAGCATGGCGGACCCTGCGGGCCAGGCTGGCGGCTGACTGGTGCTGGGCATATCCTACTGCTCACTAGTAGAAGCTCGCAGAGTAGCTACCGGATGAGGTTTGGATGATTGAGACCGGACTATAAAGGGGTGAGGCTAGTCGTGGCATGGTTGAAGTGGCTCTACTTGATCCAGCAATACAAACGTTGTTGGAGGTGGGCCTGATGACACCAGATGAGGAGGTTGCGCGTTTTGAGCTCTGCATTGGGCCTACTGTCTAGTCTCAGTGGCATTCACGGCCTGGCTAGAGGTTCCAACTGATGTGCCTCGACGACCCACATGGTTTTGGCTCCGTAGACGCTGGCGTCGGCTGGGGATGTTGGGGAGATTTGTCTGGCGCTCCCCATCGTCGAGAGTCATATAGGGATTTACCAATCCACAGTATTAACTGAAGTGTACCCTTGACTATCACTTGAAGATTCATCCATTACTGGGTGGATTCTGGGAGGAATACCCATCTCTAGGGACATGAAGTCTCTGAGAGTGCGGAATGATGATGGAATTAGGGGGGAACATTTCTTTCCCTTGCGTCGTCGATGCTTGCTCTTCTGGGAAGAGGTTGAATGAGGTGATGATGCAAAAGTAGCGGTTGTGGCTTCTGAAGGCTCCTGCTGATTCAGGTGCACACAAATGATACCATGGGCATGACCAACCATTTTTTCGAGGCATCCAGGCATCATACTTCTGGGACTCACAGTTAGAAACTTACTGCCACTCGCCCTCACTGTCGATGATATTGTCTGGCCTTATGGCGATGTATTCCACTTGTGTTGGAGTCGGGCCCAGCCTGAATATATTGTTATCGACCTAGTCTTGAAGCCAGTCTTTGAACGCATAGCACTGCTTGAGGGGGTGCCTCAGGATCCAGTGATAGGGGTATTAGTTGGGGCGGTTAGTGAGGTTTTCCTCTTCTAGACTTATGCACTCTGAAAAATGCATGATCCCTTATTCTAAGGCACTTCGGAAATAACTGGGGACCTGATTCTCATTGAACGAGTAGGTCTGGTTTCTTTTTTTCAGAAAGAGGGGCCTTGAAACCTAGCCCTGACTAGGGGCTGGAGGAGCCTATCGAGGAGGCGGGGCCTAGTTGTCCCGCTTAGGTGGTAGCGGCGCATTCCATGGGGGCACCTGCCGATTCTGAGGAAGTTGCTGCTGAGCTGGAGGTTGCGCCTGTGGTGGAGGGCCTCTGCGAGGCTGGGTAGGTGGCTCCGCCAGTAATAATTCCAACTGTTTGGGGCCTCTATTTGGGCCACCGCAGTAGGCTCGGCTCTGGAATCCCTCCTTGCAGTAATTACAGAGGGCAACAGACATGCCTGGATAGCCTGTTGTAGGGCTTCTTCCAGGTGTTGGGCCTTATCGTAGAAGTCTCAGAATCCTCCAAGGTAGTTCTGGGTGATCATAGAGAGAACCAGTTCTATATTGACATTCCTTACACACATCGTCAATAACTGCTCCTGATTCAGTGGCATGTCAAGGGAATATGTAAGACCTTTCCACTGGGTGATAAAGTTCACGACACACTCATCAGGCCTCTGTTTGCACTTGAAGAGGTCAACGATGCTTGTATTCCATGTGGTGGAGGTGAACTGGTAAAGTAATTGCCTCCGGAGTTCCTCCCAGCTAGTTACGGATCCGATGGGAAGCTAGTTGTACCAGATGAATACAGGCCCCTCTAATGTCTGCACAAAGCATTGGATTTTGGCGGCCTCCTACTATGCTGGAGTCCCTAACATGGGCCCACACCTTGAATTGAAGTGGTCCATGTGCTGCGGTGGGTCCCCCGTCCCATCAAAGGGGGAGAAGGTGGGATTCTTGAAACCCGAGGGTGCCGGAATGTCATCCACCCATGCTGGATATGGCTTGCCATTAGGTGGGATCACCACCTGTTGTGTTTCCAGTGCCTCGAGGCGGGCAATGAGCACCACCATTGGATCATCTAGGTGGGGGTCCCTGTCTTAGAGGGGATCCCTAACCATGAGTGCATTGGCGGGTTCTTCAACATGGTAAACAGGCCCACCTGCTCATGGAGCGGCTGGCGGCACGACCCTCGAGGCGGCTGAAGGAGCCCGAGCTGGGTCCCTTGGATTGTCACACCGTTCATAAGGGTTTTGAGATACATATCGTGCCCTATTTCCATATGTCCCAGCCTCAACCCTGTCTGCAGGGGCAGGATAGTCAGGGTCACCTGGAGGAAGCTCGTCGAGGGGAAGTTGTTCCAACCCCTATTGTACTAGTCTAGGATTTTCGTAGTCTGGCTGTAGCTCTGCATTGCATTTATCCAAGAGTTCATCGACCAACTTCTTCTGCTCGGAAATTTTTTGGCACAATGTGGCCTTCTCAGGGTCTTCCTCTATCTTCTGCATTGAGGCGGATGGGTCGGAGTGCTTAGCAGTTCTTACATTCTCTTTACCTTTACTATAATTCTGACTGAGTACTAATGCTTTGGTGGGAGTAGGGAGACCTAGTAGGTTTCTCTGCTGGCGAGTGACCCTCCCTGATGGGTCCAATAGTGGAGGCACACCCTCGGAGGGTAAGTCCCCATAAAGAAGCTCCAACTCATCCTCTTCATCCACTATACCAGCCATGTTGACCGCTACCCTTCCTGGGGGCATGTCCTCGATATCGCCTAGCAGGTCGGGCTGCCGCCGGATAGGACTGAAGAGTAGGGAAGCATACTTCTCCCAGCCACAGACTTACATGTGGGGGGAATCCTCCTTGATGATCATGCAGAGCATCTTGAAACTCTGAACGTGTTGCTCTTGGAGGACCTTACGGCGGCCTGGTGACTTGGGGCGTTGGGCCACTGGGAGCGCAGCTAGATTAACTAGATGGCATTGCTTGCCAATGTCTTCAAAATTTGATTTTCTCATAGGATAAACCATTTGATGATGAAAAAGGTGAAAGTGCATCGCCCAGAGGGTTTGGAGGAAACATTCAAACTCCTCTAGGGTGAGGGATTTCGGCACGTGAAAATTCGTCACTACCATGGGCCAGAACATCTCGGGGAAGTGGTCTACTCTGAGGATGTTCCATAAGCTCCTCGGCTTGGATTCAGGGTATGGACCTTGATTTCCGCACTCTTCAACTGAAGGTGGATGAGGAACTGGTAGTGGTACTGAGGCAGACCACTGAGATTGCAGGCTGGCCGGTGGGGAGTGGGGCGAGTGGGCTGACTGGCCGCCGAATCTTCGGCTGTCTTCCGAGGAGTGCAGTGACCTGGCCGCCACGTTGCGATAAGATGGGATGACGGTTTTAGTTCTTGTCTTAGGGGATAGGGCTACGGGCAATAGGTCACGTTGATGCTCTCCTGCCATTGGCCCCCAGAATAGTTCTCCATGATCTCTTGTCGAGGTAGAGAGCGCTTCTGGTGATGACGTGGTGATCGTATGACCGTGACCTGGGGGTTGCCAGATTTTCATCTTCCTAGATATACCTACGGAGGGAGGAGAGAATTTGATGGAACTCACATTCTGGGAGTAATAGTCTGATGCGCCTTATTCCTACCCCATCCCTTGACTCAGATGAGCGAAGTTAGGGTTCCCGAGCTCAGTCATATTCTACTTCAAAGTCTGAGAAGCGGACTAGTTTGATCTTTATCTAGACCTTCCCAAAATTCTTCTTATGGCAGTGTCGACTCACCTTCCTACTCCTGGGTGTCTCCTTGGGACAGGGATGATTTCCGACACAAGGTCCTTCGGCTTCACTAGTGTTGAGGCGGAGAGGGTTTCCACTTGAGTAAGCCGGGGTGTGAGGAGCACCAGGACAGATGTCAAAGGGGACATGGGGAGGACCTCCATGGGTAGCACTGAAGCGGGAAATACCTCTTCTAGAACTAGCAGGAGCATGGGGAGGACCTCTATGCTTGTTTCCCCTAGTGGCCTCAGTATGAGGAGGGTCCTTGTACTGGGCTAGCTGAACACAGGTAGTACCTCTGTGCTGGGCGTGGGTGGAGTGAGGCTGACCTTCATCCCTCTGGTTGATGAGGCAAGAAGGACCTTCACCAGCCATTGAGAGGACGTGGGGAGGATCCCCACATTGGAGAGAGACCAGATGTGCAATGTCCCTACACCGGTGGTCGGTGGTGGGAGGAATGACCCCATACCTAGTGTAATGGGCACGGGAGAGACCCCCGCACTAAGTGTCACTACCGCGAGGAAGACCCTCATTTAGATTGAGGGTGGCACGGGGCGGAACTCCCTATCGAGCCTCAAAGTGGGGAAGGCTTGCGTTCTCCATGGTAATAGTACGGGGAGGACCTCCGTACTGAGTGTCATCACTGCGGGTTAGCTTGCAGCGACCACTACCTGTGTCGGAGACCAAGAGAGTTGACCTAGACTGTCCATGGGGCGGTTGGGGCCTCGATCCTGGTCGGGTGTATAAGTGCCCCTGCTTAGTGTATTTAGAGAACTGATGGTATGCGTCGGTAGTGGCACGGTCCACGGTAGTCATCGACATTGCCGCACCTTGGAGGGAATCCTCATCAGCTTGCGCCCAACGCTGGCATTGGGTCAGACGAACCGGAGCTGGTGGTGCAGGGACATGGATTACATGCTCCTCATCCAGAAAGACCGGGCGGTATCACTAATGCAGCCGGGTGGGAGCCCTCGTTGGGAGCCCCTGGAATAGTACTCTGATCGGGATGGGGTGAATGTCACCTACCTCGTCAGCGTAAGGTAGAGAGTCATCAAAGTGTTCTAGGGAGAGGCTCCTGAAATGGTTATACGTCGGTCTGGGGATCAGCGGCTCCCTACGTAGCCCTCAGGGGCGGTGTTGGCGACGAGGTGCAGACCCCTCTAGATCTAGGTAGGCCATATCCCGAGTCAGTATTATTCCCTCCTCCTCGTAATGACACACGAGTTCATTGATTAGCCTCCGTTGAATTACCATAAAAGGGGATATGGGTCGTAAGCACTCCATGGCCATGGGTGTAGGGGTCGTTGCGGAAGAGGCGGAGTTGTGTGGGACCGCCGCATTGGCACTGCCCCTGCCCCTATGTCAGTGTACAGGTGGTGATCACGTTCCGAGTGTAGCAACTTGATTCTTGAGGATCAGGGAGATTAACTCGTTAGTGATGAAAGAAAACGGAGTTGAAGACCAATGCCCCAGTGCCATTCCGTCTTCCATGACCGGTAAGAGGGATCTACGCTGACACATTGCAGAACGGGATGTCCAACGTTCTATTGTCCCAACTTCTGGTGAGTTTCACACCAGGCATGCTATTTGCTTTGTGGGACCCAGCACTGGATAACTAGATCCAATGACACATCAATCTATTGATTCCTCAAGTGATACTAATCTCCATATTTGAGGAGAATAATTTCACGCCGGGTTCAACATTTCTATTTCCAACACTTTCTCTGGAGCGCGCGTGCGTCCATCTCATTTGAGGATGAGAGGCGCAATTTTGTTTCCCCACATTCCCGCTTTCCAAAGGCAGGCGGAATTTGTCACTTTTTCAAGGTCATTTTCTCCTTGATTGAAATATGATGATGGGATATCGGTTCCTCCTTCTGTGGATTCCTCCTCGGAACTCTTTGCCTAGTTCGGGTCTCCCTTATAGATTTAAGACATTGTTCATGAAACTCTTCCTAGTGTCATATCTTCATGGACACCAGTTAATTACACTGCTTCTTTTGGGACATTCCAAGGGGTCCGGTCAGGGCAACAACCTTTAGTCAGGGGAGTAGTCACATTGGGAATCACTGGCGTGTCTGGGCACTGGGACAATGGCACGTCTGTCTCCTGTCCCTTATTATAGGGCTTCATGAGGGCACAGAAGCACAAGGAATCCCACATCGAACACGGGGAATCACATTCCATGGACATGTATCTGAGGTTTTCCTCAGCTTCTCATGTTTAACACAGGGTATGCCGCAAGTTTAACATCCAGCGGAGACGGATCGGACTGATCAGAACACTGACTAGAGTGGACAAGATGAGCATAACCCCTAGAGGGAACACTGATATTTGGGCCAACGTGTGGTTGGCTTCCTGAATGCTATTAAATGGAATGTATAATGGGGTGTAATGATCCCACTGGGATGTGGCGTCCCGGGTAAGAATCAAGATGGGTGATGGAGTGATGAGTGAAATGGGTGGTGAATGGGATGGAACCGCCATGATGACGACAGTAATGTTGGGCTTGAGTCTCAGGGAGACTTCCTACGTATCCCCGTGTCATGGAATCAAATTCCGTATAGTTTAGGAGGACGATGGGACGCTTGAGGAGGTGTCCCGTGAGAATGGATGCATGGAAGGGACCCGGAGGAAGTGGAACCTATGGGTTGGGGAATGACCTTTCCGAGACGCATAGGCTCGAGGGAAATATTAGGCAATGATCTTGAACTGGGGTGAACACATAGGACAACAACCCGATGATGTGTATGGGACTTACGTGTGGTTAGCAGCCCAAGTTGGTCTGACATCACTAGGACGGACCAAAGGTGTGGGTCTCGACTAATGGGATTACAACAACTTACCGCTGAATTGGAGACACAATGGCTTACCACTGATCGGAAAACAATGGTTTATTGCTGATTGAGGTACACAGTTTAATGTCATGTAGGACGAGGGTGAACCGATGTAAATAGGGACCTGGGGTCCAGAGGGATGGTGTAGGCGAACCGACGCAAAGGGTGATCAGAATAACCGGTTGTTGGGTTTGAACCTCAGGGAGGCTTCATACGTACCTCACCTTAGAAAAAATCAAAGTCCACATAGTTTGGGATGGTGTAATTGGTACACCGACGTGAAAGAGGTCGGGACCAATTAGGGGTTGGGCTTGAACCTCAGGGAGGCCTCCTACATACCTATCCTTAGCAAGGATCAAAGTTCACGTAGTTCGGAATGGGGGCATTGGTGCACCAACATAAAAGTGGTCGGGACCAAGTAGGAGTTGGTCTTGAACCTCAGGGAGTATTCCTACGTACCTCGCCTTAGCAAGGATCAAAGTTCACATAGTTCGAGATGGGGGGCATTTGGGGCTTACACTCTGAGGTAGCCCAAAGTGTTGGTGAACCGATGTGAAGATGGTCGGAACGACCGGGGTGGTGGGCTTGAACCTCATAGGGGCTTCCTACATACCTTGCCTTGGTAAGGATCAAAGTCCATGTAGTTTAGAATGAGGTCTTGGTGCACCGACGTGAAGGGGATTGGAGCAACCAATGGGTGGTTGGATTGGACTTCAGGGAGGCTTCCTATGTACCTTGTCTTGGAAAGGATCAAAGACCACGTAGCTTAGGTTGGGTGTGGGGATTAAACTCTAGGCTACCCAAGGTGTTGGTGAACCGATGCGAAGGGGGTCGGAGCGACTAATGGGTGGTTGGCTTGGACCTCAGGGAGGCTTCCTACATACCTTACCTTGGCAAGGATCAAAGACCACCTAGTTCAGGTTGGGTGTGGGTATTACACTCTAGGCTGCCCAAGGTGTTGGTGAACCAACGCAAAGGGGGGTAGAGCAACCAATGGGTGGTGGGCTTGGACCTCAGGGAGGCTTCCTATGTACCTTGACTTGGTAGGGATCAATGACCATGTAGTTTAGGTGGGTGTGGGGCTTACACTATAGGTTGTCCAAAGAGGATGTCATGGTCGATGCTTTCTCTAAACCCACGTGAGTCATGCTCAGTGTGAGAAACAAGAGATAGCAAAGACCTGACGACCACATCGTGAAAGGTGCGTCCGTGGGAAATGGAGTGGGGCCTATATGTGATCACAGCCCAAAGAGGAAACAGGGGCTTATGCATGGTTAGCAGCCCGAAGAGTTTGGGACTTACTACAGGATGGAGGCCCGGTGGGGACAAAGCCCATCGGGAGAGGGATTTGGCACCGAAGAAAGGAGGATCACCATTCCCCACCACGCATTTTTCTGGTCTTTGGCACCGAGAAAGAGTGGAGGAGCAAGGATGATCCCTCCTGCAAGAAAAGCTATGGGGCTTACACTGGGATGGTTGCCCTTTCCCCACGTAGGATGCATGAGGGGAAGTCACAGTTTAACGTCATGTTCTGAAGATGATGGTGCTTGGCAGTTTAACATCCTGTAGCTCGGACGAGTCGGGTTCGCTCCGCACCCATAGGACTTACATAACCGGTACCCTTTTCACCTTGGTGAAGAGAGGGGATAGGCAATGACATGGATGGTGGGTGTCATAGAGCGAACCATTTGGGGGTCCACGTTAGTGTCGCTATGTGAAGAAGCAATAGCCATTAGCGTACCTATGCGAAGAAGCATGAGGCAAATCAACGCAACGGGTGGTATCGTCCAAGGGACTTTAAAGTTACTTCGCACAAACCTAGAGGGTCGTACAATAATATAGTATATGATGAAGGTGTTTTGGACGCGGGAGGTGCCCGAAAGTGATGCCCAGAAGAGGGACATCATGGGCACACAAGGAGAGAGGCTTGCACGCAAAAGGAACAGTTGTGTGAAATAGGGTCGGGCCGGCGCGTAAAAGGTCGGGGCAGCATGCAACCGGCTGGTGTGGGCGAAAAAGGTCAGGGCGGCGCGGAATTGACCGGCGTGCGCTAAAAAGGCCGGGGCAGTGCAGAATCGACCGGCATGCGCGGAAAAGGTCAGGGCAGCACAGAAAGGATTGTGTGCAATTTGGAAGGAATTGTGCGCCGAAGAAAGGATTGCGTGCAATTGGAAGGAATTGCACATGGGGAATGGGATTCGGACAAGGATTAAGCTTGAGGGGTCTCTTGCAAAGGTAGATCCCCCGACAACCTGGCAAGAAAAAATTAAGTACCTGAGAACCATATTTTTCGTGCACGAGAGGTGAATTTTATGCCGGAGAGATGGTTCAGATTCTTCATCCCGGAAGTCGAAGGGGATACCTTCTATTTATTAGCGCTCGGGGTCACGGATCCATGCAAAAAGTAGGCCGTCATGAAATATATTGTGCTCCAGCATCGACAATGTGAAAATTCAACTGCGCGGGGGTGGCGGCGTGTAAATTTCCATGCCTGTGCGGAAATCTCTCACAAAACCTGGATTTTTTCGCGTAGGATGGTTTCTTTTGCACACCGTGGAATATTTTTCGCACGGTCCCTTCGGGCCCCCCGGAAGGGGGGCCCGGACCCAAATATGGATTCGCTTTGTCACGACCCAACCTGCTTTATCCCTTGAGCATTTTTTTGGCATCTACAATGTCATATAATAAATGGATATAATAAATAATTGAGGTTGCATAAAAAACCAACAACCATAATAATAACCAAAGTCCCATAGACTGGGTCATATATAATGATGTTATGGAATGATGATATACAAAACAGGGGAAAGGGGACAATCATATACAATATGCTATACAAAAATAAAAAAAATTACAAAATACTTCTCCACTAGTATCATGATCATATTCTCAATCCTATGCTCCCATACTCTAATATATAAGTAAAACAGATCAAGAATCTCTAGTAGGGTAATTTCCCTTATCGATACCTGCAGACATGTAATCACTCAGGTACCAAAGGCACATGAGTAGGGTGTGAGATAAAATCCCAATAGTCCACCACCAATGATTTCTATAAATAATATAGCCTTTGTATATAGAAACAATAGTGTGTAGGTATAAGAATAATAAATAGAGATAAATAAATAAATATCAGTCAACTCAGGTTCTTGTAGGACAGTTGGATAGCTGTACCTACTTCGGCATAGGCCAGTGTAAGAGTCTAATTAGTAACCATATATATATTTTAATAATATATATATACATATATATATATATTATAGTTATATGCTATATACATGTATATGCACTAAGTATGTGAGGACATAATTAGGAATATACATGGATACTAGGTGTTAGTTGTACCTGAGGCATAACTCAGGTATCCATAACTATTCTAACAAGATATAGGATCTAACAAGGGTACATTACCTGAATATCATGAAGAATGTGAGACTTCATGCGCATCACTCGTGATAGTTGGGGTGAGTATTCATTTCCAACACCCGATACAAAGAAACATGGAATGTCATGCCCATCTCTCGGATAAAATTATAACGGTAAGAGTCGTTATGCTCAACACCTGATTAAGAAAGATTAAAACATCATGCTCAATAAGTCCCTTATCTATCACTCATCATCCAATAATAATGGAATACTCAAAATAATTATAATAACATGAGGTACCACCTCTTTAACATTATAATCATTAATCCCAATATATGAAAGGGTATCACATTTAATATAATCCATAATAATAATAAAGCATGCATCACATTGTGTGTCCTTGAAACCCATTTTCATTTATTAAAATCATTCCATTTAATTAATTAATCATTTAAATTAAATTCAAAGTCAATATGAACACATATAAGGTGTTCTGGTCTATTTAACAATTATTTAAAGGAGGGAGAATCCATTTCCAAGCCAATCTGAACACTTAGAAAGTGTTTGGTTATTTAAACAATTACATAAGAGAGGTAATTTCATTCATCTCACTAAATGGGTGAATAGGATTGACATTGTAATCCTATAAACACTTATCAAGTGCCTATAAAAGTATAACAATGTGTGTAAAATTATTTATAAAGGAAGGAAACATTTTAAGGTGACTCGTGGAAATTTATGGCATGCCACACATAGACAAAATCTATAAAAACATTAAAACCTTTTGGGAAATATCTCTAGGCCACATACCTTAGGTATGTCAATGACCACTCATACATTTTAGGCCTCTGATTAAAATAATAATAGAATAAAAATTAATAATGTACCAATATTCACAAAATAGGGAATATGAGCTCAGACCAAGATAGCACAAGAAACGGGGAGATAAACTATGAAAGGAATCAAGAGGATTATGGAGATTACCAATGAGGATCTACTACTTCTGACAGAATTTGACTCTAATTATAGATCGATAAGTTATCAAGAGACCTAGGAGGAGTGATAGAGGGGGATATTGAGTAGCTCCTACTGTGCGTGGGAGGAAAATAAGATCCTCTCACCAAAAATATGAGGCTCTTCCTCTTTTCCAAAAAAATAGATCAGGAATTTACACAACATGTAAAGCTTAAGGTCTTACCCTAGGAAAAACCCTTTACATGACATGAACAAGGCTTTGAAATCAAAATACACTTCATATACTTAATACACATAATGTATTTAAATACATGCCATGTATTTGGTCTGCAGCCAAGTTTCAACTCCTCTATAACCTTCTTCGAAAAACAAAACCAACCCACCTTAAGGTGAAATCTCTGGTTTAAGGGAAACCAAAAATAAAATGTACCATGCTGAAAATATAGTTAGTTACATAGATCTCAAATATGTTGATATAAATTTTGAGAATAAAATCTATTGAGGCTTTATATGGATAAGGAAATGTTAAATAAGGTTAGAGTCATTTAGCAACACATCAGAGTATATCAGGTTCGATAAAAAAATTATACTAACAATCATTGGTGAAATATGGAGTTTAAAGTTAATTGAAAGGTATTCCTACAAATATTTACATAGATTAAAGTTATTATATTTGATAAAAATAGAAAATTGAGCCCAAGATATATCAGTCACTTTGAGATCCTTGATTGTATCGGGGTGGTAGATTATCATTTAGTGCTTCCACCAAATCAATCTTAGGTACATGGTGTGTTCCATGTATATATTTTGATGAAGTAAATAGTATACCATTCACATATATTAAACTCCAAGGTTGAAAATTTTGAGCATGATCTTTCAAACTATGAACAACCAATGAAGATTTTGAATTGATGGGATAATGTGCTATAGAACAAGACCACTAAGTGGGTCAAAGTTTTGTGGTGAAGCTATAAATTTGAGGAATCCATGTGGGAACATATGGATGTAATAATGTAAATTAATCCTAAATTTTCCACAATAGTAATATATTTTCAAGGGATAAATTCATTTTAAGGGTGGTATAATGTAACATCCCAGGTTTTTGGAAAATATTTACCATTAAAATAAATTCAAAGTATTTGATAGCTTGCTTTAAAAATAACACTAAGCTTATATGAACCATGATATATTTTATTATTAAAATCGATTTCTATTACCTATATATTAAATTTTTGAGTATTAATAGGAGTAACTATATTAAAAAATATATGTATAAAGGTTTTCCTCAATAAAAATGTATTGATTAATTCTTAGGAAATAAGTACTCAAATTTTAATGATAATAATAAAATTATATAAGGCCTAATTTTTCAAAAATAAAATATTGATTACTAATGATAAATTATCAAATATATTTATAATGTATAAAAAAAATAAATAATAATTTATAAATTGATTATTAATTGGTTGTAAATAAAGATAAAATCATTTGAATGTAAAACCAAATATATTTTTTAGAAAAGTATTTTTACTGTGTGTAATGTATTTTATATTAATAAATTGTATTAATCATTATTAATGGATGATTTTAATGAAAATAGTAGATAATATATTCAATAAAATATATTATCATTAATCTAATGGTTTTTATAAGAAAATTAATGAGAATAAAATCATTTTTATGCTTAAAAATACTTTTTTCTAAAAATGGTTTTAACACATTTTGTGCACATATGTTAGAATTAATTCGAGCTAACTCTTGGAATTAAATCTTGTAAAATAGATTATACATTTGAAATAAAAATAATAAATATTATATAATAATATCAACATAATTTTTATCCATTATAAATATTTACCATTATAAAATTCTTATCATAACGATTAAGGTTAAAATGGGTTAAAATAGATTAAACTAAGGGAAAAGGATTTTGATGTCACAAAAACATTATTTTTATCTGATTGGTTGAGTATATTTTGACCTAAAATATCCTTATATTTTAAAATTAACTAAACTGGATCCATTTTCCATGATAAATACATTAATTATATTTAAAATTTCTTAATATTTACAAGTGTGTCACTCCCCTCGCTTATAAAAAGGCACCACCTCTTCTCACTTATAAACACCACTTGAGCACCTTATATCAAAAAATATCTACATATATACCTTATAAAATATCCACCCACTTATTATAGATTTTTATCTTCTCAAAAGACCCATCTAGGAATCCTTAAGGTGTTTTTCAAAGGAGATTATCTATAGAAGTGATATATATTCTTACCAACTATTTTTAAGTTTCTTTCTTCTTAGACCTCCAAAAAATATTTTATAACCAAATTAACATAAAAATAAAATTATATTTAATATAATTAAATGTTTTTATGTTAATGGTATAACCCTTTTTTCTCATTTTCATCTAATTGAAAATATAAACTCCACTCATGCGTACATGCAGACTACTGCCTCCATAAAGAGGTATTTTTCATTTTTTATTACCATATCTAAAATGTGGTTATATAGATTTATTTATTGAATATATATAATATTAATTATTATTTAAAGATAAATTATTTTTTACCATTCATTTTATGCATCCATTAAAAAATGAAAGCATCACTCATTCGTATGTAAGGACTACCAACATCACAAAGTGATGTTATTAATTTTTCTTCATTGTATTACCTAAATGTTTATAAAAGTGTATCTAACGGATAAATATGATATATATATATATATTAGATGATTAATATTATATATATAATGAAACCATTTAAAATATGAAATTATTTGAATCACTGAACTGATACATATGAGGAAAACAGAACAGTTGACACTCGAATATTGATTTTCATGAAGAATTGTTAATAAATAGGTAATTAGAAATTATAAATGAATGATATATAGTAATATAATTGTTAATATGGTTTATTTATAAATTTATAATAATTAAAAAATTTATTATATAGGATGTTAGAGTGTGTATGAAGTAATTTGGGACTTTTGGTGAGAGTTTATATTACAATCTCATTTTTTATCATGATGGTTTATGTTTCAATTTCCATTATGGTTAATTAAATGTTATTTATATCATAAACACATATAGTTTATTCTCCTTTAGTTATTTATATGTTTTTAAAATATTTTTACCATTTTATTCCTCTTTGTTACTCAAAAATACCGAAATAATTTTTTTAAGAAAAGCTAGTCTTATTTATTCCTTTAGGCCAGGAATATTTCTCCTCCATATTCATATTCATTAAATTATTTTATATAATTTTCTACCAATAATTTAATTTTTGAAAAAGGTATTTTATATTAATTTTTAATTTATTTACAAATTATTAAAATGATTCTTTTCAAATGTTTTCCATACTAATAGCTTTTGACTTTTTATAAGTGTGAAAATAATGTTTTCTTTTTAATGTATATGACATGAAAATATTTTCCCACCAGCATATACTTTCTTTATCATGGATCTTCCTTAAAATAATTTACTTGTTTTTTTAATGAAAATATTTTTCCTATTATTCAAGTAATTTATAGTTTTCAAAAGTTACTAAAATAATATATTTTTTCCATGCTTTTCAAACTTTTTTAAAATTCTTTTATAAAAGTATTTTTTATATACGTCAACATCCTTTAAGAATTATTTTTCTCCACTAGGGATATCCTCTAATTATACCATATTACTTTTTTCTCTAGATATCTTATGATGGTACATTGTGAAATTTCTCATGAAAATCAATTCTTTCTATGGGTTAATTAAGTGATGGTGGAATGATGAATGTTATGTTCCTACGGAACATATATGTATGGTTCATACTTTTATGATGTTAGGGTCTATTATATCCATATAATTAATTGGGTAAATGTTTTATATCTCATGATATTACTAAGTGATATTGGTAATAATTCCTTATCCAATATACTAAGGGATGTTGGTAATAATTCTTGATCCAATATACTAAGGGATGTTGGTAATAATGTTTGATCTATTGCATTAAGGGATTCTGGTGATGATGCATGATCCATTATGATATGGGATGTTGTTGATGATTCTTAATACACTATTTTATGAGATTATAGTAGTGATGCATGATCCTAAATGTTATTATTTCCTTTTCTTATATTTATGCCACATACTTATGTTATGCCCTATGTTTATGTTATTCTCTTCAAGGCTCGTGAAAATAATTTTATTTTGATAACCATGATTCTTGTTATAAATAATTTTATTCCATAACCCTTAAATTATGATCTAATGTTATTCACTTCATTATACTCTATTTACATTATTCTTATATTATGCTCACTTATGATCATAGATTGATATCTCCCATGTTTACCTTTACTGGGCATCTTAGCTTACCCTTTCTTGTGTTTCAGTTTCCATAGCATATGAAGAAAGGTTTGAAGTAGGATGTATCTAAGAAGAGTAATATGTGAGAATAAAATTTTGGGATGCATTTATGATCTATCATGAAATAATTTTATTATGTATCTAGTATCCAAATATACTAAAACTTTATGGTTATCAGGTATATATTATTGTGAAAAGTATTGCATATTAATCTAAAATGGTGTAATAGGTTTGTATGTTATGCTCAAGTCACCTCATTCACACTCACCTCCTCTATTGAGGGAGAAAATTTCAGAAGAAGCAACTAAACTATAGATAATCATAGAAAATATTATACTCACTACAAATCACCCTTAGAGTAAATAAAATAAAATAAGAAATATAAAACATGAATTTAGGAATAAATGAGTTAAAACACTGGATTAATTCCTTGAGAGAGTCCTTAGGTTAGTCACTCATTATTATGAGCATAATATGTCATGTTAAAGAATGAATATAGGGATATAGAGAGAGAGATAAATAAGATAACATTAATTAAAAAATTCATGTGTAAATTACATAATAAAAAGAAACTAAGCTATAAATGTGAAACTAAAAGAAAGAAGTAATAGAAATTTAGCTAGATATTTATTATAGAATCTGATTTAATTTATAGAATCATCCACCTCTTATTTATAGGTGATAGGTTCCTTATTTAAATATTAAAACTTCCCTTATTTTTTGGCTGGTCAAATCTTCCAAGATCCTAACTTTTAAAATTCATATTCTTTCTATTTTCTTTGGGTTTCCTTCTTCTTTGTGGTTTCCATATTCTTCACAGTTTTAAATCCCCATGATATCTACATATTCAAACATTCCTTATTTTTCTGGATCAAAATATTATTTATTTTTAATCCATGTGGCACTATTTTATTATTGGTACAAGTGTTGATGTAGTAGAATAAATTTTTTTATTCAAAGTGAAGGTGAGTTTCATGAAGCCTACACATGACCTTAAGTTTTTACTTTATTAGATTCCTTGAAAATTGGATAACTTTTTGATCAAATGTGAGGCTTTACATCAATGGATTGATTGTGAGGTTTGATTGATTTCATGATACATAGGTGACTATATAGAAAACAAGTGACCGCATAATAGATCAAACCTTGTGGTAGGTTTATCATGTAGCCAATTATATTTTCATCCTGTGGTTTACTAAGAACTTATTTAAATTTCTAGTCACATGTTATCCATAAAGGTATGATCGATTGGTTATCTTTATGTGATCGATCTTTGTTAGGACCAATAGGGGCCTATATACCCTGAGAGGGGGGGGTGAATCAGGGTATGGATATTCTTTTTCAAAATTCTTCCTGCCCCACTAGATCTTGACCTCTTTATTACAAGGGTCACTTTGTTTGCTCTTGTGTGTAAACTATGATCACTTATTTACTTATTTATCTAATGATGATGCTTTGAATGCAATGCAAGGAAGCAAACAAACAGACACAGAGATTTTTACTTGGTTCACCCTCACTAGGCTATGTCCAAGGATCATACGCTGACAAGTTGCTGGTCATACCAAATTTCACTATTCTTCACTAGATGTGGATACAAAGTTCGGAATAGATCACTTCTATGCCCAGGCTCACTGCCTTTACAAGTTTAGGGTTAGCTCACTGCTTCCCAAGGGTCACTCCCTGTTTCTCTCTCTCTGGCTCACTGCTGGTGGAGAGGATCACCATGTTCCTATTCCTATGCTCACTGCACTTGGAAGGGATTCACTCATAGTTTATAGACATGTAGGTATCTTCATTTGCATGAATTCACACATCCTCAACTGTTGATATATGCTCTGTTGAAGTCCTACTTTCATCCACTGATGAATATCCCTTTGCCCCTGACCACTGGGCAACTACCTTTGGAAAGTACCTTCGCAAAGCACCCTACTTCGTGAGGCTCCCAATTTCGCGAAGCTCAAACAAGCCTTCGCGAAACTCATGACTTTTCATGAATATTTATCGCGAAGTACTACCACGAATCACTCTCGAGAATCTCAATTCTTTGTAGAGAAAATTCCCTCGCAAAGCTCACTGAGCCAACCCAGAGCTCACAACTTTCACAGAGCTACAATAGTCGTCGCGATGCTCCTCTTTCGCGAAGCACACTGGCTCCGCGAACCACCTTCGCAATACGAGAGAAAAAGATTTTCTCTGAAAATTCTCTCTCGGCTTCGCTCGAGAGGTTTGACCTCTATTTATAGGCAATTCCACCGACCCTCCAACTTTCTGCATGAAGTCAATGTCACGTCATCTCAAATCGCGAAGCTCCGAAGTTTTCGCCGGAATTCTGTCAAAATAGCGAAGCACCAAGGCAATTTTCTGATTGCGGAGCTCGTCGTAATCGCGGAGCATCCCGTTAATTCCTTTACACCTTCACCGCAAAGCTCCCTCGCAATGCCCCTCATCTCCACGAAGCTCCCTTGAAAATCCCTTCACCACCGCGATGCTCTTCAGTCTCTGTCGTTCGCGAAGCTTGTCGTAATCGTGAAGAATCACCGTCTCTATTCTTCTGGTCTTCGCGAAATCCAATCCATGCATCCCATCTTTGCGAAATTCATTCATTTTCCATATTTAATTATGATCTTCATGGAAATCCCTTTTTCGTGATGCTCACCAAACTCCAAATTTTGGACCCCAAAAATTTGGCAAACACTGGGAAACGGCGCCACCTTGTACTGCTCTTTTGTACCGCCTCCAGATCGTACATTCCTTTGATATCGTTCTTTGTCAACATGGATTGTCAACAACTTCTCGGGAACTCGAAAATTCTCCATGGAAACCTGCTTTATCAACAAACACAATCAACCCAAAAATACTGCAATGTTACCTTGAGGGATTTTTGCCCAATAATCTTTATATGTTCGATTGGCTATTTTTCAGTTTTTTTCATTAACATGGTGTTGAAACTCACTTATTATAAGTCATGGTTAATTAATAGGTAGAAAAGTTAATTAAAGAAAGATATAAACAATGTAGATATAAAATAGAACATATTCTTGTGGAATACACACCTACATAAGCCATTTGACATATACACTCATATGATCACACCTACACTTATGTTAGGCGATAATGACACATATTCCTATCTTCCATATCCATTTTTCTCCCCACAGGGATTACACATATGTTGAGGTAATTACACTCTCTACTTCAATAACATGTATTTCCAGATTCCTTTGTTAATTTACAGACTCTTACAGGAATGTGTTTTTTCAAATTTCCTTAAAATAAACTTCAACTACAAAAATTAATTATAAAAACATCTAAGATTTAGTGTATTATTTATTCTATAATTCCAAATATCAAATAAAATAATTAAAAACAAATAGTTAATAAATTTTCACACTAAATCCCAAAATAATTTTATTATCAAAATATGTGATAATTACCCATAAAATGGTAAAATGGTGGGACTAAAATCATTGAAATTCCAAGTGAAATATATGAAATTATTGAATCTATAAATTACCCCATATTTAAATTTGGATCTCTGAGAAATAATCTTATATCATGGTTAAATAATATTTCTCATGATATAATGTATAACACTTTTCAATTAAAACAAACAAATAATTTTCATGCCTCTTTAATGATTTCAATTTTATCTTTCCCCACTAAGCGTAAAAAATCATTCAATCTTCTGTTAGCTCTCATGTGAATTTTTTACTTACCTCCATGAATATATACCTCTCTTCACTCAAGGATGTTTAATTTGAATTTTTCTCATTCTTAATAACATTCATGATTTCTATAATCTTGATGCCTTCCCAGAATCTTCACTTCACATAATAATAAAATTATGTTAATCATAATAACTTTAACTGGGTTTTTCTGAGGCTCAAGGGTTGGTAGGATTCAAATGTAAAATTTTTGTTTTCTAATGATGAATCTTGGATATAAAATTAAGTAAAATTCATAACATAGTTTAAACTCAAGGATGGGTCCTCACTTACTCCCCCCCCCACCCCTTTCAAATAGATGACCTCCAAACTCCTATTTATTTTTTTGGGCAATCTACACCTTATAATTTTCATCATTAATGAGTATAATTTTTTCCTATTCCCCTTTTTTATCATTGTTTCAGCCTACATTCAAATTTTTATGTCTTCTTAGAATCATATTTTTAGGAAAAGAGGGATAAAATTTGATCTTCAACTAGTGGTGAACTCTCAACCCATATTTGAATAATTTTTTTGATTATCCTCACATCTTTATAGCATGAATTTCTTTCCCAAATATTATTATATAAAATTTTTATAGTATCTCACAAAACAATCTAGCAAATTTTTCAAAGTAGAATAATTATCCTCCCTCACACTTGAGTTGAAATATATTTATGAAATTAACTTCTAGAGAATCTAGATGGGGATTTTTGGATTATAATTTTTCTACCTAAAAATATTTTTCATGGATACTAAGGGTTTATTAAAATGAATAGATGTAAGGTAAATCATGAAAATAGTGTTCAATGTAAAAAAAATAGGATTTTTCAAAATAACTTCTTAATCATTTGTAACACATTTCATGAATTATAATAACTTTAAAATGAGAAAAATAGTACATTATATATAGAATATAATTCCTTAATATTCTCAAGAAAAAAAAATATAAATAATATTTCAAAATTCTTTTGTATATCTTCAGTTTTGAAAAAAAAATATTATAGATAGAAATAGTGCACATTGAGTTTCACATTTTATCAAACTTAATTAATTGAAAATTAATAAAAAAAATCATTTCAACAATAATTAAAAATGTTTAGAAATTAAAATAAAGAAATTTTTCAAAAACATCATGATAGACTCAATTTTTTAAAATATTTCATTGAATCTCTAAGTTCATAAACTAAAAATACTCTAAAAATAAAAAATAGAAAAATAAAACATGCAATACCTAAAACTAATTATTATATAAATTGGTTTTTATTCTATCTCACACTTATATAAAACTTCCCCTTAATGTTAAATCATGAGAAAAAAATATTTGTAGTGATTTAAAAAAATTAGAAGATAAAACCAACCTAGTTTATTGGAAATGGAAGTATTGAGTTAAAATCTTAGTTGCTTCTCACTGAAAAACCTATAAGTAAAAATAGGAAAACATAAGAAAAATTATTGAAATAAAAAATAAAAAAATAAAAAATATATATATAATGAAAAGGAAAAAAATGTATAATCCTTGGTTTAATCCCAAAGTGGTCCTGGGGATTTAACTATCCCCATATGGGAAGTACTAGTTAGTTATCTATGGTCAAATAGTGGGTGAAGTTTCTTTGAGATGAACTAACACATAGAATTCCTTATAACTTGTATTAAAACACACCAAATTTAGAGGATATCATGGATAGAGTGAACTAAATCCATCGCCTTGGAAATAAGATACAACTTTCATAGTGGGGGTAGTATAAATAATGGGTACATATCCTTTAAATCATCCATAACTTCTTTGATTTCTTCTTCTTCTTATAGGGATTTCTCAATGTGTGTTTCATTAATAAATTTTTTAAAGGAAAAATTAATGAATAATATTATTTAAAAAAGTAAAACATGAAGAATCAATTTCAAAATATTCCCTTTTAAATTAGGTATATTTTGAATCATTTTCTTTAATTAAATACACCAATTTCTCCTCATGTACACACTCTGGTGGATATTCAATTAGTTTAGGGATCTCTATGTACTTCTGATCAGGTGTTTCTCATTGTCCTTCCTCTTCCTTCAATTAAAATCATGAATTATTTTATTATTTAAAATTATAATAGTGGGAGTTAATACTCAATTCAGTTTCAAAAAAAATGAAATTGAATTTAGGAAAGGATTATCTCCCTGTGTTTGTTTTACTTAAATTGATTCTTTACGGGAAAGTGATAATTAAAGTTGGGTTTTCATGGATGGAGGAAGGTAGTAAGGTTCCTCCAATATTTCTTCAAATTACACCACTTGGGTTTTTTATTCTTCTAAGGATCGAGAAATATATAGTAGTAATGATTTATTTTCTTAAAATATGGTATAATCATGCTTCAATTTTCATTCTAAAAAATGGTTCCAAGATTATTCAAAAAAATGTTGATTTCTCATTTGTAAACCAGCCTTCATGTGTTCTATAGGGATCTCCTCTGACCATGGTTGAGTGAGGTCTAGTTTTTTATGGTATTTAATCATTTCCTAAACCCCTATAATTTATTTATAAAAATTGGGATGAAATAAGAGATACTCTTTTTATGCTCTGAATACTTCATGATGGCACTCTAGGAAGTAAACCTAGATCTTAGTTAATTCTCAAACCGAATATTCAAATACTGGGTACTAAAGGTCCTATTTATAGACCTGTATATCCTCCTTAAATTTATTATTTAAGAAAATTAAGATTCAATAAATCCTCACATGTTTATAAAATAAATCAATAGTTTATTCTATGGTTAAGGATGAGGGGGAGAAAATTAGATTTTTTTAACAATGAAAATTATTTAAAAAATGAAAAATAAATAGTGAATAAAAGATCATTTGATTCTCTAGAAATAGATATATGTTTTTATACACCTGTTGTAGGGTGGTACAAAAGCTAAAATTTATTTATTTTTATGTGTTATAGTGGATAACCACCGTCATCTCACTTGAGTAGATTTTACAGTTCAAATACTCACTACTCTAAATTCACTTAATTATATTTTTTTGTTATTTTCTATTTTATGAAATCAATGTAATTTGAGGTTTTTTTATGGAATAAAAAAATATAATGTAAACATGAAATATAATTTTGACATAATGAATATAGCTAGAAGAATGGGGATTCTACCAAGAGAAATACCCAGTGCGAACCATTATTAACTTTTTATTAATTTCATATTTCCTTAACGAATACACTCTGTGGCATAGAAACTCCCTATTCTACATGGTTTTGAGTATATGGTGAACCTATAATTTACACTGCAAACTCACTTCCTCTATTGAGGTAGAAAATTTTATAAGAAGCTGCTAAACTTTAGAAAATCATAGTATGTATTACACTCACTACAGATTATCCTTATACTAAACCAAATAAAATAAGAAACATAAAACATGAATGCATGAAGTATTGGATTTAAGAACTGGATTACTTCCTCGGGAGAGTACTCGAGTTAGAAACTCATGATTATGAGTATAAGAGATCACGTTAAAGAAATAACATAGAGAAATGATAGAGGGAGATTGAGAGATAAATAATAGAAATTTAATAGTAAATAAAGAACATAGAGAAATAAAAGAGAGTGTGAGATAGAAAAATGACATAAATTTAATTCAAAAATGTAAGTGTGGATTATTTAATTAAAATAAACTAATATATAGCAGTGAAACTTAAAAAATCAGTAGTAGAACATTAGCTAGATCTTCAGTGTAGTGTCTAATCCCCTTCATAGTAGTGTGTCACGACCCGTCCTCGGGGCCCGTGTCGTGACTACCCCAAGCCCGCCTTCCATAGGCCAGGGGCTGGCGACTAGCACCAAAGGCGTAAAATCCCGATAAATGGGAAGGCATTGCCTTTATAAAAGAAAACAAGAACCACAGAGTACAAGCAGAAGAAGTAAACACTAAGTAAAAACTGAGTACAACAGTAAGTGCAGAAAGTAAAAAGGGGCCGGAAATACAATCCCAACTGTAAAGTACAACTCGAAAGGGAAAAAAACCAACTGAAAAGTAAATCTGCTACGCCGAGCTGTCCACTGGAAATCCCACCTGAAGGGTGGGTACAGATAGCTCCTCTGCTCCTCAGGTCCCACCGTCCGCTCCGAGTATGTCTCGCCCAGTGGTCCACCTCCGGGTACCGCCTCGTCGTCACGTCCACCTCTGGGTACCGCCTCGTCGTGAGGTCCTTCTCCGGGTACCATCTCTTCGCATAGTCCACCTCCAGGTACTGTCCAGTCCTCGAACACTCGGCTTCTGTCAGCACTGCCCGTCGTCTGCAACCAACACAACGAGGTGCGGGCATAGCCCGTGCAGGGGTGAGTATAACGATACTCAGTAGGGACCCCGAGAACCTCAAGGTCTCACTAAACCAGCAAGGATAACCACAAAGAAGATCTCAACAGATAACCTCTACTTAGATATATGCCCATACATATACCTAAGTTATCAAGTAACCCATCTCAATCATGAGGAAACACAAGGATTGTGAAATCAACGGATAACCACTACCCGGGTATATGCCCATACATATACCTAAGTTAGCAAGTGACCCATCTCAATCATGAGGTAAACACAAGGTCAAAAGTCTCAGCTCAAACCAGGATTTTCATTATCGAAACCGTAACTGCTGAAGAGCTCCGTCTCTGGAGTGTACAGTGGTCATGTCACGACTCCGAGGTACTGCTCACTAATCCTAAGACTGCTAAAGAACTCCACCCATCGAGTACTGCGGGCCAGCTGCTACAACCAAGCGCTCCCATGTGCCGCTACAACCAAGCGCACCTCTGTCGTGGGTCTGCCGCTACAACCAAGCGCTCCCATGTGCCGCTACAACCAAGCGCACCTCTATCGTGGGTATGCCGCTACAACCAAGCGCTCCCATGTGCCGCTACAACCAAGCGCAACTCTGTCGTGGGTCTGCCGCTACAACCAAGCGCTCCCATGTGCCGCTACAACCAAGCGCAACTCTGTCGTGGGTCTGCCGCTACAACCAAGCACTCCCATGTGCCGCTACAACCAAGCGCACCTCTGTCGTGGGTATGCCGCTACAACCAAGCGCTCCCATGTGCCTCTACAACCAAGCGCACCTCTGTAACACTCCGAGTCGTTTGATCAGCAGTCGTCGGGTCTCAGCCAGCTACACGGTCTCCGTACTCCGCACGCTCGTCACTGGGAGGGTCCGCTCCACGAGCTATAGGTCGATACTCCAAGTATCTCAAAGTCCCATGAAGAAGTATCTCAAAGGACCGTCACGTCATAGGGGTCTCAACGCAACAGACGGCACGTCAATCGGACGCCCGGTCTGTGAGTTATTAGCCTTTTCGTCCCAGGGGCCCGGTTGGTTTCGTGAGCAAACCAAACCCGGCCGTATCTCAAATGTACCCCGAACCCTCATAGGGTAAACTCATAGGGACCGTTTCTCAACACGATCACCAAAGCCGCTGACGGTTCGTCAAACGGACGTTCTGTCAGAAAGATATCAGCTTTTCCGTTCCAGGGGCCCGGTTGGATTTCGGTGCGATCCAACCCGGCCACTATCCATCTGCATCCAAAACTCGGGCGGAGGATGCCAAAAGTTCCGTATCGTCAACAGGAACTCAACGCAACAGACGGCGCGTCAATTGGACGCCCGGTCTGAGAGTTATTGGCTTTTTCGTCTCACACTCACCTTGGGAAACTTCCCAGGAGGTCACCCATCCTGATCACTACTCTAGGCCAAGCACGCTTAACTACGGAGTTTTAACCACGTAGGCTCCCGAAAAGGAAGGTGCACCTTGAGTATAGTATACCGAAATGACCGTCTCGATCCAAGGATCGCGTTGCCGCTAACGACGAGTCGTTTGGAGGCCTGTAGCCGAAGATACGGGCATTTGACCAAACCGCTCGGTAACGGGGGTTTCGGGCTCGGGCCGTCCCGACCCGAGACCCCCCGGATGGCCCGAACCGGGTCGACCCGCCCCGGACGGGGTCGACCCGGCCCGACACAGCCCGGCCCGGCCCGGCGCGGCGCGGCGCGGCCCGGCCCGGCCCGGCGTGGCCCGGTGCGGCGAACCAGCTAGGCGCGCCGGTTCGGCGCAAGGCAGCGCGCTGGGCGCGCTGCCAGCTTGGCCGAAGGCCGAGCTTGCTGGAAATGGGGGGTCGCCTGCCCCCCCCTTTGTGAAACCGGCCTCCCCTCATAATGGGGGGCCAAATAACTTCCCGGGGAAATTAAATTCCCCCGGTTTCCACCAACCCGGCCGGCCCGACCTGGCCGGCCGGCTTCTTGTCAACAGGACCGGCAAGGGCCGGTCCTCTTCCGTCTTCCGGCACCGGCGGCCCGGCTGGCCGCCGGTCATCACGATCCGCCGCGGCCCGGAACCGGCCGCGGCCTTCGTCATCCGGCGTGGTGCGACGGCACCGCGCCCCTCCGCCGCGGCCCCGCTCTGGCTGCGGCGTCTTCGGTTTCCTTCGACGCGGCGCGACGGCGTCGTGTTCATGATAATTCTTTCCACGGCGCGGCGCGACGGTGTCGCGCAATAATTTCCGTGTGATTCCCGCATGGTGCCACGGCACCACGCTATCTCGTTTCATCCGCAAGAAACATTCAAGAACAAAGGAGGGGGGTTCGGCCGTGTTTGTGCGGTCCGGTCCCCCTCTCGTTAGACGATAACACTTAAACGTTCATCCTCAAGTTTGTCATGCTAGAACCAAGAACGGAAAATAATTAAATAAAGCAACAACAAACCCCTACTTCGCTTTTCGTTATGTGTTGACGAAGTCGCGGAAAGGCGGCGGTGATTCTTCGACATCGGAAAAGAGAAGCCGTTGACGACGTCGGTGTTCTTCGTGAAAGGCGCTCACTTCTTTATTCCGGAAGGAGTGGGAAGGAGGCATCCAAGAAGGGATCGACGTTGGAAACTTCACGTTCTTCTTTGGAAAAGGCATTCTTCGTCGAGAAGACGTTGTTCCATGTTTGGAGATGTCCTTCGTGTTCTTCGTCGAGGGTGGAATTCTCTTCAATCCTTCCATGACTCTATCACAAAGATTTAGCCAACCCCAAACAATAAAACAACACACCTTATTATAGTGTTAGCTTAATGAATTCAAAATAATTCAAATTCATTAAGTTACATCATTCATTAATGGGTGGAGAGGCTCCAAAATTAATGAAGGTGGAAGTGAAGAGTCACATTTAATTGGGGGGGTTCAAGGGAGTTAAGGAGAAGGTGAAGGGTTGGGGCTCGTGTGGGCCCCACCTCACCTTAATCCTCACTTGGTTAGTTAGGAACTTGTGATTCCACCCCAACTTCCACACTTAGGATATAACCACTTAAGAAGATAAATAAAATTTGTAACACAAATTTTATTTTTCTTTACACTTAAACCACAACCTTATTAAACAACTGCTGCCAAGCAAACACAACTCCAGGAAAGGAATTCCTAAGCAAAAACCGGTGCTACGGTTCCATCGGTGCCCTCGGAATTTGATTCCGGGCACCGGTTCAAAAGTTAGAAATTCCCGCTCGTTCGTTCACTGAACGTACCCGAGCCAAACTTCGGAAATTGATTCTGGGCACACCGGGCCTCGGAATCAGGCGCCGTCAGAAACTGCGTTCTTGTAAAATTCCAAAGAAAATTAAGAAAAAAAATTTCCTTGAAATTTCCGGGTCTTTACATTACTCCCACCTCAGGGCTTTACGTCCCCGTAAAGCTTCATCACAAAGTAGGGTCACAAAAGCGGTACAGAGCACGCATCTGAGCCTTCCGCTCCGATGTGCTCACCTGGAGGTTCCCGTACTGTCAAAGGAAGTGCACCCAAGGAATCGATCATCCTCGTAGGATCTGCTCCTGTCTATTCTTGATCCCCACTGGAACTTCTATGCATGTCGCTCTATCATTGACGTCCAACTCTCTGAGGTCGATGATGTGTGAAGGATCAAGCACGTATCTCCTCAATTGAGTTATGTGAAAGTCATCATGCACCTGGTGCAAGTGAGGTGGATGGGTCAAGCGATAAACCACCTCGCCTACCCTGCTGGGGACCTAGAAAGGTCTATTGAACCTCGGAGATCTCTTGCTGCCTCGGCTACATCTCCGTAAACCTCGTCGAGGTGAGACCTGTATAAGAACGTGGTCGCCATCCTCGAACTCTAAAGGTATCCCTTTTTAGGTTAGAACTGAAACTCAAAACTCCTGCTTCCACGAGGGTAAGGTTGTCCGACCCAAAAATGATCGGCTACACCCTCCCATGCACGAGTTTATCTTGTGCTGCCCAGGGTTTCCTTTTCGCCGACCAAGGAAAACCCATCCCAAAATTTGCCTAATACCGTCAATTTGATTATGAACAGTGATTTCCAAATACATACTCAAACTAACGTCGTAAGGCCTCGACGCTGCCACCAAGAGGTCCTAACCGAGACTCTCGCCTCAAGGGTCAGATCACACCGTCGGCGTAAGTGTGACTATCGAGTATCCTCCCAAAGGTATCTCCAGACGTGAGGGTCAAGTCAACGGCTTAACCGGAATCTCTAGGTCTGGGACTAGATTCATGGAAGGAAGGGATGATTCGTTTCGATGCCTGTGGCTACGGCAGCTAGTAGAAGATAAATTCCGCACTTCGAATCATCCTTAGAGCCCCTTTTTTGTCGCACTCCATGACCGCAAGCAGCTACCCTCTTTCCCTGCTCTCCAACTCCCTGAGTCTAGTGGGGACTACAAAGGCGGGTGATGGTAACATGTTGAAATGTACACCACCACGAGCTGCTCTCCAAGCTCTGCCTCCATGTCTGCTGCTCTGCAGATTCATCTGTCCTTAACATTTCCTCTTCTTGAAACATTTTACATGCCCAAGTCTCCGAGACTGGTGTCAGTTTCCTTCTTTCCAAACTTCTAACATTCTCTGGCTGTATTCGATCAGCAAAGAATTCTCAACCACAAAGGTTCCTTCTAGCACTCTAGCCTAAGTAGAAATGCATAGAGAAAAGGTGCTGGCTCGGAAGCCCTTAAACATACCATGCTCAGAGATCCAATCTCTATTGCACTGATCGAAATGCTTACATCGAGTACCTGATATGTTCGGTACGCCTCGATGAATTCTCAGCTATCAACACGTCGTCCCGCCGAAACTGTAAAAGTTCTAGAAAAATTCTCGGCCACCTCCTCAAGCCAGTCCTCAGCCACCTATGAGTCAGGTTCACCTCGGAACATGAGGGTATCTGAAGTTAGAACACATGTAAGGCAGTAAACTTACATGTGTCACCTACCGGTACCGCCGGTTGTAACTGCTGACCAACAGGTAGTGATGTATAGCTGACACACTACCCAAAGGCACTATCTCAGGCATCGGTTAACGTACCGAAGCCTCATCACTATGCGGACCATCCTCATGGTCATTCACTGGAAAACACTAGTGGCCAAGTCCACCATCCACTCTACTGATGTCTCAGCTAGGCGGAAAACTCTAGCAATCGCCTCCAGCCACTGCTCTGCTGTCTGGAAATCTGCCTCGCCTCGTAACTTCTGAGGCCTCTACTGCTGGAACTCGTGCAACGCGCTCTGCCAGCGTGCACAGTTTGCTAGTATAGCCGTTGGCATCTGCTGCCCAACAGGTGGTGATGTACTGGTACACCACCCGAGGGTGCCAACATAGTAAAAAGGGCCCTGCACCAGAGCCTCGTCGCTCGGTGAGCCGTCATCGAGTACTCTCTCAGAACTCCAACTGACTGTCTGCGTGGAGACATCCTGAACAGATGCGTCACGGTCAACGTCTTATACCTGGTGAGCTGACCTGGTTTGAGCTGACTTTAAAACTTTGGAAACACACACGCAATCAGTGTTTTTGTGTACAATGTCGTAAATCAGTAGTCAGGGTCCTGGTGTACGGATACGTCGGCCGCCGCACCAACACTGGACTCCCTGAACTGAAAACCACACTCGGTACCCTTAACATTATTGCTTCACAGAAAGATTCATCAGAGTTATAAGTTCTGCGGTAGAACCGAACTCCTCTGATACCAATTTGTCACGACCCGTCCTCGGGGCCCGTGTCGTGACTACCCCAAGCCCGCCTTCCATAGGCCAGGGGCTGGCGACTAGCACCAAAGGCGTAAAATCCCGATAACTGGGAAGGCATTGCCTTTATAAAAGAAAACAAGCACCACAGAGTACAAGCAGAAGAAGTAAACACTAAGTAAAAACTGAGTACAACAGTAAGTGCAGAAAGTAAAAAGGGGCCGGAAATACAAGCCCAACTGTAAAGTACAACTCGAAAGGGAAAAAAACCAACTGAAAATTAAAGCTGCTACGCCGAGCTGTCCACTGGAAATCCCACCTGAAGGGTGGGTACAGATAGCTCCTCTGCTCCTCAGGTCCCACCGTCCGCTCCGAGTATGTCTCGCCCATTGGTCCACCTCCGGGTACCGCCTCGTCGTCACGTCCACCTCTGGGTACCACCTCGTCATGAGTTCCTTCTCCGGGTACCATCTCTTCGCATAGTCCACCTCCAGGTACTGTCCAGTCCTCGAACACTCGGCTTCTGTCAGCACTGCCCGTCGTCTGCAACCAACACAACGAGGTGCGGGCATAGCCCGTGCAGGGGTGAGTATAACGATACTCAGTAGGGACCCCGAGAACCTCAAGGTCTCACTAAACCAGCAAGGATAACCACAAAGAAGATCTCAACAGATAACCTCTACTTAGATATATGCCCATACATATACCTAAGTTATCAAGTAACCCATCTCAATCATGAGGAAACACAAGGATTGTGAAATCAACGGATAACCACTACCCGGGTATATGCCCATACATATACCTAAGTTAGAAAGTGACCCATCTCAATCATGAGGTAAACACAAGGTCAAAAGTCTCAGCTCAAACCAGGATTTTCATTATCGAAACCGTAACTGCTGAAGAGCTCCGTCTCTGGAGTGTACAGTGGTCATGTCAAGACTCCGAGGTACTGCTCACTAATCCTAAGACTGCTGAAGAACTCCACCCATCGAGTACTGCGGGCCAGCTGCTACAACCAAGCGCTCCCATGCGCCGCTACAACCAAGCGCACCTCTGTCGTGGGTCTGCCGCTACAACCAAGCGCTCCCATGTGCCGCTACAACCAAGCGCACCTCTGTCGTGGGTATGCCGCTACAACCAAGCGCTCCCATGTGCCGCTACAACCAAGCGCAACTCTTTCGTGGGTCTGCCGCTACAACCAAGCGCTCCCATGTGCCGCTACAACCAAGCGCAACTCTGTCGTGGGTCTGCCGCTACAACCAAGCGCTCCCATGTGCCGCTACAACCAAGCGCACCTCTGTCGTGGGTATTCCACTACAACCAAGCGCTCCCATGTGCCGCTACAACCAAGCGCACCTCTGTAACACTCCGAGTCGTTCGATCAGCAGTCGTCGGGTCTCAGCCAGCTACACGGTCTCCATACTCCGCACGCTCGTCACTGGGAGGGTCCGCTCCACGAGCTACAGGTCGATACTCCAAGTATCTCAAAGTCCCATGAAGAAGTATCTCAAAGGACTGTCACATCATAGGGGTCTCAACGCAACAGACGGCACGTCAATCGGACGCCCGGTCTGTGAGTTATTAGCCTTTTCATCCCAGGGGCCCGGTTGGTTTCGTGAGCAAACCAAACCCGGCCGTATCTCAAATGTACCCCGAACCCTCATAGGGTAAACTCATAGGGACCGTTTCTCAACACGATCACAAAAGCCGCTGACGGTTTTTCAAACGGACGTTCTGTCAGAAAGATATCAGCTTTTCCGTTCCAGGGGCCCGGTTGGATTTCGGTGCGATCCAACCCGGCCACTATCCATCTGCATCCAAAACTCGGGCGGAGGATGCCAAAAGTTCCGTATCGTCAACAGGAACTCAACGCAACAGACGGCGCGTCAATCGGACGCCCGGTCTGAGAGTTATTGGCTTTTTCGTCTCACACTCACCTTGGGAAACATCCCAGGAGGTCACCCATCCTGATCACTACTCTAGGCCAAGCACGCTTAACTACGGAGTTTTAACCACGTAGGCTCCCGAAAAGGAAGGTGCACCTTGAGTATAGTATACCGAAACGACCGTCTCGATCCAAGGATCGCGTTGCCGCTAACGACGAGTCGTTTGGAGGCCTGTAGCCGAAGATACGGGCATTTGACCAAACCGCTCGGTAACGGGGGTTTCGGGCCCGGGCCGTCCCGGCTCGAGACCCCCCGGATGGCCCGAACCGGGTCGACCCGCCCCGGACGGGGTCGACCCGGCCCGACACAGCCCGGCCCGGCCCGGCGCGGCGCGGCGCGGCCCGGCCCGGCGCGGCGCGACGCGGCGCGGCCCGGCGCGGCGCGGCGCGGCCCGGCGCGGCCCGGCGCGGCGCGGCGCGGCGCGGCGCGGCCCGGCGCGGCGCGGCGCGGCCCGGCGCGGCGCGGCGCGGCCCGGCGCGGCGCGGCGCGGCGCGGCCCGGCGCGGCGCGGCGCGGCCCGGCGCGGCGCGGCGCGGCCCGGCGCGGCGAACCAGCCAGGCGCGCCGGTTCGGCGCAAGGCAGCGCGCTGGGCGCGCTGCCAGTTTGGCCGAAGGCCGAGCTTGCTGGAAATGGGGGGTCGCCTGCCCCCCCTTTGTGAAACCGGCCTCCCCTCATAATGGGGGGCCAAATAACTTCCCGGGGAAATTAAATTCCTCCGGTTTCCACCAACCCGGCCGGACCGACCTGGCCGGCCGGCTTCTTGTCAACAGGACCGGCAAGGGCCGGTCCTCTTCCGTCTTCCGGCACCGGCGGCCCGGCTGGCTGCCGGTCATCACGATCCGCCGCGGCCCGGAACCGGCCGCGGCCTTCGTCATCCGGCGCGGTGCGACGGCACCGCGCCCCTCCGCCGCGGCGTCTTCGGTTTCCTTCGACGCGGCGCGACGGCGTCGTGTTCATGATAATTCTTTCCACGGCACGGCGCGACGGCGCCTCGCAATAATTTCAGTGTGATTCCCGCGTGGTGCGACGGCACCACGCTATCTCGTTTCATCCGCAAGAAACATTCAAGAACAAAGGAGGGGGGTTCGGTCGTGTTTGTGCGGTCCGGTCCCCCTCTCGTTAGATGATAACACTTAAACGTTCATCCTCAAGTTTGTCATGCTAGAACCAAGAACGGAAAATAATTAAATAAAGCAACAACAAACCCCTACTTCGCTTTTCGTTATGTGTTGACGAAGTCGCGGAAAGGCGGCGGTGATTCGTCAACATCGGAAAAGAGAAGCCGTTGACGACGTCGGCGTTCTTCGTGAAAGGCGCTCCCTTCTTTATTCCGGAAGGAGTGGGAAGGAGGCATCCAAGAAGGGATCGACGTTGGAAACTTCACGTTCTTCTTTGGAAAAGGCATTCTTCGTCGAGAAGACGTTGTTCCATGTTTGGAGATGTCCTTCGTGTTCTTCGTCGAGGGTGGAATTCTCTTCAATCCTTCCATGACTCTATCACAAAGATTTAGCCAACCCCAAACAATAAAACAAGACACCTTATTATAGTGTTAGCTTAATGAATTCAAAATAATTCAAATTCATTAAGTTACATCATTCATTAATGGGTGGAGAGGCTCCAAAATTAATGAAGGTGGAAGTGAAGAGTCACATTTAATTGGGGGGGGGTTCAAGGGAGTTAAGGAGAAGGTGAAGGGTTGGGGCTCGTGTGGGCCCCACCTTACCTTAATCCTCACTTGGTTAGTTAGGAACTTGTGATTCCACCCCAACTTCCACACTTAGGATATAACCACTTAAGAAGATAAATAAAATTTGTAACACAAATTTTATTTTTCTTTACACTTAAACCACAACCTTATTAAACAACTGCTCCCAAACAAACACAACTCCAGGAAAGGAATTCCTAAGCAAAAACCGGCGCTACGGTTCCATCGGTGCCCTCGGAATTTGATTCCGGGCACTGGTTCAAAAGTTAGAAATCCCCGCTCGTTCGTTCACTGAACGTACCCGAGCCAAACTTCGGAAATTGATTCTGGGCACACCGGGCCTCGGAATCAGGCGCCGTCAGAAACTGCGTTCTTGTAAAATTCCAAAGAAAATTAAGAAAAAAAAATTACTTGAAATTTCCGGGTCTTTACATAGTGGCCTCCTACTATTTATATGTGAAGGGTTCCTTATTCAAATATTATAACTTTCCTTCTTATTTATAAGGTCAAATATTCCAAAATCCTCAATTTTAACATTATTCTTTTTCCTTTTTTCCTTTGTTTGCAATATTCTTCACAGTTTCCTTTTTCATTATGCTTTTAAATCCTTATGAGATCTACAAATTCAAAATTTCCTTCTTTTTTTTATTCAAATTTCATGCATGTTTTAATCTATGTGTAACCCTTATGTTGTTGGTATGAGTAAAGAGGTGGTAGCCTAAAGTTTTTGTTCGAAGTGTGGGAAAGTTTCATGAAGCCTATATATTATAAAATCTCGAACTGCAATAACCCAAAATCGGTGTTTACTTTATTACATTATCACAAGATACAAGGAATAACATGACATCATATCAATAGGTTTAGTAGTCTTATAAACTAAACACATACATGATTCTCATATTACATTGGACATACAAAAACATATCATAAGAAACATTATTGTATCATTTAAATAATTCAAAGAATCCTTATTTATATTCTAAGGAAAGTAAAATAAATAAATGGTGAGATAAAATGCTCAGTAATGGTTATGTATAGTGTAATCTATCATTATTAAATAAAACATCATCAATGTAGAAGATTTTATAATCAAAACACATGTCATTCAATCAATAACTTGAGTTCAAAGTATATCCATGGTTAATATCAACCAAGATTTCACATGGATAATGGAAAATAAATTCTTAATAAAGTAAATGTATAATTATGGACAATTATGGTCTTATTATCAAGGTATCAACCAAGATATCATGGATCTTACCATCAAATCCTCGGAAAATACATTCTTAATAAATTCATGAGTGTAAACAATATACCCATCTAATAAGGGATGCATATTTTTTATCATGATACATATCAAAGAATTGAGGGGTTATCTATAACCAAGCCCCAATAATCACTTGAATATGTATAATTCATTCCTCTTATATTGAATAAACAATATAATACATAATCAATGTGACTTGTTAATAAATAAATATCAGTATTGAATCAACAATATGGAACATCAATATTTTCCCTATAAATGAAATAACTTTCTTAATAAGATTTATTCAACTAATATGGTATATTGAAATGATATTTGGTTAATATAATGTCAAATTAATATAAATGATACTAAATATATATGTGATACTAAAAATATGGAAATAAAAGAGAAAAATAATTTCTAATAAATAATGGAGAGTGACAGAGAATGTGATCACAAGAAAGTGAATGATCTCAAAATAAGGTATGATTAATAAATTATTAAAGGGTGATAAAATATGGCCAATTCATCATAAATTAAGGTTTTAAAGTAAAGTAATTTCTATTGAGAATTGGAGAGGAAAAGGGAAGTGGAATTTTAAAAAGAAATTCCCTTAAATATTTTATAACTTTATTATAAAAACTAAGTTAAAAATAATTTCCAAAATAATTTCCAACAATTTGGAAAATAATTAATTTTTATTCTAATACAAAATCAAAAAAATCAAAGAATAATTAAAAATATATTTTCTTTGGAAAACCATGGAAAAATTTAAAGGAATCTAAATATTGAATAATGGTCATGGATGTAGGAAAAACCATTCATGCCTTATATGTTAAAAAGAATAGTTCTTCCACACTTGTGTAAAGAAGTAAAAAATAGCCTATATGGAAAACATAAAAAAGTATTACCTTATAAAAACTTTAAAAAAAATTAAAGTATGATAGAAAATTAATTTAAAAAATAATTTGAGAATATAAAATAGAATTCTTGAAAAAAAATTAAAAATCTATACTTGGAATAAAAATATTCTCAACCTAAAATAAGAAATAAGGACAATTTTACTTAAAAATAATTTCTTTTGGACTTTGAGTAAAAAATAGAGGAAAGGTTAGAAGAAAACATGAAAACTCCAAAAATTAAAAAAAAAATAGAATAAAATATATAGGGTTTAATAGATTAGGATCTTATAATTTTCTAAAGGAAATTTAAACATAAACAATACTAGAATAAAATGAGCTTTTAATGGAAATCCATTACCTTGGATGTCCACTTAGACATACATATTTCATACTATTTTATAATGAATTTAAATTTATTAAATACTTTCTTAAGAACATTTTTCATCTCTATTTAATTTTTTAAAATTCCTTTTATAATCATTTTAAATATATTCATTGAATAGTTCTTGCTTACACCGACTACTTAAGGTTGTTCGGTCAATTTATCTAAAATTACTTATGTATATTGACTATGGATAAAGATTTTATGAAATGGTTAAATATTATAAAAAAATTTAATAATTTCATTGATATAACTTCTATTCATTGTATAAAATTTTATAATCATCCATGCATGGTGTTAATAGAAAAATAAACCGCATTGCTTCATGAATCTGGTAATTCACATATATGCCCAAGCGACGTTATCATTTTCCAATGGATGGAAGTTTAAAAAGGTAGATGATATATTATATTTCTATAATCAAAATTATTTAATTAATATAAAATATATTATTAATTATATCTTTATAACAATCCAATTAAAGTGGTAATGAAAAATGAATGATACTGCTATGTGGAGATAGTAGCCCGTACGTACGCATGAGCGATGTTTTCATTTTCAATATGATGGAAAGGGGATATAAAATGGATGTACCATTAACATAAAAATATCTAAATATGTTTAATATACTGATTTAATTATTTTAATATGGTTATTTAATATTTATAGTAGGTTTAACAAGAAAGGAACTTAAAAAATCTTGGTAAGAACATATACCACTTCTTTTGGTAACCTCCTTTAGATTACTCATTAATACTTATTGAAGTAGTATTTGGTGATACCAATACCTTTAGGTAAATAAAAATAAATTTGTTCTGGTATTTGGTTAGGTATTTTTCAATCCAATCAGTTCAAGTAGTGTGGAGAATAGAGTAGAGAGGGTTACCTTTTATAAGTGTGGTGATGGAAAGCGTGTAAATATATGAAACTTTATTATATAATATATGTCTTACTCGAGTAAAGTTGATCAAAATTATCCTGGATTATAATATGATTAGGATAGGTTATAAATAAAACAAACTAATGAGTTTTAATAAAGTTTTTTATTATCAGGAAGACTTATCACATTATTTTAAACCTTTTAACTCATTTTACCCTTAACAAAAGTGATAAATATTTACTATAGTCACTATTCATTATGAACAAAAATTAATTTGGGATTATTACCTAATATTAATTATGTTTATTAAAAATATATAATACATTTTCAATAATAAATTTCCTAAATTGGTAAAAATTTCTTTAAATATTTTTCAATAAAACTCAGTGAAACCCATTTTTAGAAAAATACTTATTTTAAGCATGAAAATGATTTTACAAAAGAAATAAATTATAATTTTGATTCTAATGGAATTAATTGTATTATGTTAAATAAAATGATACTTATTTTTATTTTAAACTAAACAAAAACCTAAAGTAATCTTGTAAATAATTTATTAAGAGAGAATAACTAAAAATAGTTTTATTTGAATAAAAAAATTACATGGATTTTTAAAATGTGAAGTATATATTTCTAAGCTCAATGTTATATTTTTATATGCATTAATTTAGTTATTAAATATAAATTTCTACTATAAAAAATGATTCATAAACTTTAAATTCCTTCTTATATCATAATAATTTTATAAAAGTGATTGTATTTTTAAAATCGATAGTTTTCCCTCTTCAGTCCAAAAATAAACTATTTATAAAAAATATAAAAAATTCACTCTAAGATAATTTTGACATGATGAATTAAAAAATAAATTTATTTCAGAAAATTATATTTATGAAATTTGGTAATTTAGGTTTTAATAACATTTTTTGAATAAATCTATGTGCATTATGCTCTAGTTTCTTTAGAAAGAAAATTTTACTTATTACAATTGAAGATCATGTATTATATTTTTCCCATTCAATAATATTGCCCTAAAAATTTACAAAATGTCACCTTATGAACAATTTTGGGTATTTATTTATCATAACCTATTAAAGTTCCCACGTTTCCACTTCTATCTATGATTTCTCCAAAGTACCATTACTAGTCATGTAGTCTAATTCCGCAACACTTGTTCTCAAGTGTCAAGAATATGGATAGGATCTTTCCATTAAGATAAATAAGGTTCTAATTATATTTTCAAATAGGTGAGTACATTCATTAGGTTTTTAATGTACTTCCACATTAAATATATATGGAACACATCATAAACTTTAGATATGCTAGATGCATTTCTAAATGGTAAGCCATGTCTCTACTTATTTTCAGAATTTTAAAAGGCTTGATGTACCTAGGACTTAGTTTCCCTTTCTTATTGAACCATATAACACCCTTCCATAGAGATACCTTCAATAAAAGATGATCTCCCACTTAAAATTCTAAATCCCTTTTTTGGTTATCGACATATCTCTTTTGTATGCTTTGATATTACTTTATATGATTTTGAATATTCTTCACTATTACCATTGTATCTTCCATGATATCTATATGTATAGGCTTCCCTTCATCCAATTAATCACAAAAAGTTGGAGTAAAATGCCTATTTTCATACAATGCTTCATATAGAGCCATTTTAATACTTGAATGGAAGCTATTATTATAATTTAATTCCATCAAAGGTAAATACTAATCCCACATACCTTGAAAGTCAATTTATCATGACATTAACATATCTTCTAATGTATGAATAGTCCTTTTAGGCTACCCACCAGTTTGAGGATGATAGGTCATGCTCAAATGTTTCTCAGTGTTGATATCCTTCAGAATACTTTTCCATAATTTTAGTGTAAATCATGGGTCATTATCAGATTAAATAAAAATAGGCAAAACATAAAGTCTCACAAATTTATTAATATGTATTTGTGTAAGGGTATCAAGAGGTAAATCTTCCATTATATTGAGAAAATATGTGAACTTAGTAAGCCTATCAACAATAACCCATATGGAATCATTATTTCTAGGAGTAATTAGAAATCTAATGACAAATACCATAGTAATTTTCATCCCATTTCCACACAATAATTTTTAAACATTGCATGACTCCTTTAAGATGTTGTCTCTTAACCTTTACCTATTGAAAACCCATGAATCTTGATACATAGTCTAAAATTTACCATTTCATATTATCCCACCAAAAATATTCCTTCAAATCCTAATGCATTTTGGTACTACTAGGGTGTATAGAGAAATTTTAGCTATGAGATTCATCTAATAATTCTATTTTTGGATTAGGCATGGATGGAACACAGATATTCTTTTGAAATTTCAATATACCATTATCACAAATAAAGAATACCAAATTCCCATTATTCATGGATTTTATTTTCTTTTGAATATTCTTAACATCAAGATGGGAACTTTTAATTTTCTTTAATAAGGATGGTTTAGAAATCATTTGGAATATATGTGGTGTTTTCCCTTCCTTAATTATTTTTATATCTAACTTTACCAAATCCATGATTATAGGATCTTTATCAATCCTAGTTTTAGTCAAAACTCTGTGATCTTTCTTACTCAATACATTGGACACCATATTCACCTTACCATGGTGGTAGTTTATTAATAAATCATAATCCTTAAGTAATTTTATCCATCTTCTTTTCCACATTTTGGGATATTTATTTGATAAGATATGTTTCAAAAAACATCAATCCATATATATCTCATATATTTCACTATAAAGATAATCCCACCATATATTCAATAAAAATATTAAGGCTTGCAAATCAAGATCATGGTTTGGATAAATTGATTCATGGAACCTTAACTACCTTGATTCATAGTCAACAACTCTATAATTTTTTATAAGGATGCATATAGGTCACTTATTTTATGTATCACTATATATCATAGATCCATCCCTTCCTGGTGGTAAATTCAATATTAGTGCACTAAAAATCTCCTCTTTAACTCTAAAAAAATTTCTTTATATTCTTATGCCCATATAAACTTAACCCATTTACATGTCAACTTGGTTAATGGTTTATCTAATTTATAAAAAAAATGAAAAAATCATTGATAATAACCTATGAATCCAAGGAAACTATATACCTCATTTATACTCATTGGCTTTTTCCATTCCATAACATCCTATCTTTGAAGGATCAACTGATACTCCATCCTTAGAGATAATATTTCCAAGAAAAGAAACTTCTTGAAACCATAATTCACATTTTATAAATTTTCCACATCACTCCTTTTATTTAAGATTAATAGGAATAATTCCAAAATAACTCTTATGATCATTATATCTTTTATATTATACCAAGATATCATCAATAAATACCATAATAAAATTATCAAGATAATCCTTGAATAATCCATTCATAAAATCCATAAAACATAGGGTGAATTGGTTAATCTAAAGGGAATTGATGTAAATTCATAATATTCATACCTCATACAAAATATCATCTTTTGAATATCTTCCTTATTTTCTCATAGATGATGATTCCTAGAAAGAAGGTTAATTTTTGAAAAATATTTATCCCTTTGAAGTTGATGGAACAAGTCATCCATGTGGGGAAAAGATTAATTTTTATTTATATTAATAGCATTGATTTCTCTGTAATATATGTATAACATAATAGATAGATATTACTTCTTAATAAAAATAATAAGGGATCCCTATTATTAAACACTAGGGTGTATGAATCCCTTATCACAAAACTCATGTAGTTTTTTATTCAGTTCCATTAGTTCCACTATGTCCATCCTATAGGTATTCTTAGATATAGTCTTTGCATCAAGGATGAGATCAATAGAAAACTCAACTTCATAATCAGGTGGATTTCTAGGTAATTATTTAAGAAACACATCAATTTATTCCTAAACAAAAGGTCCAACCTCTATTCTAATTATACCTTTCCCATTTACAGGTTTCATCACCTCTTCTTCTCTAATAATTTCATTAAGAGGGGATACTAGATGTGGATCCATATATGATTCATATGATGTATTATCCCCTTCAAATACAATAGATTTTACATCTCCATCCTGAATTATAATCTCCTTCTCTTGGAAACAAATTTCCGCATTATACTTTGAAATTAAATCCATAATAAAGATTATATTCAAATAAACCATAGTATAATAACCAAGTTTAAAAATAGGGTATTTTTATGCATCATAATGGGTAATGACTGATATATTCTTATTGAGATAATATTTACACTATGATTTTTTATTGAAAACTCCCTTCTTAAGGTGCTAGGGAAATATGTAATGTTCTTGGAAAATATGGGAGATATAAAAAATTGAAAATATCCAAAATAAAATAAATAATTAGCTAAATTTGATGTTATGATCAAAGTACCTACCACCATATCTTTAGGAACTTCAA
Organism: Viscum album; assembly: GCA_963277665.1. Lineage (NCBI taxonomy): Eukaryota > Viridiplantae > Streptophyta > Magnoliopsida > Santalales > Viscaceae > Viscum > Viscum album. The sequence goes on along the minus strand of OY728136.1, from coordinate 673,409,589 downwards.
ATCTATCTGTATTAATTGAATAATCTTAGCCTTCTCCCCTTGGATTCTTTTGTGGGAGGTTCCCTTGTTGATTTGGACATTGGTTTGAATAATTCCTCATATCTTTATAGTTGAATCACTGTATATTGATGGTTTATTTCTTTCCATTATATTCATGATCCTTATGACACTTTTCTCTACACTTGAAATACAAAAAATGTTCCCGAAAATAAATTACATGGGTGTTTCCCTACATAATTATCACATGTTGTAAATCTTATCTTCCCTTTATTCTTATTTAATTCTTTTTTTTCTTAGTTCTCATTCAACCTCTTCTTTTATTTATTTTCCTTTAATATATAAGATCATGAGAAATATTTCTGGTTATTGATTTCACTTGATATTATATCATCATATTATGAAAATACTTGAGAAACTAGTTCCCTTCAAAGACTTTTCTTAAGCCTAGTAATAAAACGGTCGGTATTACTTTATAGATTATATATATAGTCTATAGAATGCTTGGATAGTCTTATAAAATTATCATCATACTCATCAACACTTTATTCTTCCTTATTCTTTAAAGTGAGGAACTTCCTCTCTATTTCTACTCATTTCTATCAATAAAATTATTTTTCAAATAATATCACTTTAAAATTTATCCATTACATATATTTTATTTCTTATTCCTCTCTAGTATTTTATATTAATGATCACCATTGATCTACATCTCCTTTTAAACAATACACTACTATAATAACATTTTCCCTTTCATTAATTTCCAATTCCATAAATATCTTTTTGAAGTACTTAATCCATTTTTTATCTACCAATGGATTAGTAGTTACATTAAAATATAGAGTCTTTTGTTAAATGAAGCAATTCAACATAGGTGAATCATGCTATGGAACAATAAGTTTCTCTATACAAGCAAAGTTATTCACCATATCCTTATTTAGATACCCTAATATGAACATTATTGATGAAGCGTTGTCGTGCGCGTTCTCGAAAATATTTATAACTAAGTGTAGCACAGGGGATGACCTAGGTCGTTCTCTTGAGGAGATTTTGTGGTCAATAAATCACTAATTATAATTCACTTTTTTTAATATTTTTTTATTATTTATAAGACAAAACTAAATGAAATTGTGGTCTGATAAATGATAATGAAAGAAAAAGGAAAGTAAACAAGCAATGCATGATGGAGACAAAATGAATGCTGACAAAATAGAAAGGAGATATTCCTGAGAGAATCACCTAGATTTAACCTTCAACATCTCATTATTAATTTCAAATTTAATTAATAAACCTACTCCATCATATGTGTGATTATACTCTTCTTTATGTGGTTGTGAATATATAGTACACTCAACGATCACCGAGAGACCACACATCCACCTCCTCAATTGAGGGAAAATATTACAGAAGAGAAAGTTAAGTCTCGAGTGGAAAGTGGAGACACAAAAGAGCCTTACCCACTAAGATCCCCCTTGACCTAACTATAATAAAATAATAAACAATTAACATGAATGTGCAAAGACTTGGGTTCAACACTAGATTGATCCCCCGGAAAGTTCCTCGGGTTAGTTACTCATGATCACGAGTATGAGAGATCACGGTGGAGAAGAATGAGGTGGAAAAACAAAAGATAAAAAAATGAGAATGATATGAAGAAGATAAAAATATATTAAGAATTCATAATAATATTACAATGGAAAGAAACTACAAAACAATGGAAAATGGCCACATAGAAGTGCCAATGAAAAATTCATAACTCCTTCATCCGGTGTCCAAAATAGCTGAAATTTGGAGGGTGAACAGACAACATATTTATGAAAAACTTTGAATATGGGTTACATGCATGAAACTTCCATTTAATGGGTCAAGAACGTGCAATCTTTCGGGGTCCAGAATTCTGCCTATAAAAGGAGGCCCTCGCCTCCTTCCCAAATCATCTCATTCTCAATCCATTCCTTCAAGGAACCAAGGAGGAGATATCCACCAAGAGATTCCATCCACAAATCGTCCCCATTTCATTTTTTTTATTTATTTATTTTCTTTATTTTTTTTTAGTTTTCAATTGTAATTTATATTTCTAATAAAATTCATGCATTATTTTTATTTCTGTGTCCACCCATCCACCCTATTTTCTTCTTCATCTTTTCTCTTTCTTTTATTCTTTTATTCTTCTCATATTATTCATCATGAACTCTTACCCTCAAAAAAGAGGGGTTAACTCAATAATTGGTTTGGGGGAGGTATGTGGAAATTTCATTTATTTTGTGCTTAAATTCCGATGTTTTATTAAGTTTGTGATGAGCAAGAGTGATGTGCACGGTTGTGGAGATCATCCACCATGACACTGATATCAAACTCATTTCTATTATTTTATTAAATATTTTCCCTCCCTTTTACTGGATACAATTTCTTCATACAATGGATTTGATCCATTTAGTGGTTCAAATGGCACACGATGGAGCCAGGTCTTGGAAGATGTCACACTCTCGATTGAGGTGTTCCATCAACCTTGATTATAGGAGGAGGTGAAGTTAAGATTGCTAAATACATTCAATATTTCACATCAATAAATAAAAGAATAGTGATTCATGAATGATATCTCATAATTTAATTATCATACTTAATTTAAATACCAAAAAGTAGAATGATGGAACCCACAAACCAACCCATAAAGGCCAAGTTCTTTCTCAATTAATTTCATTTTTCCATTTCATGTTAGTTTTATCTTTTATTTAAATTAAATTTAATTCCATTCCTAGATTAAATAAAAACAACCAAAAATAATTATTTTAGTTAAATTAGATTAAGTGAATGATTGAGAAAGCTCCTCAAGTGAGATAACCCTGGTCAGCCTTTATCCTGCACTAGTAAAATTAAATTACTTTTTCCATGCCCTACGATAGGCATGCATAAAAACTGGTATTGTTGCTGGGGAGATAATCGGTTTTTTACTTTACTTTTTCTATTTTCAAATTTTCGATAGTTTTCATTATTTTAAAAAAAATCAAAAAAAAATTATTTTTCCATGATGCATTCAAATTACAATTATTATGCATGGAATAATTACTCACAGGTGCAGGAATAATAAACTGACTACACTGATCAGTCCCTCCAATGAAGGTATGATGCTCTAATGATAAGGTTCAAACAGAAGGAAATAGGACTTGCAACATGGATCTCACTTGAAGATTTGATATCCATGGATGATGAACTCAAAACTGGCATTAAAAGATTCAATGCTAAGAATAAATTTCCACATGTCTTCCCTAATTTCACTAAATAAATCCATGAAGTTGAATCCAAAATCAAGGTGGAAGAGCATGACTACCTACCTCCATCCAGTGATAATCAACTCCAAGAGGTGCTTTCAAATCAAGAAGTGATTAAAACTGAACCAACTCAGGGAGTTGAACATTTCATTGACTCTATCCCTTCTGGTTTTATTGAATCTGAATTTTATGTCACTCTATCTTGTTTTACAGAATCAGATAGTCTTTTCGATTCCTTGGAGGAAGAAGAAGAAATTGCACCTATTGAGGAACACCCGGAGCTCCCTGAAGATATTGATCATCTACTTGAGGAAGTCCATGAAGAGATACAAGTGGTTATGCCTAAAGAACTAAATCTACAAGATCCCTACCTTAAAAGTGAATATTTTGAAATTAATATTTCAAATTTAAATTTTGAATCTCCCTTTGTTTATTCTTTTCATGCAGCACATCTGGAGCAACCACTAGATTTTGAAGAAGACATTGCACAAGTAGCAACTGAAGAGGAGGAGGTTCCATACTTCATCCTACCCCCGCCATGCAAGAGGTATATAATTGTGAAGGGGGATGAACTGGTGTAATCTATACATGGAATTATCCTCAACAAAAAAAAATAATTGTAAGCTGGGAAGAACAACATGTGGTGGTTCATGTCCAAGAAGATCCACCCGCCATCGGATTATGGATAACAAATAGTACTGCCCTCTGGAGGTAGTAAAAATTAAGGGACCACTTGGGGGATCATACCAAGATTTATCATTTACTTGCTTTATATTAATTTAATTTTCAATATTAAGAATATAGATTTCAAATTCAATATAAGGAATTAGTCCATCATGCGGCCCCATCCCTCCAATATTTTTGAGATTTAATGATAGGATCCTTGTTATTAAATGAGTAATAATATTTTGTAGGATCATGATGGAAGAAGGAATCCAAAAATAGTGGTGGAAGAGATTTCACCAATCATTTTTTATGTTAAAGAACCCAAGGCGGGTGAGGAAGAACTTCTAAAGGAAATAATCACAACATCCCGCACTCAACCATTGCTCGAGGAGGTCCCAAAAGTACACATTCCCTCTGATTCACTCATGGGAGATCAAATTTTTTTGGAAGAATCCTAGAATAACATTGTCAGAGATAACATGAAACATTATCTTCACATCCTTTATGATGAAACATCAGAAACTTTCTACCTCTCTCTTGCTTTGGAAAATAATGAAGAAGATGCACCTACTGAGATTGAGTTGCCAATGCTCATGCCTGAAGAGATCAATTTCCAAGATGACTTACTTTAAATGGGGAAGATTTGTGGTCAGCCTCTCTCAATGGAGATCTCCTCCTTGGTGCCTTGAAGGAATGGATGAAGAATGGGATGATTTGGGAAGGAGGTGAGGGCCTCCTTTTATAGGCAAAATTCTAGACCCCGAATTATTGCACGTTCTTAACCAAATAAATAGCAGTTTCACGCATGGAACCCTTATTAAAAGTTGTTCATAAATATGTTTTACTTTTACCCTCCAAATTTAAACTCTTTTGGACATAGGATGAAGGATTTATGAATTTTTCATTGGCAGTTTCAGATTCTGGACAAAGCTTCCAGGAAGGTTCCTCCAAAAGTATGTCATTAAATGGCCACCTTAATGACTTCAAAACTCCCACAAATTTATTGTAGAGCCGGCCATATCTATCCTCATGCTATCCCAAGTGGAAACACCTCATTTTGATATGTGTAGGCCGAGTTTGGGTTTCGTCCCCACACTTGAACTATGCTTGTCCTCAAGCATAAAATCTCAACATTGAATTGAGATGACACCAATGTTACCAATATTCAAATTCTAAAGTAATAAAATTTAATAATTTACAATTTCAAATCAAATATTCAAAAATCCACATAAAATATCAATTTAATTTCCCATTTTTAAAAGAAACAATTAAATCATGTATTTTAATTTTCCCCATTGAAAAAAAATGAAACTTCTTCTCTCTTTCATTCAAGCTCCTTGATTCATCATTATTAAACATGACATGTCATGATTTACCTTACTTTTTATTTTTTTCTCTCATCACTCATGATAAAATTCAAGTATAGTTATGCTCATATCATGTGAACATGCTTCTTATCCATAGTCTTGTAAATGAACTACTTTCTCCACTTTGTAAAGACAAAAGACACATAAAATCATGAGGACTTGCAATAAAGGTTCAAATGACTCTAAGGATTAAGGTTGGTAGGATTTGATGGTTTAAAAATTAAGGATCGAGGAGGAGGATAATATCTTAAGTAAAATGCATGATATCAAAAGTAAAAGTGTAATGAAATTCTCCCCTTAAATGTAGAAACACCCACTTCCAAAAACTCAAAGTATGGTCATGATCAAATTATACATAATGAATGATTTATGCACCCTCTTGAATATTTTTTTATTTTGTAATTTTGTTTCTTTTTTTGAAAGTTATGATTAGATAAAACCTCACATCCATCACCTAACCACATATGATCAAAATTTCGTCGGTCTGAAAAATGGTGATTTTTGGTTCTCCCAAATCAAAACCCATTTTTCTATTTTTTTGGATCTTTTTGTCATTTTTTTCATTTTTTTAATTCAATAGGGGAAAACAATAGAGTATAATGAATGATTTCACAACCTTTTAAAATTACCAAAATAACACCCCCACACTTTTTCTTAATAATGTGTATCATCTCATCCACCATGATTCCCTTTAACTCCACACTTCAATTTTAAAATATCATGCAAATACGAAGAGTAGGGTAGGAATGAAAAAAATGGCTTGAAACAGGGCTCATCCCTATAAAGGTCATTCATGGTATCTATGGGATAAAATATGGATTGATGTAGAGGTGGTATTTTAAGGATAAGTGTCTCTTCAAAGGATGCCTCAATCATTTTAAATGTGTTTTTCCACAGTCATAGCTTTGACAAGTTTCAATACAAGTTCTAGTCGGTTACATGTCCCAAGACCACTCAAGAAATATGCTCAAGAATAAATAGGAAGTACTTGCTCTACAAATCCTCTCAGGAATGAGAAATATAACATTGGACAATAACTCATGGAATGACTAATAATAAAAAAACAATTCACATGAACTTATGAAATTCAAAGCATGAAAGATGGTAGGGAAATTTCATTTACATAAATCAGTTAATTCCTTAAAATCATGATTCATCATTTCAATATTCATGCTTCATTTTAAAAATTAAACTATTCATTTCAATCATTTAATCATATCAATATTGAAATATAAAATATGGCATCACTAGGTTCCTAAGCAACTCATGTCTCCTAGATAAGTTGAGTAAAACAAGAATTCAAGTGTGGGCATGCAATTTTATCTTTAAAGCTCAAAACATGTTTTGGACCAAAATGTGGAGAGTTTAAAAGATAAAACACTAAAATTGAAGTGTGGAGGAGATTTCACCAATTATTTTTTATGTTAAATAACCTATGTTAGGTGATAAAGAACTGCTAAAGGAACTAATCACATCATCCCGCACTCAACCATTGCTTGAGGATGTCCCAAAAGTACACATTCCCTCTGATGCACTCATGGGAGATCAACATTTTTTGGAATAATCCTGGAATAACATTGTCAAAGATAACATGAAACATGATATTCACATCCTTGATGATGAAACATCAGAAACTTTCTACCTCTCTCTTTCTTTGGAAGATAATGAAGAAGATGCTCCTCCTGAGATTGAGTTGCCAATGGTTATGCCTGAAGAGATCAATTTCCAAGATGAATTACCTGAAATTGGGAAGATTTGGGGAAGACCTCCCTATGTGGAGATCTCCTCCTTGGTGACTTAAAGGAATGGATAGATAATGAGATGATTTTGGAAGGAGGTGAGGGCCTCCTTTTATAGGAATAATCCTGGACCCAAAAATATTGTGTGTTCTTGACCCATTAAATGGAAGTTTCACGCATGGACCCCTTCTTCAAAGTTGTTCAAAAATAGGTTTTCAGTTTACCCTCCAAATTTCAACTCTTTTGGACAAAGGATGAAGGAGTTATGAATTTTTCATTGGAAATTTCTGATTCTGGATGAAGGTTCTAGGAAGGTTCCTCCAAATGTATATCGTTCAATGGATTCCTTAATGACTTCAAAACCCCCCACAAATTTGTTTTAGAGCTGTCCATATCTGTACTCGTGCTACCTGAGGTGGAAACATCTCATTTTGATATGTGTAAGCCGAGTTTGGGTTCCATCACCACACTTGAACTATGCTTGTCCTCAAGCATAAAATCTCAACATTGAATTGAGATGACACCAATGTTACCAATATTCAAATTCCAAATTAATATAATTTAATAATTTCCAATTTCAAATCAAATATTCAAAAATACACATAAAATGTCAATTTAATTTCTCATTTTTCAAAGAAACAATTAAATCATGTATTTTACTTTTTCCCCTTGAAAAAAAAATGGAACTTCTTCTCTCTTTCATTCAAGCTCCTTGATTCGTCATTATTAAACATGCCATGTCATGATTTACCTTAATTTTGATTTTTTTTTTCTCTCATAACTCATGATAAAATTCAAGTAGAGTTATTATCATATCATGATAACATTCTTATTATCCATAGGCTTGTAAATGAATTACTTTCTCCAATTTGTAAATCCAAAAGACACATAAAATCATGAGGACTTGCAATAAAGGTTCAAATGACTCTCAGGCTTAAGGTTGGTAGGATTTGATGGTTTCAAAATTAAGTCTCAAGGAGGAGTCTAATCTCTTAAGTATAATTCATGTTATCAAAAGTAAAAGTGTAATGAAATTCTCCCCTTCAATGTAGCAACACCCACTTCCAAAAACTCAAAGTAAGGTCATGATTAAATTATGCATAATGAATGATTTGTGCACCCTCTTGAATATTTTTTTAATTTGTACTTATTTTTCATTTTTATAAAGTTATGATTAGATCAAACCTTATGTACATCACCTAACCACATATGATCATAAGATCGTTGGTCTGGAAAATGGAGATTTTTTGTTCTCCCAAATCAAAACCCATTTTTCTAATTTTTTGGATCTTTTTGTCATTTTTTTCATTTCTTTAATTCAAGAGAGGAAAATAATAGAGTATAATGAATGATTTCACAAACTTTTACAATTCCCAAAATAACACCCCCACACTTCTTCTTTACAATGTGTATCATCCCAACCACCATGATTCCCTTTACCTCCACACTTCAATTTTAAAATATCATGCAAATACTAAGAGTAGGGTAGGAATGGAAAAAAATGGCTTAAAACATGGCTCATCCCTATAAAGGTCATTCATGGTCTCTATGGGATAAAACATGGATTGATGTAAAGGTGGTATTTTAAGGATAAGTGGATTTTCAAAGGATGCCTCAATCATTTTAAATGTGTTTTTTCCCAGTCATAGCTTTGAAAAGTTTCAATAGAAGTTCTGGTCGGTTACATGTCCCAAGATCACTCAACAAATATGCTCAAGAATAAATAGGAAGTACTAGGTCTAGAAATCCTCTCGGGAATGAGAAATATAACATTGGAAAATTACCCATGGCATGACTAATAATAACAAATCAATTCACATGAACTTCTAAAAATCAAATCATGAAAGATGGAAGGGAAATTTCATTTACATGAATCAGTTAATTCCTTCAAATCATGAGTCATCATTTCAATATTCATGCTTCATTTTAAAAATTCAATTATTCATTTCAATCATTTAATCATATCAACATTGAAATCTAAAACATGTCATCACTAGGTTCCTAAGCAACTCATGTCTCCTAGATAAGTTGAGTAAAACACGAATTCAAGTGTGGGCATGCAATTTTATCTTTAAAGCTCAGAACATGTTTTGGACCAAAATGTGGAGAGTTTAAAAGATAAAACACTAAAATTTAAGTTTGGATGATATTTTACCAATTATTTTTTATGTTAAATAACCTGAGGCAGTTAAGAAAGAACTTCTAAAGGAACTAATCACATCATCCTGCACTCAACCATTTCTCGAGGAGGTCCCAAAAGTACACATTCCCTCTGATGTACTCATGGGAGATCAAAATTTTTTGGAAGAATCATGGAATAACATTGTTTAAGATAACATGAAATATGATCTTCACATCCTTGATGATGAAACATCAGAAACTTTCTACCTCTCTCTTTCTTTGGAATATAATGAAGAAGATGCACCTGCTGAGATTGAGTTGCCAATGGTCATGCCTGAAGAGATCAATTTCTAAGATGTATTACTTGAAATGGGGAATATTTGTGGCCTACCTCCCTCTTTGGATATCTCCTCATTGGTGACTTGAAGGAATATATGGAGAATGGGATGATTTGGGAAGGAGGTGAGGGCCTCCTTTTATAGGCAGAATTCTGGACCCCAAAAGATTGTGCGTTCTTGACCCATTAAATGGAAGTTTCACGTGTGGAACCATTCTTAAAAGTTGTTCAAAAATATGTTGTCAGTTCACCCTCCAAATTTAAGCTCTTTTGGACAAAATATGAAGGAGTTATGAATTTTTCATTGGCAGTTTCTGATTCTAGACGAAGCTTCCAGGAAGGTTCCTCCAAAAGTATGTCATTCAATGGCCTCCTTAATGACTTCAAAACCCGAACAAATTTATTGTAGAGCCATCCATATCTGTAATAGTGTTATCCTAGGTGGAAACATCCCATTTTGATATGTGTAGTCCGATTTTGGGTTCTGTCCTCACACTTGAACTATGCTTGTCCTCAAGCATAAAATCTCAACATTGAATTGAGATGACACCAATGTTACCAATATTCAAATTCCAAAGTAATAAAATTTAATAATTTCCAATGTCAAATAAAATATTAAAAAATCCACATAAAATATCAATTTAATTTCCCATTTTTCAAAGAAACAATTAAATCATGTATTTTACTTTTCCCCTTTGAAAAAAATGGAACTTCTTCTCTCTTTCATTCAAGCTCCTTGATTTGTCATTATTAAACATACCATGTCATGATTTACATTAATTTTGATTTTTTTTCCTCTCATCACTCATGATAAAATTCAATTAGAGTTATGATCATATCATGAGAACATTCTACTTATCCATAGGATTGTAAATAAACTACTTTCTCGACTTTGTAAAGCCAAAAGACACATAAAATCATGAGAACTTGAAATAAAGGTTCAAATGACTCTTAGGCTTAAGGTTGGTAGGATTTGATGGTTTCAAAATTAAGTCTCAAGGAGGAGGCTAATCTCTTAAGTATAATGCATGTTATCAAAAGTAAAAGTGTAATGAAATTCTCCCCTTCAATGTAGCAACACACACTTCCAAAAACTCAAAGTAAGGTCATGATCAAATTATGCATAATAAATGATTTGTGCACCCTCTTGAATATTTTTTTATTTGGTACTTTTTTTTCGTTTTTAGAAAGTTATGATTAGATAAAACCTCACATCCATCACCTAACCACATACGATCATAAGATCGTTGGTCTGTAAAATGGTGATTTTTGGTTCTCCCAAATCAAAACCCATTTTTCTATTTTTTTGGATCATTTTTTCATTTTTTTCATTTTTTTTAATTTAAGAGAGGAAAACAATAGAGTATAATGAATGATTTCACAACCTTTTACAATTCCCAAAATAACACCCCCACACTTCTTCTTTATAGTGTGTATCATCCCATTCACCATGATTCCCTTTACCTCCACACTTCAATTTTAAAATATCATGCAAATACCAAGAGTAGGGTAGGAATGGAAAAAGATGGCTTGAAACATGGCTCATCCCTATAAAGGTCATCCATGGTATCTATGGGATAAAACATTTATTGATGTAAAGGTGGTATTTTAAGGATAAGTGGATTTTAAAAGGATGCCTCAATCATTTTAAATGTGTTTTTGCCCAGTTATAGCTTTGAAAAGTTTCAATACAAGTTCTGGTCGGCTACATGTACCAAGATCACTCAAGAAATATGATCAAGAATAAATAGGAAGTACTTGGTCTAGAAATCCTCTTGGGAATGAGAAATATAACATTGTACAATCAATCATGGAATGACTAATAATAAAAAATCAATTCACATGAACTTCATAAATTCAAATCATAAAAGATGGTAGGTAAATTTCATTTAAATGAATCAGTTAATTCCTTCAAATCATGAGTCATCATTTCAATATTCATGCTTCATTTTAAAAATTCAATTATTAATTTCAATCATTTAATCATATCAACATTGAAATCTAAAACATGGCATCACTAGGTTCCTAAGCAACTCATGTCTCCTAGATAAGTTGAGTAAAACACGAGTTCAAGTGTGGGCATTCAATTTTATCTTTAAAGCTCAAAACATGTTTTGGACCAAAATATGGAGAGTTTAAAAGATAAAACACTAAAATTGAAGTGTGGAGGATATATAACCAATTATTTTTTATGTTAAATAGCCTGAGGTGGGTGAGAAATAAGTCATAAAATAACTAATCACATCAACCCGCACTCAACCATTTCTCGAGGAGGTCCCAAAAGTAAACATTTCCTCTGATGCACTCATGGGAGATCAACATTTTTTGAAAGAATCCTAGAATAACATTGTCGAAGATAACATGAAACATGATCTTCACATCCTTGATGATGAAACATCAGAAAATTTCTACCTCCCTCTTGCTTTGGAAGATAATAAATAAGATGCACCTGCTAAGATTGAGTTGGAAATGGTCATGCTTCAATAGATCAATTTACAAGATTAATTACTTGAAATGGGAAAGATTTGTGGTCATCCTCCCTCGATGGAGATCTCCTCCTTGGTGCCTTGAAGGAATGGATGGAGAATGGGATGATTTGGGAAGGAGTTGAGGGTCTCCTTCTATAATAATAATTATGGACCCTGAAAGATTGCGAATTCTTGACCCATTAAAGGGAAGTTTCACGTGTGTAACCCTTCTTCAAAGTTGTTCATAAATATGTTGTCAGTTCACCCTCCAACGTTCATCTCTTTTGGACACCAGATGAAGGATTTATGAATTTTTCATTGGCAGTTTCAGATTCTGGACGAAGCTTCCAGGAAGGTTCCTCTAAAAGTATGTCGTTCAATGACCGCCTTAATGACTTTAAAACTCCCACAAATTTATTATAGATCCGTCCATATCTGTACTCGTGTTATCCTAGGTGGAAACAGCTCATTTTGTTATGTGTAGGCCGAGTTTTGGTTCTGTCCCCACACTTGAACTATGCTTGTTTTCAAGCATAAAATCTCAACATTGAATTAAGATAACACAAATGTTATCAATATTCAAATTCCAAAGTAATAAAATTTAATAATTTCCAATGTCAAATCAAATATTCAAAAATTCACATAAAATATTAATTTAATTTCCCATTTTTAAAGAAATAATTAAATCATGTATTTTACCTTTCCCCTTTGAAAAAAAATGGAACTTCTTCTCTATTTCATTCAATCTCCTTGATTCATCATTATTAAAAATTCCATGTCATGATTTACCTTAATTTTTATTTTTTTTTCTCTCATCACTCATGATATAATTCAAGTAGAGTTATTCTCATATCATGAGAACATGCTTCTTATCCATAGGCTTGTAAATGAACTACTTTATCCACTTTGTAAACACAAAGGACACATAAAATCATGAGGACTTGTAATAAAGGTTCAAATGACTCTGAGGCTTAAGGTTGGTAGGATTTGATGGTTTAAAAATTAAGGCTCAAGGAGGAGGATAATCTCTTAAGTAAAATGCATGATATCAAAAGTAAAAGTGTAATGAAATTCTCCCCTTAAATGTAGCAACTCCCAATTCTAAAAACTCAAAGTAAGGTCATGATCAAATTATGCATAATGAATGATTCGTGCACCCTCTTGAATTTTTTTTTATTTTTTACTTTTTTTTGTTTTTTGAAAGTTATGATTATATAAAACCTCAAATCCATAACCTAACCACATACAATCATATGATCGTCGGTCTAGAAAATGGTGATTTTTGGTTCTCCCAAATCAAAACCCCTTTTTCTATTTTTTTGGATTTTTTGTCATTTTTTTCATTTTTTAAATTCATGAGGGGAAAACAATAGAGTATAATGAATGATTTCAAAACATTTTAAAATTACCAAAATAACACCCCCACACTTCTTCTTTACAATGTGTATCATTCTTTCCACCATGATTCCCTTTACCTCCACACTTCAATTTTAAAATATCATGAAAATACCAAGAGTAGGGTAGGAATGGAAAAAAAATGGCTTGAAACATAGCTCATCCCTATAAAGGTCATTCATGGTATCTATGTACTAAAAGATGGATTGATGTAATGGTGGTATTTTAAGGATAAGTGGATTTTCAAAGGATGCTTCAATCATTTTAAATGTGTTTTTTCCCAGTCATAGCTTTGACAAATTTCAATACAAGTTCTGGTCGGTTACATGCCCCAAGATCACTCAAGAAATATGCTCAAGAATAAATAGGAAGTACTTGGTCTAGAAATCCTCTCGAGAATGAGAAATATAACATTGGAAAATCACTCATGGCATGACTAGTAATAACAAATAAATTCACATGAACTTATGAAATTCAAAGCATGAAATATGGTAGGGAAATTTCATTTACATGAATCATTTAATTCCTTCAAATCATGAGTCATCATTTCAATATTCATGCTTCATTTTAAAAATTCAATTCTTCATTTCAATAATTTAATCATATCAACATTTAAATCTAAAATATGGAATCACTAGGTTTCTAAGCAACTCATGTCTCCTAGATAAGTTGAGTAAAACACGAGTTCAAGTGTGGGCATGCAATTTTATCTTTAAAGCTCAAAACATGTTTTGGACCAAAATGTGGAGAGTTTAAAAGATAAAACACTAAAATTGAAGTTTGGAGGATATTTCACCAATTATTTTTTGTGTTAAATAACCTAAGGTAGGTGAGAAATAACTTCTAAAGGAACTAATCACATCAACCGGCACTCAACCATTGCTCAAGGAGGTCCCAAAAGTACACATTTCCTCTGATGCACTCATGGGAGATCAACATTTTTTGGAAGAATCCTGGAAGAACATTGTAGAATATAACATGAAACATGATCTTCACATCCTTGATGATGAAACATCAGAAACTTTCAACCTCTCTCTTTCTTTGGAAGATAATGAAGAAGATGCACCTGCTGAGATTGAGTTGCCAATGGTCATGCTTGAATAGATCAATTTCCAAGCTTACTTACTTGAAATGGGGAAGATTTATGGTCGGCCTCACTCAGTGGAGATCTCCTCCTTGGGGATTTTAAGGAATGGATGGATAATGGGATGATTTGGGAAGGTGGTGAGGATCTCTTTCTATAGGCAGAACTCTGGACCCTGAAAGATTGCACGTTCTTGACCCATTAAAGGGAAGTTTCACACGTGGACCCCTTCTTCAAAGTTTTTTATAAATATGTTGTCAGTTCACCCTCCAACTTTCAACTCTTTTGGACACCGGATGAAGGAGTTATAAATTTTTCATTGGCAATTTTGGATTCTGGACAAATCTTCCAGGAAGGTTCTTCCAAAAGTATGTCGTTCAATGGCCGCCTTAATGACTTCAAAACTCCGAAAACTTTATTGTAGAGTTGTCCATATCTGTCCTCATTCTATACTAGTTAGAAACACCTCATTTTTATATGTTTAGTCCAAGTTTAGGTTCCATCCCCACACTTGAACTATGCTTTTCCTCGAGCATAAAATCTCAACATTGAATTCAAATGACACCAATGTTACCAATATTCAAATTCCAAAGTAATAAAATTTAATAATTTCCAATGTAAAATCAATTATTCAAAAATTCACATAAAATATCAATTTAATTTCCCATTTTTCAAAGAAACAATTAAATCATGTATTTTACTTTTCCCCATTGAAAAAAAATGGAACTTCTTCTCTCTTTCATTCAAGATCCTTAATTCTTTATTATTAAACATGCCATGTCATGATTTACCTTACATTTTATTTTTTTTCTCTCATCACTAATAATACAATTCAATTAGATTTATTATCATATCATGAGAGCATGATTCTTATCCATAGGATTTTAAATGAACTATTTTCTCCACTTTGTAAAGCCAAAAGACACATAAAATCATGAAAACTTGCAATAAAGGTTCAAATGACTCTTAGGCTTAAGGTTGGTAGGATTTGATGGTTTCAAAATTAAGTCTCAAGGAGGAGGCTAATCTCTTAAGTATAATGCATGTTATCAAAAGTAAAAGTGTAATGAAATTCTCCCCTTCAATGTAGCAACTCCCACTTCCAAAAACTCAAAGTAAGGTCATGATCAAATTATGCATAATGAATGATTTGTGCACCCCCTTGAATATTTTTTTATTTTTTACTTTTTTTTTGCTTTTTGAAAGTTATGATTAGATCAAACCTCACATCCATCACCTAACCACATATAATCATATGATTGTAAATCTAGATAATAGTGATTTTTGGTTCTCCCAAATCAAAACCCATTTTTCTATTTTTTTGGATTTGTTGTCATTTTTTTCATTTTTTTAATTCAAGAGGGGAAAACAATAGAGTATAAGGAATTATTTTACAACCGTTTAAAATTCCCAAAATAACACCCCCAAACTTCTTCTTTACAATGTGTATCATTCCGTCCACCATGATTCCCTTTACCTCCACACTTCAATTTTAAAATACCATGCAAATACCAAGAGTAGGGTAGGAATGGAAAAAAATGGCTTGAAACATGGCTCATCCCTATAAAGGTCATTCATGGTCTCTATGGGATAAAATATGGATTGATGTAAAGGTGTTATTTTAAGGATAAGTGGCTTTTCAAAGGATCCCTAAATCATTTTAAATGTGTTTTTGCGCGGTCATAGCTTTGACATGTTTCAATACATGTTCTGGTCAGTTACATGTCCCAAGATCACTCAAGAAATATGCTCAAGAATAAATAGGAAGTATTTGGTCTAGAAATACTCTTAGGAATGAGAAATATAAAATTTTACAATCACTCATGGCATGACTAATAATAAAAAATCAATTCACATGAACTTTTGAAATTCAAAGCATGAAAGATGGTAGGGAAATTTCATTTACATGAATCAGTTAATTCCTTCAAATCATGGTTCATCGTTTCAATATTCATGCTTAATTTTAAAAATTAAATTCTTCATTTCAATCATTTAATTATATCAACATTGAAATCTAAAACATGGAATAACTAGGTTCCTAAGCAACTCATGTCTCCTTGATAAGTTGAGTAAAACACGAATTCAAGTGTGGGAATGCAATTTTATCTTTGAAGCTAAAAACATGTTTTGGACCAAAATGTGGAGAGTTAAAAAGATAAAACACTAAAATTGAAGTGTGGAGGATATTTCACCAATCATTTTTTATGTTAAATAACCTGAGGCGGGTGAGAAAGAACTTCTAAAGGAACTAATCACATCATCCCGCACTCAACCATTGCTCGAGGAGATCACAAAAGTACACATTTCCTCTGATACACTCATGGGAGATCAAAATTTTTTGGAAGAATCCTGGAATAACATTGTTTAATATAACATGAAACATGATCTTCACATCCTTGAGGATGAAACATCAGAAACTTTCTACCTCTCTCTTGCTTTGGAAGATAATGAAGAAGATGCACCTACTGAGATTGAGTTCCCAATGGTCATTCCTGAAGAGATCAATTTCCAAGTTGACTTACTTGAAATGGGAAAGATTTTTGGATGGACCCCCTCGATGGAGATCTCCTCCTTGATACCTTGAAGGAATGGATGGAGAATGGGATGATTTGGGATGGAGGTGAGGGCCTCCTTTTATAGGCAGAATTCTGGATCCCAAAAGATTGCGCGTTCTTGACCCATTAAATTGCAGTTTCATGCGTGGACCCCTTCTTCAAAGTTGTTCAAATATATGTTTTCCATTCACCATCCAAATTTAAGCTATTTTGGACACCGGATGAAGGAGTTATGAATTTTTCATTGGCAGTTTCTGATTCTGGTCGAAGCTTCCAGGAAGGTTCCTCTAAAAGTATGTCATTCAATGGCCACCTTAATGACTTCAAAACTTCCACAAATTTATTTTAAATCCGGTCATATCTGTCCTCATGCTATCCCCGGTAGAAAAACCTTATTTTGATATGTGTAGGTTGAGTTTGGGTTCCTTTATAGTGGTGGGGTCCACATTGTCCGCCCGGAAAAATGTCCAACTTCAATGAATTTTTAGGCCCTTTAGATGGCCGAATCA
The DNA here is from genome assembly GCA_963277665.1 of Viscum album. Lineage (NCBI taxonomy): Eukaryota > Viridiplantae > Streptophyta > Magnoliopsida > Santalales > Viscaceae > Viscum > Viscum album. The sequence continues at coordinate 673,392,082 of OY728136.1, read as the reverse complement.
ACTCCTGGTCCAGAAGAAAAATTTGAACGAAATAAAATCATTATTCGAAAAAAAAATTAATCTCAAAATTTGGATTTATATTTTTCATGAAATGACTAAAATACCCTTGATGTAAAAATCTGTCTAAAATTCAGAATTATGTGTTTTTCACCATTTTGCTGAAAATACATCTTAAATCCAAAATTGATTCATATAAGCTCAAATTGATTATTCGGGATGATTAAAACAATTTAAATTCAAAAAAAATGTGTAAAATATTAGTTCTATCAATTATGTACTCAACTCCGACACCATCTATATTAATATTCTTAATAGGGAAATCCCAACATTTAGTATGAATTTTGATTCCCTTCCTTCAGCTAAGCATCGTCTCTAAAAAATGGTGCACACTGAGTTATATGATAATCCTCAAGAATATTGGGACAAAAATAAAAATACCTATAATGGTAAAATTTATAAAATACCATAAGGGGTTATCATAATTATTATGCTAGTTATGTTCATTTAAAATCTATTTCTCAAGGTTCCTACTAAAATTGATTATATACCAACTAAATAAACCTCGACTCTAGTAGCCCAGAACCGATGTTTACTTTATTACATTATTACAATATAAAAGGGGTTACACCATGCATGATCAATCATTTTAGTGTTCTTGGAAACTAAATACATACATGATTCTTATATTACATTGTAAATATAAAAACATAGCATAAGAAACATTATTTTATCCTTGAAATCATTCAAAGAATCCTTATTCATATCATGGGGAAAGGAAAAAAATAAAGGGTGAGATCAGATACTCAGTAAGGGTTATGTAAAACAAAATATATGATGAGAAAATAAGGAATAATAAATATGGAAAAGTGGGTAATAAAAACACATTCCATTCAATAAAAAAAATTGATTTAAAAGTACATCCATTGTTAATATCAATATACCAATCACATGGATAATAGAAACTAAATTATCAATAAATTAAATTCATGATTTTATATATTCATGATCTTACCATCAAGTTATCAACCAAGATATCATTAATCTTTCTATCAATGCATAGACCAGTACATTCTTAATAAATGGGTAGGTGTAAACTGGATACCCATCTAATATACCATACCAGTTGTTTTGTATCATGAGACCTGTTGATGCATTAAGGGGCTATATATAACCAGTACCCACCCTTCACTTACTTATTTTCAATTCATTCCTTATATATCGAATCAATAATATATTATATAATCAATGTGTCTTATAAATAAATAAATATATATTTTGAATCAATAATATGAAACATAAATATTTCCCTAGTAAATAAAATAACTTTCTTAATAATATTCCTTCAACTAACACCATATATTGAAATGGTATATGTTTAATACAACATTTTTTATTAGAAATTATACTGAATATATCTATAATACTAAAAATATGAAAATTTTCGAGAAATATAATGTCTAATGAATAATAGATAGTGATAGAGAACATGGTCATAAGAAATTTAATGATCTCAAGATAAGGTATAATCCATAAATCAGTAAACAATGATAGAAGATCATCAATTCATCAGAAATTAAGTTTTTGAAGTAAAGGAAAGTTGTTTGAGAATTAGAGAAGAAAATGGAAGTGAAATTTTAAAATAACTTCCCTTGAAAATTTTCTAACCTTTTTATAAAAATGAATTCATAAATAATTTCCAAAATTATTTTCAAACTTTTAGAAAATAATAACATTTTATTTTAATATAAAATATAAAAAATAAAAGAATAATGGAAAATGGTATTTTATTATAAAATCATTGAAACTTGTAAAATAATATAGATGGATAATAATGGTTATGGAGGTGGGAAAATTTTTTCATGCCATATATGTTAAAAAATATTCCCTTCACACTTTTGTAAAAAAGGACAAAAAATCCCATTCAGAAAACATAAAAAATATTCCTTTATAAATATTTGAAAAAAATAAAATATGGTTTAAAATGACTCTACACAGTCAATGGAAAGTATAAAATAGCATTATTTAAACATTTTAGACAATATTTATAGGAAGAAAAACTTTCTTGATCTAAAATAAGAAATAAGTTTGATTTTTCTTAAAAAAAACTTCCAGTGTTTGAGTACCAAATAGAGAAATATTGGAAGAAAACATTTAAACCCTATAAATTATTATAGGATAAGAAAATATATGGGTATTAAGAGTTTTGGATCTTATAATTTTCTAAAGGAAATTTTGAACATAAAAAATTTCGAAATAAACTGATATTGTGACAAACATTTCTTACCTTGGGTCTCCACTTATTCATGATTGTTTGATCCTCCCGCATAATGAATTTAAATTTATTAAATACTTTCTTAAAAAAAATTAATCTAAAATTCATTTTTTAAATTAATTTTATAATTATTTTAAGTTTATTTATTTAATAATTCTTGTATATGTTGACCACTTAAGGTTTATAACAGACCAACCCAGGTTAACCAAACCATACACCCAAGCCGATCGTCACATGGTGAGGTAAATAAAGAAAATATAAAAAGTATCAAATATAAATCAATCAAGACATAAAACTAGATTAATATGGGAATAAAAAGATACAAATCTATCCATACAATCCAAGATAAACTGGTTAAACCTAAAATCATGAATAAAGAAATACTAATAAGTCTCTATGTGACCAATATTCATCTCTAAACCAACCCAAACCAAATAAAAAAGACCAAAGGAGAAGCCTACATGCTACAAAATGCCTTTCCATTTACCTGTATCCTACAATACAGCATCTACAACCACCCAAGGTAAAAAATAGGATGTGATCGAAAATCCTAGTAGGACACCACCATAGTGTCAACACAAGGTCTAATAAAAATAATGTAAAAGTTCTATCTTTTAATACAAAAAGAGTTTTACAAATCATTTTCATAAATACAATTCATTTATAAATAATTTTCCCTTTGGTTTTATAAAATACTTTCATATTTTCAAACCAAAAATATGAAAAGTATAAATGATAAAATATAAAATCATATCCATGCATCAAGAGGTAAGTAAACACATATCCATGAAATAATCTATCATGCAAAACTATGTGATACAACCTCATATAAAAACCTATGAGCAATGATCCATGATAAATATAATAATTCTATAAATAACCATAAATCATAAAACATATCACATTGGGACCTAACCTATAGGAAAATATGTACTAAACATTGAAGATTCAAAACCATCATAACTTTGGATCCAACCAATATTGAGTTCTTCCATAGTCCATCGATATCCAAAAGTTTACCTCCTAGTGGTTCCACACACACTAAGGCTAACCATGTATATTTATCGACTCACCCAAGGATTCCAATGTTATAATTTTTAAAATACATTTCAAATCCATTCTCATAATTTTAAAAAACATTTTCAAAGCCAATCCAATCCCCTTTGATGTTTGAAAATCCATTTCCAAATCAAGAAAATCCATTTTCAGAGAAAATCCTTTTTTGAAAACATTTTAATTTCCAAGAAAACCTTTATAAACACTTATCACATAAATTATATGAAAAAACCAATGGAATTTACCAATAATAGAAATAAATTCATTGCATTGAACCATTTTATAGAAACACCTACCTTAAAATGGTATAAACCTAACTACCTTCGATAATGGTGTTTGGAAACCCCAAGATCGGCCTTCAAAAGACAAGGTGTAATAAGTAACTATAAAGTAATTATAGAAAACACTATTTGATCACAAATATGAAACCTAATTGTAGAAAAAATAATAGTCGTGACTAAAGGAAAGAAGAACCGAAAGGAACACTTACTCAGAGAAATTCACAAGAGCCACAACAATGATCAATCACCAAATGAAATGATATAGAAGGGAGAGAACTACCCAAAATAACCTTGGGTGAACTATGGGTATAGAGAGGTAAGGATTTGTATAGAATAAAATGAAAATAATCTATTCACCACCCTAAAAACTACAAATTGTGATGTTTACATGGAGTGAACTCCTAATACAAATCATATAATCCATAAAGGTTGGAATCATTATAAAACACATTATCTTTTTATTAAAACATGATTTTCAACCATTAAATGTTATGAACCTATTACATAGCATGTAAACCCATCAGGATATGTAAAAAAATCATGGAATCTACCTGGTGAAGATTACACAATTTTTAATCCCTTTACACGGCGTGTAATCACCCAGCAAATAGCAAATAGGCCAGTTTTTAGCAAAAAACACACAAACACCTGGGACGTCCTCCAAACTTGTGGAGAACCTCTAAAATCTATAAAAAAAATTATAAATAGAATAAAATAATTCAAATAAACATAAATTTTTAATATTTAGGTCATTTTACCTATAAAATGGTTTATATCTCTAATAAGCCTACAGACACACCCAAACAAGGATGATAAACAAAGAATAAACAAGGGAGTACCTATAAAGTGTAATATGGTGTTAAAATCTCACCACCATAAATGATTTATACCCCCATAAATCCATTAGATACCTATACTCACAAAAATTTAAGGCCAATTATGCATTATCAACAATTTCATCTCCCACATCCCATAGTTATCTCGTCTGCACTACCAAAAAACCTAGACTAGAGGAATAATTTTACCATGTAGTACCTTCCCTCGACAATCCATAATCTAAACTATCTTCTCAACTAAAGTAGTTTCGGTCCCAAAATTAACATCCTCTCATCCAATAACATTGTAAGGATCCATTATATACCTCCTCATCTAAGAAATGTGAAACGTTTCATGGATAGATGTCAAACTAGATGGTAATTACAACTAATAGGTCACCTTTATTATTCATCTAATGACCTCAAAGGGGCTCAAAAATATTAGTTCCAACTTACCCTTCTTTCCCAACAGATTATTCCCTGAGCAAGGTGAAAATATCATAAAAACATGATCACTAACTTCAAACTTCATAATCCAACAATGAAGGTTTGCATAAGATTTATGAAGACTTGGTGATGTGATCAATCTCCTATGAATCAATTGCACCATCTCCTTTGTAACTTAAACAAGACTCAACCCAACAAAGGAACACTCTCCCAAACCTTCTAAACACATGGGAGATCTACATGGAAACCCATAAAAATCCTCAAATATTTCCATCCTAATCGAGGCCTGATAACTATTTTTATAGTCAAACTTGACCAGAGACAAATGTTTTTTCCAAGATCCTCCAAAATCAAGCACGCAAGCCCAAAGCATATCCTCAAGAACCTAGATTGTCCTATCTATATGTCCATATATCTGTGGATGATAATCCATGCTCAATATAATCTAATAACGAATCACCTCTTGCAAACATTTCCATAACCTGTACATGAACCTCATATATCTATCATATACAACTAAATAGGGAACCCTGTTAAGTATAAAAATCCCTTAAACATACACATCCCCAAGATTTCCTACTTTCATTGTCTCCTTTGTAGGGAATAAATGCATAGATTTCATGATTTGATCAATGATCACACAAATTTCATCCTTCCCACTAGGATTCTATTGAAAACCAATAATGAAATCCATAGAAATATCATCTCACTTACATACTAGAATGGGTAAGGTTTTTAAAAAACTAGGAGTTATATGGTGTTTTTCCTTAATTATTTAATAAGTAAGACACCATGATAAAAAAAATCCTCAATCAACCACCACATCCCCTACCACCAATACTAGTGTCTCATGTCATAATACATCTTGGTAGCCCCAGGGTTCACAAATGAACAAGAGTGGTTTCCTCTATCTAACAACTCCTTACTCAGAGAAAATGGAACAACCATCCTAATATGGAAGCAAAAAATCACCACTAGGAGATAGAGACCACTCACCTAAGGTCTTCCCAACATAAATAATTCCACTAAATAGTTGTCACTTGGTATCTGTCACCTACTTAAGCCAAACTCACTCATCAAAATATGTGTCATATTTCTTCGAAGACAAGAACACCATTCCACCAACCTCTTCCACTCCCAATCCCATATTAGCAAACAAAATCATCAGATACCATGGCTCAATCGATTCAATCATAGATTTTTTAGGTAATTTTATGCGTAATTCATTGGAAACCACATTTCATTTCTCAAGAGTGTATGAAATATCAAAATCAAAAGTCTAAAGATACTCTACCCAGCATATCTATCACAAGTTCATTTCTTTCTAAGTAAAAATATATTTCAGGCTCTTATGATTAGAATACACTGTAAACTGCTCCCCAAAGAGGTAGTGTCACCACATTTTGAGTGCATGCATAACTATTGATAACTCAAGAATGTGGGTAGGGTATTTCTTATCATGAGTTAATAATTAGTGTCATCTATAGCCCACCACTTGTTTCCCTTACATCAAGACACATCCCAAACCAATAACAAAATCATCGAAAAAATATCATAACCCAAACCCGATTTCATAAGAATAAAAAAATTTGATGAATTAAAACTCATATTTAACTCCTCAAAATATCTCTGATAGTTTTTGTTCCACTCAAAATTTACACCCTTATGGGTTAAATTGGTAATTAAAGATGACATCTTAGAGAAATATTGAACAAACTGTCTATAGTAATCATCCAAACCCAAGAATATTCATATATCAAAAAAATTATGGGATACTCCCAAGACATAACAGCCTACATATTTTCAATATCCAATGATACACCCCTATCAGATATCACATGGCCTTGAAATTTCACTTCTTAGGTCAAAAACACACAATTGGAAATCATATCATATAGATGATATTCCTTCAAGGTTCAAAGAATGATATTAAAATGGTCAATGTGTTTCTTATCTGACTTGTATTACACCAAAATATCATCCATGAACACAATAATAAAAGATTCCAAGAACCAATGAAAAATCCAGTTCATCAAATCTAAACACTGTAGGAGCATTAGTCAGACCTAATGGCATAAACAGAAACTCAAAATGACCATATCATCTCCTGAACATTGTCTTAGGTATATCCTCTTCTTGGACCCTCAACTGGCGCTACCCTGACCATAGGTCAATCTTTTAAAACCAACATTCCCCTATAAGCTGGTCAAAAATATTAAAAACCCTAGGAAAAGTATATTTATTCTTAATTATCACCCAATTTAAATTTTTATAGTCAATAAAAATTATAAGGCTCTCATCTTCCTTCTTAATGAAGATGACAGGCAAATCCCACAATGACATGCTAGGATGAATAAATACTTTATCCTCTAGTTCCTCAATATAGATCTTAAATTCCACCAACTCAATAGGTTCTATTCGATAATATAGCATAGAAATGGGAATCATACCAGGGATTAGGTCAATAGAAAACTTGACCTCTCTTTTTGGAGATAAACTAGAAAAATCATCCTAAATGACCTCAAGGTATGCACTCACCACTAAAGGAATTCAACCACCCAAACAAGGTTCAACTTTATCAATAAAAATATCTAAAAAATTACATGTGATCGCATTATAATAAGGAACAACAGGCCCTTACCTTCCCAATATAGATTCCTACTCACCCTAAAAACCATGAGTGACCCCATCGGTAGATAAGAACTATAACTAACGGTGATAACAGTCTATCTAGGCCTTAAAACTGATCATTCAATCCATACTGATAATAAAGTAAAATATTTTAAGATATATCACCAAGAAGTCCTATTCTACATTAAAGTTGGTTATCACCACCTAACACATGGGACACTTCAAACCTTGTTCGGACCTCCTTCCTGAAGGCCTAGAAAGATCCAATAAGTACAGCATAATCTATGAGCATAAACCCAACACATCAACTAACATTTATGATATAAAAGAATGATTAGAACTTGTATCAAAAAAAATATCACCATAGAAGATGAAATAAACATTGTAAATCTAATAGTATTTATCCCTACTTCATATTCCTATTATAAATACTTAGTCACGTAAATATGTTCATTCTTAGCCACATAAAAATACCCCTTGGCATAAGTATTTGACCCACCACCCTTGGAAGCATTGGTAAAAACCTGAAAACCCTTGGTGAGAGTGGATCCTGTCTTATTGTCCTGGTACATCCTTTTATAGAAATGATTTAGATGGTCTGATAATCCACAATGATGATAAGTCTTAGGAGCATCCATGTAGTTAGGTTTGGTATTACCTAACTGCCCACACTGATAGGAAAAACCTATTGTTATCTTAATGAATCCCCTGAAATTGTTCCTAAATATAACTTTCCACCATTAAGTTTCTTTTTATGGCTTGAAGATACTCCATGCATAACAGCTATACCAACTAAATCTCCTCCCAACCTATAATCCCAGCTATTTCTACCTCATCCAAATACACTTTGTTAACTACCTCCACAAAGGTCGGAAGGCACATGAGAATCAACATCAACCTAATATCAGGCCTCAGTCCCAACTCAATCCTTTTAACCTTAAAGTACTCATTAGTGAAAATCTTTGGTTCCAAGTGTACCAACTCAGAAAAACCAAAATAGTATGATCCCACTACTCCAATTCTAGAAAGTATGGATTCTTTCTGTATGTAACATCTCAGGGTAAAACTGCGGGTTAAATATTTTCTTAAAATAATCCTAGGTAAGTTTATAATAAAACTTATCTTTTAAAATAGTGTTCCACCATCTCCTTCCTGACCCATCGAGCATGTACATAGAAAACCCCACCTTCAAGTCTTCAAGAGTATTCAAGAAATTAAATATCCTTTAAATCTTCTCAAGCCACTCATTAGATTCTTATAGTCCTCTGTTACCAAGGAATATGGGTGGATGATTCTTAGTAAACTCAGAGCCATGATCCACCACACATCATGGGTTCCCAACACCCACTTGACCTAGAGCTTGAATAGTGTAGATTACAGCTTCTACCAAAGAAGGGTCTACTGGAGGATTCACCTGCGGAACCTATCTCACAGCTTCCTTTCTCGAATTTGGAAGATCTATTCTAAGAATCATTATCTAATAAACATAATACAATAACCAATCAGATCATGAGAACATTCTGGAAATATTAGGATCACTTTCAGAATTCAAACCAATTCTTTAAAACAATAATAATTTAAAGTAATCAAGAATTATTATCAACGAAAGACATTTCCAAAAAGGAATAGGTTAATTTAAATAAACTTTCTATACATTTCATTCAAATGACCCCAAACCCAAAGTCTCAAACCCAGTAAAAGACCCTGACCAACCATGGTAGCTCAGGTTCAGTCATAGAAGTGAGCTAACTAGGCCCCTTTTTCACACTTACTATCAGAATTATGATGGTCCTAACTCATGTCTACCCAATAAATAGAACCAAACTCAGGAACTTTTAACACACTTTAGGTTGAGTCTTCCTTTTGATAATAAATTTTAATTGACCAAATCAGGTCAACCAAACCATACACTTGAGCTGTTCATCACATAGTGAGGTGAAGTAAGAAAATGGAAATAGTATTTAATATAAACAAATAAATACATACATCCAAAGTACTAGTGAAAGAAAAAGATATAACCAGATCCATAAAATCCAATCCAAACTATCTAAACTTGAAAGTATCAATAAATCATGACCAACAAGACTCTGTGTGACCAATATTCATGTCACATACATAGATTTTTTAAATTTATTTTTATTTTAATTTCCATTAATGCTTTGTTTTGGGGGTTTCCAATGGTTTTATGGAGAACAGATGAGTTTTCATGAATTGACCCAAACCGTGAGCCCAATTCCAGATTTAAAAATAAATTTTTTTTCTTTTATAAATTTTTCATTTTTTAATATTTTTCACTCATTCCAACTTCTAAATGTCCTCCCCTGATATATTAACACTAAAATTAAAAAATTTAGCCTTTAGAAATCATTAATCAAGGTTTATTTTGGTTTTTATTTAAGGTATTGGGTCTGCCTGGAAGCCCATATCCAGTTTTAAAAATTAATATTATTTATTTAATAACTTATTCAATATTATCTATTTTTCAGTGATTCCAAGTCTCACACGATACCATTACACCCAGACGCGCCCCCATCCTCTTCCCCCCCCCCTTTTTGGATCTCTTAGAAATCACAATTTAGGGACGAACTTCTTAGGGTTTCTAAAATCAGCGAGATTTGAGGAGGTAAGTTCATTCTTTTATTACTCTATCAATTATTACTCTTTTCCCTCCATTCTAGTTCCTAAATGACCTCATAATTATTTTTCGAACAAACCCTGAATTTTGGCAGTTTTCAATTTTATCTACAATTTTTTTGGGGAGATTCATTAAATATTTCTCAAGTAAGTTATTCCATTTCTTTCTTCTTTCATTTTTCTTAGGGTTTCATTCAATGTGCTTAGGGTTTATTCCCTTATACATGAAGTCCCAAATTTCCATAGGATAAGGTGTCAAACCTAAGGTTTAACCTTGGATTTTCTTGGTCTAATTTTCTATTTTTAGGTTTGATCTACCCTTCTTGACGTGCGGCGGTGGTGCGTTTGTGTTTTCACACAAAGGATTCAAGGGTTTCATTTGATTTGGTAGGTGATTCCAATGTTGATGAAATATTTGTGTATTATCATGCTGTATTTATCATATTTTCAGGTTTATATCATTTTATTATTTCTGCAAAAATTGGTTCTAATGATGTTTCTATTGCAATTGAATTTTAAATGCCAATTTGGTGTGAAATTGGGGGTTTTCCAAAGAAATGTTTTATTTGTTTATTTGGGGATGCCCTATAAATACTTAGTTGTTTTTATTGACCTGTAATAAGGCTTAAAATACTTTTTATAATGTTTATACATTTTGGTTATTACCGCAAAAATGGGTTTTAATTGTGTTTGTAAAGAAAGTAAAGTTTTGGTTCCACTTTTGTGTGAAAATGAAGGTTTTACAAAGTTATCACTTCTTGTTTAACATAGGGATGCCCAAAAATTGATTTGTTGTTTTAATTGAAATTTATTGGGATTACTTTACTATTTTGGTAACTTACAAGTGTTAACATAGTGTACAAGTGGGTTTCTTAAGGGGTTTTGTGTGCAAAACAACACGGGATTTTGAGAAATTGTTCTATTCAAATTCAAAGTGTTTGTTGTGTGTTTTAAGTGGTATAAAATGAGATAGCTAATTTATTTTGTGTATGTGACCATTAGTGGTGTTTTACATTAAAATGTATATGTGTTAAATGATGAAATTGTTTGAACACAAAGGGGGAAGCCCGGGTACCTAGGTGGGGCAGATGTGTACTAGTACGGCTAGTGGACCGGATGGGTTTTGTCCATGTTTCACCTAGCATTTGGATAACGAAAACTCTAACTAAACTATGTGGATGATGATTGGTGACCACTAGGTTATGTGTATATTCCCTACTAGTGGATCGTTCATGAGAACAGATTTTACTATGGTTACATTACACCGAGGTACGTGGTACATGGGGCCCGAGACTATCTAGTGCCTAGGGGTGTTCCTGATTTTGTTGCTCATTGGATTTGTGGTATTTGCCCTTGTATTTGGGTGTCTTTGGAATTATATTGAAGTATATAACATGCCTATTTAAATGTGTTCACATTCTGAAAGTTTTATCTTGAAAAATGTTTTCAATTTAAAGTTCATTTCTTGGAATTTGTCACCGCTTTTCATTGCATATTAAAACTGCTTGCTTTTTCACCTTGTATTGCATGCACCTTGGAATCATTGGGTGGTATACTATTGGTCTTAGTATCACACCATACTTACACCCCTTGTGTGTAAGTAGACTTTATTATTTTTGACTCAGGTAAAGGAAAGGCCAAGGGTGATGGCGGTTCTGGGTGTTAGTCCCCATCGCTGTGGCAGAGTTGTGGAGACAACTTGCGGGTGATGACCCCCCTATCGTGTGGAGTCCGTGGGGATGTATTTATGTTGTCATTTTTTGTATTTGGACCTCTTTTATTTTATTTAATCCAATGTATTCAGTTTTGGTTTTTTTTTATTAAGACTTGTTTGGCTATAAATTTCAGAATTTATATTATGGATTGTTTTTAAGGTTTTATGCTTTCATATTCAGGTAAATTGTTCCCAAACCGAGATAAATGATACCTGGGAAATTGTGCCAGACCGTGGGGATAGGGAACTCCCTTCGGGCCTTGTCACGGGCTGGGTTTGGTGCCATTTTTGGTGGCGACCAGATTTGGTTCGTGACAAAATGGTATCAAAGGAGGTTCAGGTTAACTCTTTGGGTCATGTTATTTAGGGAAGAGTCAGGATAGTATAGAGTTAGGATTTTAGGGACTTGGTATTCTAGTTATGGGTAGTGTGCCTGATCACCACACCTCATGATAGTATTAAAGTTTCCTGGGGAATTCAGGATTTATCTAAGTCTTTTGGTTTTCTTGGTTTGATGATTGTTAGGGGAAATGAAAAGAGAGTTGGGTTAATGGTCTTAGTGAGCTCACAAGGCCTAGAAATCCATGTGGAGCTGAGGATCTTCCCTAGAACACTCTCTGTGACTGTGAAGTGATTGGATTATGGTCACCAACCATATTTCCAAGTCACCCACTGAAACTAGTTTCCTCTCGCATTTTCTTGTGTTCTTTAGTTTTGAAATCTTGGAACTTTGGTTTTAAAGTGACTTGGTTTTAAGAAGCGTAAAGTTTTTTTGAAATGATTTTCAAATAATGAGGGAATGGTTTTATTAATGAAATGGTGGAACTGAATTTTCAGAATTTTTTTGAAATGGAAAATGGTGTGCTTACACCTCTTTTGAAATCAGGAACTATATTGATGTTGGTTTTGGAAAGTGTTTCCGATAGAGTTTTCTAAACAATCAAAGGGTGTTTTAATGGGATGAGATGTTTTGAAATTGATGTGAATATCTTGAAATTGAGTTCTTGTATAATTTTTTGTGTCTTTCTGAAAATTATAGTAATATTTGAATTGGGATTTGGATCTCCTGGTTAGCATTTTTGAGAAAAAGGATGTGTTGGTTGACCGTTTTGGTTTTGAAATGTGGAAAGAATCTTTGTTTTAACCTTTGGTATTTCTGTGAGTAACCACATGCATGGGGTTATATGGGATTATGGATGGTTGATGGCATAACTTGATGAGTGTCGGGACGGATATGAAGAGGGTGCCCGGTGTGGCACAAAAACATGCATGTGTGGGGCCCATGGGGTACCATTGGTGGATATGCTTACTGCTAAACCGTTTGTTTTCAAAGAAATAGTTTTAAAGAAAAACATGATTTCTTTATGAATAGTTTGGTATAGTTTTTATTGTGGGTTTTTGATAATGTTGATGATGTGGGATATTTTGAGTCCAAGAACCCCTCCTGTTTGAACAGTGTTTTGGGTTTGTGTTTGGTCAGTAAGCTGTGTTGTAAGGATGGTTAGTGGTCTCTTTTGAAAAATGTTTTGGGATGCCTTTGCAGTGGTTCCCTTCATGTGTTTGAAAAATGTTTTGGTATTGTGGTATATATTGACCAATGGACCATATTTGTTGGGTCCTTTGGTTCAATCGTTGGATAAGGTATGCCCCATTAAGGGTTAGTGCACAACTGAAGTGCAACCCGAATTGTTTTGCCTTTTGAAGACCCTCCAGTTGATCAATATAAGGAATATTTTTCTTGAGATTTTTAGATTGAGTCTACAACCTTTCCTTTATTTGATTTTTAGATCCTCTTGTAATGAGAGAGTGCTCATGGAAGGTTGAAAGAGACCTTAGTTTCTTAAGTTTCCTGATACGTCGAAGGTGGATGTGGTCTAGGGTTGTTAGTGTGGATGAGTGTCTCGATGGTGTCTAAGAGGACCTTTGGGTTCTTCGAAGTTTCTTTGATGCATGAATTCATGTTAAACCACCAGTGTGGGAAATATGGTCACGATAGGATATTGTGGCCACTTTCTAGAATTGTGTGTTGTTTGGGGATGTTGTATAAGGTCCCTCTCCATGCATTGTTTATATCAGTCGTAATGGTCATGTTTGGTGATTCCTTATGATGTCATGTGCTCGATTGACCGTATAGGTGAATGTCATGAAATCCTATGAATCCCTGTTATATTGGGCGAATGTAACCTTTGGAAAAACTTCAAAATCTTCCATTTTAGAGGAAGGTGAGTGTAGGTGTTCTTTACTTCTATTGTTTATCACCTAAAGAAACAAGGTGTGATGTGTGTGCATCTTCTTATCCCTTGTTTCAGTGAAATATTGGGATCGGGTAAAGTGAGTTTGGAATGTGTTATGTTTGTAAAACTTATCTGGGATTGTGGTGTAGTTGTTAGTGGCACCAAAAGAAGAATTCCCATTCAGTGGGTTTCCAAATACTAAATGCAAGGCTGAATATGCTTCAATCATTTGATCTCCAGCCATAGGTCCCGGAGAGAAGATGGCTCTTAGTCAGGGGAAATCACAGGGTCATTTAAACCCTTTTACAAAGTCCTATCCTAAATATGAAAGATAGAAAGAGTTTAAACCTCTAGTATCATCATCCTTCTTCTGTTGTTCACATTTAGTGGAAATAGGTGGAGGGCATTGTACCTATTTCATCACCCAATGTCATTCTCTCCCCCTTTGGTTTTCATTGAGTCTTTGGATAATGGTTGGAAGTTTGGCTAGACTGGTTGAGAACACGGTTTTCACTTGGTTAATAGTGACCATTCCCCAGAAAACCATGTGGATAGAAGGATCCACACTGTTATCGCATGGTTTCCCAAATCGTTCAGACTAACCATGTGACCTTTCCAACTCTTCAAATTTTGGTGTCTTTCTGTACTGGCCCATGCTAGAAGGTTAAGATGGTTGGTTCTTATGGTGGGGAGACCCACTATGAGTCTTATATAAGTTCTTTCGTAAAGTTATGATGGAATTATACCCATTATACTGGGGATTCTGTTCATTCCTTTCCCTATTAGTGTCCTGATTCTCTCTCGGGAAAAAAAATTATTGGTTGTCTCTTATGGTGGGGAGCGTATTTGTGTCCCCCCGTACTAGTAACTTAGATTTATCCATGGTCTTGGCTTGGTGTAGATAGTCTCATTAGGAGATATCTAGCTACCAACATCTTCCTTGAGTAATTGTTGGGACTGGAGAGCGCCCAATGGTTTATTTAAAGTAAGGTAAGTGTAACCTTGTTCAAAGTTGTTGTTCGTTTGGGTGAATTGCTTGAGTATTGTTCAGATTGTGTTTGAGGAGTTTTCATTTGGGATAAAGCCTGAATGTGCTTGATGGTTTCAGAAAAGTGGTGTAAGTTTGGTTTGTGATATTATTCCTTCCTTCATTGATCACTGGAGGTGTTTTGGCCATTGGGGGAGAAACCTAGCAAGGGAGTACTTCTTGGTTTCTCAGTTGGGTTTGGTTGTTGCTTTGACCTTGCTGTAACTTTCCAAGGCAGAAAGTTTTCATGGTGGGGAGAATTTTTACATACATAGATTATTTTAAATGTATTTTTATTTTAATTTCCATTAATGCTTTTTTTTGGGGGTTTCCAATGGTTTTATGGAGAATAGGTGAGTTTTCATGAATTGGGCCAAACCGTGAGCCCAATTCCAGATTTAACAATAAATTTTGTTTCTTTTATAAATTTTTCATTTTTTTAATATTTTTCACTCATTACAACTCATAAATTTCCTCCCTTGATATATTAACACTAAAATTATAATTTGGAGCCTTTAGAAATCCATAACCAAGGTTTATTTTGGTTTTTATTTAAGGGATTGGGCCTGCCCGAAAGCCCATATCCATTTTTAAAAATTAATATTATTTATTTAATAAATTATTAAATATTATGTATTTTTCGGTGATTCCAAGTCTCACATGAGAACATTACACCCATCCACATCCCCAGCCTCTTTCCCCACTTTTTGGAGCTCTTATAAATCGCTAGTTAGGGACGAACTTCTTAGGGTTTCTAAAATAGGCCAGATTTGAGGAGGTAAGTTCATTCTTTCATAACTCTCTCAATTCTTACTCTTTTCCCTCCATTCTAGTTCCTCAATTACCTCATAATTCTTTTTCTAACAACCCCTGAATTTTGGACATTTTCATTTTTATCTACTGGTGTTTTGGGGATATTCATTCAATATTTCTCAAGTAAGTTAGTACATTTCTTTCTTCTTTCATTTTTCTTAGGGTTTCATTCAATGTGCTTAGGTTTTATTCCCTTATACATGAAGTCCCAAATTTCCATAGAATAGGGTGTAAAACCTAAGGTTTAACCTTGGTTTTTCTTGGTCCAATTTTCTATTTTTAGGTTTGATCTACCCTTCTTGAGGTGCGGCGGTGGTGCGTTTGTGTTTTCGCACAAAGGATTCAAGGGTTTCATTTGATTTGGTAGGTGATTCCAATGTTGATGAAATCTTTGTGTATTATCATGTTGTATTTATCATATTTTCAGGTTTATATCATTTTATTATTGCTGAAAAAATTGGTTCTAATGATGTTTCTATTGCAATTGAATTTTAAATGCCAATTTGGTGTGAAATTGGGGGTTTTCCAAAGAAATGTTTTATTTGTTTATTTGGGGATGCCTTATAAATACTTAGTTGTTTTTATTGAACGGTAATAAGGCTTAAAATACTGTTTATAATGTTTATCCCTTTTGGTTATTGCTGCAAAAATGGGTTTTAATTATGTTTGTAAAGAAAGTGAAGTTTTGGTTCAACTTTTGTGTGAAAATGAAGGTTTTACAAAGTTATCACTTCTTGTTTAACATGGGGATGATAAAAAATTGATTTGTTGTTTTAATTGAAATTTATTGGGATGCCTTTACTGTTTTGGTAACTTACAAGTGTGAACATATTGTACAAGTGGGTTTCTTAAGGGGTTTTGTGTGCAAAACAACAAGGGATTTTGAGAAATTGTTTTATTCAAATTCAAAGTGTATGTTGTGTGTTTTAAGTGGTATAAAATGTGATAGATACTTTATTTGGTGTATGTGACCAGTAGTGGTGTTTTACATTAAAATGGATATGTGTTAAATGCTGAAATTTTTTGAGCACAAAGGGGGAAGTCTAGGTACCTAGGTGGGGCGGATGTGTACTAGTACGGCTAGTGGACCGGATGGGTTTTGTCCATGTTTCACCTAGCATTTGGATAACGAAAACTATAACTAAACTATGTGGATGATGATTGGGGACCACTAGGTTATGGGTATGTTCCCTACTAGTGGCTTGTGCATGAGAACGGATTTTACTATGGTTACATTACACCGAGGTACGAGGTACATGGGGCCCGAGACTATCTAGTGCCTAGGGGTGTTCCCGATTTTGTTGCTCATTGGATTTGTGGTATTTTCCCTTGAATTTGGGTGTCTTTGGAATTATATTTAATTAGATAACATGCCTATTTAAATGTGTTCACATTCTTAAAGTTTTATCTTGAAAAATGTTTTCAATTTAAAGTTGCATTTCTTGGAATTTGCCACCGCTTTTCATTGCATATTAAAACTGCTTGCTTTTTCACCTTGTATTGCATGCACCTTGGAATAATTGGGTGGTATCCTATTGGTCTTAGGATCACACACTACTTAAACCCCTTGGGTGTAATTAAACTTTAATATTTTTGACTCGGGTAAAGGAAAGGCCAAGGGTGATGGCGGTTCTGGGTGTTAGTCCCCATCGTTGTGGCAGAGTTGTGGAGACGACTTGCAGGTGATGACCCCCTGTCGTGTGGAGTCCTTGGAGATGTCTTTATGTTTTCATTTTTTGTATTTGGACCTATTTTATTGTATTTAATCCAATTTATTCAGTTCTGGTTTTTTTATTAAGACTTGTTTGGCTATAAATTTCAGAATTTATATTATGGATTGTTTTTAAGGTTTTATGCTTTCATGTTCGGGTAAATCATTCCCAAACCAAGATAAATGATACCCGGGAACTTGTGAAAGCCCGTGGGGATAGGTAACGCCCTTAGGGTATTGTCACTGGCTGGGTTTGGTTCCGTTTTTGGTGGCATCCAGATTCGTTTCGTGACAATTCACATCTAAACCAACCTATACCAAATGAAAATACCAAAAGAGAAGATTAAATGCTAAAATATTCCCTTCCCTTTATCTATATCCTACAATAAAACATCTACAATCTCCCAAGGGAAAAAGTAAGGTGTGAGCACAAATACCAGTATAATACCACCAAATTTTCTATACAAGTTCTATTAACAAGAATTCAATAGTTATAGATTTTAAAAAAATAGTTTTATAAATAATTTTCATAAATAAAATTCATTTTTAAATCATTTTCCCTTTGGTTTTCATAAAATCAATTCATATTCTCAAACCATAAATATAACAAGTGGTAGTGATAAAACAAAAGTATATCTATGAATCAAGAGTTAATTAAGTAAATAGATATCCATGAAATAACCTATCATGTGAATCTATGTGATATAACCTCATATAAAAACTTGTGAGAAACAATCCATGAAAAAAACAATCACGTGATAAATAATTGTAAATGAAAAAGCACATTAATTAGGCCCTAGAATATGGTAAAATATATACTAGACACTCAAGAGACTAACCAATTATAACTTTGGATCCAACCAATTTCAAGACTTTCCATAATCCATCGATATTCAAAAGGTTACCTCCTAGTGGTTTCATACACACTAAGGATACCCATGTCCCTTTCCTAACACACCAAAGGTTCCAAATGTGATAATTATAAAAATACACTTCAAAACCATGCTCACAATTTTATAAAACATTTTCAAATCCAATATAATTCACTTTTGTTTTTGAAAATCCATTTCAAAATCAAGAAAAATCTATTTTCAAATAAAAAACCTTTTTAAAAACATTTTCCTTTCCAAGAAAACTTTTATAACCACATATCACATAAATTATATGAACAACCAAAATGAATTTACCAATAACAATAAGAAATTTATTACATTAACCCATTGTATAGAAACACATACCTCAAAATAGTATAAACTTATCTACCTTCGATAATGATGTTTGGAAACCATAAGATCAGCCTTTAAAAGATAAGATGTGATAAGAAACTGAAAAGGATTTATAGAAAACACTATCCAATAATAAATTTGAAACATAAACATAGACAAAAAAATATCAATGACTGAATTAAATAACAACCATAAGAAATGATTACTCATAGAACTACATCGGAGCTACAACAACGATTAATTTCCAAAGGAAACGATCTGAAAGGGAGGGAACCACCCAAAATCACCTAGGGTGAGCTTTGGGTCAAGAGAGGTAAGAATTTAGGAAAAATGAAATCAAAATAATTTGTGAACCACCCTAAAAACCAAAACTCGTGATACTTACATGGATTGTAATCTCATTACATGTCGTGTAATCTATGAAGGATGGAATTACAGGAAAATTCATTGCCTTTTTATTAAAACCTAATCATTGAATATTACACATCATTAACATATTACATTGAGTGTAAACCCCTCACACTATTTATCGGGTTCCTTACATCTTCTCAGTGAACATTACATGGTGTATAATCCATTTACACAGTGTGTAATAACCTAGCAGAAATAAAATAGACCAATTTTCAACAAAAAAACACCCAAACACCTGGGACATCCTCTGAACTTGGGGATAACCCCTTAAATCCATAAACACATTTATACCCAAAATACATTAATTCATATAAATATACATTCCTAAAATGCAGTTCATTTTCCCTAGAATATAATCTTCATCCCTAAGAATCCCAAAAGCACTCCCAAACAAGGATGATAAACAAAGCATAAACAAGGGAATTCTTGTAAAGCATAACAGGGTGTTACAAGGTTGTTCAGTCAATTTATTTAAAATTACTTTGGTATATTGACCATGGTTAAAGTTTTTATAAAATTATTACATCATATATATATATTTGATAATTTTATAAATATAATTTATATTCACTATATAAAATTTTATAATCATCTATTCATGGTTGTAATAGAAAAATGAATCACATCTCTTCATGGAGGTGATAGTCCACACATACGCACGATTGACGTTATCATTTTAAAATGGATGTAAGTTTAATAAGGTATATGATATATTATATTTAAATAATAATAAGTATATCATAAATGTCTTATATATTTACTAATTACATCTTTATACCCATCCAATAAAATCGGTGTTGAAAAATGAATTGCACTGCTATTTGGAGATGGTAGGTCGTGCATGCGCATGAGCGATGTTTTCATTTTCCATAGAATGGAAAGGAGAAAGAAAATGGATGTACTATTAAAATAGAAAAGATATAATTATAGTTAATATATTTATTTAATAATTTTGGTGTGGTTATTGGTGATTTTTAGGAGTTTTAAAAATAAAGGAACTTGAAAAACCTCAATAAGAGAATATACCTCTTCTTTTGGTAACCACCTTTGTCTTACACCTTAAGACTTATTAAAGTGGTATTTTGGTGAGACCAGGACCTATAGGTCAAGAAAAATAAATTTTATAAGTTATTTTGGTGCTTATTAGTTAATATAAGTTTCTTAAGTAGTGTAGAAAATAGAGGATAGGGGGTTCCCTTTTACAAGTGAGGTGCATGGAAAACTTGTAATTACATAAAACTTTATTATATAATATATGTATTACTAAAGTAAAGTGGAAAAAAATTAGTATATATTTAAATATGATAAGTTTAGGTTCCAAATAAAACTAACCAATGAGGTTTAAGAATGTGTTTTGTGTTATATTGAAGCCTTTTCCCTTTATTTTAACCCTTTTAACTCATTTTACCCTTAACCGAAGTGATGAATATTTACCATGGTTACTATTAATTATGGATAAAAATTAGGTTGAAATTATTAATTAATATTAATTATTCTAATTCCAAATATTTAATAGATTTTAAAATATTCAATTTTTGTAATTGGAAAATATTACTTTTAATATATGTCTATAAAATGCAACAAAACCCATTTTTTGAAAAATGATTGTTCTAAGGATAAAAATGATTTTACAATAAAATAAAGTATAATTTTGATTGTAATAGAATTAATTTTATTATGTTAAATAAAATGATCCTTATTTTTATTTAAAACCAATAAAAAATTTAAATTAAACTTGTAAATACTTTATTAATAGAGAATAACTAAAAAAAGTTTTTATTTGAACAAAAACATTACTTAGATTTCCAAAATGTTAAAAATATATTTATAAGTTCAACATTATATTTTTATATAAATTATATTACTTATTAAAAATAAATTTATTCTATAAAATAGTTTTAATAGACCTTTTAATTCATTATTATATCATCATAATGTCATAAAAGTGATTGTACTTGCAAAATCAGTATTTTTTCATTGTTCACCACAAAAAACAACTATTTATGAAAAATATCAAAAATTTATCCTAAGATAATTTTGATATGATGAATTAAAAATAAAATTAATTTCATCAAATTCAATTTATAAAATTTTATCATTTAGGTTATAATCACATTCTTGAATAAAGTTATGTGCATTATATTATAGTTTCTTTAGAAATAAAATCTTACTTACTATAATTGAATCTCATGTGTTACATGCCTGAACTTTAATTTTTTATCCATAATATTCCATAAAAATTGGATAAATATTGGATCAACTATGAGGCATAACTTAAATGAATCGACCATGAGGCTTGAGTAACTGCACAGCTGACAAGTAATCGCATGGTAGACAAGTAACAACATGGAAGATCAAACCCTGTGGTAGGTTTAGTATGTGATCGATCAAGAACATTGAGAAAATTATAATCATGGTTAATTTATAAATGCATATTTTATTGGTTTTATCCTTTTTATAAATATTCACATGGTCAATTGATTGGATTGCAGTTAATTAGCATTAACTTAAGATCGATTCCCACTACTTAGATTTCATGGTTAATTGAGAGGTATACAAGGGACCACAAGTCAGATCCACACATAAACAGAAAAAAATTACACCAACACTCTTAGAAAAAAACTTACATATGACATTTTACACATATTATCATCTAATAATACCTACGCAAGAGTAGGTTTAGATATATGTTCGACTATAATGATACATATGCCCATTTTCCTTTTCCATTTTCTTTCCCACATGAACTATATATGAAACAAAAACTTTGTTGGATGACACATATGTTGCGACAATGATACTTTCACTCACTTCAATAAAACATACACCTAGCTTCCTTTTCTAGTTTCCAGACTCCTACTGTAGTAATATTTTTTCCATATTTCCTCAAAAATAGACTTCATCCACCTAAATTAATTATCAAGCATTCCATATTTAGTGTAGTATTTTTTTTATAATTATAAAGATCAAATAAAATAATTAAAACCCAATATTTAATACATCTTTACACTAAAGAAAAAAATACTCTTATAATCTAAATAAGTGATAATTACCCATAAAATAGTAAAATGGTTGGATTTAAATCATTAAAATGTCAAGTAAAATATATGAAATAATTAACTCTGTCAAGTGGGAATCCAAGAAAAAGGTAATAGATGATACTAATCATCAGATGAATCTTAGTCTTGATGATAATATTGGTACTTTAATTAAGTATGATAATCTGATGAAAAGATACACTAAAAAGGAGAATATAAAGCATAGAGTATCATTCACTTGAAATTTTGGTGATTTACCATCTAATTCTTAGACATCAAAGACTAATAATATGAAAATAAAAGTAAACATCAATTGGATGTTAGTGGTTTGGAAGATAGTGATGGATAGATTACTCATCTTGTGAGGAGGATAAATAAGATTATTTTAAAGAAAAACATCCAGCATTATTGTTAAAAGAATATAAAATATAAATATTAGAAGAAATAATCTACAAACACTATTTATTATGAATCCAAAAAAACAAGGAATATCATATAGGATTTTCCTAGGCTTAAGAAAATGGATAATGATGGGAAATATTATATGATGAAATAGATAAAATATTTTTGAGAAACCAATTATATGTGGAGTGATAGTGAGGATCCATCATCTGAAAGTATAAGTGATTTGGAGGATGATTATAGATATAATATCATCTTCTTATATGTTAAAATTATATTAATGATATGTGCTTAATGGGGAATTTAAATTCTGGTAAAATTTCATAATTATTTATTAATACCCATGTTTCCTTGTCATTGGATGATTAAAATATTTCAACATCATCATAATATAAGGATGATATTCTATCATTTGAAGAAATGTCCAGATATATGAAATTCCTTTAAAAGGAAAATAAAAGGTTGATGAAAGACCTTTATTTATCTAAGGAGTATGTCTCTAAAGTTTAAGATAGGATTTATAAACTTACCTCTAAAATATCTAGACTTACTTATGATTCAAATGATAGAGATATTAAAATTTATAAGGTGAATAAGGGTAAAATTAAATTCGTTAATAATCTAATTGACTGAATAGCCCGAAGGCTGAAATTTTTATTGATTTTTAGATAAGCCCCATTTTAAGGGTAAAGGGGGAAACCTAACATGACTTCAAGACTTAGACAAAACAATAGATAAAAGTGTCGCAATCATCCCAGAACAGACTCCACAGAGATGCCCCTCCTAGCATCAATTTCAATATGTCGCCTCCACTTGTGCATGACTACTCAGCAAAATGTCTCGTACAAAGAAGAATGGGCCCAGTACCGATGGCTATGCCATACCCTCTCAAACAACCAAATCCGAATAGCCACGCAAGGTGAGGGAAACCTACTCTAAAACCCCATATGAAGAAAAATCTAAAAGAGATTTGGAGACAATACAACAATAAACACGCCACAAAAGGAATCCACACAGTCAAAAAATCATCAAATCCAGAAGCTTCCATGATACAAATTCAATTCCACTGTATATAGAAATGATAATTAACCCCACTGCTCCACCTCAATCCCACCACCACCATAGTTGTATAATCCCACAGATATTAGAAGAGGGTTAGCAGTTAGAGGACCATCATCGACACCGGACCTAAACGTCGTCACACCACCGCTTGAAAAACCAAAAACAGAGAACAAAATCCTCCCCCCTCCAGTCACTCTAGAGCCGACAGCGAGGGCCAAGCAGTCTGAGGAAGATGTCGACGTCAATTGTGCTCTGGGGAGGACCAAGATGGCACCACACGCGAAGGTGAGCTAAGATCCGAACCAAGACCACTCCATATGCTGACGTCGAAAGATAGTCATACACAAATCCAATCCAAGGAACGAACCAAGATAAGAAAAACCTATGCACGCCGATGTGAACTGAATTCGAGGAGGATAATAACAACGCCACATGCCTACACCGATCCAAGATAGGACACCACTGCCAAAGAAGCTATTGATGCTGAAAGAGCTACAGGGAGGACAAATCAAGCACCATGCGTGGAGATGAGCTGAGATCCGGGCCAAGACCACTCTGAATGTCGACGTTGAAGGAATTCTCCACGCGAAGCCAAGCCGAGGACCAAATTGGGACCCAAGGAATCACTGCACGCTGATGCCAACTAAGGTCTGAGGAGGACAACGGTAGCCACCAAGCATCTTTGAGACGATCTAGATGAGGGGAGGAGACAAATCGAGCAGAAACCCTAGCACCGCGGGCTGAGGGAAAAGTTGCCACTCAGAGGCCCCAGAGCCTGATCATTAATAATCTAATTGAATCTAAGAGATAAATATCTGATATAACTATAAAATTAAATACTAAAATAGTATCAATAATATTATTAGAAGATAATAATGAGAATATTAATTTGAATTCTAAAATTTAAAGTTTGAATAAATCATTAACTAATTTTACTCTAAGAATGAAATCATATAAAAATTATATAAATATTTAAGGCATAAAAGGACAATGTTAGAACAATGTTATAAAAACAATATAATAATTCTTGATCAGAAGAAATATTTTGTAAGAAATAATGTTCCTTTTTGTAAAAAATATAATAGAGAAATGCATTGGAGAAAAAATTGTTCTTTGAATAAGGTTCAATCCCATAGAAACCATAAGGGTTATATGTCTAAAGATATTACAAATTTTCAACATCATGGAGTTAGAAATATGTGGGCTCCTAAGGTTATTTTTGGTAACATTTATAGACCCAAACAAGTTTGGATACCAAACTCTTAGATTTAATTAATCTCAAGAAGATAGTTTGAGTACCAGTAGCTAGGACACATTGTATATGGAAATTGGTTATTCTAGACACATTATAGGAGACAAATATAATTTTTGGAACTTACAAAAAGTTAAGTGAGGACGAATCAATTTTAGAGACAATGTGTAAGGTCAAATCATCAGTATGGTTGATGTATATTTTTTATTTAAGACTTTAATTTAAAATATACTTTATGTTTTAGTACATAAGCACAAACTCATTATCATTATCCAATTATGTGATGAAGGTAACTTGATGGAATTTTTTAATGATAAATATATAGTAAAAAATTCAGAAGGTGATCGCATGTTATATGCTGATAAGCATGATAATTTTTATAAAATGGACTTAAAAGAACTTAGTAATTAGAATATACCATGTCTTAGTTCTGTAGAATATTCTTCATGGATTTGGAATAGGATATTAAGACACTGTAATTTTTATACCATATCTAATATTTCTAGAAAAGGATTGGTAAGGGAACTTCCAAAACTTAATTTTAACTCTACTATATATTTTGACCCTTTTTGATATGGTAAGAAAAAAAATTCAAGATTTAAACCTATTTTTTAGTCTCATATTTCATTTCTTTATAGCTAGTATACATGGATATTTTTTTATATATAAACTTTGAGCATTAGAGGAAAAAACTTTATATATGTTCTTGTTAATGAATACACAAGGTATACTTGTACCTATATTCTAAAACTTAAATTAAATGTAATCTCAATTTTAAAAAGATTAATTATCATGTTCATGACTTGAAAAACCTACCTATAGTCACTTTCAGAAGTGATCAAGGTGGTGTTTTTGAAAATTCTAGTTTTTAAAATTTTTGTAATAAAAAATTAATAAGTCATAGTTTATCATCACTAAGAACTCAAAAACATAACAATTTAGTTTAATAAAGTAATATAACCCTTCAATAAATTAGTAGAATTTTTTTATAGATGAGTATTTTTGGGTAGAATCTCTGTGTATAGCCTTTTACACTATAAATATTGTTTTATTTTGTATGGAGTTAAAAAAACCCTTATTAATTATAGAATATATGTAAATATAAACTTAGTTATTTTGATGCTTTTGTATTTAAATGATTTATTTTGAATACTAAAGATAATATTTAAAAATTTGATATAAAATCTGATGAAGGTATATTTCTTATTTATTCCACCACTAGTATAGTGTATCATGTTTTCAAAAAATAAAAAAAAATACCATTTAATAAATGGTAAATGTTATGTTTGATGAAAGTGATCCTTATGTGAAGTTAAAACATCTGGAAGGTTATTTTTTGGATTATGTTTTTTAAAATTCTTATTTTTTATTACCTAAAGTTGAATGCCATCAATCAAATATTAACATACTAGAAATAAGACTAATTGAAAAAAAAACTACTAAAATTTATTTTAATGGAAGTTAATTCATTTATAGATGAAGATCAATATTCTTTTTTATCTAGGAATCATACGTTCCTATGGAATCATCCCACTAAGAATATTATTAGTGATGTAATATAACTAGTTAAAACCAAAAATTACTTTCAAAAATAATTTGATTATCATGAAATCTTATCTTAAATTGAACCTAAAATGGATTATAAATCCTTAGATGATGAAATTTAGATAATTTTTATGCAAGAAGAGATTAATCAATTTGAATGAAACAAGGTTTGGACCTTGGTTGAACATCCAAACATCATCTAATTTTAGATGTTAAATAGGTCATCTAGAATAAATGTGATGAAAATGGTATTATTTTTTAAAAAAAGGAAAGATTGATTTTTAATAGACATAACCAATGAGAGATCATAGATTATGGAGAGGATTTTTCTCTGGTTTCTAGGATCAAGTCTATTTGTATTCTTTTATCCGTTAAAGCACATATTAACTTTATATTATATCAAATGGAAGTAAAGTGTGTCTTCTTAAATTAATAAATTCAATATGAGGTTTATTTTTAACAACATTATAGTTTTTTAAACATAATTTTTCTATAGCATGTTTTCAATATTACCAAATCCATTTATAGGATTAAACAACGTATGAGAGCCTGGTATGATTGGTTATCCAGATTCTTACTTAAACATAATTTTTTTAAAGGAATAATTGTCCCTAATATTTTTATCAAGAAATTATTTAAGGTCACTATCATTATTCAAATTTATGTCGATGGAATTAGTTTTGGATTAACTCAGAAAACTCTTTCAGATAGTTTCTCAAAACTTATGTTGAATTATTTCAAGATGATAATGATGGATGAATTTAATATATTTTTTAGATTCTAAATAACACAGAAACCGTAAAGAACAATATTAACTCAATATAAGTATATAAAATATTTACTCAAAAAAAATTTACAATGCCTCCCATATTAATACTCTCATAGGTACCTCATGTAAACTTGACCTTGATGAATCTAGGAAACCAATTGATCCAATATTATTTAGATGGATAATCAAAATCTTACTCTACTTAATGACTAGTCAACCAATAATTATTTATCCTTTATACTTTTATGTGAGGTTTTAATAAAACCTAAATTAATCCCATATTAAAGTTATCAAGAAGATCTTATGATTCTTAAATGGACGTCAAAACATGGACTTTTTTATAAATCTTGAACTAAATTTAATTCAAAAATACATTTTGACACTAATTTTTTTAGATATAGAATTAATCATAAGATAACTTTTGAAACTTTTCATTTTTTAAGTAGAGTCCTTATTTTCATGGTCTATAAAGAAGAAACACTTAGTTTCACTTTCCACTATTGAATATTAATATGTGGAATATGGGAGTTGTTGCAATAAGTTGTTGTAGATTCATAACACACACACATATATTTTATTTTTAGTTTCACTCAAAATTTTATTCTTTATGGTAGAAAAACAATTATATATTTTCTAAGAAACCTAGTACATCACTCATGTACAAAGCACATAGACATAAGACATTATTTCCATTATGAACACACAAAAAAAGGAGATATTATTCTTAATATTATCGAAATTGAGAATCATATTGTTGACATGTTCAATAAACCTTTCGATTTAGATAAATTTTAATATATCAAAAAAATTAAGGTATGATCAATACAAAGTGATCATAATATCTGATTCTCATTTCAATATCCTTTGACATAAAAAAATATCCCCAAGAATGGGGGGTATTCTTTATTTTAGAACTATATTAACTTTTTATAAAGGTATTATATATTATTAAAAAGTTTAATGAATAGAGATTACAATAATTAAATTGAAAATTTATTAAAACTACACCTAATGAAAGTTATAATAGATACATAAACATAATAGAAATTACTTTCTAAGTGGTATTTTTTTAACTTCGTGTTTTACTATCATGAGAAGACCCCCTAGATTTTTATAATAATAAATACCTGATATATTCTTTATCCCCTAATCCTTTAAAATTTTAATTTTTCTCTAATGAAATTACATAATTTTTGAAATATTATATATAAGAAATACATCATCTTTTTTATACTCTAATTCCTTTACAAAAAATTGAATGATCTAATATTTTTAATTTATATACTTATAATTTGATTATTTTATTTTTTATTACTCTTATGCTTCTTCAGTGCACTGATACTCTAGAAAGGGAGATTGTTTTTTCTATTTTATTAGGAATTTATTCCTTGATTTTGTATAAGATAAGAAAACTCTACTGAACATTTTCCATAACTATCTTTATAAGAAGAATATCATCCATAAGTATCAGAACATGCCTTCCATAAGTTTAACACTTTTTATTATTATCATATTCTGAATTTTATCACTAACTCATTTAATGTCTGTTTATATCAAAATAAAGTAAATTCCATGGAATTTATATTTTTTCTACTATTATTAGTTGGTTCTCAATAAAATTTTATTTTTTTGTTGTTTTTAAATGTTAAAAAGGGGGAAATTTTATAATATGGAAACTTTTCCTTAATTTTTTCCCATTATGTTTTTATTTTCATTTCATTTAGGAGGGTAAATTTTCTTTATTATGAAATTTGATAGAAATCGGTAATTTTCCCTTAAATTTAAAGAGGGGAAATTTAATTTCAATAAGAGGGGTGGAAATTGTTAAAAGAAGAAGAATTTTGAGATAGAGAGAGTTGTTATTAAGGGGTATTATTTTAAAAAGTATATTTTGGAAATTTTTATATAATCTATTACTACTAACCTTCTATGATTTCTTAAAGGAGAAATTTTAGTTTTTTTAAACATTATATCTAGGGAGAGATCTATCAAACAGTAAAAATTATAAATGTTTTGTTTTAAAAATATTCTTTTCAAACTTACCATTTATTATAATTTTATTTGTGTCTTTTGATTGTTAAAATGGGACATGTTTTTAGGGGTATTAGGGATATTATTAAGTCAATCGACCTCTTCCTTGTCTTTGGTTTTGACAAATCACAATTCACAAATCACTTCATCAATATTTTAGTTTAAATTGAAGTTTCTTTTTAAGTATTTATATATCTGATTATTTAATGTTTAGTGAAACCATCAGTTTCACATATGTTCTATTGCATTGAGAAGTTTCACTAAAGTTTATTCATCAAACATTGGATCATTTTAGTGTCATGATCATAAGATTACAGATTTAAATATTATATCCATTAGATGTTAGATCATTGCATCTTATATTGTTACAACCATACCTAAAGATCATGGAATCCAACCATTGGAGTTTGTAATGGAATATCATATAAATTGAACCTGAGGATTTATAGAGTGGGAGAATAAAAAATATAATTTTTTATTACATTTTTCAGAAAAGTTTGTTACGAGTGGAGTTGTGAAAATATCTCATTACCTTTGAGTGATCATGTTTGTAATATTTTTTTAGATTGTGATTAGAGTTACCATTGTGAATATTTAATTATAAATCTTTTTCTTTTTCTTTTTTATTCATTCTTTACCCAATCCATCATGATCAAAGAGCTTCGAGTGTGGAAGCTAGTTTGTTTGATCAATTGAGATCGAAGATCTTCCAAGTTTGAAGATGTATATTCCAATAGTTTTTTCAATGAATTATTGGTAAGTAATTCTTATTTATGATGAGTTTAAATATGATCTTGTTCATAGGGATACTTTTTGCTACTTAAGTTCTTATAATAAAAGATATTTCATGTTTGAAACATAGTACCTTATGATAGGTATATATTAGAGGAAGTTATAGGTGTCTAATTAAGATACCTAGGATCAGTTTTACTGATCCTATTATTTATTTAGATAAAATAGAAGTTTTATATAAATTTTAATTGGATTGGTAATAGTATCCTTAAGGGATTACTATATTTTCAATCATGATTTTAATCATTGTTTTTACTTTACTTTATACTTTTGATTTTCTATTTTATTATTGATTTTATGTGAAAGTGTTTGTCTTATGATAGTTTTAAATTATACTACTTTCTAATTTGTAAAATCTGATTTGATCAAAAATTATATTCTCTGGTCAAATTAATTGTTGAGTGGGGGAAAATTTTAGTTCACTTTTTTACTAAAATTCTCCCCTTGTAGTTTTATATCTACCTTTTACTAGGAAAGAAACATAAAAATATAATTCAAACATATTTAAACATATCCAAATTCATCTCATGATCATAGTACATGAAACTATTTAATGTAAAGGTTTAAAATTATATAATACCAAGAATATCGATAAAATTAATCATGGAGTGATAGATAGTTAACCCCCACTTTTCTAGCCAATTTATATACCTTTGGTCTAGTCATGAATCCAATCTAAAGTCCCTTTAACCATGGTTATTTACTCAAAATAGATATCAATTTAATTGTAACTCTAAAACTTAATATGTACAAACTATATTAAACCTCTAAATTCAACAAAAAAGATTCATAATAAACTCAATTTATGGTAAATAAAAACTAAATATTATGTTATCATACCCAGAATGTAATTTATGGCATGATAATTTTATAATAAGGAATTTATCACAAAAATTTAATCTTACATAATATTCATATCTTATTAATATTTTATATACATGAATAAAAAAATGAATAAATGGATAAATAAAATTTTTATTTAATTTCCATACATAAAATATCAACATAAACATTTCATAATTTATTTAGGATAAAAATATCTCTTTTATGATGCCTAACACTTATCTTTTTTAAACAATTTACAAACTATAATAATTAAACATGAAATTTTAATATTTTAATATTTTAATCTCATATCATATTTTATGATATATTGTGGGATTATTATAATTGGTGATCATATCATGGAAAATGATAATCACTTTCATCGATTTTTTGCCATATTTTATGATATGCATAATCATATAGTGTGGTGATCTGAATCATATTTGAATATATCACTTATATAATCATTATGATTTGACACACTTTTTTGTGAAATTTGAAATATTATTCATATCTATGATATCTATTATCATGTATTATTACCTAGTGTAAAACTGTGAGTTTTGATGAATCGTACATTTTGATTCATCCAGTCATACTCTATGACATAGAAAAATCTTGAATCACAAGTTATGATATTAAATATCATAAAAAAGGTAATTATATCTAAAAAATGACATTTATCCATGTTATATAGTATTTTATGACATACTCTCAAGCATTTTATGATATATATTTTATTTATAAAATTATTATAAAAACATATTGATTCAATGATGAAGGTGCCTTTGATGCCACTGATGGGTTTCTTATGAACATTTTGTGCTCTTTATAGTAGAAGAAACCCAGATAAATTCTTGATTTATCATTAATGAATCAACATGTAAATTAATAACATAAGATAAGAATTTTTAACTTATGCCTCGCTAGATCCCTCTATATGGAGTTTATTTTATGAAGATCAACTAGTGACACCCAAAATACTCTTACCACCACAAGTAGTACATCTGACACTAGAATCCTGTTATATTATGAGAGGGTCCCTATGACTCCAAATTTATGCTAAGATCTTATACTTAAAGAAAAATATATAATATGGAATAATTTATCCTTATCTTGTCTTAATAAATCACCATTACACAAATAGGATGAGTCGTACACTTTTATGGTGCTCCCTCAATCAATAAAAGAGGCCAAGCATCGGCTGAAAACATTTGGCAGTTGCCATAAATTATATAAAATATTCCCATTTATATATATATATAATCAATTTAACTCATAAATGATCATATATTATTTAACAACCCATTAATAATACATCTCAATGAATAATAACAAAATGAAAATTGTTTAGAAGATATAGCAACATTCATGCACTTGATATCACATATTGTAGGTCGTATAACATGTCTACCATATAGAAGAAGCATCCAAATAGATTTCTCCTGATAGAAAAAATATATCCTATGATATGAATCAAATTAATATTTTGGATTATGATGTATATTAATTATACAATATGCTTCATCCTATTTTAGTGTACAATCAACCAAGATAACATATCCTCTATACCTAAAGTAAGGTATAGTGCAACTGCTTCTACCAACAAGTCACTTGTGTCTAGTTCTAAGGTTTCCCACCACCACCACCAAATCTATCCAAATAATCATAAAAATAGATTATATAAATAATGGGTGATCATTTAAAAATAATAATAAGGTTCCTCCTCATAACTCTAATGTTTCCATGTGAATGAATCATATTAATTCATCATTTTATAAAATAAATAAAACAAAACAAAAAACATAAGAATTTACTAATGGTAAACCTTACAACCACTTAATTTCCATACCACATCATCACACTTTACAAAAAACATTACATCCTCTTCACATGCCATCATATAACCACTTCTATAAAAACTAAAGCCACTAATCAACATACAAACAATTGTTCACCTATAAGGGCCTCACTATAATATTATTTCCCCCACATAGTTATCCACCCACAAAGAACTTACTAGTAATATATCATCATCACCATGTACTTATCCACCCATAGGGAACTCACTAACCATTCATCATCTCTACCAAGTAGTTATCAACCCACAAGAAACTCACTAATATATCACCATTCATTGGTTGGGTCTCTTTACACCTATAGGGTATCATGCTAGTTTTATAGGTGGCCACATTTAGTGACTATATCAACATTAACCTGCATCTATTATGAAGTTATCCACTCTTAAGGACTCTATCTATATTACCGAGTGTCCACCCTTAGGGAATCTCACCTCCTCAACCTTCACTCACACCATCACACCTCACATATCCACCATGGTTGTTCATATCATCCACCACACCACTATGAATTTTCAACTCCATCTATTCAATCTAAAAATATTATTTTGGGGTTTATATTATCCTTAACTTCTATCACCATTATCAAATCACCCTATTATTTTATTATCTCAAGAGTATTTAGATACAGAACACCTACTATAGACTATATGGCTTAGTATAAATCACACCACCCCATGCAACTCACTACTATAAAAGTACTCCAACTCAAGAAAGTGGAACGGACTCGTGAATAAATGGAACAGCCCCATGTAACTTACTACCACTTCATCCCCCAACCTTCACTGACACTCCCATACAATTTTACAAAGAGTTGAAAATCCCCTTATTCTAAATTGGCATGGCCCATTACTAGTTATATAAGTTTCATCCTCTCACCTCATAAATAATTTTCCATTAATTTTAAATATTTTTGGAACTATGCTTGGTATGAGAAAATGTAAAATATTTCATAAAAACTCATAAATAATTATCATCATCAATAATACATTATAAAAACATTCCAAATAATTTACATATGAATTATAATCAATACTTAACAATAATTTATCATTTCATATCCAATTCCATATTTTACCATCTTCTACTAAATATAAATTCATATTATATAGTTATAGAATTATAATTTCAAAAAATTACCATAAACCATTTCCACCAATTACCAACTTGAAAAATAATCCATAAAATTAATAATTTATCTCAAATAAATTATTATGAATTATCTACCCAACATAGAATAACATAAACATGGTGTATTCATAAGTATTGTGGAATAGATGATAATTTGAGTCACCAACCTCAAGTCCACGATGAACTCTATTTCTTAATCCATCATTTATAACCATTTATCTTATATTAAATTCCATGTTTACTCTACTGACAAGTCATTAACACCCATAAAATATTCATCTTACACTTACTCTAACATCTCCATGTTATCACCACCAAAATATCTCAACTTCACATTATTTATTTTTTAAAAATAATTCATAAAATATGAATTACATAAATAAATAAATAAATTCACCACAACCTATAACTTTATGGGTAAATATAATCACCTCATAAAATTACCAAACCATCACCCAGGGGTAAGTTTCATATCTATAATCCAATGGTGTGCTCAAAATTGATTCTGAGAAATGAAAAATTTCCATTTATCCCTTATTAACTAAAAACCCATAAAAATTCACAATTTCCTAAAACCTAAAAATCTAAGTATCCATACACACCCCTTTAAAAATTTTCTTCATTCATAAGTATCATAAATAATCACAAAAAAAAGGAAAAATTAATCCAATACTTTCATTCAACTTCCATCAAGACAAAAAAAATCTATATCAAATACAATATGAACAATTTAGGATATTGAACTTTCATCTGTGATTCCATATCCCTTGTGATTTAATATATGTCATCATACCTATAAAGAACTCATGCTAATGGAATAACTTATCATCATAGTGCTTTCACTCTAAGATCCTAAATTTACATCGGATACTCCACAAAGGTTATATCATCCTTGATAAACATATCACTCGAATCAATTACATGTGAGGTATCATGATAATACCTATAAATATATGACACATTAAATGTGTCTTGATACTTATTATAGTAAAGTAGGTGGAACCAAATATTAAGACACCTCTCCAACTCATTTAAACACATAGACCAATAAATATTGGTAACGACTTACTTCCTTTACCAAACCTTTTATGTTAACACTAAGAAGAAACTTGTATAAATGCATAATCTATAATCACAAACTCCAACGGCCTCCACCTCAAATATAAATAGTATTTATATATACTATGAGTGTAACTTGTGAAATACTAAATAACTTTCACATGCTTCGCCATATCCTGTACTATGTCTCTGGCCTAACTACAATGGCCTCGCCAACCTCAAACCAACATAGTGTAAAATGAAATAGACTTCTATAAACAGCCTCAAAATGTTCCATGTCAATGGAGAAAAAAACTAATATTATAATAAAATTCACACCAATGATAAATTTTCATCCCATGATCCACCAAAATCCAATATATATGCTCTCATCATGTACTCTAAAATCCATATTATCCACTCAATTTAGCTATCAGTCTGTGGGTGAAATGTGATTCTAAGTCACAACCAGGTACCAAAGTCATGTTGTAATCCCTTCCATTTCTATGATTAAATCTAATCATCATGATCATAAACTATCTTCCTTGGGTATCCATGAAGCTTCACAACCTCTATTATATAAATCATCACCAAACCATTCACTAAACTTGATTCCTTAAACAGTAAGAAATGAGATGAATTATTCAATCTATCCATAATATTACAAATTCCATTAAACCTTCACTGGTTATGAGTAAACCTTATAAAAATACATAGAGATTTCATACCTATTTAAATAACAAATTTTTAAGTGATGAAACAACCCTGTCTAAACTTGATGTTTAGATTTCACCAATTGGAACACAAGGAATCAAGTAACCAAATCAGCAACCACCTTATTTATCCTAGACCAAAAAAATTGTCTCTTTAAAGTGTGACATATTTACAACACTTGGATGTACTAAAAAAGATAAACTATGGAACTCATACATAAATTTTTATTATATACTCTATGGAAGAAAAAAAATTCCATGAAACAGCACTCAATGCTCTTCATCCTCAAACCAACCATCCAAATATTTTACATTTATGATTTGGTCTCTCTAAACTTCCACCTTATATTCACTAAACTATGACTTTAATGAATTTTTCATTAACTAATATGACACTATAATATAATAAAGACAAGATTCATCTCCCATATCTTTATAACCAAGCTAAATATATTCTAATAACTCCATCACTTTCCATTTTTTCCTCATATATTGATCATCCTTACCATAAAATTTCTGACTCAAGGAGTCAACCACCATATTATCCTTTCTTAGAGTATATGTGGTCTCAAAATCATAATCTTGGAGAAATTTAACCCAAATTCTCTATTTAAATTTACAATCCTTTTGAGAAAATATATATATCATGCTCTTATGAATGGAATAAACCCAAAAAAACATTCTCTAAGGAAATAATTCCTCCAAATCTTAAGCACAAACACCACTGATGCAAGATCCAAATCATAGATAGCATAATTACATTCATGGGTCATGACTACCTAAACCCATATGAAATGACT
This sequence comes from Viscum album, assembly GCA_963277665.1. Classification (NCBI taxonomy): domain Eukaryota; kingdom Viridiplantae; phylum Streptophyta; class Magnoliopsida; order Santalales; family Viscaceae; genus Viscum; species Viscum album. The sequence continues at coordinate 673,355,553 of OY728136.1, read as the reverse complement.
AATCTTTACTTCATAAAGGCACATCTAAAACCCTACTGAGATGAATCATAATAGACCTCATAAAGAACACCCTCCTTGGTAAATTGAATAATCATAGTACTTGTAAACATCTCCTATATGGTTTTAAAAGTATCTTAACACCCGTAATTCTAGAAAAAAGAATTCCATTTCATAGTAAAATCTAATAAGGGAGTCATAATATGAAAAAACCTAGGTAAAAACCTCCTATAATTATTAGTTAATCCATATAAACTCCTTACCTTAGAAAAATTAACTGTTGGATTTTGTGCAACAACCACCTCAATATTTGGTGGTTCCATTGTTATGTCAAGATAAAAAATAACATAACCCTAAAAATTAATCTCACATGTAAAAAATAAACACTTATAAATCTTACCATGAAAATTTTTCTTTATAAGAAACTCCAACACCATCTTTAGATGCTCTTCATGATCCTACTCTATAATAACCTCAAACCCACACTCTTAGATTCGGTTCTAAAAATATTATCTTTACATTTTTAGATTTTATATCAATTAATATAAACTAATTTTTTCTATCCAAAACATACAATATCCAAATTAAATATTGGATCGATTACATACCCAAGGACCTTTTAGGTTTATAGTTTTATAGAATTATGAAAAACTCTTACATAAAAATTACCCATGAATTTAAGGTAGTGTTTTTCCACTATACCCAACTTTTCATATTCCATATTAAGAAGGGTGAGATAAAATTATCAGTAAGGGTAAACATAATCATTAACAATTGATTTTCATCAGTAAGAAAAAAATGAGTATAAGGATATGATAACATAATCAAAGTGAATAATCATAAAATAAGAGAAATTATGCCCATAAATACCTATAATTCCAATCATGAAACATAGTATAAATATTTAACAAATAAAAGAGTCATGATAATCAATAATCACGAGCCACGTGACGTTGATCTTGATCAAAGGAAAAATTTATAACTCATAGCAATAATAACAAAAAAGTGTTGGTATCTTGGGACATCGTAATCACAAAACCCTTAAAACCCTTCAAACTCTTAAAGATAGAATTACCATATGGTCAACTTCCATACCTAATTCATTGGATTTCAATCTAGGCACACCCATTGAAAAATCTTTATTGGGATCACCTAGCATTATCTGGGCACACCCATCGTATAAGCCATATCAGGATCACTCATGATCTATAATGGGGATCTACCCTTCATAAACATTTTACAAGAACCATAACATGAATAAAGTATATATAACATATATCTCATCATAAAACTCATAAAAAATCTATTATTATTTTCATAACTTGATTAACCTATGGAAAAGAAATGGGTTCTATGATAATCTCTTTGAAACACGATTAACCCATGGAAAATAAATGATTTCCTTGAAAATATATTTGAAACAATAATAATTCATATAGAGAAATAATAATGATGGTATCATTAAAAATTATCCCCAGTGGATCATATGTAACATCAAAGTTTGTTGACATTGATGAATGGAAATATCATTAAAATAATATTAAAACCATTCTTGAAGAAAATAACCTTTTCACTTAGAAAATAGCTTTTAAAAACTAAAAAAATCACAAAATATTGGGAAAAAATTAATTTAAATCAAAATTGAAAAAATATAAACGAAAATTTAATCAAAATAATGGATATGTTGGTGGGAAAATCTATCCATTTTGTAAAGGTTAAAATAAGCATTCTTTTCAAACATTTTGTAAAGGGAGTCAAAAGTGACTAATTTGAAATATGTTAAGAAATTTCCTTTTTAAAACCTTTTAAAAGAAGGTAAAATATCATGTAAAATATAATTATGAATTATTTTATATTTAGAAAAAAAAATGAAAACATTTTATAAAACATGAATATGAAATAGAAATATTACCGATCTAAAAGAAAGATACAAGATCAGTATAACTTACAAAAAACTTTCTTTATATTTATTAAATTAATAAGGGGGAAATGAAAATTAAACATTTAAACCACATTCATAAATAGATTAGGAGAAAATTTATGTGGTTCAATAAAATAATATCATATTATTTCTTCCTAATTAACCTTCAACATAAACAATCTTGAAAGAAAGGAGATTAAAACATAAATCTTTTTCCACTTTGGTAAATCTTCAATCATAATCTCTGTGAAAGAATAACTTAAAATGATAATTTAAATATAATGAAAATTATTATTTTCATGATATTACATGTCAAAGGGTTGTTATATACACCTCATAAAATAATTTAGGTGTATAACATAACATATGTCCCAAATAAAACAATTTGAGACGGGCAACTCTGATAATGATCACAACATTGAAGTGAGAATTAGTCAATGAATCAATTATGTGTATATAATTTAAATCCAAATAAAACAATTGGAAATTAAACATAATATAATAAAAAGTAATTAAACACATATCTTAGAAAATTAAATATAATTAATAATTAATATATCCCAATGAAAAGAAATTGAGTTATGAAATTATTTACCACTTGGTAACTTTTAAGTCAAATACCCATGGATGAAATAATTAAAATTGAAACATAAAATGTCATTATTTATTAATTATTAATTATATCACATTTAAATGTGTTATTTAACACACCATATAAAATAAATTAGGTTCATAACATTAAAATATGTCACAATGAAGTAAAATTGAGATGAAGTCCCTTACCTTGAGTCCAAACATTCCATGTATGTCCTTTAACTCTAGTTTAATAATATTATATAAATTATTTGATTTATTAAGAAAATTTTCAAGTTTTAATACCTTATACTTAAATAATTTATTTTATTTATTTTAATAACATAATTAAATACTTAATTAGCTAATTCTATATTGGGTGTTTTGAGGATGTTCAACTCATTGTTTCAAAATGGGTTCAGTGTGTTGGCCCTGGTCAAAGGGGATACTTTTTCATAATCTATAGAATAATAATAATGAAATAATTATCATTTATATATATAAAATATACCTTAAAATTAAATTATTAAATATTTTTATGAAAAATGAAATATGTTACGATCATGGAAATGGTTGTTCGTATGTATGCATGAGTAACGTTTCTATTTTTCAACGATCATTGTGGAAATAGGGTAAGTAATATTTTATATTTATATAATGATAATTCTATCATAAATAATATATTTTTTATTTAAATATACTTATATATCATCCATGTGATGTGGTGATGAAAAAATAATCACATCGTTTCATGGAGACGGTAGTCGACAAGTATGAACGAACGATGTTACCATTTTACAATAAGTCCAATGATGAGAAATAAAATGATATATTATATTTTAATAATGATATATATGTCATGAATATCATAATTATTTCATATTTATATCACATATATTCATTAAATTTATCCTTATTACCTTCCATGTAAAGCATTATTGAAAAATGAATCACATCGCTTTGCGAGGCGGTAGTTCGTCGTACACACAGGAGACGTTATCATATCCCCCATGGAATGGAAAGTAAGAAGGTATATGTGATATCATATTTAAATAAGTATAATTATTTATAAATATAATATATATATATATATATACTTTAAATCCATCATTATAAAAATTCATGAGAGGTAATGATGAAAAACGAATTACATCAGTTTGTGAGGTGGTGGTCCTCTATACACCTGAATGATGGTTTAATTTCTCATTTTATAGAAGAGGATATAGATTTAGGTTATGAAATTAACATATTAATATCTTATTATATGTTATATAATTTTTTTATTATATCATTATAATTTAAGAAGGATTGAAGGAGGTGTAGGAAGAAATAAAATAAAAATGCTCGATTAAGCACAATACCACTTCTTTGGGAAAACTCCTTAGGTTAGCACCAAAATTATTCTTAGGATGGATTTATGGTCAAAACAAGGCCTCTAGGATGTGGGAATGGAATTAAGTAATTTATTAGGGTAGTTATTGGTCTATCAATTAAACATGAATAATTATTAAACCACATATAGGAATAATATTTATTCAACTTGTTAAATAATAAATATTATTATTATTATTTAACACATATTCTGGATACACTTAGTGTATGGCCCTCTAGGCCTTTTTCTCAGTGGCATTAGGTGAAGTAGCCTGAAATCCAAGGTTATCATCTAGCAACATTCCAAGAAACCCATAGAGAAAGAAGTTAATGTTGCAATGACATAATACCCCATACAGATGCTTATTGTGTAATATAATCTCTTTATCATGATATCTCTAATCAAACAGGTTTCATGCTGGTGTCATCAACCAATATGTTTGATGTCTCTTTCTTTGACTTCTTGGAAATTGAACTTGCCTATAGAACATCACAGTCATGGATTAATTTAGGCTATATTATTTCCATCAAAGGGTCTAGGATATCAACTTCTATTAAAGAACAGAAGGGACAAATCCTTTCTCACATTATACATTAATGCAATATTACTTATGATGCATCCAATGTATCCTACCTCGCTGTGAACATATGTCATCATGGTTTTCATCAATACATCAAAGTACATGACTAATAATACTCATTAATAATAATCTTAAAGTCTACCTTGCAAAATAATAATAATAATAATCTTAAATTATAAGGATCAATACACACATCCATAGATAGGAACATACAATGACGCGTATAAATGTGAATTTCCTACCAGCGGGTCTCATTCTCATAATATTTTACACTGAATATTACTAAGGTCGTACACCATGAGAAGGTACCTCAAAGTCTTATGAGTCTCCACCCATGATATCCTGTATCATTTTCATCCCTCAAATGATATCATCTGGTTATAGAAAATATATTTAAGAATAGTGTCATAGCACTTCTGGGTTCTCATCATAGCGGGAAACTGCTATGACCTTTTAGTGATGCAGCTACTCTTAGGATATTATCACATACTATGTTTCATGGAAGAAAAATCATGATGTGATAAGGAGTTCATTAATATTAAAAACTATGAATAAAATTTATCATAAAGTACATAGAAGTTGGTTCTAGGGAACCAACTCTAATAGATTGTTCCTTGCATAAGTTGAGTGACACAAAAATCTTCCAGAATATTAAAAACATGATGGTGGGGCAGTGACATTTGAAAATTACCACTCTCTAAAAATAAAGAGAGTTTGAATTTATGATATAGAAGCTCAAAGGTTAAAATTAAATGATTCTCTCTATATTGAAGGGATTAAAAAAAATATTTTATGTGTGATCCAATTATGTGATGATGGAAATAAAATTGTTTTCAATAAAAATTCATACATAATAAAGAATTAAAAGGTTGTAAAATTCATCAACAAAGGTGAATAAACTAGTTTCAATTTGTTCCAAATTGGTGATCCTACCAACTCTGGTTATTTGAGTGAGACAAAATTGTGACACGGAATGAATGACTATCTTGGTCAAAGAAATATGAGTAAAATCTCAAAGATTGATGTGGTGAGAGGTCTACCCCGACTCAAAAGATAAAGAGATGTTTTTTTTAAACATTTTGAAGGGGAAAAATAGTTCAAGTAATTTAAAAAAGAGTGGAGATTAAATCCATTAATCCACTAGAGTTAATTCACTCAGATTTATATGGTCCTATGTGACATTAGTCTTCCAAAGGTGATCTGTATTTCATTACTTTTATTGATGATTACACTCAGATGACCACTATCATGTTTATGAAGCATGAGTTAGAAGTTCTTGAGGTGTTTAAAATCTAAAAAATATAAGTTGAGAAAGAGTTGGGAGTCAATATCATGAAGCTAGATCAGATAATGGAAAATAATACACTTGTAATGCTTTAAAAATATATCTTGTAAATCATAGAATCAAGCACCAATATAGTGCACCCTACAGTCCCCTATATGATGGATTAATAGAGAGGAAGAACAAAATTTTAGTTATTGTGGGAAAAATTCTAGTTGAGCACAATATCTCTATATTTTTATAGAGATAAGAAATATGTACTATTGTACACATGTAGAATAGGTTTCTACTAAGACCTAAAACAAAAATGAAACCATATGAATTGTGGTACAAGATAAAACCAACAGTGAAGTACTTAAAAGTATTTGGCAGTCCTTGTTACATGATGATCAAAAATGAAAATTTGGGAAAGTTTTAAGAGAAACCTGATGAGGGATATCCATGGACTATTTATCTAATGGTAAGGGATACTGATATTGGAATAAAAGGATTCATAAGTTAGTTGACTGTTTTGATCTAAAGATTATTGAAAATCGATATAAATCATATGTAGTGGTTGAATTAAATTTTGGGAATACTAAAGCTAATGGAATACAAATTACCGATAAATAGAATGAAGAAGAAGCTGAAAATGAGAAGAATTTTTTTGATGTTAACTCTAATCAAACCAATAATGATGATGAATCTATTGAAAATGAGAAACTAAGATCTCTGAGATTAAAGAATCATATTGATTCATAAAATATCATAGCTAATCAAGAATCTCTAGTGAAAATGAGAATAATATTAAGTCTTGAAAATCAAATTGCACTCATTTCACAAGTTAAGCCACAAACTGTGACGTCCTGGACCCAGATGCCACTTAACGGGTTCCCCGAGCCTGGTGGGCCACATGGCCTCAAGCGCATCTCCCCAAATGACAGAGGTTGCTGACTAGCAACGAGGGATTAGGGTGTGTCCATGAGGAGATTGCCCTCATTACCAAAGTGTATTATAGCGGATGAAAGTAAACATAGGTAAATAGTGGAAGCAATATAAGTAAACAGAAGACACCGCAGAAAATAGAGACAATAGTAACAACAACTGAAACAACTGGAATAGCACTAAACAATTGATGATATGTCATGTCACTATAAAATAGGAAAACATGGATACAAGATAGAATACATAACATGTTCCACATAAGTAAAAATAAATCAAAAACTATTCTTAGCATCCTGAGCTCCAACATGGTCATCTGCTATCAAGCTTCATACTAAATAGCAAGCAGTCAAGTGTTTGAAGTCATATGTTTCCATGTGTCAACACCTGCAACCATGTAATCTACCCCAAGTACCAAACGGAGCTCAGAGAGGGTGTGAGATAAATCTCAATGGGCCACTACCAACAGTTTCTATAATATCTGGCCAGTGTAATGGAAATGTAACAGTGTGCGAGCATGCATGTATAAAGTAAAATAGTACAATGTAACTAAATAACAAAGTACCTTCTTCATCCCTTGGCTAGAATCTGAACATAACCAGTCCAGTAATTGATTTTTACCAGTTTATAAATAAGTCACATGTTATAACAATAAAGGTTCTAAGTTCTACAAGGCAACCTATAATGACATTTAATAATGAAGTCACATGGTAATAACCAAGGTGACGTAGACCTCAAGGATCGCCAAATTAATAATAACTATAGTCTAGCATGGGGTAAGAGTGTAATCCAAGGAGAATAGTCCAAGTCATTCCACAATGAGGTGCCTACTGAATCCAAGGTGATCGTCCAAGGCAAAACGGGGCTAAGTAGAGACAGGGCCCTATGAGCTGTAACTATAGAACCTACTTGTCAATTTTGGATCCAAGGAGTGTATCCAAGGAATTATGTAATGATATTGAAGTGATTCTATAGTGTCATACCAGGAATCCAAAGAATAGACAGGGATCGGGATCTAGGTGGTTCTCAACCTAAGCAAGATGTATCTTTGAATCGGAATGGGGTTCTCGAGTGCTCATGAAATTATTTGATAAGAATCCAAGGTGAGATCGAGTCAGGACATTTCTATTTATTTATTAAGTCATGTAATATTTCATTCCATTAAATCCTTGCCTTTCATTAGTGTGATAAGGTCAAGTAGCATACAGCCTTGTAATCCAGTCATTTGGTTCAAGTCTTGCCTTTCATTAGTGTGATAAGGCCAAGTAGTATGGAACCATTCATTTAATCCATTTAAAGCATATTCCATAATTAAGGTTCATTCTGATACCTTCCATTAATGTGGTAAGGGGTGTTATAGACAAGTAACTTATCAATCATTCACATTTAATCCGGTCAATTCATGTAGTCAATAAAATTTCCAATTTCCATTTCACATTTAATTATCAATTGAAGAGCTTACCTTAGGTGGGTCAGGTGGTACGTATACATGGTAATTTCTATTATGAAATTCACAATATAAATCATTCCATTTAATATAGAAAATCTTACCCTTAGAGTGGTCAATCCAAGGCACACCTGAACGGTGGCACAAACGTGTCAAAACACTAAACAACAATTATGGCATAACCTTCGACATGGAAAGGATGGAGTTGTAGTTATAACCACCAACAATTAATCACATATATAGAAATATCATAACCATATGGTTCTAAAAAGTATAATCATGGAATATTAATTATATAAATGGAACCCAATGAAATTGGCGGGGGCCACATGACAAATCCAAAATCAACAAACATTAGGGATGAGTTATAGACCACCCACCTTAGGCTTGTAAGACTCTCTTCCTCTGATATTGGCCCTTGATTTGTCTCAAGTTGGAGTAGATCTAAGAAAGAGAGAGAAACACCCATACTCCGATAACTCGGTCGAGAGCAAGAGAAAAGGAGAACAACTCAAGAGGACTCGATTACTTACCGGTGCGCATCCAACGTGATGAACAGAAGATCAATCGAATCCCATATTAAGGAGGTATCTTAATTCCTACCTTGGATCTTCAAAGGGCTCCAAAATGAGACCAATTTAGGTTAATCACACTAGAAAATCGTATTAGGGATGAAGAGGTGGCTTAATAGATCATTAAGGGAAATTTTGACATTTTACCCATAAAATGGAATGTGTGTGGTTTGTCTGCATAGTTACTTAGGTAGAAGGGAACTTTTCACAGTTAGGCCGCATAGTCATACGTAAACCGTGCGAAGTGGTTCTGTTCGGAAAAACACCATCCACATTGTTAGGAAAATCGTGCGCCAACCGTGCGACTTGGCCATTTTTTCCAAAAAAGATGGGTTTTAGGATTCAAACTTTCCCCAGACACCCATGATACCTTTACTAACCCATTAAGAATCCATATTAGGTCTAAAGTAAATATTTAGACTTAAATTTAAAGGATCCATACCTCAATGAAAAAACAGGTTCTTATAATCTTCCCCCCTTAAAAGAACTCGTCCCTGAGTTCACCTTCCAAGGTTGGAGAAACATTTTCTGAGAAAAACTTTGGCTATTAGGTACATACGTCAGCTTCCCTCTCCCAAGTCTCATCCTGTACTTGGTAGTGTTGCCATATCACCCGTACTAGAGGGACATACTGGCCTCGGAGAGATTTTATGCTCCATTCGACGATGCATACTAGATACTCCTCAAAGGTATCATCAGTATCTAACTCAACTTACTTAGGATCAAAAGTATGAGACGAGGTGGCATGATATTGGTGAAGTTGTGAAACATGAAATACATCATGCATGGCATGGTACCTTTGAGGTAAAATCAACCGATAGGCTACCATCCTGACTCTCTCTAGAATTTCAAAAGGCCCTGCAAAATGAGGTGATATCTTTCCCTGATTTCATAACTGTCTATACCCTAGCATGGGAGATACCCTAAGGAAATAATGATCCCCGGCCTAGAACTCAAGAGGTCGTCAACGGTGATCGGCATAAGATTTCTGTCTGGATTGACCAGTATTCATACACTTTCTAATCAGTTGAACCTGCTCTAAAGTATCATGAACAATACGAGGAACTAGTAGGTCCGCCTCACCTACCTCTAGCCAACAATGGGGTGAACGACACGGCCTACCATATAAGGGCTCAAAATGAACCATATGAATTGTCACTTGAAATATATTATTATAGGAGAACTCGGTGAGCGGGGTATGCTTCTCCCAAGAACCATTGAAATCAAGGAAACGTGCTCGGAATGGGAATTAAAAACACCGGTGTCTCTCCCGTAGTTGAGATTTTTCTCCCTAGGTTTTCTAGGGTTTGGGTTCTCTTGGTTTCTTGGTTGAGAAGATTTGTGAAGAAGACGTCCCCCTTGGGCTAAGTGTTTCTTCTGCATCGGCATCCAACCGATTCCATTTTCTTCTTTCCCTTCGAGGGTTCCTTTTCTTTTGGGATCTTCTGTGATCTTCGCCGATCTGTGACGAATCAGAAACCTTCGGGATTTTCAATTTTGATGAATCCACGATGAATCTATGATGGATATGCAATGCGTCTACGACAATTTCAATTTCAACAGTTTTGTGATGGAGCTATGATGAACCAATGTATCTGCACTGGATCTACGATGTTCAACAATGACCGACGGTTCAAGTGAGCTTCAGGTTCTGTGTATCATGGGCTGGTCGCGAAAAGGTGTGCAGCGAAGCTTCAGCCGTGAAGTCCGGTCGCCAGGTGGTTTCCGCGTTGGGATGACTTGCGGAATTTGGAGCGCCATGCGGTCTATTCGATCTAGAAGCACGAGAGGACTTGCGAGAGATCCGACCGTGTTACCCAGTGCGAAGGAGCTGACCACGCAGGGCTGGTCGCGGAAAGAGGCTTTCCCCAGTGCGAAGGTTCTGGCCGCGCAGGGCTGGCCGTGGAAAGTGGTCTTCCCCAGTTCGAAGGATCTGGCCGCGCAGGGCTGGTCGCGGAAAGAGGTAGTGGCATGGAGCTTCCGGGCCGAACCAGACTGGAGGTCTTTTTTTGGGTCGCGCATGGACAGAAGAATTGCTGGATTGGTCCTGGCCTGTGAGAATTCCCATTAAGACCCAGGTCGTGAAACAAGTTGTGGAATACTGGAGGTTTGGATATACGGGCTTTGAATCATGGAAGCGGATTTAATGAACCAATGGAAGAGTATGTCCTTGATGGACAAAGAGAAAGAGTCGATTGAGACTCATAGAAACGAAGATGCGCTCCTGGAAAAATGTATGTCGTTGCTGGTTGTCGGAAAATTTGTGGAAAAAATATCAGTCAACCAGGGGGGGCTCAAAAATACCCTCCAGAATATTTGGAAACTGGAAGACGGGGTGGAAATTCGGGAAGTGGAGAACAACCTCCTTGTTTTTGAGTTCTTCAATGAGAGGGATAGAGATAAAATCCTTAGAGGCAGGCCATGGTCCTTTGATAATCAACTCCTCCTCATGGGAGAATTTAAAGGGGGGAAGACATCCATCACACTAAGCTCACTCGGTCCCCATTCTGGATACGCATTAAAGGAATCCCTTTTCATGGGAGAACAGAATGGGTCCTGAGAGAAATTGGAGATCGCATTGGAAAATTCCTGGAGTGGGACTGCACAGACCAAATCCAATGGGGACTCGAGATGCGGATTAAAGCCGGGATTGAAGTGTCTAAACCTCTGATGAGGGGCATGTTTTTTAAAATCAATGACTCTAACACCTGGATATCATTCGAGTTTTAGAAACTCCCAATCTTTTGCTTTTTCTGTGGACGTATCGGCCACCTGGACAGAGCGTGTGCTTCAAAGAAATAGAACGAATCAGGTAATATCATCTTATAATATGGTTCATGGCTCTGAGCCAAAACGATGAAATTCGTCTTCATCCCTGAGATATAAAAACAAAAGGTCCGTAACCGTCTCACGATGGCTCATACAAGGCAGGAGGAAATTGAAAATGATAAAGTCATCATGCTTGGACCACCAGGTTTCCTTGAAGACAACCCAACCACACAAAGGGAAGCTAGGAGGCCATCTCAGAACTTTAATACCAAGTGCAATAGTCGGGGTTGGCAAGAGAACCGAATGAATAAGATTTTCATTGAATCAGGCACATATCCTACCCCCCCCCCAAAGGGCACTGCCTCAACATTAATAGAGCCGTTGAAAATGACAAAAAATCCACTAAATCAAAGCCTGAATCCAAGACAAATGCCCACCGAGCCACCAGACCCTGACCCTGATTCAGAAACAACCATGTCAGGCATCCTAGCACAAGGTGACTCGGGGATGCCAGGATCTACACCATCAGGACCAATTACCCGTCAAACTTAGAAAAGGGTGCAACGCAAAGACAGAGAAGGAAAATCGGATGACCCAAAACCCAGGGATCTTAAACGATGAATTGAAATGATCCAGTCAGCGAGAAATTCCCCAAAAAGATGGAAAACGACGTGTGAAAAAATGAACCTGGGGGACTCAAAGACGGAGGCGGGCAGGACCCAGCCCCGCCTAGATCAATGATCATTTTATGCTGGAACTTTCGTGGGCTTGGAAACCCACGAACAGTTTTAATGATCCCGTTCAATTGCACCCAAAGTCGCCCCAATATGGTTTTCCTATCTAAAACCATATTGGAAAGCAAAGACACCACCAACATTGCTCAGAAATGCAGCTTCCAAGGCTGCCTCCCAGTCTCCCGGAAAGGCCACTCAGGGGGAATTTGTCTCCTATGGAAGGAAAACATTGACGTCAAGATCTTGTCCTTCTCCTCGCACCACGTGGATACGACCATTCATGCGGACCATACCCCACCTTGGACCTTTTTGGGATTCTATGGTTGGTCCTCCCTTAATGAGAAATGGAAATCTTGGGATCTTCTCGGCCATTTGCAACACGATCTGTCGAGCTCAATTCTCTTCAGAGGTGATTTCAATGAGATTATGTACCATAAGGAAAAAAGAGGTGGAGCCTTCCGGCCCTCTATGTCGATGTAAAATTTTAAGAATGTGATCTCCAGGGTGGACCTGGTCGATATGGGATACGCGGGAAATCCATTCACTTGGTTCTGGGGTAATACGGATGATACCCTCATCGCTGAGTGGCTCAACAGATTTCTAGGCTCAACGGATTGGAAAAATCTCTTCAGCATGTTTCACATCAATCACCTGACGCTCAACTGCTCAGACCACTGCCCAATTGTCATCGACTATGCTCAAAGCAATCACAACATGAAATCTAGCAGACCCTTCAGATTTTAAATCTTCTGGTCAAAAGACAACGAGTGCGAAGACGTTATCCGATAAAGCTGGAAGAGTAACTCTGCAGATGTTAGATCCAATCTGCAATAGGTCTCATCCGATCTGAGGTCTTGGAGCATAAAGAAATTTCGTCATCCCGACAGGCACTGCGATTTCCTTGAAAGGAAACTGTACAACCTTCTCAACTAACCCCCATCCAATTGCAATATTTCTAAAATTGGAGCCACTCAAAGGGACCTTGATGCAGCTCTGTGCATAAAGAAAATCTTATGGGCCATGCGGGTACGGGACACCCACATTGCTAAAGGGGACGCTAACACCCGATATTTTCATCAGAAAGCATCTAGTAGGCACCAGAAAAATTTAATATCTTGCATCTCACAACCAGATGGCAGCAAAGTTTCCAACACCAATGAAATCCAAGAGGTTGTTTCTAGATACTTTCAGAATCTCTTTTCTACCGAAAACCCTTTCATTTCCCCTGAAGTAGAGGAGTGCATCAGACTGGTGATTACCGAAGAGATCAATAGGCAAATTTCCAAAGATGTGACGGATGACGAGATTCGTCAGGCTCTGAAATAGATCCACCCTACTAAGGCCCCGGGCCCGGACAGATTCCACGTACTCTTCTTTAAACAATACTGGCATATTATTAGCCCCGACATATGCAACCTAATGAAGAACATCTGGGATGGGAAAACAAACATTTCTGACATCAATGAAACTATCCTCGTCCTTATTCCCAAAATCAAGAAACCTCTTGTGGTCACCGATTTTAGACCTATCAGCCTCTACAATGTCTCCTACAAGATCTTCTCAAAGATCTTAGTTAATCGGCTGTGCACTTGGCTACCTGACATCATCTCATAAAATCAGAGCACCTTCGTGGCTAAGAGACTGATCACCAATAATTCCATTGTCGCCCATGAAGTTTTCAACTCGATGAAAACACGCTCCACTGCGAAAAGAGGAACCATGGCTTGGAAACTAGATATGACCAAATCTTACGATAAAGTGGAATGGAATTTCCTCAGAGTCATGATGCAAAAAATGGGATTATGCTCTAAATGGACAGATATGGTCATGCACTGTGTCTCTTATGTCTCCTTCTGAATCAATGTCAATGGGGTGCTCACCTGAGGCTTCACCCCAACCCGAGGCCTGCGCCAGGGATATCCTCTCTCCCCCTTTCTCTTTATCTTAGTGGCTGATGTTTTTTCTAACCTCATTTCCAAGGCTTCATCCTCTCATACAATCCATGGGGAAAAGGTTTGTCGTGCAAGCCCACCGGTGTCTCATCTCTTCTTCGCGGATGACTGCCTCCTTTTCTCTAGATCAACCAATGATGAGTGTCGTGCGATCATCCATGCAATCCAATATTATGAGAGGGCCTCTGGACAGTCTATCAATCATGGAAAGTCAGAAATATCCTTCAGCGTTGGGGTTCCTCCATCCAAAAAAGAAGAACTCTGCACCATTGCAGGAATTTATATGGTCGAGAAACATTAGAAGTATCTCAGGCTTCCTACGGTGATTGGTCACTCCAAAAGAGAAATCTTCGCATCTATGTTGGATAGGATTGAGAAAAAAATTCAAGGATGGACCCCAAAAAGAATTTCCAAAGACGGTAAGGAGACCCTTATTAAGGATTCCCTCCAATCCATCCTCAGCTATTTCATGTCCCTCTTTAAGCTCCCAGCTACTGTAGTCAATTAGATACACGCACACACAACCAATTTCTGGTGGGGAACAAATAATGGGAGGAATGGAACCCACTAGATAGCCTGGGAGAACCTATGCTTACCTAAATATGAGGGTGGAATGGGATTCTGGGACCTTCGTCACTTCAATGACGTACTGCTGGCTAAGAAAGGTTAGCGCCTTTTGAACCGCCCATCCTCTCTCTGTGCGCGGGTTCTCCGTGCAAAATACTTCCCCCACAAGGACTTCCACGAATCCTCTCTTGGCCCCCATCCTAGATTCCTCTGGAGAAGTATCTGGGGTGACCGCAGTCTCCTGGGAAAAGGGTTGGGATGGAGGATTGGGAATGGCTCAACAGTTAAGATCTGGACCGATCCCTGACTGATTGATAAAGAAGGTGTGTGGGCATCTTCCCCTTCCCAACCAGGCTTTGAAGATGCCACTGTTAGATGCCTTTTTGACGATCAGGGGCTTGGGTGGTGCATGGAAAGGATACACGCATGGTTTAATGAAAGAGATAAAAAATTTATCTTGAGTATCCCCTGTGTTCTAGACGTCGGCCCCAACCATCTCTTTTGGATCCACGACCTCTCCGAAGCCTATATGGTAAAATCTGGTTACAAGCTCGCTATTGTCACTCAGAATGAAGTGAGGGAAGGGGGCCTGGAAATCGCTTTGGGAACTCAAAGTCCCCCCAAAAATATGCCACTTTTGGTGGCAGGTGTGCAAGGGCACCCTCCCTACCATGAGCCTTATCGTCTTCTGACATATTTCTATTGACAGGTTCTACCCCTTCTGCCCAAACATCCCATAATCTCCCTTTCACACTATCATCCAATGTCTGTGGGAAAAGGAGATTTGGAGGAAATGGAACTCTTCTGTAGACTCCTCACTGATCATAGGCTCTGACCTACCCTCTCTCCTGATGCGATGGTGCTCCACCTTCTCATTGGCTAAAGCGAGCTCTCTTTGCATCATGTCCTAGATCATTTGGGTCCACTGCAATGATGCCGTTTTCAATCATGTTCAAAAACCTCCTGAATTATGTATTGAACGGGCCTCTTCCTAGTTTGAGGGCTGGCAGCTCCACCATGGACAACATTTTTCCTTTGAAACCCCTTATTTTTTCACCCATTGAAGCCCTCCCCCGGAAGGGATTCTCAAGATAATGTGGATGCGGCTCTCCCCAAGAATGGTCCTGTTGCCCTTGGCCTGCTGACCCGAAACCATCATGGTCATATCATTACAGCCAAACATGAGTCACATCACGCTTTTTGGGAACCGGTGGTTGTCGAGGCTATCGCCATCCTCACCGGAATGATGCTCGTGGTTGACTGTGGATGGGAAAAAATCATCATCGAATCAGATTGCCTCACCATTATCAATGCCATCAACCTCAATGATGGAAGACTTCAGTCCTTTGGGTCCCTCATTAGGAAAATCCTCTCCAGTCGTCACTGCTTTTCTTTCTGCACCTTCTCCTTTACCAAAAGGGAAGGAAACAAGGTTTCCCATCAACTGGAGGCTACTGGACCCTTTGATTTCAACCAGCTCTGGCTAGACCATTTCCCTGCATGGATTTAAGTATGTACGTCTGCTGATTTTCACAATTAATGAATCCCTCTTTTATAAAAAAAAAGGGACATGTTCTCAGAGCATATCCTATAGAACCTGTATTGTCTGTTCTGATCGTCCATCGGTCTAAGGGTGAAAAGTTGTGCTTAGAAGCACTTATGTTCCCATAGTCATCTGAAATCCCTGCCAGAACTGTGATGTGAAACGAGAATCTGGATATTAAATGATAGTATGAGGGACCTCGTGGAGTCATATGATCTCATGGATATACATATTTCCCAACTCATCAACTAAGAAAGTCTCCCAAATAGGAATGAATTGGGATGATTTCATTAGTCGGTCAATGGATACCCAAATAGTATCTCTACCCCTTTGAGACCTTGTTAATCTGACTACAAAATCCATAGCAACATCTTCCCATTTCCATTTTGGGACTGGAAGCGGCTATAAGAATCCTATAGGTCTCTAGTGCTCTATCTTCACCTGCTGACAGGTGGAACACCTAGTGATAAATCTTTTTATCTGATGTTTCATCCCAAGCCACCAATACTATCATTGCATATCTCAATACATCTTGGAGATGCCTGGATGAACTACCCACTGAGAAGTATGGGACTATTTCATCAACTTCTCTCTCATATCTGTAGGAACCCAGATACATCCACATAGACACAGGATGTCATCTCTGTCCACAGACCAATCCGGAGGCGGGTTATCTCCTGATATACTCTCATGGAGAGCCAAGCCTTCAGGATCTGAAAACTGTCTACCCTTCACCTTCTCAAGGAGGAAAGAGGTAACTGTGAAGGATGAAAGGTAAGACTGCTCATGACTGTCATGAAACTCTAGATGTTGCTCAGAAAAGAGGGTCATTAACTTCCATTCATCATTGGATTCCTGTACTGCTTGTGCCTGAGTTTTCTAACTCAGCACATCTGCAACTACATTTCCCTTCCCAAGCATATAGGTAAGCTCAAAATCAAAGTATTGTAGATACTTGACCCATCTTCATTATCTAAGGTTCAAGTCACACTGAGAAAAGATATATTTGAGGCTCCTGTGATATGTGTATACCACGAAGTGCTCACCCAACAGATAATGAGTAGTACCCCCGGTTTCTGGTAAGTAACCCTTGTTTTATGCTTTTTAAGTGCATGAAGTTTATGGGAGATGTTTGGGGAAATTTTGGGAGACTTTTAAAGCGTAAAAGGGCAAAATGTGGGGACGCACGGGCTGCGCACGGTTTTCCAAACCGTGCAGAAGCTGTGCAGGTGGTGGTCTATTGGACAGAGGAGACCGCACGGTGTCCACACGGTTTGGGAAAATCGTGCGAGGAGGCCATGCGGAGAGCCCCTCTCTCGCAGTGACTACCGCATGGTTAGTGCACGGTTTAACTAACTGTGTGGACTAACCATGCGCGAAGTTAACTTAGATCCTATTTATTAGGATCTAATCTGTTTTATCATTTAACCCACTCTTTTTTTCTCCCAGACGGCCCTAACTCGGGATTTCTCTCTCGGGAAGGTGGGAGAACACTTACCAGGCATTTTGGAAGCGATCTGGAGGGTTGCCTTGGCATTTAGAGGCTCGTTGATCGCGTTAAGTCTCGTTCTTGTCTTGTTTTCTTAGATCTCCTCCTTCCCTCTTGTTGGATCCTTAGATCTACGCCCGAGATGGGTAGATCTAAGGTAGTGGATGACTTTTAAGTCGGGTTTTGATCTTGTTGGTGATAGGGGAAGGAATCTAAGGAGGTTTCGTGGTGTTTCGACCTGGTTCTTGGTTGGTTTCTCCTATTTTGTTGAGGTAGGTGGCTTCACTCTCGATTCCTCTTTCTTAGAACTTGAAGGCTTAGTTTCAATTTGTTTTCCTTGATTGAAATGGTTTGTTTATCTGTTGTGAAAGAATGGTTGAAACCCCTTTTTAGTAATGGGTGATGCAAATTTTGTGTTTTTGGGAAGTGGTTGTTGAAGTAAATTTAAAATGGTGATTTTAAATTGGCTATGGTTTTTCTGCTTGAAAGAAATGGTTTTCAATAAAAAGGGTGATGATTTATTGAAAGGTTTTGAACACACTTGGTGTTGGGCATGGATTTTCATGGGTTGTGGTGTGTGATCATATGCATTGGGATGGATAAGGGCGAGAAGTCCTCCCATAAAAAGGTTGGGATTGATAAGGGCGAGAAGTCCCCCCATCATTAGGTTGGGACAGATAAGGTCATGAAGTACCCTCGTCAAGGTAGTTCACTAAGTGGCGACTTAGTGGAAGGATAATTCACCACTTGCCAGTATAGGGAGGTCCTAGTTGCATGTATGGTTGGTTGTGTGGATTTGTGTAATGGAACGAATGTGCCAAAATGGAAATGTGGATTTGATTGGAAACTTTGCTTGGTTGCTTTGTTGGAAAATGGTTTTGTTGGAAAAATGGCTTTGACATGGAATTTTCCATATTGTGAACTATTTTGGAATTTTTTTATATAAATTGTTTTATAAAAATGTGCTAACATGTTTTATCCTAGAGGCATGGGTTGGGAAGTCATCGGGGAAAACCTACTGAGTTTCATTACTCACCCCCTGCTTTGGCATGTTGGTGCTTTTGCAGATGTCATATACCGGGATGTTGGCAAAGGTAAAGTGTCACATGTTTAGAGCGCTGCTTCATGATACTTGGGCCAGTTCGTGATGTTGGAGCTTGGAGTTTGTGGAGCATGGAGTTGGGTTGTTGTCTTACAGTCTTTGAGTTGTCTTTTCATTGTTTACTCTGATGTTTAGTGTTGGTTTTCAATGTGGTACTTTTGGTTGGTTTTTGATAAAAATTAATGGTTGAGTTGTTTTGGATTTAAATCATGCATCATATAGTGGTTTCTTGGAGATGGTTATTTGGTTTGCTCTGTTTGGGTTGTTTTTAGTTAAAGGGTAAATCGTCCCCCATGTATTTTGAAACCCTTCAGAATTTATTGCCAGCCTTTGGTGCCTTGGGGATGTCTCTTAAGGCCTAGTAATGACTCGTTGAGCTCTCAATCCAATGAGAATTGGCGCGTCATTACAAATGGTATCAGCTTGTTCGGTCCTTGCCTAACAAGTGGTCATCTATGTTCTTGGTCCTGAAGTTAAAATTCATTCTTGTCTATTCCTTGGGTGATCATCTTAGACAGGAGTAGGATTTTCGGAACTTGAAATGTATAGCATAAAAGGACGTAGCTAACCCATTTATGTTGAACTTCAAGTTACCAGGGTGTTGGGTACATAAGTGTTTTGGATACACTTCTATAATGTTGGAAATCTCATTGTCATGGGTCTAGCCAATGAGATGAGCATGAAATATAGTAGAGGAATGACTTCCCACTAGGATAAAATATCTAATTTCGAAGAATGATTTATGATTTTGGGCAAGGTGCAAATTTTTGAAAAATACAGAAATTGATTTTCAAATGAAAGATTTTGAAAAGTGGATATTTGGTATATTTTGAAAATGGGTGGATTTTCAAAAAGTATGTGGGATGTTTTCAAAAATGGTTGAACATGTGGAAAATCTTGATGGATGGAAAACAATGATGTGATAGTTGATGTGATAGAAATTGAAATGCTAAGCCTTCAGTTTCTAGGAAGTGAGACTAACGGCATGCGTTGTTTGTATAGAAAATGGCACCCGTTAGGCATCGTAGAAACCAACCCGAAGAAGCTGCGGAGAATGTGGTTGCACCTGAACCACGTGTGAACCAAGAGCTGGTTCAGAGTATCATTCAAGCATTCCAGGCTGTCGACACAGGGAATCAAAGGGATGGGTCAAGGAATATAGACCATTCCATCCAATTCCAGAAGCAGAATCCACCCATTTTTTAGGGTGATTCTGAACCAGAAAGGGCGGAGGTGTGGATGAGTAGGATGAATCGTATCTTCAATTTCATCGGCACACTAGCATAAATGAAAGTAAAGTTGGCGACGTACATGCTGGAGGATCTTGCACGGCAATGGTGGGAGTTAGTGGTGTAGGCTAAGGTGGATCAAGGCCTAGGATGGGAGGAATTTGAGGAGTTGTTTAATAAACAATTCTATCCTCACATGTTTAAGATCCATAGGATGACATACTTTTTCAGCCTGAAGCAGGAGAATCTCTCTGTCACGGAATATGCGGCTAAATTCGTGAATTTAGTGTTCTTCGCACCGAAATTTGCTGCAAGTGCATCACTGAAGGCATGCATCTTTGAATCAGGGTTGCGATAGGAGATTCGCTCGAAGATAGTTGTGCTCTGTATTACGAATTATACAGAGATGGTAAACAGAGCAACAGTAGCTGAAAGAGACATATCAGGATTTATGGGATGAGTAAGTATGATGATACCCATGGGAACGGGTGGGAACTCTAATGCTGGGAACAAACAGAAGAGGGACACCTAATTCCAAGGTGGGAGTGTGAATCCGAACCAGACGGCTGGATCGGTGAATCTTCCTCCACGACCCATGATGAAAGCCGGGTGTTTTCAATGTGGCTCAATTGATCACATAAATTGAGAGTGTACGGCGCAACCTAGACAATGTCACAATTGCAAGAAGATGGGGCATCTACAGTGCTATTATAGAAATACTCCGAGGTCGGGTGCACGTGACACTTCCCAGGCATCGCAAGCATCGTATGCTTCGACAGGACGAGGACAGCAAATTCATTCTCATCAGCATAACAGAGCTAGACATGGTGATTCTAAAAATACCATGACTCCTCAACCAGGACAATCTCATCAAGGCAACAAGGAGAATAGTGCAGCGATGAAGAAATTGTATGGAGCTGAGCAGATGATCATTGATGATCAGGCTGGACCATCAACAGTAAGAGGTATGATCCTTTTGAATTCTACCTTTGTACAAGTGTTGTTTGATACTGGTGCATCACATTCCTTCATTACTTCTCATGCTACTGACTTGCTATGTTTAAAACTGGAAATGATGCCTTCTGTGTTGAAACTGCAAACTCCTCTTAGTTAAAGAGAATGTCAAGCCTTAGTGTGTCGAACATGTGCTATAACTGTGGATGGAGCTGAGCTGGAATGGGACTTCTCCATGTTGGATATAGATGACTATGATATAATCCTGGGTATGGATTGGTTGGCAAGGTTTAAGGCTCACATCGACTGTTATAGGAGAACGGTTAGTTTCACGACTGAGGACGGCATCGACCATCTCTTTAGAGGATAAAGGATAGTAAAGAAGGGTGAAAAGAGCTTGTCGGCACCAATGGTGGGAACGATATCTCATTACTTGGTAGCATTGACTTTGGCATCAATGGAAGAGATTTAGGAAAATAGTTTTCCAGCTGTGGTGGATCAATTTCCAGATGTCTTTACCAAGAACTTCTCAGGGTTACCACCTCTAAGGGAAGTGGAGTTTACGATTGATCTCCTTCCAGGAACCAGTCCTATTTCCCTTCCGTCTTATAGGATGTCACCAACAGAGTTAAAGGAATTGAAAGAGTAGTTAGAGGAGCTTGAAAGCAAGGTTTTCATTCAGCCAAGCGTGTCTCCATGGGCAGCACCAGTTTTGTTTGTAAAGAAAGCAGATGGAACTTTGAGGCTATGTGTGGATTATCGTAAACTTAAACAAGTTATGATAAAGAATAGATATCCACTTCCACGCATTGATGACATGTTTGATCAATTGAGGGGAGATCAGTGGTTCTCCAAAATTGACTTATAGTCAGGATATCACCAGTTGCGAGTTCGGAAGGAGGATATTCCGAAGACAGCCTTCAGAAGCAGATATGGCCACTACGAATATATAGTCATGCCTTTCGGTCTTATGAATGCACCAGCAGTCTTTATGGCATTGATGAATCGGATATTTCAGTGATATCTGGATTCTTTTGTTGTGGTGTTTTTGGACGAATATTGGTGTATTCAAGAACAAGGACTGAGCATGAGCAACACTTGGCGATAGTGTTGGAAATCTTGAGGGACCATCATTTGTATGCCAAATTATCAAAGTGTGATTTTTGGATACAAGAGGTACGCTTTCTGGGCCATGTTGTTTCTGAGAAAGGTGTTTCAGTGGATCCATAAAAGATAGAAGTTGTTCTTTCTTGGAAACCCCCGAAGAATGTCTTTGAAATACGAAGTTTTCTTGGTCCAGCTGGTTATTACTGACGCTTTTTCCATGACTTATTATGACTAGCTTCTCCTATGACAGCATTGACAAAGAAGAATAGTGCATTTCAATGGACTGAAGAATATCAGAGATCTTTTCAAGAGTTGAAATTTCACCTTACATCATCACCTATCTTGATTTTTCCGGAATCAGGACAGGGGTATGTGGTGTATTGTGATGCTTCGGGAACAGTTTTGGGTTGTGTTCTCATGCAAGGAGACCATGTGGTTGCTTATGGCTCAAGGTAGTTGAGAGTGCATGAGAAAAATTACCCAACACATGATTTGGAGTTGGCTGCGGTCGTCCATGCTTTGAAAACATGGAGACATTATCTCTTTGGTGAGAAGTTCACTGTGTTTACAGATCACAAAATCCTGAAACACATTTTCTCACAACGAGATTTGAATCTGAGGCAAAGGAGATGGACAGAGTATCTTCAAATGTTCGACTTTGACCTGATGTATACACTGGGTAAGGGTAATTCGGTGGCCGGTGTATTAAGCAGGAAGTCGTATTCTCAGTTGGAAAAGGAAGCTTCAGATGAATGGCAGTTGATGTCGGTCTTAGCCGACATGCATGTGGAATGTGAAGACCGAGGTGATGTTGACGTTTTCTTTTCAGCTACACTTGTTCATGATTTGATGGAGATTGTAAAGGAAGCGCAGGCATCTGATGTAGACTGTGTTGCAATGATTTCAAAACTCAATGGTGGGGAGACCATTGAGGGATGGAAGCTGGATGGGAGTTTAGTTTTGCGGTTTCGAGATCGGATGGTTGTACCTTTAGCTGCTCAGGAACAACTCCTTAATGCTTACCACCATTCAAGATGGTTTGTACATCCAGGTACATAGAAGATGTATAAGGCGCTAAAGGTGCGGTTTTGGTGGAGTGGCATGAAAATGAAGGTGGCCGAGTTCGTCTCGCGATGCTTAACTTTTCAGCAGGTTAAAGCAGAGCATCAGAGACCAGCTGGTATGTTACATTATTTACCTATCCCACTGTGGAAATGGGAGCAGATAGCAATGGATTTTGTTACAGGTCTTCCAAGAATGGTCCGGAAACACAATTCCATTTGGGTGATAGTGGATCGTCTAACCAAGTCATCCCATTTCATCCCGATTCGTGAAACTCATACGGTGGAAGATCTTTCAAAAATCTATATCCGAGAAGTGGTAAAAATACATGGTGTACTAGTGTCTATCATCTCAGATAGATATCTGAGTTTCACATCTCGTTTCTAGAAATCCTTACAACAAGCCCTTGGGACTCAGTTGACTATGAGCACGGCGTATCATCCTCAGACGGATGGGCAATCTGAGAGGATGATACAGACGTTGGAATACATGTTGCGGGCTTGTGTAATGGATTTTGGTGGCTCATGGGATGATTATATACCCTTATTGGAGTTCTCATACAATATCAGTTATCAGACCTCGATATGCATGGCTCTGTTTGAAGCATTGTATGGGCGTCCTTGTCGTTCTCCACTTTGTTGGGTGCAAATAGGTGAGACTTCACTACTTGGGTTGAGCCTTGTCCAAGAAACAACGGATAAGATCCACTTGATTAGAAAGAGAATGGAGACAGCTCAGAGTCATTAGAAATCTTATGCGGATTATCACTGAAGACCGTTTTCGTTTGCAGTGAGTGATCATGACTTTTTGAGAATCTCTCCAAGGCTTGGACAACATTGTTTTGGGAATCAGTGAAAATTATCTCCTCGATATATATGCCCTTTTGAGATACTGGAACGGGTTGGAGAGGTGGCATATCGGTTGGCATTACCACCACGGTTCGGTGCAGTGCATAATGTTTTCCATGTATCTCAGTTGAAGAAGTATCACCCTGATCCTGACCATGTGATCAGATGGGATCACGTTGACCTAGAGCCGGATGCTTCGATGATACATATCCCGGTAAGGATAGTGGATAGTCAAGAGAAAGTCTTGCGTGGAAAAAGCATCGGTCTAGTACGGGTATTATGGTAGCATGGTCAGATCCAGGAAGAGACTTGGGAACGCGAGAAAGAAATGAAAGAGCAGTGGCCAGAACTCTTTCAGGAAAACGATGGTTTTCTACTTTCCGGGGACGGAAAGGCCAATGGTGGGGAGAATGTAGTACCCCCGGTTTCTGGTAAGTAACCCTTTTTTGTGCTTTTTAAGTGTATGAAGTTTATGGGAGATGTTTGGGGAAAGTTTGGGAGACTTTAAAAGCATAAAAGGGGAAAATGTGGGGACGCACGGGCTGCGCACGATTTGCCAAATCGTGTGGAAGTCGTGTAGGTGGTGGTCTGTTGGAAATAGGAGACCACACGGTGTCCGCACGGTTTGGGCAAACCATGCGAGGAGGCCGTGTGGAGAGCCCCTCTCTGGCAGTGACTACCGCATGGTTAGCGCACGGTTTAACTAACCATGCACGAATTCAACTTAGATCCTATTTATTAGGATCTAATCCATTTTATCATTTAACCCACTCGTTTTTGCTCCCAGACGGCCTTAACTCGGGATTTCTCTCTCGGGAAGGTGGGAGAACACTTACCAGGCGTTTTGGAAGCGATCTGGAGGGTTGCCTTGGCATTTAGAGGCCGATTGATCGCGTTAAGTCTCGTTCTTGTCTTGTTTTCTTATATCTCCACCTTCCCTCTTGTTGGATCCTTAGATCTACGCCCGAGATGGGTAGATCTAAGGTATTGGATGACTTTTAAGTCAGGTTTTGGTCTTGTTGGTGATAGGGGAAGGAATCTAAGAAGGTTTCTTGGTGTTTCGACCCGGTTCTTGGTTGGTTTCTCCTATTTTGTTGAGGTAGGTGTCTTCACTCTCGATTCCTCTTTCTTAGAACTTGAAGGCTTAGTTTCAAATTGTTTTCCTTGATTGAAATAGTTTGTTTATCTGTTGTGAAAGAATAGTTGAAACCCCTTTTTAGTAACGGGTGATGGAAATTGTGTGTTTTTGGGAAGTGGTTGTTGAAGTAAATTTAAAATGGTGATTTTAAATTGGATATGGTTTTGCTGCTTGAAAGAAATGGTTTTCAATAAAAAGGGTGATGCTTTATTGAAAGGTTTTGAACACACTTGGTGTTGGGCATGGATTTGCATGGGTTGTGGTGTGTGTTCATATGCATTGGGATGGATAAGGGTGAGAAGTCCCCCCATCAAAAGGTTGGGATGGATAAGGGTGAGAAGTCCCCCCATCATTAGGTTGGGACGAATAAGGTCTTGAAGTACCCCCGTCAAAGTAGTTCACTAAGTGAGGACTTAGTAGAAGGATAATTTACCACTCGCGGGTATAGGGAGGTCCCGGTTGCATGCATGGTTGGTTGTGTGTATTTGTGGAATGGAACGAATGTGCCAAAATGGAAATGTGGATTTGATTGGAAACTTTTCTTGGTTGCTTTGTTGGAAAATGGTTTTGTTGGAAAAATGGATTTGACATGGAATTTTCCATATTGTGAACTATTTTGTAATTGTTTTATATAAAAAAAATTATGCAAATGTGCTAACATGTTTTATCCTAGAGGCATGTGTTGGGAATTCATTGGGGAAAACCTACTCAGTTTCATTACTCACCCCCTGCTTTGGCACGTTGGTGCTTTTGTAGATGTCATATACCGGGACGTTGGCAAAGGTAAAGTGTCACATGTTTAAAGAACTACTTCGTGGTACTTGGGCTGGTTTGTGATGTTGGAGCTTGGAGCTTGTGGAGCATGGAGTTGGGTTGTTGTATTATAGTCTTTGAGTTGTCTTTTCGCTGTTTACTCTGATGTTTAGTGTTGGTTTTCACTGTGGTACTTTTGGTTGGTTTTTGATAAAAATTAATGGTTGAGTTGTTTTGGATTTAAATCATGCATCATATAGTGGTTTCTTGGAGATGGTTATCTGGTTTTCTCTGTTTGTGGTTGTTTTCAGTTAAAGGGTAAATCGTCCCCCACGTATTTTAAAACCCTTTGGTATTTATTTCCAGTCTTTGGCGCCTTGGGGATGTCGCTTAAGGCCTAGTAATGACTCGTTGAGCTCTCAAGCCAATGAGAATTGGTGGGTAATTACATAATGTCTCTAGAAATGTAAGGCATGGACAACTGCTGCTAGATTAAGGTCGTGCATTGGGTATTTTCTCTCATGAGGTATCAACTGTCGAGATCCGTACACAATGACTCTGTCTTCCTGCATCAACACTGCTCCTAGGCTGATGCCTGATGCATCACAGAAGATGGTGTAACCTATACCTGGCTTAGGAAGAGTCAGAATAGGTGCCAATACAAGCCTCCCTTTCATCTCCTGAAAGGATTTATCACATGCTTCTAACCATAAGAACTTGACACCCTTCTTTGTAAGACCAGTAATAGGTGAAGAAAGATGTGATAATTCTTGTATAAAATTCTTGTAATATCCATCCATCTCCAAGAAACTTTGTATATCAAACACGTTCTTGGGATGCTCCCCGGAAACTACAGCACTAACCTTTTTTGGGTCAAGAGATACTCCTAATTCTGATATTATATGACTTAAAAAGTGGACTTTATTGATTCATAAGTGTCACTTAGTAAGATTGGCATAAAGTCGATGCTCTCTCAGTGTACTCGGAATGATCTCAAGATGTTTGGCATGGTCGTTATGAGTGTGAGAATACACCAAGATTTCATCCACAAAGACCATGACAAAAGAGTCCAAATAGAGGTAGAACACCCTATTCATCATATCCATGAAAATGGTAGGAACATTCGTAAGACCGAACGGCATAACAAGGTACTCATACAGCCCATACCTACTATAGAAAGTTGTACGAGGTATGTCTGATGTCCTGACATGCACCTGATGATAACTTGATCTCAAGTCAATCTTAGAGAAGACCTTTGCTCCTCGAAGTTGGTTGAAGATATCATCTATTCAAGGCAGTGGATATCGGTTCTTGATAGTAAGCTGGTTCAACCTTCTATAATCCACGCATAGACGTAAGGTTTCATCCGCCTTCTTGGTGAAAAACATGGTCGAACCCCAAGAGAATGTATTGGGCCGTATAAAACCTTTGGCCTCTAAATCCTATAATTGCTGCTTGAGCTCCTAAATCTCTGTAGGTGTCATCCTGTAAGGAGGAATGGATATTGGAGCTACTCCTTGAATAAGCTCAATTGTAAACTTTACCTCTCTCTCAAGAGGTAATCCATAAAAATCATCTGGAAAGGCATCCCTAAAATGATCCACTACTGGAGGGATATCATCTTGTCATAAACCCTGATCCTCCATGAAGATATTTTCAATTTGGGTGGTCACTCCACCTAGCCCATGATGCTCTGGTCCCACTCTACCAGCCTGTACATCCCACTCACCCTTATGTAGATAACTACTACCCTCTGGTGATCTAAACGATACCCTACGATGATATAAATCTACAAAAGCGTGATGATAAACCAACCATCCCATCCCGAGTATGACGTTGAATCCCATAATCTAAAGAACAAAGAGGTTTCATAAGAAAGGTTAACTACCTACCTCCAGGGGACAGTACCTATACTGGAGTATGCCCCCTTTTTGTACCCCTAATAGTGTATTTAGGGTCATTACACTATAGTGATATTGTATCTCTAGTCTGAGACTTTCCAAGATAGATACAGAGATAAAAGAGTTTGAAGCACTTGTATCAAATAAAGAAGATGATATAGTAGATGCCAAAAGAATAGTACCTCGTACTGTAGATGGTCCTGCAGCCTGATCCTCGGGTGTCGATTGTAGTGCATGCAACTGGCCTGATATACAGCCCTGTGAAATGGATGGACTACCATGATCATAATTGCTCTATTAGAATTGCTGTTGATCAGGGGTCTGGCTACCACGGCCACGACCTCCTCCTCAGCTAGACCTACCAGTGCTATTCCAACTCCCCGCCTGATGCAACGTAAAAGAAATCACTCATGAAGGTGGAGCTGGTGTGGATCTTTTTTCACTCGAGGCTAGTGGAAAGGTCCTACAAAAACGTTGAAGATGCCTCATACGATCGCAAGCCCAACACTCCATTGGGTCTTTATCACATTGAGGCTTCTTGTGCCCCTGTCATCCACAATGTGACACTCTATAGAGCCATTGAAACGGTCACTCTGGTTGTCATTTCCCTGACAAGAGACCTCGAGGGAATGTTTCCTACCACTAAAATAATTATTGTCCTACCTCAGCATTGGTCCTCTATGCCTGATACTATTGTCGTCCCTCAGGTTGCGCTCAGTGATAAGAGCATGATTAACTATTGTGGAAAAGGTAGGCAGGTGAAAGAAATTCACCTGTGTATGGATGGCGTACTGGAGCCCATCCTCAAAATGTCTAGCATGAGAAATCTCATCACCAGCTAGAAGCGGGGCAAAGCGCTGTAACTTCATGAAACGCGCTGAATATTTCATAACTGACATAGAACCCTGCTCATGATGCATGAACTCTCTGGATCTGTCAGCTCTCAGCGTCTGAGGAAAGAAATGGTCATAGAAGGTAGTCTCGAAATCAACCCATAACATGCCTTGATGATGACCGGACTGGGTAATCACATACCACCAACTCTTGGTCGGATCCCGAAGCATGTAAGTAGCAAGTTTGACCCTCCGCTTTGGAGTCATTTCCAGATGCTCAAAAAAAGACAAGGAGTCTTCTAGCCACGACTCAGCAGCCTATGGACCACCATCCCCTAAAAAGGTAGGAGGATACTGCTACTGGAACTCACGAGTCAGATCATCCATCATAGGTGCAATACATGGAGCACCATGAATGGACTGCATCAGACGTAGGAAACTATCATGAACTTGGGAATCAGTGCCCAAATCAGGTACAGCAGGTGGTGCCTCAAGTGGCATTCCTAGAGGTAAGACTGGCAGCTCAAGGCCCACCATGTCTAGAGCATGGTCGTCGCCACCCTCCCGGCGTACGATATGAGGATGTCATGGCAGCATTGGTCTACAATAGCCAAGCACACACCTAAGAACAAGCTTAGAAGCATAAAGATAACATCACTAGTGGAAGAAGAATTTAAGAAAACCCACTACCCAAGGTATACTACCCAAACTACTGGTTTAGATGGCTAGGTATCGGTAAGTTCTCAAATATAAGTTTCATTTCATTTTTCATTTAATTTCCAGGTTTACTCCTTTACCTTTCATAAACATGACAAGGCGAGATGAGGACATGAAACCATTTCATTTTAGATGTCATGATTCACTTTATAATGGATAGTTATTTTCGGTGAATCAGTGCCCATACACCTATCACTAGAAATGACACCCATTTATTTATATCATAATGGCTAGACTCAATAAATTACTCATCCCAACCCATGAGGGCCCATACACCTCATGAATTGAGACAGGAAATCACTCAATCGCAACCAAGAGTAATACAAGCATAAGATAACTATCACAGCATCACTCAACAATCACGGGCATATCAATCAATGAAAAGTAGTGAAATGCACCATATGGCATGGTAATATGCATGACATGTGAATTCTAGGTGCCTATAATGATGCGTGTAACAATGCTCCTTGCCCTCATATCATCGGGCCAAGAATAAAAGAAAATCCTCAAACAAAGTAATAATCAACAACTCCATACAACATGTGTGTCACCCAAAGGTGAAATAATATCAACTGTAATATGAAAAAGCAGAACAACAATTATAATTTTAGGCAACTTGGTTTGTACCTCGAGCATGGGTTCGCGACACCCAAGCATGGATTATGAACAAGTCTCAAGTGTTCTTAATCTCCAATCTATTGTCTCTAAATAGTAAAGCAAGAAAAGAACTCACCTCTGATACCACTTTGTGACGTCCCCGACCCGAATGCCACTTAACGAGTGCCCCGAGCCCGGTGGGCCACATGGCCTCAAACGCATCTCCCCAAATGCCAGAGGCTGCCAACTGGCAGTGAGGGCCTAGGGTGTGCTCGTGGGGAGACTATGCCCTCATTTCCAAAGTGCAGCACACCAGATGAAAGTAAACATAGGTAAACAGTAGAAGCAATATAAGTAAACATAAGGCACAACAGAAAAATAGAGACAACAGTAACAATAACTGAAACAACTGTAATATCATTCAACAACTGATGATATGTCATGTGACTAGAAAACAGGAAAACATGGATACAAGATAGCAGGCATAACATGTTCCACATAAGTAAAAGGAAATCAAAGACTATTCCAAGCATCCCGAGCTCTGACTCGATCATCTTCTATAAATCTCCATACTAAACAGCAAGCAATCAAGTTTTTGAAGTCATATGTTTCCCTTTATCAACACCTGCAACCATGTAATCTGCCCCAGGTACCAAACGGTGCCTGAAGAGGGTGTGAGATAAATCTCAGTGGGCCACCACCAACGGTGTCTATAACATCTAGCATGTGTAATGGAAATGTAATAGTGTGCAATCATGCATGTATAAAGTAAAGTAGTACAATGTAACTATATACCCAAGTACCTACTTCAGCCCTTGATTGGCATCTAAACATAACCAATCCGTTAATTGATTATTACTAGTTTATAAATAAGTCACGTGTTACAACAATGAAGGCTCCAAGTTCTGACAAGGCAACCTGTAATGACATTTAATAATGAAGTCTCATGGTAATAACCAAGGCAACGTAGACCTCAAGGGTCGCCAACTCAGTAATAATTGTAGTCTGGCATGGGGTAAGAGTGTAATCCAAGGATCATAGTCCAAGGAATTCCACAATGAGGTGCCTAACGAATCCAAAGTGGTCATCTAAGGTAAAATGGAGCTAAGCAGAGATAGGGCCCTATGGGCTGTAACCATGGAACCAACTTGTCAATGTTGGATCTAAGGAGTGTATCCAAGGCATCATGTAATGATATTTAAGGGATCCTACAGTGTCATATCGGGCATATAAAGAATATAAAAGGATCTGGATCTAGGTGGTTCTCAACCTAAGCAAGTCATATCCTTGAATCGGAATGGGGTTCCCGAGTGCCCATGGCATTCCCCAATAAGAATCCAAGGCGAGATCGAGTCAGACTATTTCTGTTTATTTATGAAGTCATGTAATATTTCATTCGGTTTAAGTCTTGCCTTTCATTGGTGTGATAAGGTCAAGTAGCATGCAACCTTATAATCAAGTCATTTGGTTCAAGCATTTTCTTTCATTAGTGTGACAAGGCCAAGTAGCATGCAAGCAGTCATTTAATCCATTTAAAGCATATTCCATAATTAAGGTTCATTCTACTACCTTCCATTAATGTGGTAAGGGGTGTTACAGACATGAAACCTATCAATCATTCACATTTAATTTGGTCAAGTCATATACTCAATATACTTTCCAATTTTCATTTCACATTTAATTATCAATTGAAGCACCTACCTTAGGCGAGTCAAGTGGTACGCATACATGGTACTTTCCATTATGCAATTCACAATATAAATCAAGTCATTTAATATAGAAAATATTACCCTTAGAGTGGTCAAGCCAAGGCACACCCGAATGGTGGCGCAAACGTGTCAAAACACTAAACAATAATTATGGCATAACATTCGAGATGGAAAGGATGGAGTTGTGGTCATAACCACCAACAATTAATCACATATATGGAAAGAGCATAAACATGTGGTTCTAACAAGTATAAGCATGGAATATTAATTCTATAAATGGCACCTGATGAAATCAATGGGGCACATACAACAAATCCAAAATCAATGAATTTTAGGGATGAGTTATAGACCACCCACCTCATGCTTATACAACTCTCCTCCTCCAGTATTGGCCCTTGATTTGGCTTGGATTAGAGTAGATCTAAGAAAGAGAATGCCCATACCCCGATAACTCGGTCGAGAGCAAGAGAGAAGGAGAATGTCTCAAGAGGACTCGAGTACTTACCAATGCGCATCTAAAGTGATGAATGAAAGCTCGATCGGATCCCAGACGAAGGAGATCTCTTGATTCCTACCTTGGATCTTCAAAGGGATCCAAAATTAGAGCAATTTAGGTTAATCATGCTGGAAAATTGTATTAGGGAAGAAGAAGTGGCTTAATAAATCATTAAGGGCAATTTTGACATGTTACTCGGAAAATGGCTTGTGCACGGTTTGTCTGCACGGTTACCTGGGTAGAAGGGCACTTTTCACGTTTAGGCCACATGGCCATGCACAAACCGTGCGAAGTGGTTCTGTCTGGAAAAATACCATCTGCATGGTTAGGCAAACTGTGCGCCAACCGTGCGACTTGGCCAGTTTTCCCAAAAAGATGGGTTTCGGGCTTCGAACTTGCCCTAAACACCCCTGAGACCTTTACTAACCCATTAGGCATCCATATTAGGTTCAAAGTAAAGATTTAGGTTGAAATTTAAAGGATCCATACCTGAGTGAAAAATCGGGTTCTTACACAAACATTTTCAGAGGCAGTTAGACACAATGAGTGGATTAATACAATGAATGAAGAATTGGATCAGATTAATAAGAATGTAATTTGGGAGCTTGGTCCTGGTAATGAAGTCAAAAATGTGATAGCAACCAAGTGGGTATTCAGAAACAAACATAATGAGAAAGGTGAGGTTTCAAGAAACAAATTAAAACTGGTTTATAAAGGTTATTCGCAAATAAAAGGAATGGATTTTGAGGAGACATTTGCACCGGTGGAAAGACTAGAGGCTATCAGGATATTTCTTACAGTGGAAACACAAAATAACTACAAGGTATTCCAAATGGATGTGAAGTTTATCTTTTTAAATGGAGACCTAGAAGAAGAAGTTTTTATTAAACAGCCTGAAGGTTTATTCTTGATAGTGATGGAAGAATGTTGTGTAAATTGAAGAAGGGTTTATATTCTCTAAAACAAGACCCTAGAGCATGATATTCTAAGTTGGATAGTTGCCTAAGATAAATGGAATTTACAAAAGGGAAGGTTGACAACAACCTTTATGCAAAAGAAATGTCCATAGGTACTCTAATTGTCATAGTTTACATTGATGATATAATATTTATAGGTGATAAGGAGTTTGCAAAGAAGATGAAGATGCATTTTGAAATGTCAATGCTGGGTGAAATGAGACACTTTCTAGGATTATAGATTGCATAAAAGGATGAATACATATTCTTATCCCAAGAGAAATATACCAAATAATTGTTGAATAAATTTGGTATGGAAAACTCGAATGAAGTCTCAACACCCATAACAATTTTTACTAAATTGAGCAGAGATGATACATGAACCAGTGTGAATCGGAAAGATTTTAAGAGAATTATTGGAAGATATATTTATTTAACAGCATCAAGAGAAAATATTGCATATGTTATGACTCTTTGTGAAAGATATCAGAGTGATCCTAAGGAGTATCACATGTTAACAGCTAAAATAATTCTTAGATATGTCAAATGAACTTTGGGTTATGATTTGTTGTACAAAGGAAGTGTAGAATTGAATCTATAGGGTTTCACATATGCAGATTGGGTAAGAGACAGCAATGATAGAAAATCTACTTCAGATGGAACTTCCTTTTTGGGTGCATGTTCTATAATATGGAAAAACAAGAAGCAGATTTTAGTTACTTTGAGAAAAATTGAGGTAGAATATATTGCAACAATGCATGCTTGTACAAGGATGTTATGGATGAAGGTGTGGATGAAAGATATAAAAGTATAAATAAAGGCCACTGAGGATTTCTTATGAGGATCAGAGTGTTATTGAATTGTCCAAAAACCCTATCCAACACTCAATATGAAAATGCATTGATATCATGTATCATTTCATCAAATAAAGAATGGAAAATGGAGATGTGAAACTGGGATATTTTTCTACACGCGATCAGATTACTGATATATTCACAAAAGCAATTCCATGAGAGATATTTACTGAGATAAGGCTGAAACTTCACGCTCAACCTTCCCCTTTTACTTGAGAATATGTGGAAGCATACCCCCACAAGGCTATGGATTATGTTGTCAAAGGGGGAGTGTGTGCAACTCTTTCCTTATCTATTTTTAATTTGGATTTATGGTTATTGGAAGTTGGGAGAGAAATGATGGTGGTGCACGATTGAAGGGGAGAACATCTAAGTCACTTGGTTTAACATTTCTTATCACCGAGAGATGGAATTCTCTCAAAAACATTGTCTTATCCAGTAATGTGGTGACAAGACTCTTCTCATTTGAAGAAGGCGGTGATTTGATGATTTTGTGATTAGGATTGCTAGAATTTCAAAAAGAATTGATTGATGTTGACAAAAAATCCAAGGGGGGGATTAAAGAGCCTTATGGAATTGTTGAAGGATTGTATTTGTTGTCAACATTGAAAGAGAATCATTGGAATTTGTTGTGATTGTATCTGGAGCTATATAAGAATGTTTTTGAGTTGATTTGAGCAGCCCTAAGAATGTTGGAAGAAGTTTTGAGTCATGTTATAAAAGTTTTGGAATTCTTATTCAAAGCTAAAAATTGATGATGTGTTGATGTCGTAGTGATACATAAGATGTTATTTGATGAAGCACTCATATTTGGCAAAGGTTGATCATGTGAAAGATGCTCATGTGAGCCAAACTGAAATTGATAAAGGCAAGGAATGCTAATATGCATTTCTCTCCTTAGATCAAAAAATTTAAAAAGACATTAATGAATCTCCTTGTATACATAAGAAGTGATACATCTTACGTATGAGTCGTCATAAAATGTGACAAAGGGATACCTAAGATGCACCTGAGAGTCGAAGCATAAAATTAGCAAAGGTAGGGAGTATGCAAGATGATGTACAGTGAATAGGTAATAAGTGTTTGATGATGCGTAATAAGTTTGAGAATATATAAGAAGTATGATGATGCGTATGATGTTGAAACTGCATATATAAGATAATTTTTAATATCAGCAAAGTTGTGCGATAAAAGGAAACATCTTATGTAATACGTAAGATGTTTATTCACATATATAAAAATCTTGCACCTACACTATGGTATATAATATTTGATACATCTTATGTAAGATCCAATAGTTAGAAATATTTTGGGAGATGGAAAAATTTCCAGATCAAAGTATTTTAAAGAAAATTAGATTAGACAATGCACAAGTTGATCTTCATTGTTTTAAACATCAAAAATGAGATTGTGATTCAAGATGGATGATTTAGAATATAATCCTCTAAGAAAAAGATCAAATTGTGATGATGACTGTGAATAGATTTCAGGAGATTTTTTTTGAAATTTCATAGATTATCACGACTGTGGAGAGAACCGTAGCCCAACAACAAAATTTATTTATGAGAAATTAAAAAGATGATCATTGCTCAAATATTCTAGAATTCTCAAATGCATATATTTGTGAATTATTTTTTGGTGAATGTTGCTATAGAAATACCCAAGGATTTTATTTAATTAGCAAATCAAAAGAGGGTATTTTTGAAATATCAATGGAGACAAACGATTAAATGAAAATGGAAAGTCGAAGATCGTGAGAGCACACTCACGTGATCAGATGATTAAGGAAACGCATGAAGGATTGTGTTGTACGATTTGTTGAGAGAATTTTCTAGAATGTGAGTTGGCATGGAATTTCCTGAATTTAATTATTCAAGATTATTCAATATGTATGATTAAAGGGGGTAGACTGGAAAGAATCAATGATACAAAAAAACTGAGACTGGAGATTGGAAAGATTCAATGATACACAAAAACTGAGAAAAAACTGAGACCGAGGTCGGGAGTTCGAGAGAGACCAGAAAAAATTTGCAGAGCCAAAGTATTCAGTGATTCAAGATTGAGAGGCGGATCATCAATTGATTATGCATGAAGGGAGCAAGGCCGACTTATCTACGTTTTCATATGTCAAAGATCCTAAAGAGGTGAGCATAATCTATTATAATATTCTTGATGGCTCAAATAGGAAGATCGCCATCATTTGTTGCTGAAGAAATTTGATCCTCTTGTGATCTTTCTCACATTGTTCTGATCACATTGTAACCAGCGAAATGATGTGATTCCAATGGGATGTTGTTTAGTGTTGAGAAACACATCTATGTAGAGTATAATACCTCTCTAAACACTTGTAATTGGTGATTCATTCCAGTGGCAAATATATGACTTGGACTCACCTCAATCACAGTAAAGAGTAGGTAGACATTGGGATCAAACCTTGTAAAAACTGTGTGCCTTATTTTTGTTTCATTCGGGTAAGGCAAATATTTATATTTGAATGAATCAAATCCTACCAAATCACAAAGATTAATTTTATAAAAAAACTGTAAAAAAACACCACTGATTCCCCTCCCCCCACCCTCTTAGTGGTGCACTCATTCCTAGAGCGTATCAAATGTCATACATGACTCAACCATCATCAAATTATTGGAATTTTTTTACACAATTTCCAATAATATATAGGTCATGTCATAACTCTACTAACATAATAACCAATTGACAACCAAAAATATCAAAATACATTAGTTATGTCACTTCAATATCATACCCAAAAAATATCATTAAATTTGTTATTAATGAAGTGTTATTACAATTGAAAAGAGTTACAAAATTCATTTCAACAAAAACTACAAAACCAAAACATGAGTGGGTGCATTGGTGGGAAAAATAATTTTCAATGGGAAACCCAAAACTCATCCATGGATGAAGAGGATGAGATAAACTAGTAAACTACTCCAATATCACCATTACATAAACATAAATATCACTAAACAACCCCACTATCAGCATCATTAAATCATGTAAGGAACACCTTACCAACACCATGTGATGACATCGTCATGTCGTCATCATCATGTGAGGTCGTCGTCATGTGAGGCCATCGTCATGTGAGGTCATCGTCTGAAGGTAATATCCTAGCTGGATAAAATCTTAAATGGATTGTGGTACTGTTCAATGGAAATTTTATAAATTTCACTAAAATAATACACAAACAAGGACAACACAAACTAAAAGAATACATGTTGATGTTTCATAACAAAACAAATTAAAAATATGAAAAAGATCCAATAAAATACTTTAAACAACAGAAACATTTCAACTCATTAGAAGACCCATGGGACATCCATGCAAGAATACAGCTCTGGCTGGCTTCCATGCACCAGCCAAAGGAACACCAATTACACCAACCTTGAGATTTCAGACAAATCTTTGCAGAGAGACACAGTCTTCATAGACCTCCAAGTAGTGCATGAGGTTCAATGTGGTTTGATCTAAGCCAATTTCGGTGATTTCATGCCAAACCCACGTCCCGCATTCTCAACCCTGTTCCAAAAAAAAACACACCACATTAAATCAATGTACCCGCAATGTGTTCATTAGTGATCTGGGTTCATTAGTGATCTAGGTTTTCTTTTGATTCTTTCAAGTAAATGAAGGAGGTCATGCTAAATAAATGGAGTTTTTGTCATCACCAACTTCAGACAATAATAGACAAACTAGAAGTGAACCAAACTCATTAAATGCTCTGATGTTTGACTAAATAAGAGGATATGGGAATCCTAGATCAGATATGCTACACAAGCCATTAGATCTACCGATGGTGCTATCCAATGGTATAGAATATGCCCCTTGACTGGGAGCAACCTTGGTCTAATCCAATGGTGTGGAATGTGCAAAATAAATGAATGAAACCTAGTAAGATCTAATAAATTGAACACCAACAAATTTCATATATAGTTGGATCAAACAGTATCCCAATTGATTTTTGATATGGTACAATCCAATTGACACAATAACTCGTTTTTGGTCAAAATGGATCTTCCCCTTGGCTTGGGTCAGACCTGGTCTGATCCAACCGTGCAGAATGTGCCAGCACATTTCATGCAGTTGAATGAAACCACAGAAAAGATCCAGATTGGTTATTGTAATAGTGCAATCCAATGGCACAATGAGCTGTTTTGGGTCAAAATGGATCTTCACCTAGGTTTGGAGCAACCTCAATGCGACCCAATGTGTAAAAAAAATGAATGAGATCCAGTGAATTTCATATAAACAGATTTCATACTGTTAGATCAAACCATCAAGAGTCCAAATTGATTGTTGATATGTTACTACCCAATGAAACACTAACCCGTTTTTTGTCAAAATGGATCTTCCCCTTGGCTTGGACCAACCATTGGAAAACATTTCAATTGTGTAGAATGTGTCAAAAAAATGAAAAGACCAAGTGAGGTCAAGTAAATTGTATACTGAAACATTTCATACCGTTAGATCAAATAATGGAAAACATCCACATTAATTATTGATATTGTGCAATCCAATGATACAAAGACTTGTTTTTGGTCAAAACGAAGCTTCCCTTAGGTTTGGACCAACCTTGGTTTGATCCAATGGTAAAAAAATCAATGAGATGAAATTGCATATTGTCACATTTCATACTGTTAGATCAAACTATCAAAAGAGCCCAAAAGCAATTGCACAATCGAGTTTATGTGATGTTAACTAGTTGGACATGTCATTATTCAATCTGTTATATATTTAATGTTGAACGGGTTGGCGGGTCGGGTTAGCATCGACCCCTTCATAAATGGGTTGTATCGGGTCAGCCAATTTAAATGGATCAAGTTAGGGTTCAGCTTAAATAGGTTCACAGGATAACCAACCTGACCCGTGAATCCAAATCGTCACCTCTAGGTGGCATATTCAAAGTCTCCTTCGGATAGTATAAATGACTATAAATTTAAAGAACCAAATAAAAAATCAACCAATTTTGAAGAAATTGAACTTACGTTGGAGCGAGTTTGCCGAGAGAATCAAGTTGCTTGCCAGAGTCCTCATCAAGGATGCTCCCAGAAATCTCAATGATGTAAGATCGGTCTCTATCAGTAGGGAGCCCTCTGCTCACAAGCAACTCAAAATCCTTCTGATGAAGCTCCCTCCCATTCACAAAAACACCAGAATCTCCACCAGCACAATTCTTAGGCATGGGATGGCTGAATTCTTCAATAAATGGCTGTTTAGGGAATGGCATTTCTTTATAAATACAATTGAGTACCATAAAATATAAAGACACAACTGTACGAATCAAAAAAAAAATGATCTCACGGGAATTATGCCAAGACAAGGCTTGCCCATCACGCCCCAAAATCCAGCACGTGAATCATACCTATTTCAGATGATAGACAAAAGGAAAATCCCTTAGTAAACCGTTTGTTGAAGCACTTTTTGATATCAGAAATCTATAATTAGACATAACAATGACAAATATACTTCCATTCATCAGTGTTGCTGTCTCTCCAGCAAGCCAGTCTAGTGCCTAATCAAGATTGGAAAGTCAAATTTAACCCTCATATGATCATCCAAATTGAATCAACATCAAAATAGTCATTACGCCTAAAATATTATGTTCAATTGGTAGGGTGCATTCACATGGTCTAAAGGTATGTTTGGTAGGGCAATCATCGCGAGATTAAAGCAATGAGGAATGGAAAATGAGTTTCTAATGTTTGGTATGCAGCATTACAATATACTTGGAAATCAGAATTCCATCATTTGTTCGGTACTATGGTATATTTTCATGGTCAAAGGGTATGCATGATAGAGAAGAAACACAGTGAGGTAAAAGGAATGAGAAATAGAGAAAAGTTTCTAAAGTTCGGTATTTAATATTTGCAAATATAACTGGAAATCAAAATACAGTTATTTTTTAAAGGTATGTTTCACAGAGAGAAAGCATGGTGACGTAAAAGGAATGAGAAGTGAAAATTGGGGTTTTAATGTCTAAAATATGAACCATTTGCAATAAACTTGGAAATCAAGATTCCATCATTTGAAGCAAACTCGTCACCCTCCCTGTTTCTCATTCCCTTTCTCATCTCATACCAAACTATCCCTAAGTGTTAACACAAAAAAGCAGAATTAATGTCTATTTATAAATAGAGGTAAGGCCTTAGAAATTTTTTTAGGAACACCTAAACAAAAAAGAACAAAACATGCCCTTGTCGCAGTAAAGTTGATACTATAAGAGATCAGTATTCCAATAGAACGACTGTGCTTCTGCTTTTGCATACCAGTAATCTCCGGGATTAATGGGCCCAGCTAGTTTTTCAGCCTTCTTAGCGAGGCGCTTCGGTATGGGGCGCCCATTAACAGTGATGTTAGTTTTCCCATGATCAGCTGTTTGACTGGATCTAGAGATCTCCATTATGGTCTTCTTGATGCCCGTAACGAGTGAGTCACCTTTTTTGCTGCCTCGAGCCTGATCTCTGCTAATCTCAGCAGAGCCCTGTGATGTCCCTGAGTTGAAAGAGGCCTCCATCTCACTTGCTAAATCCTTCAAAGAATTTTGTCTTGAAGCAGTCTTATTTGACATCAATTTCTCTTGTTCCAAGCGTGCACTTCGGTTCCCCTTTCGACAACGGTTATTAGAGCTGCCCAATTGTTCTAGGGGTGAACCCGGAATTGGTGGAGAAGAAATGGCTGTGACAGAAGAAATCAGCCCGTCAGGAAAATCCTCATCATCCCCAGAGGTACTGAGAGACGGTGAAGAATGAACGCCTTGCATGTCCCCCTGTGACCTGCCTGAATCAAAACCTTGACCTGTTAATGATGAAACGTGCTCTGTATCTCGATCTCTATCCACCGACTGAAACTCAAAAGCAGAATCATCTGAGTAGAAATCCAGGCCAGCCCAACTGGTTTTCACAACCGGATTAGTGGCATCATCGATACTTGAAGAATGGGGAGAAACAAAAAGCTTCTTGTTGGCAATGCAAAGATTAAAAATAGCTGAGCACGCTCCACACTGCACTCTAAACCGATTCTTCCCCATCAGTGAAACTTGCTTAGGGAGTTGCAGAAGTTCAAAGCACTTGGAACATGTTATAAATGGGGCGCCACCAGCCACGGGAAGACAATGGTGTCCACCGTTGGCTACATGACGGAAGTGAGGAAGGTCACTTGAACATTTGACATGTGGACCGTGGAAATTCAGAGGCACAGCAGTTCTAGGGTTGCAAATTTGTGGGTGAAACGCACAAGGACATGAAGATTGGTGCGAGATTGGATTAGGAGTTGGGTGTGGGAGATATGGATCAAAAGCAGTCTCGAAACATTGCCCAGAAAAGTATGCACGGGGTGGCTGTTGTGGCTGGTAATGACAAGGCATTGCGGGAGGTTGAGGCCTTTTAAGCACTCGGGATCCATAAGGATCTCCAAACAATGGTAAGTGATTTGAAGAAGGATACTGATACATGAAAGGATGTGGATCGGGAAACCAAGGAGGAGGAGCCCCATTAGAATTAGGCTCTGGATGTGGAAACTTTTCATTTGGTTTTTCAATTAAATTACAAGATTGACTGAGTTGCTCTTTCAACTCATCCAGCTTCCTCAGAAGCTCAACTCTGTCTTGTTGAAGGCAGCCGCCTCTTTCAGGGGCATTGGACGAGCTCTCATTGAGATTGCTTCCAGCTGAGAATCTCAGTTTTACAACATCAGATCTTGGGGCTCCATTAAAATTACTATCATTTCTAACTGGAGGATTTGCTTCGGCGACATTGGTTCCTTTATCAACAACATTCAGCTCGTCTCTAGCCATGCTTGCATCAAAATCATCCAAAACCGTCCAATCGTCAACTGTAATTTTTGAAACATTCTCATTATTCGGATTATCTTGACACTCAGAGCCCCTTTCAACACACCTGATAGAACTGTCATTCGGCTTGAGGTTTTCTGCAGAATCAACAAGTACTCCTTCCTCCGGAAAACCATCAAGATTCTCACAATCACCAGAGATTTCTATCTCCGGCTTGTCCACTTCAGGTTTTGTCATCTTCGCTGCAAATCAAAAGGCCGAACCCAGTTGCAACATTAAAGGTACTGGGTGATTGACCTTTCTATTAAGTTTCTTTAGGCACTCTTATCACCCAAGAAGGGGATATAAATCAGGGTTTGAATAATCAAGAACAAGAAAAATAGGGAGAACAAAAAAAGTACCTCTGAGAACCGCGCCGCAGCCACCGCACCTGTAAACAGAGTAATCTGGAAGTTCTGGGAGGACGTTTTCGCACTTAGGGCAGCGAACAAAACGGACTTTATCATCCGCCATTGGAGACAGCTAAAAAGAAGGGGGAAGAACAAAGCGGGAAAGGGTAAAAGAATATGAGGAAGCCGACAAATAACTCAGCACGGATATCAAACTACAGTGGATGAAGAAATACTTTCACACAATGAAGTGTAACATCAAAGAAGGGATGTTCGCGATCGGGGATGGAGTTGTACACAATTCAACGAACAAAAACCAGAAACCCGGAGCAGATTCAGCGAAAAAACAAAGATGCTGTGTCTGTTTGGGTAGCCAGAAGAGAAATGGGTGTCTGAGAAATGCGAGGTCCACAGTTCCGAGGAGTATAAGAGTGGAAGAAAGGAGGACAGAGGAGAAGACTAGACGGAAGTCTAGAGCTGCCGCTTCGCGTACCGAATCTCCATGGGCACTGCTCCCGAGGGAGAGGACGAAAGTGCGGGGGAGAGTGTGAAAGCAGGCGTGGCAAAAGGGGGCGTCGTCTTGGGCACCGGGGGCTCAAAACGGCGTCGTGTGAATGAAAACCAACTCCCTCCCCCGGGTTTGATTCGTGCGGTCCGGCCGGTAGTAAATAATAGAGAGAAGGCATATTATTCAACAACCCTTCCGTCGCATGGGCCCACACGCCCCACCTTTTTTTTTTTTGAAGGAAATGCACATGGGAATAATAGGAGAATTCATGCCAATTTAAAATCTAAAAAAAAAAACATCAAATGGACCACTTTATCCGAATCTACCCATGGAGGGACGACGGATCATTATTGCGTATAGTCTTTTTTTTTTTTGTTATTTTTTAATTCTTTATCTCTCTATCCAAGGATGACAACGAGCTCGGGAATGATTATCATGGAATCACCACCATGGGAAATTACAATATCTACATTAATAATAACATTTGTTTATAACAATTGACTATATTTAATGTAATCTTCTTTAAATTAAAAAAAATAGTGACCATAAATGATTAAATTTCATGTTAATTTTAACTTGGCTCATTAAAAACGTGATAAAAAAACTCACTGATAAAATCGTAATGAAAGATAAAACGTGTAGCATTCTCAACTTCACCCCCTCAAATCATGATACACATTGTAGTCTTCAAATCTTAAATTTTATAAATCAATTTCTCAAAATTTGCAGTAATGTCTATATGAAAGAATCT
The DNA here is from genome assembly GCA_963277665.1 of Viscum album. Classification (NCBI taxonomy): domain Eukaryota; kingdom Viridiplantae; phylum Streptophyta; class Magnoliopsida; order Santalales; family Viscaceae; genus Viscum; species Viscum album. The sequence continues at coordinate 673,312,120 of OY728136.1, read as the reverse complement.
GTAATATCATCACAGGATTTGATTTGTTGGGTATCAATTTCACCACTCTTTTGAAACTCATTGGTAAAAAAAGATTTTTGGTGAGATATATCTTGCCTTATTACCATTGATATATCCACCTTTTAATTGTGCTATTCATATCGCATTATCCTCGTGTAAAATAACGGGAATGTCATTATTCACACCTAATCAACAACTACTTACAATATGATGAATATTTGATGTCAACCAAATACAATCTTAACTTGTCTCTTTAATTGAAATCAACACAACACGATTGAATAAAGTCACATGGATGATTTGTTTCAGAGATTTCCATGGAATAACTAGTCCACCATACGTGAATACATATCCGGTTTGAGATCATGCTTTATATAGACCAAATAAATATCCAGCATGAGCATAATCAACCAATTTTGTTTTTCAATTTCTATAATAAACTAATCTTCAATCAATAGATCCTTGAAGGTGTCTCGATATGTGTTTTATATCATTCCAATGTCTGAGTTGGAGAAGGACCGTACATGAAAAATAAATTTACCCAAAATAATAGATCTTATTTACAAGGTACATTAGTGATCTTATAACACAATGATGTGGTACTTTAGGTCTAAAAGAGGTGTTCAGGGGCTCAAAGGAGTTGGGCGAGCAAAAGCTAGCGGTGGCCTGCACTAATGGAGATGATGCAGTGCCACCGGCTAGCCGGTGGATCGAGCATTAGCCTGGTAAGCCTACGTGAAGTTCACCACCTAGCCACTGAGACCCACCGACCAGTCGGTGGCGTCCAAACAAAATGGGATCTTTATAGGGATCCCATCACCCAACAAGCGGTGACCCACCAACCAACTGATGGGGTTTCTCGTCGTGCAACTGATTTGTCTGACACCACCAGCTACCATCGGCCAGCCGGTGGTGGTGTTGGGATGGACCATAATAATGAGGGACAAAATCATATTCATCCCCCCCCCAAAACTTCGATTTAATTCATAATTAACCCCCCTTCAATCCTAATTCATGTTTTACAATTGTGAAGGGTTCCCCAAGGCATCTTTGGCTTCTCCAATGCCTTTGGTTATTTGATCCCTTCTTCGATCCAAATGCCTTCAGTCGGTAAGCCTCGCTTGGTTTTGGTGAAATCATCTTGCTTTCTCCTTGAATATTTTTTCATATGTCCCTTATGTGGTGGATCTACCACTGTCCACAGGGGATCGCGATGTTGAACGTTGATCCAGACACTTGATCTTATGGTTTATGTCACGACCCCCTCCTCACAAAGTGTACCCCTCCTGGACCGGCAATGTGAGAAGAGAGATAATGACCCCCGAGTCCCGCCTCCAGTAGGCCTCGGGTTGGCGACTAGCACCGAGGGTATAGTAAACACACAAATGGGAGACATTACCCTCTAAGAGAACACATGCAAAAGAGAGAGATAAGATAGACACCAACCAACTCCAACTCAGACTGCAATGTAAAAGAATCCCAAGTACATGTATGTAATGACATGCAAAAACTACAACTGAAAGGAAAAACTACTAGTACCAAAAGAAAGTAAAACAACAGCAACCACGAAGCTCGAACAACTCTTGTAAAACCCAAGCTATTAGTAACCATCCTGATCTCCAACCAGCTCCAAGTGACCTGAAAATAGTTTATATACATAGGGTGAGTATAACAGTATACTTAGTAGGATCCTCCCCAGAGCCTCTCGTGCAAAAGTAAAGAAAGCATGATAAAACACAATGAACAACAAGTGAAACTAACTCGTCGCATATGTTCTCAGCCTCACCATGACTACTCTCACCAAGTATCGCATACAAGAGTATATAATATAATAAAGAATATCAAGGGTACCTCGTTACCACTTCCCCACTGGTTTACCGCTTTGCCCCAACATCGCACATCCTAAGCCATCTCTCTCCAAAAATGCTGGCTCAAAGACACCTGGGTGAACACCACCACATGCACCTTGTGCAACACAAAGGCTTTCCCGCAGACACCTGGACGAAACACCACACCATCCTCACAACCAAAAGTAACAAGATAGTTTCCCGGAGCCACCACAGCTCGCATAACGTGTATTATACATCAGGTATTATACATAAAGCCATTACAACCCATACACCGAGTAAGGATCCTCAAACCATCACAACCTATACATGTTACACCTATAGTAGTCCATAGGAAACTATATCCAAAATATATGTGTGAATAATCAAAAACCATTACAGCCCTCTACACACATATATGGGGAAAACTAACCGTTGTGCCTGTTAGGAAAAGTAACTACCAAGAGAAGAGAGCGATACCAAAGGGGGTAGTCCGCCATCACTAGTGCAAAAAACGTTTTTTACTTCGGTTATTTTTCATTTTTTACGTCTGTTTTTGGCTGACGTTATTGTATGGGATGTTATAAATATTGTTTTTAACGTCGGTTATTTTAAAACCGACGTAAAAAACAGAAATTCGAAGCCATTTTCATGTCGGTTCCTAAAAAACCGACGTGGAAAACGGTTCGTAGTAGTGATTTATTACGTCCGTTTTTAAATAACCGCCATAATATGTTGTTTATTTCGTCGGTTATTAAATAACCAACGTAATAAACAACCCCTCCAAAGCGTTTTTCACATTGATTATTAGAAAACCGACGTGAAACACAAGGTTATCATGTCGGTTATTAAAACCATTCCCATGACTTTATTACGTCGGTTATAAAATAACTGACGTAAAAACTATTTCTTTAATAATAAAGTTCAACCATTACAATGCGCTGCCAAAGAGGACCTAAAACAAGCAGAAAACAGACCCAAACCAGACCAAAACCACTGGACAACCCCCCCATCCCCCCGGACACCCCTACCCCCTTGGACAACCCCCACCCCCTGGACACCCCCGACCCCCCTGGACACCCTCCCACCCCATGGAACCCCCCCTGGACAGCCCCCACCCCCTGGACACCCCCACCCCCTTGGATAGCCCACCCCCACCCCCTGGACACCCTACCCCCATGGACACCCGCCCACCCCCTGTTTACCCCTACCCCCTGAACATCCCCTCCCACCCCCCTGGACACCCCCAACCCCCTGGACACCCCCAACCCCCTGGAAACCCTCCCACCCACTGGACAACCCCCACCCCCTCGACACTCCTACCCCCTTGGACAACCCCCACCCCCTGGACAGCCCCCACCCCCTGGACACCCTCCCACACACTGGACACCACCCCACCCCACTGAACAGCCCCCCCGTACACCTCCACCCCCTGGACACCCTCCCACCCACTGGACAACCCCCCACCCCTGGACATCCCCACCCCCTTAGACAACCCCCAGCCCCCTTGGACAACCCCCACCCCCCGGACACCACCCCACCCCACTGGACATCCCCCACCCCCTGGAAAACTCCCACCCCACTGGACAGCCCCTCCCACCCCCTGGACACCCCCGCCCCCTGGACACCACTCCACCCACTAGACAACCCCCCCTGGACACCACTCCACCCCACTGGACAGCCCCCCTGGACACCCGCCCACCCCCCTGGACTGCCCCCCACCCACTGGACACCACCCCGCCCCACTGGACTGCCCCCACCCCCCTGGACACCCCGACCCTCTCGGACAGCCCCCCATCCCCTGGACACCCCCACCCCCCTAGACAACCCCTCCCACCCCCTGGACACCCCACCCCCTGGACCCCCCCCCCCCTGAACACCCTCCCACCCACTGGACACCACCGCACCCAGTGGACAACCCCCACCCCCCTGGACACCCCCACCCCACTGGACAACCCCTCCCACCCCTGGACACCCCACCCCCTTAACACCACCCCACCCCACTAGATAGCTCCCCACCCCCCTAGACACCCGCCCACCCCCTGGACAGCCCCCACCCACTAGACACCACGCCACCCCACTGAACAGCTCCACACCCCCTTGGACACACCAACCCCCTTGGATAGCCCCCCACCCCCTGGACACCCTGTCACGACCCGTCCCCCAGGGCCCGTGTCGTGACTACCCTAAGCCCGCCTTCTATAGGCCAGAGGTTGACGACTAGCACCAAAGGCGTAATTCCCCACACTGGGAAGACATTCCCTTTATAACCTGTAAACACTCACAACCAAGTACACAATAAGATACCAACACAAGTAAACTGTATAATAAAAAGAGTGCTAAAAAGTAAAAGGGGTCAGAATAAAAGCCCAACAAGAAAGTATAAGTACAACAGTGATACAATAAAACTAAAAGATAAGGGAAGACAACTCTTAGATCATTCTCCGGGGTTTCTACCTGAAGGGTAGGTACAGATCGCCTCCTCAACACTCCATGTCCGACCGTCTCCTCCACGTACCGACTCGCAGTATGGTCCACCTCTAGGTACCATCCAGTCCTGGTACTCTCAACCTCAGTCAGCGTTGTCCGTCGTCTACATCCAACACAACAAGGCGCAGGCATATCCCGTGCAGGGGTGAGTGTAACGATACTCAGTAGGGACCCCGAGACCCTCAAGGTCTTACAAAATCCACCAAGGATAAACCACAAAGAATGAAATCAACAGATAACCCTACTTAGGTATATGACCATACATATACCTAAGTTATCAAGTGATCCATCTCAATCATGAGGAAAACACAGAAAAACTGACTCATCTCAAACCATGATTTTATTCTAGGGGGTAGTATCAAGTAACATCCCCAGTCACATTGTCGAAACCTCAGCTGTTGGAGAACTCCTCCTCTATCGAGTACAGTGGGCCTACCGCGACACCAAACGCGCTTCCCAATAACCTTGGACTGCTGAGGTACTCCTCATGTCGAGTACCGTGGATCTACCACGTCACCAAGTGCGCTTCCCACCGTGGGTTTTTCGTGTCACTAAGCGCGCTCCCCTTCATAGCCTGCTGAGGTACTCCTCCTGTCGAGTACCGTGGGTCTACCGCAACACCAAGGTGCTCCCCACTGTGGGTCTGCCGCGACACCAAGGCGCTCCCCACTGAGCTAGTCGAGTCACTCCGAGTCGAAACGGTCAGTAGTCGTCAGGTCTCAACCAGCTACTAGGTCTCCGCACTACGCTCGCTCGTCTCTAGGAGGATCTACTCCACGAGCTACTGGTCGATACTATAATTGTCACGAAGTCCTATGAAGAAGTATCTCAAAGGTCCTCCATGTCATAGGGGTCTCAACGCAATAGACGACGCGTCAATCGGACGCCCGGTCTGTGAGTTATTAGCTTTTTAGTCCCGGGGGCATGGTTGGATTCGTGCTCGATCCAACCTGACCATATCCCATATCAAACCAAAACTTTAGTAGAGTATACTCAAAAGGACCGTCTCGCTCCAAGATTTCCAGCACCGCTGATGGTTCGTCAAACGAATATCTGGTGCCAAAGTTATGGCCAAAACAACGTAAAGGGACGTAGTGGGCCCGGGTCTGGTCCGACCTGGTCGGATCGACCTGGCCCGACCCGACATGGTTTGACCCGGTTCAGGTCGACCCAGCTCGACCAGCTGGTTCAGGCCCGACCCGTGATGCTTCCCGGTCCGCTGGGAGGTCCGGCAGGCCGCGAGGGCCGCGAGGGGCCGCGGAGCTCGTGGGGGCCACGGGGCGGCTCGACCGTGGGTTCGGTTCGGCTGGGGTGTCACGAGGGGCATGGGCCGGTTCGGCCGGGGCTCCACAGGGGTGGGTACCGGTTCAGCCGGGGCGCCGTGAGGGGCGCGGGCCAGTTCGGCCAGGAAGGCGGAGCGCCATGGGGGCGGCACGGGTCGCGGTGGTCGCGGGTGGCGACACCGTTGCCTTCATCGCCTTCTTCGTCTTCGTCACCTTCCTCCATTTTGAAGAGTACACCAAATAAGAATGGCGGAGGGGTCAGACCATGTTGGTTTGGCCCACACCCTCCGCGTTTAGGGTGGTAGCGTTTGGCTCAAAAATAAAGAAGAACGATGAACTTAAAATTTTAAAACCTCCACAACGATTCTTTCCTAAACCACAAAAGGAAACAAGGAAAGCATTATCATGCAAATAAACCCCCTAACTCAGTTTGATACGTCGATGGAGTCGCGGGGAAGAAGATGAGTCATTGGGAAAAGACGGACGTCGGTTCGTCGTAGTCGAAGACGTCCTACGTCAGAGGAAGTCTTGAGGAAGAAGGTCGAAGTCGGGGTCAACGTTCTTCGTTGGAAGAACACATTCTTCGTTGGAAGAACACGTTCTTCGTTAGAGAGCTTTTCTCCCAAGGCTCCACCAAAATGAAAAGTGTTCCAAAATAATAGATTATGCAATCTATTATTTTGTTGGCAGAATTCAAAAAGTTTCAATAATTATGGTGGGTGGCATAATTAAAGCATGAGGGTTGACACAATTGAAGGTATGTGCATTGACACAATTAATGTGGAGGAAGTTAGGAGGCTCCTCCACATTAATGATGGGGGTTTAGAGTTTCTATCAATTAAAGGGGGGTTTAGTCTCGGGTGGTCCCCACCACTATAACCTCTCGTGGGAGGTTATAGTTCAAGTGGTCCCCACCACCATAACCTCTAATGAGAGGTTAAGGTCTGGTGGTCCCCACACCTCAACTTCCACATGGAGGTTTAGTTCCGGTGGACCCAACCTCCCAACACCCACATGAGTGTTGAAAATAAAAATAAAAATATCATACACTTTTATTTTTATTTTGTTCTTACACGAAAAACCCAAAAACTAACTTTCACCCTCGACCAACTACCGTCGAGGTGAAAGTCTTCTTAAGCGATTACCGGCACTGCGAGTTCAACAGTACCCTTAAATTTCAATTCTGAGCACCAGTTCAAAAGTTAGGAAAACCCGCTCGCACGTTTACTGAACGTACCCGAAATAAAGTTCATAAATTCATTTCGGGCACTCTGGGCCTCAGAATCACGCGCCGTCAATTTTCACGGACTTGTACAATATCCATATATTTAAAAAAATACATGGGAATTCTGGGTCTTTACATTCTCCTCACCTCAGGCTTTACGTCCCCGTAAGCCACAACTCAAACTAAGGGAACAAGTGGGGGTATTGATCACGCATCTGAGCCTCCCGCTCCCATGTGCTCTTGGAGGTTCCCGTGCTGCCAACGAATGGGAACCAAAGGTATCGACCGTCCACGAAGGACCCGCTCCTGTCAATCCTCAATCTCTACTGGAACCTCCGTAAAAGTCGCCTCATCATCGACGTCCATCTCTCCATGGTCGATGATGTGAGAAGGGTCGTGCACGTATCTCCTCAGCTGGGATACGTGGAAGATATCGTGCACCTGTTGCAACTGAGGTAGAAGAGATAAGCGGTATTCCACCTCGCCAACTCTACTGAGGACCTGAAAAGGTCCGATGAATCTCAAATATAACTTGCCGCCTCGACCAAATATACACAAACCTCGTCGAGGTGAGACCTGTAGAAAGATGTGGTCGCCATCCTCGAACTCTAGAGGTCTCCGTCACCTATCGACATATGACTTCTATCTGCTCTGTGCAGTCTTCATCCGCTCCTGGATGATCTGCACCTTCTCTGTGGTATCCCGTACCATCTCTGGTCCCACTAGTGCTGACTCCCCTGGGTCAGTCCAGCACAAGGGTGGTCTGTAAGGTTGCCTGTATAACACCTCAAAAGATTACATTCCAATGGTGGAGTGATATATATTATTGTAAACAAACTCTAACAAAGGAAAGTGATCCTCCTAGCGGCGACCGAAGTCGAGGATACAAGCACGCAACATGTCCTTGAGGGTCTGAATAGTCCACTCAGTCTGACCATCCATCTGAGGATAGAAGGCGGTACTCAAACGAAGCTGCGTCCCGAAAGCCTCCTGCAACCCCTTCCATAGCAAGGAATTAAAATGTGTATCATGATTGGAGACAATCGTCGTGGGTACTCCATGTTTCTGCACAATCTCCTACACATAGAGGCATCCCAAGCTCTCTACTGAACCCTACTCTCAGATCGGTAGGAAGTGGGCCGACTTGGTGAGTCGTTCGACAATCACCCGAATCGAGTCATGTCCCCTGGATGTACCTGGAAGACCCGTCACGAAGTCCATGGATATACCATCCCACTTCCACTATGAGACCTCTAAAGGCTGAACTAAGCCTGTTGGTACCTGATGCTCCGCCTTCACTTGCTGACAAGTGAGGCATCGAGAGACAAACTCTACAACTTCTTTCTTTATTCCCGGCCACTAGTGCTGTCTTCGGAGTCCTGGTACATCTTCTCCATTCCTAGATGTACCGCTAGAGGGGATGTGTGGAACTCCCTCAACACTTCCTCCTAAAGTGACACTGGTACCATGGTGCGTCCTCTGAATAGGATGACGTGCTCCCCACCTCCAGAAAATCCATCGGGTGCCTGTCCTTTGGATATCTGAGCATGTCATGTCTCGCAGTCAGCATCCCCATGTTGTGCCTCCCTGACTCATTGAAGAAGTGGGGGAGTGACTGTAAGAGACCGTAGAAAAGCTTCTCTGTCTCTATCCACAAAGGATATTTGCAAAGCGGCCAGCTACTTCGTCGCCTCACCTAGTAGTTGTATACCAAATCTTCTACTGAGTGCATCTGCGACAACGTTCCCCTTCCCAGGAGTATAGACTATCTCAAAGTTATAGTTCTGGAGGAACTCAAGCCAACATCGTTGTCTTAGGTTTAGGTCCTTATGGGAGAAGATATACCTAAGACTCTTGTGATCAGAGTACACGGTAAAACGCTCGCCCATCAGATAGTGTCGCCACATCTTCAAGGCGAAGACCACTGCTGCTAACTCCAGGTCATGGGTAGTATAGTTCTACTCGTACTGTCTCAGATTTAGAGAACCATATGCGATTACTACTCGCTCCTACATCAGGACACATCCGAGTCTGGTCCCTGATGTGTCACAGTAGACTACGTACCCTACACCTTCCTCTGGAAGCCTCAAGATAGGGGTACTAGTCAGCCTATACCTCAGATCCTGAAATCTCTTTTGGCATCTCTCCAACCACAAAAAGGGTTTCCCCTTCTTCGTCAAGGATGATAGTGGTGCTGAAACTATGGAGAAATTTGGAACAAATATCCGGTAGTATCCAGCCAAACCCAGAAAACTCTGTACTTCCGTCACACTCCTGGGCGGCTCCCAAGCAAGTACCGCCTCAATGTTTGCTGGATCCACTGCTACCCCAGCCTCCAAGATGACATGTCCCAGAAAGTGAACCTCTCAGATCCAGGACTGGAATTTCTAGATCTTACCATAAAGCTGGTGCTCTCTGAGTGTGTCCAGTACTACCCACAAATGGTAGGCATGCTCCTCCTTAGTAGTCGAGTAAATCAGAATGTTGTTGATAAAGACTATGACAAATAGATCAAGTTATGGATGAAAGATCCTATTCATGAGTCCCATGAACACTGTTGGAGAATTGGTTACACCAAAAGGCATAACCAAGAACTCATAGTGGCCGTACCGACATCTGAAATCCATCTTCTGCACATCCTCATCTCAAACTCTGAGCTGGTGATAGATTGATCTGAGGTCTATCTTTGAGAACCACTGTGCTCCCTTCAGCTGATCAAATAGGTCATCAATCCTCAGGAGTGGGTACTTGTTCTTCATGGTCACCTGGTTCAGGTGCCGATAGTCAACAAAAATCCTCAAGTTCCCATTTTCTTTCTTGGAGAATAGAATCAGGGCTGCCCAAGGAGAAACATTGGGCCAAATGAATCCCTTATCCTACAAGTCCTCCAGCTGTACCCGCATCTCATGAAACTCCACGAGAGCCATCCGATATGCTGGTGTAGATATCGATGCCATCCCGGGGTACAAGTCAATGTAAAAGTCCACCTCTTTGTGAGGAGGTTGACCTGGAACATCATTAGGGAAAACATCTGTGTATTGGTCCACCACTATAGGATAACTTGGACTCTCCACATCAACAGCTTCGAGGGTAAGGCTAACCAACTGATGAGTGATCGGATGCACTCTTCTCCGAGCAAGTCCATCATGTGCTGCAAAGGCTCCCTTCTCACCAGTGAAGGTAAACCTGGTCCGATCCGTGTGGACACACTGCACTTTGTGCCTAATACAGTCAATCTGATCATGGACTGTAGATAACCAGTCCATACCCAAGATGACATCGTAAGGCCTCGATGCCGCTACTAGAAGATCTCAGCTGAAGCTCTCACCTCCTAGAGTAAGCTCACACTATCGATACCAGTGCGTAATAGTCGAATCCGCTCCCGTAGGAGTCTCTGACCGTAAGGATCGAGCCAACGGCTCCGTCGGAATCTCCGAGCTCCGAACGAGGGCAGTGGAAATAAAAGAATGACTGGTACTTGTGTCTATAAGTACTGAAACTATGGTGGAGTAGACAAAGATCACACCTCGTATCATCTTTAGAGTGCCATGATCGTAAGCCTCAGCTGCCTGGAGCTGAGCTCTCTTCTGTCCACCTGCTTATTACGGTCGGGGTGGACCTCCTGATGGTGGCGGCGGTAACATCTCGAATCGTCGTCCACCGCCAGCTGCATGACCAGCTCCTCTTCCACGTCTGCCTACTCCCTGCGAACCACCTCGATCGAATCTATGTCTCTACCTGGGTAGTCCTTCAACCGTCTGCTAATCATCCAAATGGCAGGTCGGATAGTCACGAGCTATGTGACCCTGCCCGCCGCATGTGAAACACTGCCCGATCCTGGCATGTATGTCTCTGCTTCGGGTACCCCACACAACCGATACTGAGTCATGCGGTCGTCCACTTGTAGGTCTGGTCCTCTTGGACCTCTGTGACGTCTGTCTGCTGCCAGTTGCAAAAGACTCCGCTACGTGATGACTGGTAGTGGGTCTTGCTACTGGTGTCTGCTCAGCAAAGAAAATCTCCAACGAGAGGGCTCTCTCTAATACCCCAGCCTGTGTCGGGATGCTAAGTGAGATCACCGAAGCCCGGATCTCTTGCCTGACCCCCTGCTCGAAGGTTAGGGCCCTGAAGAAAGGGTCTCGCACCGTATCTGTGGAGTAGCGTGAGAGGTCAGTGAACCTCACTGAGTACTGAGCCACATTCATGCTGCCCTACTGCAGATGAAGAAGATCCTGTATGCGCACTGTGCGAAGAGTCGTTGGGAAAAACTCTGTCTGAAACAGGCTCTCGAAGTCTGCCCAGAGAAGCATCACCTCATTGTGAACCTGGAGTATCAAGCTCCATCATCTGCCTGCTACTGCCTGTAGAAGGCTGGTGGAAAGGATCACCATGAGATCGGCTGGTGTCCCTACGAGTCAGAAGACTCTCACCATAGCCTCCAGCCAATCCTCAGCCACCTGTGGATCCGTCTCTCCCCTGAACTTGGGTGGCCTCTGGTGCTAGAACTCATGCAACGCGCTCAAGCGGCCTGCACCATCTACTGTTGGGGCTGGTGGCATTGGTGGCCCAACGGGGAAAGGTACCGCTGGTGCCTCTGCTAATGCCTATACTGGAAGAAGGCCCTACACCAAGGCCTCATCGCTCGGTGGTCTATCAGTGTGTAAAACTCTCGGAACTCTAGCCGGCTATCTGCGTGGAGACATCCTGAAAAGAAACAGGTGCACTACAGTTAAAAGTTATACCTGGTGAGCTGACCTGGTGAGCTGACTTAAAGAAATTTTTTGAAAACACACATGTAATCAGTGTTTTCATGTACTGAGTTAGAAATCAGAAGTTAGAGTCTTGGTGTATGGATTCGTAAGTTTCCACACCAACACTGGACTCCCTGAACTGAAAACCACACTCACTACACTCAACACTATTGCTTCACAGAAAAGATCAGAGTCCTAAGTTCTGTGGTAGAACCGACTCCTTTGATACCAATTTATCATGACCCGTCCCCTGTGGCCCATTCCGTGACTACCCCAAGCCCGCATTCCATAGGCCAGGGGTTGGATACTAGAACCAAAGGTGTAATTCCACATACTAGGAAGACATTTCCTTTATAACCTATAAACACTCAAAACCAAGTACATAATAAGATACCAACACAAGTAAACTGTATAACAAAAAGAGTGCTGAAAAGTAAAAAGAGCCAGAATACAAGCCCAACAGAAAAGTACAAGTACAAAAGTGATACAATAAAACTGAAAGATAAGGGAAGACAACTCCTAGATCGTCCTCTGGGGTTCCTATCTGAAGGTTAGGTACAAATCGCCTCCTCATCACTCCATATTCGACCGTCTCCTCCGTGTACCGACTCGCCGTATGGTCCACCTCCAGGTCCAGTCCAGTCCTGGTACTCTCAGCCTCAATCAGCATTGTCCATCTTCTGCATCCAACACAACAAGGTGAGGGTATAGCCTGTGCAGGGGTGAGTATCTAAAGATACTTAGTAGGGACCCCGAGACCCTCAAGGTCTTACAAAATCCACCAAGGATAAACCGCAAAAAATGAAATCAACAGATAACCCTACTTAGATATATGCCCATACATATACCTAAGTTATCAAGTGATCCATCTCAATCATGAGGAAAACACATAAAAACTAGCTCAGCTCAAACCATGATTTTATTCTAGGGGGTAGTATCAAGTAACATCCCCAGTCACATTGTCGAAACCTCGGTTGTTGGAGAACTCCTCATCTATAGAGTACAGTGGGCCTGCCGCGACACCAAACGTGCTTCTCACTAACCTTGGACTGCTGAGGTACTCCTCCTATCGAGTACCGTGGATCTTCCACGTCACCAAGCGCGCACCCCACCGTGGGTTTGCCGCGTCACGAAGCGCGCTCCCCCTCGTAGCCTACTGAGGTACTCCTCCTGTCGAGTACCGTGGGTCTGCCGGGACACCAATGCGCTCCCCACTATGGGTCTGCCACGACACCAAGGTGCTCCCCACTGGGCTAGTCGAGTCACTCCGAGTCAAAATGGTCAACAATCGTCAGGTCTCATCCAATTACTAGGTCTCCGCACTACGCTCGCTCGTCTCCGGGAGGATACGCTCCACGAGCTACTGGTCGATACTCCAACTATCACAAAGTCCCATGAAGAAGTATCTCAAAGGTCCTCCACGTCATAGGGGTCTCAACGCAACAGACGGCGCGTCAATCAGACGCTCGGTCTGTGAGTTATTATCCTTTTAGTCCCGGTGGCCCGGTTGGATTCGTGCTCGATCCAACCTGACCGTATCCCATATCAAACTAAAACTCCAGTGAAGTATACTTAAAGGGACCGTCTTTCTCCAAGATTTCTAGCGCCGCTGACGGTTCGTCAAACGGACATTCAGTGCCAAAGTTATGGCCAAAAGAGCGTAAACGGTCGTAGTGGGCCCAAGTCCGGTCCGACCCGGCCCGACCTGGCATGGGTTGACCCAGTTCCGGTCGACCCGACCCGACCACCTGGGTCAGGCCCGGCCTGTGATACATCCAGGTCCATTGGGAGGTCCGACAGGTTGCGAGGGCCGCGAGGGGCCGCAGAGCCTGCGGGGGCCACGGGGCGGCTCGACCGCGGGGGTGCCGTGAGGGCGCGGGGCCGGTTCGGTCGGGGCGCCGTGATGGGTGTGGGCCGGTTCGGCTGGGGTGCCGCAAGGGCGCGGGCAGATTCATCCGGGGTGCCGTGGGGCCGCAGGCCTGTTCGGTTGGGGCGCCGCGAGGGGCGCGGGTGAGTTCGGCTGGGGCACCGCGGCGGCGTGGGCCGGTTCGGCCGCAACGCCGTGAGGGGCACGGGTCGGTTTGGCTAGGGCGCCGCGTGGGGCGCGGGCCACTTAGGTCGGGGCGCCACGAGGGGCGCGTGCCGCTTTGGACGGGGCGCCACGAGGGGCGCGATCCGGTTCCGCTGGGGAACCATGGGGGCGCGGGCCAGTTCAGCCGGGGCACTGCGATGAGCGCAGACTGGTTCGGCCGCGACACCGTAAGGGGCCCGGGCCGGTTCGACTGGGGTTCCACGAGGGGCGCAGGCCGGTTCGGCTAGAGCGTCGTGTGGGTGTGGGCCGGTTCGGTCGGGGCGCTGCATGGGCGCGGGTCGGTACGGCAGGGGCGCGGGCCGGTTCGGCTGGGGCGCCGCAAGGGGCGTGGGCTGGTTCGGCCGGGGCGACGTGAGGGGCGCGGGCCGGTTCGGCCGGGAAGACAGAGCACCGTGGGGGCGGCGCGGGTCGCGGTGGCCGTAGGTGGCGGCGCCATTGCCTTCATCGTCTTCGTCGTCTTTGGTGCCTTCCTCCATTTCGAAGAGTACACCAAAGAAGAATGGTGGAGGGGTCGGGCAATGTTGGTTTGGCTCGCACCCTCCGTGTTTAGGGTGGTAGCGTTTGGCTCAACAAGAAAGAAGAAGGATGAAATTAAAATTTTACAACTTCTGCAACGATTCTTTCCCATACCACAAAAGGAAACAAGGAAAGCATTATCATGCAAATAAACCCCCTACCTCGGGTTGATACAACGACGAAGTCACGGGGAAGAAGACAAATCGTTGGGAAAAGACGGACGTTGGTTCATCGTAGTCGAAGACGTCCTACGTTGGAGGAAGTCTCAAGGAAGAAGGTCAAAGTTGGGGTCGACGTTCTTTGTTGGAAGAACGCGTTCTTCGTTCAGAGAAGTAGTTCTTCATTGGAGAGATTTTCTCCCAAGGCTCCACCAAAATGAAAAGCATGCAAAAATAATAGATTATGAAATCTATTATTTTGTTGGTGGAATTCACAAAGTTTCAATAATTATGGTGGGTTGCATAATTAAAGCATGTGGGTTGACACAATTAAAGGTATGTGCATTAGAACAATTAATGTGGAGGAAGTCAAGAGGCTCCTCCACATTAATGAGGGGGGGTTGAGAGTTTCTCTCAATTAAATGGGGTTTTATTCCTGGGTGGTCCCCACCATCATAACCTCTCATGGGAGGTTATGGTTCGGGTGGTCCCCACCACCATAACCTCTCATGAGAGGTTAAGGTCTGGTGGTCCCCACACCTAAACTTCCACATAGAGGTTTAGCTCTGGTGGACCCCACCTCCTAACACCCACATGGGTGTTGAAAATAAAAATAAAAATGTCATACACTTTTATTTTTATTTTATTCTTACATGAAAAAACCAAAAACTAACTTTCACCTTTGACCAACTGTCATCGAGGTGAAAGTCTTTTTAAGCGAACATCGACGCTGCGAGTTCAACGGTGCCCTCAGATTTCAATTCCAAGCACTGGTTCAAAAGTTAGAAAAACCCGCTCATACATTTACTGAAAGTACCCAAAATAAAGTTCAAAAATTCATTCCGGGCACTCCGGGCCTTGGAATCATGCGTCGTCAATTTTTGCAGACTCGTAAAATTTCCATATATTTTTTTAAAAAAATTTACATGGAAATTTCGGGTCTTTACACACCTCCACCCCCTGGATTTTCCCTCCCCCCTGGACACCCCCACCCCTAGAAACCCCCCACCCCTGGACACCCTCCCACCCACTGAACACCACCCCACCCCACTGGACAACCCCCCCCCCCCCCGAACAGCCCCCACCCCCTAAACACCACCGACCCCCTTGGACAGCCCCCACCCCCTGGACACCCCCACCCCACTGGATAACTCCTCCCACCCCCCTGGACACCCCACCCCCTGAAACCCCCCCACCCCTGGACACCCTACCACCCACTGGACAACCCCCACCCCCTGGACACCCCCTACCCCCTTGGACAGCCCCCACCCCTGGACACCCCCACCCCTGGACAACCCCCACCCCCTGGACCCTCCCACCCCCATGGACAGCCCCCCTAAACCCCTTGGACACCCCCACCCCTGGACACCCCCTACCCATTGGACAACCCCCCTAGACACCCCCACCCCCCCTATGCTTTGCCAAAGTATGAAACAAGTAGAAATGAGACCAAAAGGAAACCAAAACCAGACCAGAATCCAAACCAAAAAAACATCATAACTAGACCAAAACAGGAAGAACCAGAGCAAAATTACACATTCACATATATAACATTCAAAACTTACAATTTTAACTAAAAAAAAACCTAAATCCAACCAAAAAAAATACCAAATACACAATTATAATTACAATATTCAAAATTACATTTTACACTACAAACAAACTAAAATCCAATCAAACCTATAAAATAATTTGACCATTACACTTGTAAGTGTTTGACCTCTTGAGAACTATAGGATTGAGGGTCATCAAATAGATACAAATTAAAAGTATAGTAGTTAACATGTATAATGAATAAATCAAATGAAATATTATGGAAAATTTTATAAGGAAATCTTACCAGGTCAAACTTCACAAGTGTTCCAGTTGTAATTATTTCATACATAAATATTAACATATAATATCTGCATTCGACGATGCCTTGTTGTTCATGAAAATTATGTTTAAATGAGTGTCAATTCAAAATATCTTTTTTATTTAATACATCTAAAAGTACAAATTTTAAAAAGACATTTACCTTTATTTTTAAATATTTGATCTTGGCACTCTTTTTCTTTGTTTTTTTGAAAGTAGACCCATCCCCTATTAGAAAATAATAAAAATGAGATAAATTTAAAATTTATTATAATATAAAGAACTATTAAGAAATTGAAACTTACTTTTCCAACATATTCTAAAAGCTTTCCCACACATCGCCATGGACAGAGCATATCTAATAAAGTGTTTTCTCCCTTGGACAAAAAACACATAACATCCAATGATCACTGATATAAAAGAAAATTTAAGGTTAGTGGTTTTTTATGTTAAAAGATAATGAACACTTTGCCAGATATATGTTTCATACCCCTCACAAAAAGTCATCATCCAACACTGCGTGATTATATTCTGTTTGAATCTTTCAACAATATAAAGTGTTCTTTGTTCCTTATCCAATTTATGTCCTTCAGGGGAAATCAATTGAGGGTATATGAATCCATATACCTATGTCTGCTCATTATTCTCACACATGTTATAAAGATACCTAATACAAAAAGACATAAGTATAAATTTTTAATAAATATAACACAGGTAAAGGTGTTAAGACTTACATGGAAAAAATTTGCACCACATTGATGCCCAAATTATCTCCAGTAACAAGCTCCATGATATCATTTTTCACAATCCCCACATTGATTACACTTCCAAAAACATGAGATTCCATTGGAAACTCATAATGATCCACCAAAAAATTTGATATCATGACAATCAGTCAATACTACTAGAATCTGTATATGATGTCATGGACATTTGCCTTTGTTGTTATCTATATAGTATTTCTTTACCTTTGAAGTATTCCTATAAAAATAAATAGAAAAAATATATGAGTTTTAAAATGTTAAATTTTTAATAAAAAATAAAATAAAAGATATAACATACACACATCTATGGTAATGAGTCACAAAAGTCTGGATGGACAAACTAAAAAGTGGTCGATACTATGTCCAACTGTTGTCACCCTCATCTGTAAGTAATACTAGTCAAGATTAATCTATCTATAATATCCTATACAGTGACCCTATGATTCTCTACCTCTAATTGTTGATGATGAATTGTATCTCCTATACAATATACCAACCCATATGCAACTATATGATGGCGAGAATCATCAACATACAACTCAAAATAAGTAGGAAGCTGTGGTGGAGGAGTAGGATAAAAAATGGGGTCCGTAGGCTGAGGTGGGGGATTGGGAGCTACTGGCGGAGGTGGAGGATAAATAATGGGGTCTGAAGGGGGAGGTGGAGGAGTGAGAGCTGCAGTCTGAAATTGTCTTTGCATATCTACAAACATATATTGTACCGACGCTCTAATCTTTTCCTCCATTGTCACATTAATATTATGAAATTCAGCCTCCAAGGATTCTATTTTTTTATAAACACCCTCAATGTTAGAATTTGAAGAACGTGGCAACACTTTTATTACTGATACACCTATCGGATATCCTCGTACATGACTAGGGTGTTCGGGATTTCCCAATGCTACAGATAAAATATCTTTCCCTCCCAGCAGCTGTAAATACTCCCTATGAGCTCTGCTCCTCAAAAGAATCTTGTATTAATTAATAGAACATTTCTGTAATGATTTAAATTATATAAATAATATAATTAACTTAAATAAAAAAATATCTTACAATCCTCTTAGCTATGATTATCTATTCTTCCGAAAGATATTGTCCCTTTTTCTCATCCAAGCTCCTCTTCCATTTTTTATATCTAGATGGAGGGGATGGAGGGTCAACCTCTCCAGAGCTTAAAGACTCAGCTCTCAGTTTTGTAATTTTTCCACCATCATTTGTTCTTCCAATAATGTATACCCTCCCCAGTTATAAACTACGAGGGTATAAATTTTTAGATTGGATCTCCTGATGAGATGTCCTTGTTTGCTGTAAATTAAAATAAGAAATCATTAACAAAACATTAATAAGATTATTTATATAAGAAATCTTATAAAAGTTTATATTTCCCTTACCAAGAATGAATCTTTTCTTCTACTTTCAACAAATTTCCTCCATGTATCTTCATCTATGAAAGGATATATATGACATGGATTGTCATGATTTCTATGACTAAAAATGAAATCAGATGTGAGGGTTGATTTAAAATCCCTCCATCTCCTGGCAGCCATTGACAAATATTTCTTTCTAACTCCTCCAGTATCAGGAATATCAAATGTCATCTGATAAAGAAGAGGTAAAACACATTATACTAGAAACATTTAAAGATTAGTCAAAAAATAGAAAAAGATCTTAACAAAATCATCTCCCACAATTGATATATTATTACTTTGTCCACACTTATCCAATCATCATACAAAATGATTACTTTTCTTTTACCCTGAGTTGATACAAAACTCTTAAAATATTTTTCATTTGGACCTCTAGGAATATCATTCTCATCAAACTCAACCAGTATTTTTTGGTCCTGGATATAGGCAAGTGATAATTTTGGTAAACATGTGCATCCATGTTTACCAACTCTTGAACTCTTCTTTGTCATTATGGGAGCACATGAGGAAGATTGGGGAACATCAAGAGGATCATGTGAATGTTCCTCCCCAGAGGTATGATCATGATGCTCATCTCCAGAATCATGTGGTTGATCAATTTATTGATCTGTCATTATCCTTCAAATAAAAAAAGAAAACATTAGTTCACAAATATACAAATTCAAATATTAAAATACTAATGTAAACAAAAAATGGAAAACTAAACTAAGTTACGTAATAGTAAACATGGTAAATTTAGTAAGCATGTTAAACAATGGTAAAGATGGTAAATATTGTAAACATGGTAGTGTAATTTTCATTCAACAAAATCAATAAATATATAAGTTACATAAAGGTAAACTATGGTAAACTATGGTAAACATGGTAAACATGGTAAACATGGTAAACATGGTAAACATGGTAAACATGGTAAACATGGTAAACATGGTAAACATGGTAAAGTAATTGTGATTAAAAAAAATCAACAGATATATAAGTTATGTAATGGTAAACATGATAAACTAAACTAAACAAAACTAAAATAAACAAAAATTTATACTTATTTGTTTTAATATGCGTTTTAATAAAGAAAAAAAATTACAATATCTATCATTTTATGAAAATAATAAGTGTGAAAAAGAAATAAACATACGTTACCTATAAAATTAGGAATGTACAAATGGATTGTTTTCCCAAATTTATTCATCATAATCGTTCTTTATGGCACAAACCATGTCTTCAACATGCTCATCATTATTTTCTGCTAATATTTCCATGAAATTAGGGATATCGTATAAATTAGTATCTTCATCAAGTTGACCCTCACCGACATATTGTTTTTTCCCTTGTAAAACAACAGACTAATACATATCCGATTGATCAACTACATAGAAAATCTATTTTTCATGTGCTGTCATTATAAAAGAATCTGTTGTGTCTTCCAATTTATTCAGATTAACAACTGTCATTCCAAATTCATCGTGTCTCACACTGTTGTTACTGATAAAACATTTTTAGTTAAAAACATGAACTTTAATTTTAATGTAATCAACCTCCTCCCATATTTCTTCAATGAATCTATAATATGCACTTGATGTAGAAATTGGGTTTTTGTCTTTAGAACTTGAAAAATGCATTGCTTCTTCAAACACCAATACACCACTATTCTGAACTGCACTTCTGTTGTTCTAAGCTTTCATATGAAATGTATAGCCATTAATGTCATACCCGAACCATGTTATCACATTTAAACTTGGACCGCCCACTAACCATCTTAATGTCTCTGATACATCTGATCTACCGAGCAAGGTCTTTTTAAACCATGGAAAAAATGTTTTGTTGTGCTCATTCAAAATCCACATTTCTTTCTTATTTGGATGGAATTGTTTCAACTCATTAATATGTAATGTGATATACATTTGAGCATCAACTATGTTATTCAAGATTTATAATTCTACCTTCTTCATCTATTCAGCTGAAAACAATTTGACTTTCAAGCCACGAATCCTCCTACCCTCATTATTAACTCATTCATGGCTAGATGGAGGCAAACCTATATGCTCTGCTGTAGCCAAGTAGCTCGTAAAAAACCCCGAAACCTCCTTAGAAATATACTTTTCAAAAATGGAGGCTTCGGTTCGATATGGATTCTTAACATACCCCTTCAATATTTTCATATAACTTTCAAAAGGATACACCCAACAAAGATAAACTGGTCCACAAAGCTTTATTTCTCGAACTAGATGAACCATTAAATGTACCATTATATCAAAAAAATATGGAGAAAAATAAATTTCTAATTGAAAAAGTATAGAAATTACATCCTTTTCCAGAATGTTCAAAGTATTCACATCAATCACCTTATTAAAAATTGAATTGAAAAAACAACACAACTTCATTATAGTCTTTCTGACACGAATGTGAAATATTCCACACAATGCAACTGGTAGAAGTTGTTGCATCATGACGTGAAAATCATGAGATTTCATACCTATCATCTTCAAATCCTTTAAAGAGATTTTTTTTTTACATTTGATGAATAACCTTGAGGCACTTTGATACCATGAAGATACTGAAAAAAACTAATTTTCTCCCTTGGATAATGTATGACAAGCCGTGAGAAGAAATGTTCATCTTTCATTAGGTTTGGGAGCTAACTCCAAACATATTCCCATTGATAGTAAGTCTAATATCGCATTCAACCCATCTTTAGTCTTTCCTTTAATATCTAACAATGTTCCAATCAAACTGTCACAAATATTCTTCTCCACGTGCATGAAATCAATATTATTTTTCCCTTTATGATATCTCCAATATGGTAGCTCAAAAAATATTGACCTTTTCTTCCAAATATGTATATCATTACCAGATTTATGTGTCTTTCCCAATGACACATCAAGGGTTTTTAACCTCTCAAAATACACATCAGGGTTTAAAGGTTTTGGAGAAATATCAAATTCTTGTGAGCCTTTGAATGCCTTTTTAGTCTTCTATAAGAGTGATCTATAGGAAAAAACGTTTGATGACCCATGTATACTGTTTTCCTCCCATGATGAAATTGACAATATAAAGTCTGTTGTTCGAAAATTTGATATGCTTTATGCCCCTTAACACTGTATCCAGACAAATTTTCATACACTGGGAAGTCATTTATAGTGAACATAAGCATTACATGCAGTTGAAAATATTCCATTTTATAAGAATCACACACCCTAATACCATCCTCCCATAAAAGTTTCAAATCATTAATCAATGGTGACAAGAAAATATCAATATCATTTCTGGGTTGCTTCGGACCAAAGATCATCATACTCAACATGACATATTTGCGATTCATACAAACTTCAAGAGAGAGGTTGTAAATTACCAATAAAATAGGCCATGAACTATGTGTGCTACCGAGGGTTTGGTATTGATTCATTCTATCTGTACACAACCCAAGTCTGAGATTTCTAATTTTATTTCCAAATATACGATACTGCTCATCAATTTTATTCCATTTTGGACAATCAGCTGGATGTCATATTTTTCTATCACATATCCCCTCATCAGCATGCCATCTTAACCTTTTTTCATCATGTGAATTAGAAAATAAACATTTCAAATGATGAATTATAGAAAGATACCAAAATACCTTGGTAGGGATCTCTGTAATCTCTACATCAGGTTGTGATTTTTCTTTCAACTTATACTGTGATGTCCCACATTTAGGACACTCTAACAGAAATTATTATTCCTTCCTATATATCATACAGTCATTCGAACATGCATGTATTTTCTTGTATCCCAATCCAATCAGGCATAATATTTTCTTGGCCTTATAATGTGAATATGGAAGATTGTTGTCTTTTAGAAGAATGTATTTCAACAATTGAAGCAACTCTGTAAAACTTTTGTCACTCTATCCATGTTTCTCCTTCAGGTTAATCAATCTTAACATCATCGAAAAAACTGTAAAATCTGTACAACCAGGATATTATGGGTTTTTAGCATCACCATATAGACGCGCAACTATTGGTTCTATCTCAATTTGTTCTGCTGCAATATCATGAATCATTTCTTCAATTCCATTAAAGTTACCATCTTATAAATCATCATCATCAGTAGATCTGACATTGTGTCCAGTTTCACCAAGCGAAATACAAGGGCTGTAACTCAGATTAAAACCATGAAAAATCAGATGATCTTTGATGACTTTACTTTTCAACTTCTTTATATTCAAACATTTCAAGCATGGACAGAAAAACATGTCACTGCTTGGAAGATTTTGTTTAGCAAATTCCAAAAAGGCATAAATGCCTTCCTCATATTCATTACTTATTCGATGTGCCGTAATCCAACTTTGAATCATTATTAACTATAACAAATATCAAAATTACACATCTTTTTAAGATAAGACAATTTTATATTTATATGAAAATATCATAATTTGAAAGTAAAACAATTTTGAAATATAAAACAAATCTATGCATATTTGAAAAATATATGCATGAAAATGATTTTAAAAAGAAAATATAGTTAGATATAATAGTTTTAAATTCATCTTGTATCCTTTCTTCTTAAGGTACACAAAGAATACATCCTGGTGCAACTGAATACCAAATTCACCCTTCCATAAATAAGAAATATGAAGTATAAATATTAAAATATGTATACATTCACTATTGAAAATTACACCTATCCCAATGATTTGAAACCATTGGGATAGCCCTTGAAACCGTTGGGATAGAATATCCCAACGGTTTCACACACCGTTGGCATGATGGCCATTGCAATAGCCCTATACCAATAGGGTGGTGGTGTCCAGGGGGTGAGTGGGCTGTCCAAGGGGGTCGGGGGTGTCCATGGGGGTGGGGTGGGGGGTGTCCAAGGGGGGTGGGGGGGGGGCTGTCCAGAGGGGTGGGGGTTGTCCAAAGGGATGGGGTTGTCCAGGGTGTCCAAGGGGGTAGGGGGTGTCCAGGGGGGTGGGGGGATGTCCAGGGGGTGGGGGTGGGGGGATGTCCAGGGGGTGGGGGTGGGGGGTGTCCATGGGGGTGGGGATTTCCAGGGTGGTGGGGGAGTGGTGTCCAAGGGGTTGAGGGGGCTGTCAAATCCCCTACCCCGTTGGACACCACCCATCCCCTTGGAAACCCTTGGACACCATCACCCGCTACGGGAAAAAACAGTATTTGCAACCCCGTCACAAATAACCCGTCCAAGAATCTATTTGCGACGGGGAAAGTAGCCCGTCGTAAATAACCAAGTATTTGCGATGGGATTTCGCCTCCCGTCGCAAATACCCGGCGGCGGTCAATACCCTTTTGCTACGAGATGTCGTCCCGTTGCAAAAAGACTGTCGGCAGATACTATTTGCGACTGGTCCCGTCACAAATAACCTTTTAACCGCCGAATGTAATTAATGCGGGCGAGAGTAATTGCGACGGGCCCCGTCGCAAATAGTACCATTTGCGACGGGAAGCCCGTCGCTAATAATCCCGTCGCAACTAATCTAACCTATATATACCTCCATCCGTTTTTTTCACAAATCATTCAAATCTTGATTTCTCTCTCTTTTGATTCTTCAGTTTTAAAGAGAAATTTTTCTTTTAGTTAAAGTTTTTTATACGAGATCAATCGGAGGGCATCAATATCTTCAGAATATCAAAGTTTAAGGTATTTATATTTTATTTTTTATGTTTATTTTATTTTTTTATGTTAATTTTATTTTTTTATGTTAATTTTAATTTTTGTTTATTAGTTCGAATTTAATTAGATTTTAATTGATTTTTATTTATATTTAGTTTTACTAAGAATTTGATATTGTTAGTTATAATTATAAATAATTAGTTATAATTAATATTAATTAGATATAATTAGGAATAAATAGATATAATTATGAATAATTAGATATAATTAGGAATAAATAGTATTAATTAGGAATAAATAGTATTAATTAGGAATAAATAGTATTAATTAGGAATAAATCGTATTAATTAGGAATAAATAGTATTAATTAGGAATAATTAGTATTAATTAGGAATAATTAGTATTAATTAGGAATAATTAGTACTAATTAGGAATAATTAGTACTAATTAGGAATAATTAGTACTAATTAGAAATAATTAGTATTAATTAGGAATAATTAGTAATAATTAGGTATACTTAGTATTAAATAGGAATAATTAGTAATAATTAGGTATAATTAGTAATAATTAGGTATAATTAGTAATAATTAGGTATAATTAGTAATAATTAGGTATAATTAGTAATAATTAGGAATAAATAGTAATAATTAGGAATAAATGGTAATAATTAGGAATAAATAGTAATAATTAGGAATAAATAGTAATAATTAGGAATAAATAGTAATAATTAGGAATAAATAGTAATAAGTAGGAATAAATAGTAATAACTAGGAATAAATAGTAATAACTAGGAATAATAAGTAATAACTAGGAATAATTAGTAATAATTAGGA
Source organism: Viscum album (assembly GCA_963277665.1). Taxonomy (NCBI): domain Eukaryota; kingdom Viridiplantae; phylum Streptophyta; class Magnoliopsida; order Santalales; family Viscaceae; genus Viscum; species Viscum album. The sequence continues at coordinate 673,287,298 of OY728136.1, read as the reverse complement.
ATAATTAGTAATAATTAGTAATAATTAGGAATAATTAGTAATAATTAGGAATAATTAGTAATAATTAGGAATAATTAGTAATAATTAGGAATAATTAGTAATAGTTAGTAATAATTAGGAATAATTAGGAATAATTAGTAATAATTAGGAATAATTAGATATAATTAGGAATAATTAGCTATAATTAGGAATAATTAGCTATAATTAGAAATAATTAGCTATAATTAGGAATAATTATAATTATTCCTAATTAGTAATAATTAGTAATAATTAGTAATAATAAGTAAAAATTAGTAAAAAATAGTAAAAATTAGTAATAATTGGTAATAATTAGTAATAATTAGGTATAATTAGTAATAATTAGGTATAATTAGTAATAATTAGGTATAATTAGTAATAAGTAGGAATAATTAGTAATAATTAGGAATAATTAGTAATAATTAGGAATAATTACTAATAATTAGGAATAATTAGTGATAATTAGGAATAATTAGTAATAATTAGGAATAATTAGGAATAATTAGGAATAATTAGTAATAATTAGTAATAATTAGTAATAATTAGGAATAATTAGTAATAATTAGGAATAATTAGTAATAATTAGTAATAATTAAGAATAATTAGGAATAATTAGTAATAATTAGGAATAATTAGATATAATTAGGAATAATTAGCTATAATTAGGAATAATTAGCTATAATTAGAAATAATTAGCTATAATTAGGAATAATTATAATTATTCCTAATTAGTAATAATTAGTAAAAATTAGTAAAAATTAGTAATAATTATTAATAATTAGGTATAATTAGTAATAATTAGGTATAATTAGTAATAATTAGGTATAATTAGTAATAATTAGGAATAATTAGTAATAATTATGAATAATTACGAATAATTAGGAATAATTTGTAATAATTTGGAATAATTAGTAATAATTAGGAATAATTAGTAATAATTAGGAATAATTAGGAATACTTAGGAATAATTAGGAATAATTAGTAATAATTAGGAATAATTAGGAATAATTAGAAATAATTAGGAATAATTAGGAATAATTAGGAATAATTAGTAATAATTAGTAATAATTAGTAATAATTAGTAATAATTAGTAATAATTAGTAATAATTAGTAATAATTAATAATAATTAGTAATAATTAGTAATAATTAGTAATAATTAGTTATAATTAGTAATAATTAGTAATTAGGTATAATTAGTAATTAGGTATAATTAGTAATTAAGTATAATTAGTAATTAGGAATAATTAGGAATAATTAGGAATAATTAGTAATAATTAGTAATAATTAGTAATAATTAGTAATAATTAGTAATAATTAGTAATAATTAGTAATAATTAGTAATAATTAGTAATAATTAGTAATAATTAGTAATAATTAGTAATAATTAGTAGTAATTAGTAATAATTAGTAGTAATTAGTAATAATTAGTAGTAATTAGTAATAATTATTAATAATTAGTAATAATTAGTAATAATTAGTAATAATTAGTGATAATTAGTTATAATTAGTAATATTTAGGAATAATTAGGAATAATTAGGAATAATTAGGAATAATTAGGAATAATTAGGAATAATTAGGAATAATTAGGAATAATTAGGAATAATTAGGAATAATTAGGAATAATTAGGAATAATTAGGAATAATTAGGAATAATTAGTAATAATTAGTAATAATTAACAATAATTAAGAATAATTATCAATAATTATTAATAATTAAGAATAATTAGCAAAAAAAATTATATTATCAATATTTACGAAAAAATAATATTAATATTATTAAAATAATAAAAAATTTATAAAATATTAAAATTATCAATATTCACAACAGCCTTTGCTCTATTCTTAACATGTTTAAATCTTAAAGGGTCGCCAATTGTCAGGTCATGCGCAATAAAAAGTTTGTGTGAGCCATGTCCAATGTAAACTCTATAATTGTCCTTGCATGGTTGATCACCTCGCAAGTAATATTGCAATCAGACAAACCAAGTCATGCCCTTCTTATCTATAAGAATTATCTCACATGAACCTTTACATAGACCATTCTTCTTTGAAAATTTAAGGGGAAAATAATGATATCTCCTCAATTTTTTTAGGAAGAATGATCTATGTAAAGGTTCATGTGAGATAATTCTTATAGATAAGAAGGGCATGACTTGGTTTGTCCGATTGCAACATTACTTGCGAGGTGATCAACCATACAAGGACAATTATAGAGTTTACATTGGACATGAATGACACAAATTTTTTATTGCGCATGACTTCACAATTAACACCCCTTTGAGATTTAAACATGTTAAGAATAGAACAAAGTCTGTTGCGAATATTGATAATTTTAATATTTTATAAATTTTTTATTATTTTAATAATATTAATATTGTTTTTTCGTAAATATTGATAATATAATTTTTTTATTACTAATAATTAGTAAACTAAATCTGCTTGGATAATGAATGGAAAATTTGTAATCATCTCCACAACGATGATTACCAAATTTCCTTTCATTATTCAAGCAGTTTTCCTTTTGCTAAGTATTGCTAAGTATTGCTAAATTAGTAATAATTAGTAATAAATTGTAATAATTAGTAATAAATTGTAATAATTAGTAATAAATTGTAATAATTAGTAATAAATTGTAATAATTAGTAACAATTAGTAATAAATTGTAATAAATTGTAATAATTAGTAATAATTAGGAATAATTAAAAATAATTAGCAATAATTATCAATAATAAGTGTGAGAAAGATGCAATTAAATGAGCTGTTGGACAAAAGAGTAGCCATCAATCCACTGGAAATTGTGTCGTACTTAATTAATGATAATTATTAATTAATTTTAATTATTTATCTTTTTTTTCAGATAATGTTTTTATAATTTCAAACTATTCAAAAACAGTGATGATTTTATATTTTATGTAGAAAAATATGGAACAAGGAAGTCGACATCAGTCATTATTAGATGATCGAGCTTGGATAAACCAGTGCAGAAATCCTAATGGTTCTGGTTTAAATCCTGTATATATTGAGGGTGTTGAAGCTTTCTTAGCATTTGCATCATCAAAACCAGAATATGTTTCAGAAGGAACAATTAAGTGTCCTTGTAAAAAATGTGCTCTGAGAACGTTTGACACATTTGACAAGGTTGGGGGACATCTCTTGCGGTTTCTTTTTCAACCAGATTATGTTTTTTGGTATCAACATGGTGAATGCCATTCCAGAAAAGATCTTAATAACTTGATCCCGGATCCATCATGATTTCAAAATTTAGTACATGATGTTGCAGGTCCATTTGTGTAACAAATTGAAACTCACGATGATATTGATTTAACTCCTGAGTTGGAACCATCATAATTTTATGAGTTGTTGAGGTCTGATGAGGATGCATTATATCTTGGTTACAAGATAAGAAAATTAGAAGTGGTTGCAAAATTTCGTAATGTCAAACAACTATTTTTATAAGATATTTTCTTTGGTTAAAACACTGTTACCTGAAGGAAATGTGTTGCCTACAAATTACTATGAGAGAAAGAGGTTGATTCGTAATTTGAGCCTTAGTTATCGGAAGATTCATGCATGTCCAAATGATTGCATCTTATATTCTGGTGAAAATGATTCATTGGATATTTTTCCCACATGTGGACAATCGAGGTATAAGGAAGCTCAACCAGGGAAGTCTAGATCGATTCTAGTAAAACCGTTGAGATATTTTACCCTTACACCCAGTTTTCAGTGTTTATTTATGTCTCAGAACACAATGTCAATGATGTCATGGCACAAAACTAAGATTTCAACTGATAAAAGCTTGAATCATCCATCTGATGGTGATTCATGGAAACATTTTTACCGTCTGCATCCGTCTTTTTCTATAGAATCCCAAAATGTGCGATTGGGTCTTTCTACTGACGGTTTTTGTCCATTTGGTTCTTATGGTAGTCAGTATTTATGTTGGACTATCTTTATAAATCCGTAGAATTTACCTCCATGGATGTTGATGAAAGAGCCTTATATCATTTTGACTCTATTAATCCTAGGACATCCGAAAAAGAATATTGATGTTTATTTGAAACCATTGATTGATGAGTTAAATGCATTGTGGAGTGATGGTGTTAATACATATGATGTTGCTGCGAAAAAAAATTTCATATTAAAAGCTGCATTGATGTGGATGATTAGTGACTTTCCAGCATATGGTATGTTATCTGGTTGGAGTACACATGGTCCGAAATCATATCCTTACTATATAAAAGAAAACAAAGCCTTTATGCTGGTCAATGGAAAAAAACCTTGCTATTTTGATTGTCACTGTAGATTTCTTCCAACCGATCATCCTTTTTGGAGGAACAAATCTCATTTCAGAAAAGGTACAATTGAAAGGGATGAACCTCCAAAGATGATCTCAGGTATAGAGTTAATGTCAGTTGTATTTTCATTACCCCCCATCACATTTAGACCAACAGTAAACCAACAAAAAATTCATGGCTTTGGGAAAGAACATAATTGGATAAAACAGAACATTTTTTGGGATCTTTCGTATTGGTATGATTTGTTGGTCCGCCACATGTTGGATGTTATGCATATTGAGAAGAACTGTTTTGTTAATTTATTTCATACAGTTTTGGATACACCAGGTAAGACTAAAGATAATGTAAAGGCATGATTAGATCTTTCCCAAATTTTCAGCCGACAGAACTTGAAGTATTTGAAAATGTCAGATCATAGAGGTTAATGAAGCCAAAAGTAGCTTATACACTGTCCAAAGAGAGTCGATTATTATTTTGTCATTGGATTGCATATTTGAGACTTCCAGATGGCTATACTTCCAATTTGGGCAGATGTGTTAAGAATGGTTATATTACTGGATTAAAAATTCATGACTGTCATGTTATAATGGAAAGACTAATTCCAATTGGATTCAGAGGTTTGTTGAATTCTATGATTTGGGATTTGATAATAGACATATCATATTTTTTTCAAGATATTTGTGCAGCGACAACAGACTACGATGCGCTAAGAAAACTGGCAGAAGATGTTACTGTAATTATATGTAAACTGGAAAAAATATTTCCGCCGGCTTTCTTTGACTCAATGGAACATCTGATATTAAATTTTCCACATGAAGCTAAATGTGGAGGTATAGTACAGTTTTGATGGATGTACCTATTCGAGAGATGCATGCAGAAATTGAAGAAAAAAATATGTAACAAAGCATCAGTTGAAGGCTCAATTGCTGAAGCTTATTTGCAAGAGGAAATTGATTTTTTTCCTGCTCTCATTATTTTGAATCTCAATATCCCTCAAAATAGAATTGCATGGGGAGAAATGAGGGTAATGTTAATGATGAAATGGAAAATCAATTAACAGTTTTTAATCATCCAAATCTTGGTTTCCGTGGAGTTCATGAACAATGTCTTTCAGATGATGAACATCACAGAGCTCATACATACATTCTGCTCAACTGTGAAGAAATGACATCATTTGTCCTGTGAGTGATTCTATCACTTATTATATAATTTATGTTACAGTATTTAAACTTATTTTATTTGTAGGTTATATGATAATCATATCAAGAAACAACTTCCACAAATTACAGCAGCTGCTCTTGAAGAACGCAGACAAAAAAAATTTTCTCAATGGTTTCAAAAACTGGTAACATAAATATTGATGGTTTAATATCAATTCCGTTTATTATTTATTATATTGATAATTGTTTTAAAAATTTTCAGGTGTATCAATATGCTGATAAAATTGATAAGAGACTATGTATATTGAGTAATCCACCATCCAAAATGGTTAAATCTTATAATGCATATGTGGTGAATGGTTTTCGATTTCATACACATGCATACAAGGAATCAAAAAAACAATGAACAGTGGAGTTTTCTTGAGGGGATTACATAACAGAGAAACTGAAGTTGACTTTTATGGCATTTTGGATGAAATTATTGAGCTGTGTTATCTAGGATAGAATTACATAACAATGTTTAAATGTCGGTGGTTGGATACTGAGAGAGGTTTGCGTGTTCATCCGACTCATGGAATTGTCGATATTAAATATAAAAGTCTTCTTGCAGTAAATGAACCATTTTTACTGGCTCAACAGACACATAAAATTTATTATGCAAAGTACTGTGCTACTTCAAGAGACTTGAGCGATTGGTGGATCATAATAAAAATGAAATCTCAGGAAAATCAGTTTACTCAAACTGAATGTGGTTTCGTTGAATTGGAAGGAATTGAAAATTTTCAAGAGACGACTCAAAATCCATCTGATTCACAAAGAGACGTGAATATCGACGATGACACCCCACAATTAAGGATCGATGGTGATGAAGATGTTAATGATGTTACAAATGAATTTGAAATGACAATAGATGATGAAACTTAAACTCATATGGATATTGATGATGCTGAGGAGGAAGATGAAGACATTGACATTGACAGCTATGGAGAAGAGGATGAAGATGAACATTGACACAATTAAATGATGGTTATAATCATAACTAATATATATCTATATATAATAGTTATTTTCAACTATCTACTAACAACAATCATTTTGTGTTTTAGATGGACTCTGATCTATTGCGTGAGTTGGAGGAGGCTGAGCTACCTTTGGATGATGAGGATGTAGGATCAGCTGACCCTCAACCTACTGGTGGTTCAGGAGGTACGCGGAGGGGGTACAGTCTTGTGCGACTGATGATTCTTGACCCTATCCCCGAGCGACGTCCACATCTTAGTTTCGATCCACGCACATGGAGGTATGATAACCTGTATATTTTAGTTAGATTTCATTAATTTATTTATATATATACTGATTGTTTGATTATTTATTCCTTTTTCACAGTTTTCAGCATGTAACTATTGGATAGGGGAGCGCTATATTGCGCAATTATTTTTCTCAGCCATGGATCACATGGGAACAGATTCCCGTTGATGTGCGATGCGACATGTTCCAGCATTGGATGGTACGTAAATAAATAATATTTATTTTGAAATTTATTTTATTAACAACTTGATATTATAAATTATTTATAGGGTTTATGGAATCCTATCGATGATAGCATGCGTGATGCTATCCACACGGCATGGAAGGTTTCTATGCGTGACCATTTTCGCCAGTTTTTGCACAATTTGAGAAGGACAACCATTAAGAAAGCAGGGGTGACTGAATTTGATGAGTCGTGTAGAGCCCACCGACCAGAGTACATTTCATCTCACGTTTGGGATGGATTATGTTTACACTGGTTGGGTGGTGGATTTCAGAGGAGATCTTCAGTGGGACGACAGAACCGGGGGAGACAGGAGGTGACACATCGAGCTGGTATCCATACATTCAGTTCGCATAGAGAGCATCTAGTAAGTATATTTTTTAAATATTTTATATGACAACAGTTTATTTTATATTTCTGTAGGCAGTCGAGCATCCCGATATTACAGAGTTCGACGTTTATCGGAAGATGTACAGTGATCCAGCTACTAGAGAGATTAGAGGTGATCACCAGCATCAGATTGTGGTTAGTATTATTTTTTCAGTTTAACAATTAACTGCATATAATATTTTGACAATTTTAATTTTAAATTGGAATTGAAGGAGTCATATGAGGCTGCGACCTCTCAGACACAGGCTGAGGGTCAGGATGAGACGACTGAGCAGACTAGTGCTCACCATTTCGATGAGGCGCCATGGATGCAGGCGACTCAGTATGGCTTTGATAAGGGCAGAGTAGTTGGCATCAACTCTCATTTGACTCCTGGTACTTATTATCGTGCTGCTGCGATGTCAGCATCCAGCTTGATAGGAGATCATGGAGAGGCATCATCTTCTGGCTCACAGTATCAGGAGCAGTTGCGAGCTCAGGTTGAGCATATAGAGACTTTGCAGAAGCAACAAAAAGAGATGTGTCGATGGCAGCAACAGCAGGAGCAGCATTATGAGGAGCAGATGCGTCGATGGCAGCAACAGCATCACGAGCAGATAGAGTACATGCGTCGTCTAACTCGTAGTTTAGGGATGGAGTTTCCTCCACCAGCTCCTTCAGCTCCTCCACCTCCTCCAGAAGACGACCCCCTAATGATTTTTTTATGTTACAAACATTTTAATTTAACATTGTAATATGAATTATTTACATTTTCTGTCTTTTATATCGGTACAAATATTACATAATTTAATTTTTAATATTTTATTATTTTTTTTTGTGAATATTGAGAATTTTAATATTTTTTATTTTTTTATTGTTTTAATAATAGTAATATTATTTTTTCATTAATCGTAACTTAATTAAATTTTATTTTTTTTAAAATTAATTTTTTATTTGTGACGGGACCTTTTGCGATGGGACCCCGTCGCAAATAGTATAATTAAATATTTTTAAAAACATATTTGTGACGGTCAAGTAGTACCGTCTCAAATAATTTTTTGCGACGGGCCCATCACAAAAAGTGTTATATATATATATATATTTTGTGATGGGACAAGAGCCCGTCGCAAATAGTTTTTGCGACGGGCCCGTTGTGAAAACGTTTACGTATATATAATACATATAATCGGAAGCTTATTTGCGACGGAGATGTTTCCTGTCGCAAATAACTTTTTTTTGTGACGGGCCCGTTGCAAATACTTGTATTTGCAACAACGTTTTCTGCAACAGGCTATCTGCGACGGGCCCCCATCGCTAAAGCCTATTTGCGATAGGATCCCGTCGCAAATAGGCCGTCGCAATTACCAAGAATTCCAGTAGTGACCCCCTGGACAACCCCCACCCCCTAAACAACACCCCCACCCCTTTGGACACCCCCGCCCCCTGGACACCCCCACCCCTGGATACCTCTACCCCTAGGACAACCCACTCACCCCCTTGGATACCACCCCCACCCCCTGAACAACCCACTCACCCCTACCCCCTTGGACAACCCACTCACCCCCCTAGACACCACCCCCACCCCCTGAACACCCCCACCCCCTGGACATCCCCCTCACCCCTGGACACCACCCCCACCCCCTAGACACCCCTACCCTCTTAGAAAGCCTCCTCACCCCCTGGACACCACCCCACCCCCTTGAATACCCCCTGTAAACCCCCCCTGGACAGCCCCCCACCCCCTTAACACCCCCCACCCCTCTAGACATCCCCCACCCCCTAGACATCCCCACCCCCGTGGACACCACCAACCCCCTTGGATAGTCCACTCACCCCCTGGACACCCCCACCCCCTAGACACCCCCACCCCCTAAACAGCCCCCACCCCTTGGGACACTCCCACCCCCTAGATACCCCACCCCCTTGGACAACCCACTCACTCGCCTATACACCACCCCCACCCCCTGGACACCCCCACCCCATGGGAACCAACCCCACCCCTGACCCCCATGGACACCCCCTGGACACCCTTACCCCCCTGGATAGCCCCCTCACCCCCTGGACACCACCCCCACCCCTACACACCCCCTAGACACCACCACCCCTTGGACATCCCCCAACCCTCTGGATAGCCCCCTACCCTCTAGACATCCCCCACCCCCTGGACACCCCTACCCCCTTGGACAGCCCCCTCACCCCCTGGACACCACCCCCACCCCCTTGGACACCCCAACCCCCCTGGACATCCCCTGCACCCCCTGGAAACCACCCACACCCCCCTAGACAGCCCCCACCCCCTGGACACCCCCACTCACTTGGACAGCCCCCACCCCCTTGGACACCCCCTGTACGTGCACAAACACATGATAGAACACAAAAAAAATCCTAAACTTGCATGATATCACTTCCATGGTTTATTTTACCAGAAAATAATTTATCATGGTATAAAAGAACACTATGAAACTTAACATGATAACAAGAACAAAAATAGAAAAATAATATCTAAAAAAATTAGTTTAGGGTGTTGCGAAAAATAAAAAATGAAACTGAGCCGTGTGAGGCTTACTTGAGTGTTGTGATTCAACCTGATAGATCTGGTGATAATAAAGATGATGAATGATGTTGAAAAAACAAGGCTATAGTGAATGAATTTGAAGAATCCTTTCTAGGTTTTCCAAAAAAGAGAGATGATTCACAGGTCGCCCGATCGAAGAAAATAGAATGAATGAATACGGGGTGTGATAAATCATTTAAAAGCTTTATCACGCCGGTTATTAAATAACCAACGCGATAAACTGTTTTTTTATGTTTATAACGCCGATTATTTAATAACCGACATAGAAATTTTTTTATCACGTTGGTTCTTTTGATAACAGATGTGATAAATTACTGAGATTTGCTTTATCACGTCGGTTATTAAATAACCAATGTGATAAAGCGCCCAGATTTGATATTTCACATCAGTTATTTTATAACCAATGTGATAAAGCTAATCTCAGTATTTTTTACGTCAGTTATAAAATAATCGACATAAAAAATTGATTCTCATTGATTTATCACACCAGTTATTGTATAACCGACGTGATAAATTTATTTTTACAGCTTTTCACGCCGGTTATATAGAACCGAAGTAAAAAATGCCGACATGTTAAACATTTTTTCCACTAGTGCATCCATCCTACCACTGAGATGTTAGGGAAAACACCCCCAGGGCTCAAAATCCCCAGGGTGTCAGTCGCCATAACCAACATAGTGAGGTAGCATATAAAAACACAAAAAGTACAAGATATAATATAACTCACAACCACACTATGGGAATATCATAGTCTTAGACTCAACTGTAGATAATGTATCTTGGACTCCCAGCTGCTAATTCTAAGACTAGATATCCTATTAGCACACAATCATTTAAAGAGCTTTATTAAATCACCTTCTCCCTTTTTATCAATTTCAATTTACGTTAATTAATTATTTAACCATTAACAATTCCACATTGTATTCCATTATCATCACAACAAACCTCCATGACCTCCAAGCATAACCAAACTGAGTCTACATCTTCTTAGAAAGATAACCTCAACACTACATCCCATCAAGTGTTGAAATAGTGGGTTCCCTAGACCCAACTATGTAGTACTTTTGATTACCATATCATGTGTACATTTAGTTATACATGATGTCATCTTACCGTTATAGTGTAAAATTTTCTGCGTCTACTATTATAATGGTAATGTCCATAGATTAGTTGTTGTGTCGAGAGGTTATAACAGATCCCATGCTATAATGAGAACCTCGAGATACTATGACATTAATCTTAAATATATGTTCTATGGTCTAGATACATCTTACTAATTGGACACAGTATATGTTTGACTATCAGGTTCTAGGGGCTCATAAGAATTGAGACTTCTTCTCATGAAGTTTGGACTTGGTGATCTCTAGTAGTGAGATCATGAGAACAGACCCGCCAATAGGAACACCACATGTTTTGGGTGTCATTGGCTATTCCTATCTACGGACATGTGTATTGGTCTCCTAACTTATACCATTACCAATGTGCATCATTTGATTTCATACTTTGATACAAGGTAAAAACCATGGTATTGAAATCGTGGTGAGGTAGCTTGTGTTGGGTGTGTCGTTGGTGGCATGACATTGGTTGAATAGTAAGAAATGATTTGTCACTTTGAAGTTTAGGAAGTTATATATCTTAGGCCTGATTGATCAGGATGATGCTGCCTTCATAAGTCTTTAGACAAAGCAGTCGAAAGGAAAATCCATCCAGATAGATCAACGAATAATAAAGCAAGAAAAGGACGATGACACGAGTGTGCATCCTGCTTTATGTTATATTTAATGACAAAGAGATTATAGTACACAGTCAGTATTCATAGGATGATAGTTGTTGCTGTGACTATCCTTATCTATTTAGGGGCCTTGATGGGTTGCTAGACTCCACTCTTGGTCTCTGGATTTATTCACTACTATCGAGATAAGGCCCTAAAGGGTCACACACAATAGCATATGCAAGAATCTGCCCTATTCAGTTGAATAGGTATACAGACATAGTGGGCCCCACCACGGGGTTCAAGTGATGTCCAAAGTATCGATCACAAAAAGAATTAAATAAATTTATTAATATTAAAGTTATGAATATTTGTGTTTGAATATATTTAATGTATTTACAAATTAAGTAAATACGAGATAATATTAATCGAACAAATATTATTTTAATATTCAAGGTTCGTTTAATATTAAGTGGGATAGAGAGTCAAGTTAAATGACTCAGTTTTTATCACATAATATATTTTATATATATTACAAGTATGTGATAAAATAATAAATAGTTTTGGCATAGTTTAGTTTGTTGTTATTATTTATTTAGTGGACGTTGAAATAAATGGGGGCTGGAGAACCTAACTGGGTATTTTGCAATACCACTATAAATAAAGGAGGAGGATCTCTCTCTTGGGTGGCTATTCAAACTGATCATTCATTTCATGGAATGAAATATAGAGCCTCTCTATCCTCCCACCCTCTAGAGAGAGAAGCTCTCGATCCAAGAATCTCGGATCAAGATCTCCCTCAAGCATTGAAGGCATCTCGATGCGGTGATCGTAGGGACGTCGAAGGCGTCATCAAATATCCGCGCTAGCACCCGGAATTCAACGAACAACGTTTCCGTGGGTTTTTGAAGCACGTGTGGATGATCTAGAGGGTTCCTCATTTGGATCATTTGAGCAACGATCACCATCAACAAGTTGCAGTCGATCACGACTTCAGATTTGAAACAGGTATGTTTTCAGTTTTATTTTTTTCTCTTTATAATTTACATGATATCCTCAGACCTTACCAGGGCTTGGATCGTCAACGTTGACAAGTCCCATCAACCTGTCGATGATTTTTTTTTAAAATCCTTGGGCCACCGGCTTCCGTTGTGGGCCCCGTAACCTTTCAGTGGTATCAGAGTGATCACATAGATTTTATTAGCCTAGAAAATTAAATTTTCATTACAATTAAGTAGAGGGTTCAAAAACGGTCCTAGCGATTCAAACCGTGCATCGATCCGATGTCGAATGACTAAGTTATGGTCATTTTAAATTTTCGGATTGGATCGAATATGCGGTTTGATCTCAGGTTATAAAATTTTATTTCATCCTACTGAACCGATCCAGTTTAGATCAGTTCATTGGAAATAATTTTAATTGTGAAAATTATAATTTTTTAATTTAATAATTTGCATAATAATTTTTTTATTATAACAATAATTTATTATTATTATTATAATATAATAATAATAAATTATTATTTTATTATAATAATTTTTTTTATTAAATTAAAAAGATATTTAGTCTTTAGAAAATTTTTGGAGGTGCGGAAAATATTTTTGGGTGACTTTAACTTTAAAAAAAAGGGGAGACTTAAAAGGAGGAGACCTAGAAGTGGAAATAAAAAAAACAATAAAGAAAAAAACGATGGGGCGGCTCATAGGAAAAGCAGGGGGGGCTTCTTTCCTCAGCACACAGTAGCCCACTGCCCTCCTGGAGTGCCTACTTCCCTGCACCAGACCGCACCCTCCATGCACGCGGCCCGGATGCCGCCGCCCTCCACCCAGCTGGTCGCCTACCCACCGGTCTCCGGCCTCCTCCTGTTTGCCTTCTAGACGCAGCCCGACCGCCGCGCTGGCCTCTTCCCGGCCATCGCCTCTGGACCCAAACTTCACCACTGCTTCTCGTAGCAGCCGCACAATAGGAGACCCACGGGAGCTCCCTGCCATCTCGCTTTCCTGGGATATAAATTAATTTATTTTTTCAATTAAATTAAAATAATTAATTAATTTAATTTTGGAATAAAAATTAAATTAATTAAAGGACTGATAATTAATTAAATTGTTTTAATTTATTAATTCATTTTATTTAATTTATAACCCTCATACTTATTTAATGAAAATTTATTTTATCGTACATTATTTATCCGTATTTTGGTCTTGAGCACCAACCCTTGAATGTCTGCATTTAATTATTTATTTAATTAATTATTTAACTATGTGCGATGATTGTAATTAATTAAATAGATGGTCTGCACATCGTATTTCTTTCGGTTAAAATGTATAAGGTCCTGCACGCCCAATATTTACATGATATACATTTATACCCCAGTCTCCCTCATCCGCGCACAAGTATTTTTGTACTTCGGACGAAGACGATGAATGACATAGACCCCACCAAGATGAGGTGGTGTACATTGATCAAGATGGTGTATGAAAACACATGGATCCCGCTAAGATGAGGCGGTACTCCAAGACGTGACGTGGACCTCGTCAAGATAAGATGATACTTTAAAAGAGAAGTGAACATACAAGACGGGGGCAAGATGCATTATGAGTCAAGCTTCGACTCAGGTACGATGCCCTTATGTCATTTAGATGCTCAAGACCAGTCGAGTAGTAGTTTATCTTTATGCATTTATTTATTATTTTATGAATTTATAAACAACGGGAGAAATACATAAAATAATAGATAATAAAATTCATAAAGAAGTGGCGTATGTTTTTCTATTAATGTTAATTTGTGAGTATGACAAAATATATGGACAAGTTTAATAGAAATGGATTACATTCGTTGAGAGAAAAACACAAAACCCTCAAAGAAATATTAAGTCACCTCAGCCTTCCATTATTCATGTTTGAACAAAACCAGGTGTTTGGGGTGCCAGTAATTCCATAGATGAGGGTGCCTCTTACTACCAGGGAGTTCTTATTAGGGTGGTGGGTTGACTTAACTAATATTGTAGCAAAGAAATAGCCATAGCTAGCTTGTTGTAATTTTAGAGGCAAGCGTTGAGTAAATAAAGAAATGATTTTTGAAGATGAGACTTCACTCAACAGATCAAGGAACCGCAAGTTAATGTGGTTGGCTAGCCAAAAGCCTACCTTGAACCATCTGAGTAGTGGCATAGCCATAGCTTGTAGACTATGAGAGAGGTTCAGGGATCCTTTCCACTAGAATACTCAAACGATAGAGTATTCCGATTCTAGTACAGAGGGTTCCTAGAATTTAAAAAATTAGTGGGATACATTTAATAATTAATCTAATCGGTAATGTCTAATTCAGTAATCAACATAAAAGGTACCAATCTGCCAAATTATATTTGTATAGAATGAAAAGTAATACCACAAATAAAACCGCGATAAATATTGTACAAATTTAATGTCCAAACTATAAAAAAATTTCAATAGTAGTATAGGTGCTTGCACACATTACTACTATATCAGAAATTCAAGGTGCTTGTGTCCCAACCTGTTAATCCACCTCAGGAAGCGAGAGTGTAAAATTTCTTACAAGTGACTCATAAATTAAGCATATGATGGTTCTATCATAATGCTATCATCAAAGTCTGATGTTAGTTGTAGTCGCTACATCATGACATAGATGATGTTACATGTAGTCTCATCTCCAAGAAGTTTCCAAGGAGAAAGTGAATCAAGATTTTAATGCGATGATTGCACTCATTTTGTGAAAGAAAGTTCATAATATTTCATGGCATCCCATTCTTATGCCTTTTACACCCAATTGATATAGTTTTGTTTAAGGATACAAATGAACAGTATAGAGTAAGCTCTTTATTACCTTTAAGGTAATATTTGCCAAGTAATAAGAATATTAAAGAAAGTATCATATTTTGTTCTTATGATGAATAAATTGAAAGAAAAGGTGAAAAGGACTATGGAAAGTTATGCCAAAGGCACCTTCGTCACGTCCTTCAAAGAAAAGTGGTAGGTTATTTAACAAGAGGTTATTTTCATCACATATAATGAAATAAATTTATGGAAGTTTAAAAAATGCAATGAACTGAAATACAAGAAGCAAGTACCCGCTTCTCATTCAGTTTATATTCATCAAATAAAAGTATCATTTTCTCACATACTTCTTGGGTATTAAATACAATATGCTTTTCACATATATGTATTGAAATAAAATAACCAAGTAAGTAGAGAAACATTACTAGGAGTAAGGTTTATTCTCAAAGCAGCTGGGAAAGGGTGATTCCTAAGTCAGCAGTGAGAAAACACATAACTTATAATTGCCAAGTGAATGATTCTAGTTGAACAAGTTGTTAAGTATAACAAAAAAATTTATCTAAAGTGACATTTTGAACATGATGATACATTGTTCCAAGTTTAGGAATGAATGTTGTTTGTGGTGTAACATACTCAACAAATAGTTCACTGGTACCTGAATCATAGGCAATACACGATGAATATAAAATGTAAGACTTACCCAGTTGTGGCAAGATGATTCTTTGTCAAGTAAAACTAAAAGTGGATTCCAAGTATATACCCATTATGGTATTTAGGCTCGACACAACTAAACAATTTTGGTATTATTGACATCTTTAGTTTAGACAAAGAAACCTTTAGAAATAAAGGTATGCCACGAGCTTCTGGGATTAGTTCAATAAGAGAGTGTAAACTATTCCAAATGAAATATAGAGGTAAAGATACTTCATAAGATACTTTTAAGTTATTAAGGAATGTAATAGTGAAGTATATGCATGGTCATAATATATGAGTTGCTTTGGATCGACATGCCGAAGAATATCTTGACCAAACATTCATCGATCATGATAATGTAGCATGGAATAATTCCTAAATGCATGTTACCTTATCTATATCACGTTATTGATGTTCATAAGGAGGATCAATGATAAAATATTACATGTCATCATAGATCAAAAAAATTTAGCATGGAGCAATTCCTAAATGCACATTTTATACATCAAAGTTATGATGTATGGAGTATCAATGTTGCAAATTGCAGAAAATTCCATTATATTTCAAGATGTGATTTTCAAATAATGGTGTAATCCCATAACCAATATTCCAACTAAAATGAAAAATGGATATCATATGAGTCATAGTATGATAAAAATCCATTATGTCATAGGACATGTGTTAAAGATGCAAAGCGTTTGTTAAGTATCTAAACAAACATGCATCAAGTTAAACACATGGTGCATCTAAGTAAATATCCTAAAAGTTTATTAGGATATTACATAAATCCCTAAGATAGAAAAGATGTAGTAAAGTATCAGACTACATTTCTATATAAGGGTTCACATCTCTATTAGAGATAGTTGGAGTATAATTGACTTGGACTTAGTCAATGCTCGAGATGCAAAAATGGTTGACATAGGAATAAGTTCCACAAGTGCATGTGGAATAGGAACATTCCAGAGAAACATACTGTATAAGAAGGATGAAACCATGGTGATGGTTTTATATTCACCACGACTGATGATAAATTATTCATTAAGAATAATAAATCCTACAAGTAAGAAGTATCTGAAAATTAGCTAAGATTGGTAAGATAATTAAAAATCCAGTAATGGATTACATGTATCAAATTGAAAAGGGGTTTATAAATTGAATACTGTGGTGGGTATTTAAATGAGATGATATATGGATG
Organism: Viscum album; assembly: GCA_963277665.1. Classification (NCBI taxonomy): domain Eukaryota; kingdom Viridiplantae; phylum Streptophyta; class Magnoliopsida; order Santalales; family Viscaceae; genus Viscum; species Viscum album. Next base: position 673,269,951 of record OY728136.1, on the reverse strand, counting down.
GTATAATCCTGGTACCAATAAGGCTCTATTGTTTATACCAAGTTGGCATGACTAAATATATTATAATTTTACTTATAATAGATAAACTTCAAATATCATTATATTGGTTATTGGATGTCAAAATCAACTTTCATGGAAGGTGTCTATACGACACAACCAGAAAGAGATGATGACACCATTGAATACTAATACAGGTTTCAAGTTACTGAAATCTAGTTCAGGATTAAAGTAATCAACAAGATCTTAGAGCATTCATTTCAAATGAATATTTGCCTTGTGTCTACTAAAGGTTAGTAGGAGCGCCAATGTTTTCCAAGAGAAATACGTTTGAAAACATATGGAAAACATATCTTGGTCTTACAGTTAGATAAGACAAGGTTAAAAGTAATTCTCAAATGATTGACTTAAAGTAGAAACCTAATTTCTAGGGAACTGGATCCATCGAAGTAGATCTAGACAAATTGTCAAGTTATGTCAATAGAAAAAAGTGTTATACTTGGGGATACCTTATCTTGAGAAGTTTTACTCAAGGAGATGAGGTCGCATACAATAGATAGGACACACGGTGAAAACATGGCAGACCCAGTAGAAAAATCCATTACTCAGCAGAAGCATGATCTTTATCATGTGAGTAGGTATCAAGTTTGGTTAGCAAGTTTACTCTAGTGCAAGTTGGAGTGTTGAAATAGTGGGTTCCCTAGACCTAAATATGTAGTACTTTTGATTACCATATCATGTGTAAAATTAGTTATACATGATGTCATCTTACTATTATAGTGTAGACTTTTCTATGTCTACTATTATAATGGTAATGTTCATAGATTAGTTGTCATGTCGAGAGGTTATAGCAGATCCCAGGCTATAATGATAACCTTGATATACTATGACATTAATCTTAAATATATGTTCTATGGTCTAGATAAATCTTACTGATTGGACATAGTAGATGTTTGACTATCAGGTGATGGGGGCTCATACACATTGAGACTTCTTCTCATGAAGTTCGGACTTGGTGATCTCTAGTAGTGAGATCATGAGGACAAATCCGCCAATAGGAACACCACATGTTTTGGGTGTCATTGGTTGTTCCTATCTATGGACATGTGTATTAGTCTCCCGACTTGAGACCATTACCAATGTGCATCATTTGATTGCGTACTTTTATGCAAGGAAAAAACCATGGTATTGAAATCTTAGTGAGGTAGCTTGTGTTGGGTGCGTCATTGGTGGTATGACATTGGTTGAATGGTCAAGAAAAGATTTGTCTCTTCCAAGTTTAGGAAGTTGTATATCTTAGGCTTGGTTGATTAGGATGGTGATGCCTTCATAAGTCTTTGGACAAAGAAGTCGAAAGGCAAATCCATCTAGATAAATCAACAAATAATAAAGCAAGAAAAGGATGATGACACGAGTGTGCGTCAAGCTTTATGAGACATTTAATAAAAAAGAGATTATAGTACACAATCAGTGTTCATAGGATGGTAGTCGTTTCTATGACTATCCTTATCTATTTAGGGGCCTTGATGGGTTGCTAGACTCTGCTCTTGGTCTGTGGATTTATTCACTACTATCAAGATAAGGGCCTATAGGGTCACACACAATAGCGTATTCAAGAATCCTCCCTATTCAGTTGAATAGGTATATGGACATAGTGGGCCCCACCATGGGGTTCAAGTGATGTCCAAAGTATCAATCAACAAAAAAATTAATTAAATTAATTAATATTAAAGTTATGAATATTTGGGGTTAAATTTATTTAATGTATTTACAAGTTAAGTAAATATGATATAATATTAATTGAATGAATATTATTTTAATATTCAAGGTTCATTTGATATTAAACATGACAATGAGTCAAGTTAAATGGATCAATTTTTATCACGTAATATATTTTATATATATTACAAGTATTTAATAAAATAATAAATAGTTTTGGCGCATTTTAGTTTGTCATTATTATTTATTTAGTGGACGTTGAAATAAACGGGGGCCAGGGAACCCAACCGGGTATTTTGCAACACCACTATAAATAAAGGAGGAGTCTCTCTCTCTTGGTTAGATATTCAGACTATTCATTCATTTCATGGAATGAAATACAAAGCCTCTATCTCCTCACACTCTCTAGAGAGAGAATATCTTGATCTAAGAAGCTCGGATCAAGATCTCCCTCAAGCATCGAAGGCATCTCGATGCAGTGATTGTCAGGACGTCGAAGGCGTCATCATATCTCTGCACTAACACCCAAAATTCGACGAACGATGATCTTATGGGTTTTTGAAGTGCGTGTGGATGATCTAGAGGGTTCCTACTTTGAATCCTTAGAGAAACGATCACCATTGGAAAGTTGTAGTCAATTTCAGCTTCAGATTTGAAATAGGTATGTTTTCAGTTTTATTTTGTACTCTATAATTTATGCGAGATCCTCAGACCTTAATGGGGCTCGAATTGTCGACATCAACAAGTATCATCGACCCGTCGATGATTTTTTTTTAAAATCCCCAGCTCACCGGCTTCCACTGCGTGCCCCAGAACCTTTCAAAAATCTCCAACCCCATTGGTTAAACATTATTTATTAAATCATTTATTAAAATAATTATCATTTCCCATATTTCTAGGCATTCTAAAAAAGAAAACCTAATCTACCAAACACAAGAGGCTCAACATGGTGAGTAGATGAACGACCCGTCAAGTATTTTCCACCTATAGCAGGAGTGTAGACCCATCCACCCTTGATAAGCTAAACACAGAAAGAACGTGTCATACCCCACACATCTTCACCTCTTTTGGATGGAGAGAAGTAAGACCAACTACCTCAAGCAGTGGGGAAAGTAAAGAAAATAAACAAACAAGAATCACAACATTCACATCTATAGGTAAGCCCAGCTTCAACCCATTCCATTATCCCCAGTGTTCTCCCCAAAACCCATATTCATAAACCATTGCATCTCTCCACTCTAGGCATTAACTTCTACCATAAACACTGGGCCTCTCTACCCCCACATATCATAACATCCACCCAGGCTCACATCACAACACAAGAAACATGAAACAACCAATAAATCAACTAGGTTCTTGTCCCCAAGAAAGGCATTCAACCTTCAAACATAATGATCACTCATGACTCCAAAGCATAAGGCTCTTAGCCTTTATAATAAATAGGGTAACTAAGAACCCTACGAGGCACTATCCTTTATCAAAAATCGGTTTTTTAATCCATCTTGAATTAACCGATTCATTATCAGTAGGTTCCAACTATGGGAAACCTAACTAGAAATCTACCATAGATATCAAAAATTAATTAAACAATTAATTGACATGCCTTTAATACCTTATTAACAAACATTAACATGAATTTTATTTATCAACCAATTTAATTAAACATGCACATTGTATCAATTGATGGTCAACAGTTTACAACAGCAACAACCAGATTCAATAACACGCCTCCTTATCTTTTAACCAATTAATTTACAATTAATACCAAATTTAAGTTATTTACTAATTTCCATCAAGAACGATATGCTAAACAAGAAAAACATAGATGTCACACTATCTATCAAATCAAGAGGCAGTAACATCGCTAAACAATTGATACCAACTATTTAATTCTGTTCAAATATTTATTATGTCAATTTAGTTATGATTCAGTGGGATAAATCATTCTAACTCTACTACTGCACATAAATAGAATAGAGAATCCATAAATCCCCTACCTAAAAAGGTTCTTGATGTTATTTACATGAGAACAGAACAACACAACAGATCATGATCACCCCTCCTGTAATGACTGCATCCACCCAATAATGTTGCAGCACAACCGCATCAACCAACACCCAAGAAAGATCCATTACAATCATGGAGATCACATGAAATAACATTGAAAGGAAAATGGGATGAAAAAGACCGAGGAACCCAAAAGAACGTCAGTAGAACATACCTTATATAAAATAGATTGATACTTCCTGGTTGCACCCAAAATAGGGGGTTCATGTAGTAGGAAGAAACTCTAAGGAAAAAATGATATGAAGACACAAAAAAACATACGAATACTATGGTAGAAAGAACTTTGGGTGTCTCATTCTAGGGAGAAAAGAGAAGTAAGGACAAGTGAGGAAGAAATCTTGGCCCTTTTTAAAATATAAATGGAGCAGCCGTTTAAGATATGGTTTAGATTTTCCATTAAAGCCAGATCTCATCAAGACTACATGTTTAGAACAAGTAAAAGCATTAAGACCCTTAGGAATATTAAGATAGGAGTTATGGGATTTGAATTAGCCTTAAATCCCATAAAATAAGGCTTTGAACGCATTTTAGGTCAAATATAACATCAAAAGGGGTGAAACTGTAGGAAGTTGGAAACACTGTACACCTACCGACCTGAAAACACTGTACACCCACTGATAAATGAATCACTGATAGTTAGAAACACTATATACCTACCAAAAACTGGAAGCATTGTACACCTATCGATTGATGACTCACCGACAGTTGGAAACACTATACACCCACCGACAGATGACTTGTTAACAGTTGGAAACACTGTACACCTGCCCACAACACTATTCACAAATGACTCACTGACAAAACTATTTACAAATGACTCACCAACAACACTATTTACAAAACTAGAAACTCTATTCACAGAACTACAAATCTTGCAAAGTGTTGGGAATAAGACATATTGACCTCTCAAAACACCTCAAACACCCAATTTTTTAAAATAAATGGAGCTAAAAGGTTCGAGCCATTATATCAGATACCTATAAAAACATTATCATCCTCGAGAATCCAAAACCAACCCAGAGAGAAAACAAAAAAAGGGGTCCGAACAACCACTCTTCGAGATAACACTCAAGGATCTCACCACCGAAGGAGCACAACCGCTTCAAAGATGAGCACGTGAAACCACATGACAGCCACAAATGGCTCCTAAAAAATCTCCTAGGGAAGATATATCTCAAAAGAGAGCAAGACATAACAAATAATAAGAGGAATACATATCACACACCGCCAAAGGAATGAAAATACTCCCCTGAAACAACACCCGATGTTGTTCATACTCAGACTAACCATTAGAGGCCTCACCACAAACAACTTGTTCTCTCCAGACCTCCACCCCAAGATCCCCCAACTCAGACTCTTCCACCTAGTGCACCAAATATGACTGCAAAGTTATCTAAAAAAGACAACATTTATTCACAAATTCCCCCATATCCAGATGCAACGCTGAAAGTTCTTCCATCACTCTCCAAGAATCACCTGATTCATGCACTGCATCACTACACGACTTCCTGCACAGTGCATTGACCACAACATTCCCCTTTCCAGGTGTATAATTTTTTTTTAAATTCGTAATCCTATAATAAGGGGGGGGGGCTTTATCAGTGCTCAAAAAAGTGCTGATAAAGGGTGACTTTATCAGTGCTAAAAAAAGCGCTGATAAAAGTACCCATTTATCAACGCTTTTTGTTAGCACTGATAAAGGCCCCCCCCTTTATCAGCGCTTTTTTTAAAAGCACTGATAAAGGGTCGACTTAAAAAAAAATTCAACAATATATTAATATATAAATATAGTTATATAGTTATATTGATATAAATATAATATATAATTTTTAAATATATTTTAGATAAGTATAAATGTACATTTACACTTAATATACTTAATATATAAGATATTTAGTGAAAATGGATTCTTAAAAAAATAAAAAAATATTTTTAATTAATAATTTTCTAATTATTATGGAGTAATAGTCATTTAATAACAATTTTAAGACTAAAAAAAATTAAAAAAAGATCCAAAATATGTTGAAAACGCAACTCAAACATCAAACAGCCATAACTTTTGATCCGAGTGTCCGTTTGAGCTCTACCACATATCAAATCAAATCCTGCGACGAGATCTACATTGCTATGACCAGGGGGAGACCTTGGTAAAGCATTTTTCGAGGCCAAAAGAGGCCCATAAGGCCTCCAAAACTGATTTTTTAGTTGGGGTACCCAGATTTTTTTAACATTTTGTGGGTTTTCAGCCTCATTTGAGGGGGTATTATTGGCTTTTTTGGTGGGGACTAAATTTATTCCAAGGTATTACATTCATATTGATATTATGTCTTTGAAATTTTATCGTTTTTTATAATGCACTGCTATTTATAATCAAATATATAACTATATGTACATATTTTTTATATATTCACACCTAAAAATTAATTTTTTTAAATAAATAATTAAACATATTTACATATAAAATATATTAGATTTATCTAAATAATAACTAATATCCATTTTATTTAAAATACCAATATATGAATATTTATATAACTACTATATATTAATATAACTATATATATATTAATATAACTATATATATATATATTAATATAACTATATATATATATTAATATAACTATATATATATTAATATAACTATATATATATATATTAATATAACTATATATATTAATATAAATATAGATTACTATACGAATAAATATAACTAAATATATATATAAATAAATAGATATATCATGAATAAGAGAACAAATCATTATAGGGTAGTGGTAAAGGCTTTAGGTGTGCAGGGGGGAGGTCTCGAGATCAAATCCGGGTGGAGGCACGGGCGCGCACGCAAGGGTGATTTAAAGGGCTAGCGCTGATAAAGGGTGTAGGTGGTGCGGGCTGGCGCTGGAGGTGCAGGAAAGCGCTGATAAAGGGGGGGCTCAAGCGCTGTAAAAAGCCCCCCCCCCCGAGATTGGCAGTTTTTTTTTATCAGCGCTAAAAAAAAGCGCTGATAAAAGGGGTCTTTATCAGCGCTTTTTGAGCGCTGATAAAGGGGACCCCCCCTTTATCTTCGCCAACATTAATAGTGCTTTTTCTAGCACTGTTAAAGTCCATTTTTAGCGCTGATAAAAGCCATATTTGTAGTAGCGAAACATAGCTGGATCTCCATCAGCATCGAAGAACACCACCTGCCTCCAGAATCAATCTATAATAGCCTGCATCAAATACAACAAATCCATGCCAAGGATGAAATTGTGTGGTTATATCCATAAACATAGGAAATCTCCCCAAGAGTGGTGTTGTCCTAGAACTAACTCAAAGTCTCTATATACTTCAAACAAATCATCTCAATCTCCAACTGGCATAGTCAACACCAAGGGAACTAGAAGCCTCTCTACCACAAGTCCCAAGGAATGGAAAAGGGTAGGTGATATGAAGGAGTGCATCACTACCGAGTCAAACAAGGCATACAACCAAGTAGAAAGCAAGAAAAGGTTATCTCAAATGATTTCTAGCTCGCCTGGCGCTAGCAATGCTAAAGAATGAAGCTGACTAAGACCTATTCCATGACCTATCTGACCCTGATTATGACCACCACCACATATGCGCTCTACTCTATGAGGATGGGGAGCATCCCAGGGTTGTCCTATGACTTCCTCATTTGCTCTCTGCTGATCCAAAGCTAGTGCAACCTACTTCTATTGCCTCAACTGAAACTTCCTCAATGGAGGGACCTGGAGCAGAACACCTGGTGCAAGATGTCTGCTCTGAAAGTTTGGGCACTCTCGCTGTTGATGACCTTGAACTCCACAAGAAAAAAATTTCTAATCCCTTGGGATTGTCCTAAGAATCATCGTTCTTGGAGAAACGAGATGCTGAGGGCTGAGACCTACCCCCAACTGAATGGAAACTATGACAAACCTTCTTTTTATTACACACTTAAACCTGATTTATTACATAAAATTCACTTGATACAACATAGAAGATCGACAGGTTTAGTGTCTTTGGGGATTAGGAACATTACATAACAACTTATAACATAAAACACACAACATATTTATTGAAAACTTCCTTTAAATGACCACTACATTCCCTCATACTTAGCATTTCATGAGATAAACTGAGGACGTGCATAAGAAAAGGGTGAGATATAAATCCCAGTTAGGGAATAAGCATGGAATAAAATGAAGAATACAATACATGTTAGTCAATAGACACATCAATGGATAAAAAGAGAAACATGAACATAAAGGCATGATAAATCATGATAATCATAACATGGAGATGTGGAAACAACACTTAACATGGAATTAGCATGAGCCAAGGCTCATTGCACATAGAGCATGAGTAAACCCTCATTGAACATGAAGCACGAGTAAAAACTCATTTAACTTGAATTAGAATGAGTCAAAAATCATTGCACATGATGTATCATGATACTATACTTTACCCAATTCATTGGAGTGCTATTAGGGCACACCCTTCTTAAACATTTCATTTCATGCATAAGTGTGCCACATGGATCATATAACATGGAATCGATCAACATCACAAGTTATTCCACGATTAAGGAATGTGGAATAAATATAAGAAAGTACCATTAAATATTTATATGTTAATAAATTTGAATACCCTTGATAGAGACATGGGTATGGTATTCAATACACAATGACCTTGACTTGAAAAAACATGGTGCAATTTCGATAGCATAACCACGTGACATAAGAATTCATAAAAATGGTTGATGAGAGAGAAATGGGTGTCTCATCATATGTTAATGAAATGGAAAGTAAGGTGGGTTATATATACATTTCCCAACAAATGTAATGGAATTTATATACATAGTACAAAATAATTTCTTGAATGTAAATGAGGAGAGAGAAATTCCTTATGGAATTTCGGCATGGTAACAGGTGTACATGGGAGGAATTAATGAGAGAGAAAGGGGATATTTAATTATTCAAACATGAAGATGAAATTATGGGGAGGTGATAAATCATACCCCAAAATTTATAATTGAAAATAAAATGGCATAATAATATTAAGAAACTTAGATAAAATGAGAAAGGAAGGAATCCCTTACTTATAAGTGTGATCCCAAAGGCTTGGGAGGGGCTTGAGGGAAGCTTCTTGGGAGCTTGGGGCACCTTGGGAGGATTCTAGAGAGAGTAGAGAAGAGGTTGGACGAACTCCAAGGGATTTTAGTGAAGAGTAAGTGTAATATTGGGTGGGTTTATATAGTAAAGGAGAATGAATTATTTATTATTTAGGTTTGGGACACCTCACATTAAACTAATCAAAACCAAAAACTATCCCATGGTTTTTGCCCATGGTTTTTGCCCATGGTTTTTACAAAAGGGAATTAGAAAATAATATTTTATAAGGAAAATGTATGAACTTCTTAAAATAATAGGTTTGCTTATGTGGAGGTGAGTCACACTCTCAAGGAAATCAATTTAAAAAGCTAAAATGATTTATAAGTCTTGGAGGGTCCACTAAGGATTTGTTAAATAAATCAAACAAAACTAAAATAATATTATTTTAATGTTAAAAAATATATTGGCTGAACATAATGTTTATAGTATTTTATTACATCACTATTGGGTCATTATGATGTCATAAAACACATTATATAATTAAAAGGTATTTGATTTTTACCCAAAAATTTGACTGTCTCAGAAAATTATGAAAAATTCACCGTTGGATAATTTTGAAATCCTAATTCTAAAAACAATATTCATTTTATCTAAATAATTTTATAAATATATAAATTTTCACTTTTAAAATAAAAATCAATCTTTATTGAAAAAACATGGGTTTTACCAAAAACAACTTTCAAACCTTAATAAAAATTACAATTGCATTCATAAAATTATAAAATCATTTATATTTAATAAAAAGTAATTTAATAATAATAATAATAATATTTAATTTAAAAATCAATTAATTCATCAAAATAGATTTCTTAGTTGAATATTAACTAAAAATACTATTTGCGCTTTAAAAAACTATTTACAAAGTAAAAATAATAAAATGAAAGTATATTATTTATTATATACAAAAATAATTTACATAATCATAGTACTAGGGTCTTGTTACATAAGCCCTTAAAACACTCGCATAAGACTGAAAGGTAAGGTGTGCAATGGTGACAGACTCTTGGGGTGGCCCGAATAACATCACTCGAGTGGTAATCTCTATCAACTTCCACTTCTCCCATAGGCGATTCCGCTCAAGATTAATGTATTAAAGCTCATATTGGGCATGGTCAAGAGTGAAGCCCAATGATGCCACCTCCTTTCTGAGTTATGACAAATGGGCTTTGTACGGGGTAAGTCTACTGGATGAGGCCATCGCTTCCTTTGTCTGAGTAAATTGGATTTGTTAAAGCTCTATATTTATACTAATCATGTGATCACTATTCAAAGACTATATTATCAATAGTCATAGTTCTTAATGATATTTTAAAATTCAAAACATAAAACCAAATAAATCCATACATTTTACATAACCATAAGAAGACATTTAAATATACCAAGAGGAATTTTCATTAATGAATTTTTGGGTCGTTACATAAACTCTTCTACCCTGAAAACTGGGAACCATGGACCACAGATCTACTTCAAGAGTAATCCTGATGACTCCCCTCTCATGATGATCCAAATTTGGCTAATATTCTCTTAATAACCTATTCCTTCATCAGCACCTCGAGATATGTCATTAGAATAAACGGGGTAACCTTTCATTGGACCTATGGATGCAAAGCCTTCTCAAAATGCCTCACCCTAGCCTCCTCATCTGGCAATAGGTCCAAAACATATTACAGAAGGTTTCTAAAATGAATCCCAATGTCACGACTTGTCCCCCGAGGCTCGTGCCGTGACTCCCCCAGGCCCACCTCCTGAAGGCCATGGGTTGGCGACTAGCGCCGAAGGAGTCAACCTATAAGTGGGATGCATTTTCCTGAGTACCTGTACACAAGCAAATACAACCACGTCCCAAGAAAACTGGAAAAGAGAACATGCATGATACTAAATAACCACATAGTTTAAAGGTACAACTGAAAGTAAATGATCCATAATACAAACCCAAAAAAAGACAAACTGGAAATAGGAAAGTACAAGGAAACTCTGAAGGCCATCTACTAAAAACCCCACTTTATGGGTAAGTGTAGAGTAGCTACTGGAATCCATATAAGTACGCCCTACCTTCCTGGTCTTATTGGTCACCATAGGGTCCTGGGCCACCAAGTCCTCCGTCAAGGTGGTAATTGTCTGCACTAGACACAACACATGTGGGTGAAACCCGTGTAGGGGTGAGTAACACAATACTCAATAGGGACCCTAAAACCAATAAGGAAAGACAACAAATAAATCCATGAAGCAAACCAAAAATCATAATCACAAATCAAGACATCTCACACCAGGTATAATCTTGAGTATGGAAAGTAGGACCATTAGTCATATCATCGAACACTTTGGGCTGCTGGAAACCTCAATGAGTACAGTGGGCCTGCTGAGTCACACAGAAGCTGCTTCCCACTAACCTTGGACTACTGTGGTACTCATACCTGATGAGTACCATGGGTATGCTGGGTCACACAGAATCCGCTCCCCACCGTGGGCATGCCAGGTCACACAGAAGCCGCTTCCCACCTTGTCCATACTGAGGTACTCCTCTTGTCGAGTACCGTGGGTCTGTCAGGTCACACAGAGACACTCCCCACCATAGAACTACTGGGTCACACATAGCCTCTTCCCATTGGGCCATCATAGCTGATCCACATAGGGTCTCTTGTCAGCAGTCTTCAGGTCTCATCCAACTGCAGGGTTTCTGCACGTAGTGTGCTTGATTCCAGGAGAACCGCTCATCAAACCATTCATCATATTTCAAATTACATGAAATCCTCCTTAGAGTATTCCAAAATATCTACCTCATTGTGAGGATTCCAATTTCTCAAATGGATCGTCAATCGGATGCTCAGTTTGTAAGTTATTGGCGTTTTACTAAACAGGGCCGATTGCGTCTCGGCCCGGACCGACCCGACCAACCTGGCTCAAGGGCCCCACATGCCTCAGTTTATTTCAATTGACCTGACCTAACCCGGTTTGGGTTTGGGTCTTCCTGGTCTGGCCTAGCCAGTGGGCGAGGCCCATTGGGCCTCACTGGACCCGGCCCGATTCGACTGGGGGTTCAACCTGCTGGGTCACCCGGCGACCTGGTCTAATCCGGACCAACCCACTGGGGGCGGGTTGGGTATGCTGGCGTGGGTCTTGCCCTGCCCAGTCCACCTCCAGTGGACTGACTCTCTTCAGCCCGAATGCATAGAGCGTCCGGGGCGCTGTCATGCGGCTGATCGAACCCGACCACCCGGGTTCCACACAAAGTCAGGGGACTGCGTGCCTTGAAAATCCACGGCCCACAGTTACGGGCCTCTCCACCGATGTGACTGAGTGGTCACTCCATCGACGCGGCTGAGGGGCCACATCCCTCTGCCAGCCATCGGTTCGGCTAGTGGCTCCTGCTACTTCACTGCGGCACGAGCCAACCGCGGTTGCTACCACTGGTGCACCACCACCCACCGGCGGCCGCGGCCGTCAGGTCATTACATAGACCACTGGTTCCGCTTTAGTGGTCCATTCTTCATGCCGATTGCACTTACGACCTCTGAGGGATACCATCTTCCCTGTGATGACCTCAAATCCTCCTTACCGCCATTTCAAGGATACGACCACGGAGAACGCACAAAATGCACAAGGTAGAGGGGATTGAGCCTTGTTTGTATCGGCCCATGCCCACTGTGTTAGAGGTTTAGAAACATGAGATATAGAATTTAAGTTCTATCACAATTTAATCAATCCCGATACAAAAATCCCAAGAGAAAGGCACCCTCTCGCAAGAACGAGTGATCCGCAGATCAACCTGTTTATGGATTGATCCACGTTTGTCATTTTAGAAAAAAAAATGAGGAAACTTAAAACAAAACAAACCCCTACCTCAAAGGTGTTCATCATTGAAGTAGTTCATGCGTGAGGGTTCAAGTTTTTTTGGCGTTATTCGCTTTTCCAGTTCCGTTCTTCAAGGTGCGTCAAAGTCTCTGGCGATTTGCTGGTGTTTTTCATTCATCGTTGAAGAGAATTGTCACCGTATGTTTTTCAAAGAAGTTCCACCCTTTGACCCTAAATTCTCCAACGTGTTAACCCATTAAAAGAAAACATGTCGCAACGTTTCTGTTATGCTTCGTCGTCGCGTCATTACGCTATTTCATTTATAAAATAGCATATCTGTTATGTTATATTTAATGTGTCATTACACTGCACGTTTATAAGCCATTAATGAGATTCAATTAATGTGACTTGTTATCGCTTTGTCGCCGCACTACAGTGCTGTTGTGCCCCTGTCCAATGGTTAGGAAAAACAAATAAAATAACTTTTTAAGTTATTTTTTTTCTTCTGAAAAGTCTAAAAATTAACTTTTCCGGTTGACCCTTTCCGGTCGATGTTAGGTCCATTCGAAGAAAATCCTGCCATTCTGAGTTCAATGGTGCCCTTGTATTTTTAATCCATGCACCTATTTAGATGTTTCCAAAACCTTTCATGCACACCATTTTAATTTTCTTAAAAAAACTCAAAAACTATATTTTACCCTTGACCCGCGTTGGTCGAGGTTAAGTACTACTTAATGAGAACATTTCATTACAAACTCAACGGTGGTCTCAGATTTTTAATCATAGTTACCGTTTATGAGTTATGAGGATTTGAAAATAAAATAACTTTTATTTAAATTATTTTATTTACGGTCATGTCCCAAAAACCAACTTTCATAGCTAGCCCACACCGACCGATGTTAAGCTCCGCCTAAGGGAAGTATACTCTCACAAACTCAATGGTACTCTCGGATTTCCAATCCGAGTTACCATTTATGAGTTACAAGGAGTTGAAAATAAAATAACTTCATTAAATTATTTTATTTATGGACAAAAACTACTTTCCACTGTTGAACCGTGCCAGCCAATGTTAGACTCTGCCTAAGAAAATCATACCTGATTGGCCACCTAAAAGGAATCATTAATTCCTTAGGGTGTGAGTCAAATTAGAAATTTATGTCTCCCAAACTTTACTTAAATACTAGGGCATAGTATGGTAGAAGTCCAGGGTCGATCCCACGAGGAGGTTTCTATTCTTGTGGGGAAAAGAAATTGGATCTTGAATCCTTTATAGGAGTCCTTACTATCTTGACTAAATTTTGGGAGGCGTTTAACTAATTTTGGGTTTTACTTTAGTTGATTAAAGAGGGGTTGGGATCAAGTCTGAGTATCTAGATAAAGGTAATCCTAGTTCTAATCTTGGAAAGGTCCTAAGTGCTTAGTCTGCAAAGCAAGTGGTAGTCACTAGTAAACCTTGGTCGAGTCTTCTAGTTCTACCTAGGATGTAACTATTCTATGGTCAATAGGATAGATACAGTCCTAGATGAATTACGTTCAGCTTCTATTTTAGAAATTTCCCTAAGCTAATGGTCATAGTCATAGTTTACTACAATTAAGATAGGGTCATTTGGTTGACTGTTCGATGGTCACGGTACAATCGCACAAATGGGGGTTGACTGTTAGTTTATATCCTAATTACTAATTCATTTAGGTTTTCCATGTTTGGAACTAGAGATCTAATTAAGCGTATAGATACATTGAACCTTGATCCCTACCCCGATGTTTTTAGATACTCATGGTTTCAATTAAAGAAATAAAAGGGATAGAGGAAATCATGATAACAATGCTAATGGAATTGAACATGTAATGATATGAAATGAACATACAAGAATACTTTAAATAAAACCTTACTTAAAAGTAATGAAATGGAATTGAAATGACACAGGAATTGAAGGCGTTGAAGAAAAATGAATCCATGGATATTTGATCGAAAATGTAAAGAAATTACAAAGAACTAAAGTTTTTTAAGAAGGAAAAGAGAAAGGAATTCTGAAGGGAGTCTAAAAGGGGGAGAGAGCTGATCCAAGCATGTCGAAACGTGCTACCGAGCTGCTTCTTATATAGGAAAAAATGGCCATGATGTGTACTTAATCGTCACATCATGAACCCTTAATCCGCGTTATTTTGACTATGATCTCCAATGTGGCATGCATATCTTTCACAGATTAATGAAGTTTTACCATGGTCATGTCGTGTACAAGTGGTTCACGATGTGTACCCCATGGATAGCTGGATTTTCACATTGAATCCTCACGGCTTTCTCAGATTCTAGTTTGAATTGAGTCACGATGTGTAGGAGGAATTCATGACGTGAAATATCAATTTATTTAGTCTTTTTGGTTGGTCACGTCTTAGGCTTCACAACTTGATGCATGATGTGATCATCAAGTACACAATGTGAACTTGGCCATCACAACGTATACTTGGCCATTTTTGCAGCTTTTCTGCCTTTCTTCCTTGGAACCTTGTGATGCCCTATTTCCTACAAAATTGGACATCTACCATATACATTATCTAGTATATGAATGAAAACAATGGAAAAGTGAAAACAAAATATATATAACATTTAGGATTATCAAATCCCCTCACACTTGAATCATTGCTTATCCTCAAGAAAAATGTCTCAATAAAGATTCCAAAAATGATAAGAAATTTGTAAAGTAAGAAATGCATGTTATGTCCATGAAATTAAATTAATTGTAAGAAGAAAATTAGTAAAGTTCCAGTTTTGATCCTACCTAGTAAATTAGTCATGCCTCATAGTTCATATTTTCAAAAAAAATTCTATTCTTTTAATCACAATCTTTTAACTATTACTTAACCTATATGCACAGTTGTAATTTACCTCACCATGATTTTCTCTCATCACTCAGGATAAAATGTAAGTAAGGTATGCTCATACCCTGAGTCCATGTTCCTAACCATAGGCTTTCATTGGTTCTATCATCTCCACTGTGTAAAGACAAGTATAAGAATAATCTTGAGGACTTTTAGCAACAAGGTTATGATGACTCTGAGGATTTAGGTAGGTAAGTAAAATGTGAAAATTAGGCTCAAAAGGAGGGTAATATCTAAAGTAAAATGAAAATTAAACATGATAAGTGTGAAAAAATTCCTCCATATGGCGAGTCAGGTCCATAATCCATCAGCTCAGTTTGGATCCATATGTATAGAAAGTAAGTAGATAAATAAATGATTCTATTATTTTCCTTTTTCTTTTTCATTTTTATTTTTCAAAAGTTATACCTAGGATAGATCTCACATACATCACCTAACCACATATGATCCTTCGAGGGATTCATCAGTCTGGAAAATGGTGATTTTTGACCCTCCTAGTACACAACCCATATCATTTTTTTCTTTTTCTTTTAAAATTTTCAAAGGAATAGAATACAAATGAGATACAACAAAAAGGTATATGGATCACAACCTAGTAGTCAGGTGAGTGCACCACACATATCTGAAAGTGAAATCACCCATGCTGTCTGAATTCCTCCCCCCACTTGTTCGAAAATAATCTTTATGCATTATACAATGAGTAGGATAGGAAGGAAAATATTCTTGAAATAACTCTTATTATAACAGGCCATTCATGGAAACTATGGGCTAAACTAAGGATATATGTCAGGTGGGTCTTAGATAAAATGGAAATCAAAGGCTGCCTTAATCATTTTAAAATTAAACTTGTTCAGTCATTGTTTTGATAAGATCTCAGTTCAAGTTCTAGTAGGTTTACATGTTCTAGGTATCTCTCAAGAAATATGCTCAGTAAAGAAAATGAGATTGAAGTCTTAGAATCCTCTCGGGTAATGAGATAAAAATAAAAACTAGAAATTACAAAGGGCATAAATCATAAGTAGTGAGCCAATTAATCATTATTTCAAAGATTTTTAATTTGAATTAAACTTCTAAACTCAACAATCATTTTAAAATTCTAAGCAGGGGTGAAACATGGTTCTTAACATATTTATTTTTAACTTTATCTTTAATTTACATGGGAATAATGGTTTTCAAATATGTATCATTCTTATAAATTTAGAAAATGACTCCTGAATAGTGAGAACATGAAAAAATTCAAGTGTATCTTAGTGAAAATATGATAAAGACCCCCCACACTTAAAAGGAAACAATGTCCCCACTGTCTTCGAAATAATGGATGGGATTGGTGTGGTGGATATTTTTTTGATAATTGAATTTACATGGAAGTTATGACATAATTTAAAAAGAGGGAATCAAGAGATCACTAAGATAAATTGGTATGCCATGGGGGTGTCTGAGCTGTCTTAGCATTGAAGTTTTGATGAATTTTCAAAATATATTAGTAGAAAAATCCTGCACTATAGAACAAATGTTAATCCATAGGTTTAAACATTTGAATAGATGAAAAACAAGAAGGTGTAAAAAGAATGAATAACAGTAACCATTTTATTAATTGAATGAATGTTTGGACAAAGTACTACACCGAAACACTAAAAAATCCAACACTCAAACAAAACTCAAAAACAACTATGGGTTGCCTCCCATAAAGCGCTAACTTTAAATTTGTCAGCTAAACTTCCTTAGAGTTTAGTTGAATGTGAGGCTGAGAACATAGAACACATGGAATGGTTCTTAATCTTCAATCGTTTACCATTAATGTTGAATGGCAGCTCTCCATCACATTGAATTTTAATCACTCCATATGAAAAAACTTGGATAACATCATAAGGACCAGAACATATTGATTTCCGCTTTCCTGTGAAAAGTTTCAATCTTGAGTTGAATAGTAGAACCTTATTCCCTAGGATGAAGGTGCGTCTTGTAATACTTTAGTCATTCCATTCTTTTGTTTTTTCCTTGTAAATTCGTGCGTTCTCGTACACATATTTCCTTAATTCTTCCAACATGGTTAATTACAATAACTGCTTCTCTCCAGCCTTGTCTAACGCCAAATTTAGTTTTTTATGGCCCAAAATTATCAGTGCTCTAGATTCATCAGAAGATGAAATAGTTTTCCATAAACCAGTCGAAATGGGGTGGTGCTGATGGGTGTTTTATAATCCGTTCTATACGCCCATAATGCATCGTCCAGTTTCTAACTCTAATCATTTTTGCTTGTATTGATTGTTTTTTAATATCTGCTTTACCTCTATATTTGACAGTTCACCTTTCCCACTCATTTGTGGGTGATAGGGGGTTCCAGTATTGTAGCGGATCCCATATCTTTGAATCATTTTTCTCACTGTTTCGTTGTAGAAATGTGTTCCGCGATCACTGATGAGCAGTTGTGGAAATCCAAAATGTGCAAACACATTTTTCCGAAGGAAATTTATTACCATGTTGGAAGTTTCATGGTTCGTTACTTCATATTCGACCCATTTAGACACATATTCCACTGCAACTAGAATGTATTTCTTTCCATGTGATGTGGGGAATGGTCCCATAATGTCGATGCCCTAAACATCGAAAAATTCAACTTCCATCATGGGGTTCTGTGGAATTTCATTTCTTTTAATGATATTCCATGTCATTTGGCATCTGTCATAATAGAGGTAGAATCTTATAGTGTCTTTATCTAATGAGGGAAAAAAAATCCACTTTGTAGGATCTTATCCACTTTGCGCTCAGGCCCATGATGTCCACCAGTTGGTGAAGTGTGGAATATTCTGATTACATTCTAGGCCTCTTCTTCTAGAATGCAACTTCTTAAAAGGGCATCAACACAGTGCTTGAAAAGTAGAGGTTCATCCCAAAAGTAGTGCTTGGAATCCGAAATCAACTTTTGTTGTTGTTGATAAGATAAATCTCGAGGGAGGAATCCTGTTGCAAGAAAATTGGCTATGTTAGAGAACCAAGTCTAGGTCTGGATATTAAATAGGGTATCATTAGGAAAATATGCCTCAATATCAGCCTTATTTTCTTTGATGATGGTAAGAGGTAGTCTAGATAGGTGATCTATAATGACATTTTATGTTCCCATCATATCTTTGATTATTACATAGAATTATTATACCAAGAGAATCCAGCGCATCAACCTTGGTTTTGCATCTTTCTTGGTCATCAAGTATCGAAGGGAAGCATGATATGTATGAATAATAACTTTTTATAGAACAAGGTAAGAACTGAATTTTTCAAAGGCATACACGATGACTAGGAGCACATTCTCCATGGTCGTATAATTAATCTGAGCTTCATTTAAGGTGTGTCTTTCATAATAAATGGGAAAAAAGATGTTATTTGTACGTTTTCCCAAAATAGATCTTACAGCAAGGTTTCTGGCATCGCACATAAGTTCAAAATCTTTTTTCCAGTTTGGTGCAATGATGACTGGAGATGTCATCAGGATATTTTATAAAGTATAAAAATCTTTATGGAATTACTAGTTGAATTATAAAGGAATATATTTTGACAATAAGTGTGTCAAAGGATGTGCAACTTTAGAAAAATCTTTTACGAAGCGTCTATAGAATCAAGCATGCCCAAATAAACTTTTGATACCCTTAACAGTGGATGGATCAGGTAGATCTTTGATAAATTTTATCTTTTCTAGATATAATTTGATGCCTTATTTGGATATGATGTGGTCGAGTAGGATTCCTCCTTGCACCATGAAGTGACATTTTTCCCAATTCAACACCAAGCATTTTTCTTCATAGTGTTTAAGAACTATTTCTAGATTACTAAGACATACATCGAATGATCTTCCATAAACTGAGAAATCATCCATGAAAATTTCAATAAATTATTCAGCCATATCATGAAAGATGTGTGTCATACATCTTTAGAAAGTTGCTGGAGCATTACACATACCAAAGGACATGCGTCTGTATGCGAAAGTACCAAAAGGACAGGTGAAGGTGGTTTTTGGCTAGTCAGTGGGGTCAACTTCAATTTGATTATATCCTGAATAGCCATCCAAGAAATAGTAGAAATTATGCCCCACTAGTTTTTCTAACATTTGGTCCATAAAAGGTAAGGGAAAATGGTCTTTTATTATGGTTGAGTTTAAACATCTATAATACATGCAAACTCTCCATCTAGTGATGGTGCGTGTTGAAATAATTTCATTGTCATCTGTTCTTATTACTGTGAGTCCTCTTTTCTTGGGAACGAATTGGAGGGGGATCACCCATTCACTGTATGATATAGGAAAGATTATTCCTGCTTCCATGAGTTTCAGAACCTCTTTCTTGAAAACTTCCTTCATGGGTGGTGTGAGCTGCCTCTGAGGTTTCCATTTTGGTTTTGCATCCTTTTTGAGTAAGATTCCGTGAGTGCATTCAGTGGGATTGATCCCTTTAATGTCTGTCACTCCCAAGGTGATATAATTCTTGTTTCATTTGAGGATATCAACCAATTTTTTCTTGATCCTAGGATAGTTCAGAGTTTACTATAACAGTCAAGGAGGAAGATTACCCTATAAATGAGTACTTTAAAGTACTAGGCAGTGGTTTCAGGTCTAATTAAGGAGGCTGGATAATGGATATGGTAAATAATGGTACAATATCTATGGTGAGTGGTTCAATAAATTTGACTTCCTCAAAGTCATAGTCTCTTTCTGCTTCTATAATAGAGTTGCCACTTTTTTCCTCGATGGCCATATATTCTTCTCCATTCCGAGTGAGAGAAATAGCGCGACAGTCCATAGTGTCATCTAAGTGCTACAAAACTCTAATTAGGTAAAACACAACTTTTTCTTCTCTTACTCTAAATATGATACATCCTTGGTTAACATCAATCAGTGATTTTATTATATCTATTAATGGTCATCCAAGTATAATGGGCATGCCACCTTCTTCTCCCATGTCCAATACTAGGAAATCAGTTGGGAAAATGACTTTTACTAGCACATCTTCTAGAATGCCTCGGGGGTACTTGACCGAGCGATCAACTAATTGAAAAGCTACCCGTGTCTCTTTGAGTTCTTTGAGTCCTAGATTTTGAAAAGTACTCATTAGCATGAGGCTATTGCTTGCTCCAAAATCACAGAGTACTATGCCAAATTTTCATGTGCCTATCTCATAAGGGATTGAGAAGCTGCCATGGTCTCTCATATTCGGTAAAATTTTCTACTGTACAATAGTAAATCATTCTTCATTTAAATAGATGAATCCTAGGTCTTCTATTTTTCTTTTTTTTTATAAAAGGTCTTCCAGGAATTTAGAATAAATGGGAATCTGGGAAATAACTGCAGTAAAAGGGATGTTTATATGTAATTTATTGAACATATCCAAGAACTTATTGTATTGTGTCTCCTTCCAAAGTTTTCTTACTCTCCCTGTATAGGAAAGTGGTGGATGGTATGGGGGTGGGGAAACATACATAGGTTCCTTATGTTGCTCAGGTATATGTTCCTTCTTAGCTGGTACTTCTTCATGATGTAGGTGGGAGTGAAATTAGATTTTATATCAGGTACTGGTTTTTTTCTCAGCTCTTCTTATTGTGGTCTTTATTCTTTGGGTTGTTGGAATTATATAATCTTTCCACTCCTCAGCACTACTACCTTAGCTTCCTCTCATGGGTATGTATCGGTGTTACCAATTAGAGTACCTGGTAATCTCTCAGATAAGGTCTTTGAGTTTTGAACCATTTGCACTTCAAGGTTCCTCAGAGCTGCTCTCTAGTTTTTCATATCTGTCTCATGGGCTGTTATTCTTTCATCAGACTTTTGAACAAAATATTCTAGGTGGCTTTCCATATTTCTTATCATAGGTTCTTGCTGAGGTCTTGGCTGAGGTGGCTGAAATTGTTGTGCTCTTTGAGGGAATGGTGGTTTTTGATCTTGTGGTCTTGGTACAGGGTTCATCAGAGGGTATCCTGGTGGTCCTTGAGCTCTGAATTGGGTTTTTCCACCTCTTGGTGGAAAATAACCTTGATTTTTCTGAGGTTACTACTGAGCATGCCTCTGCTGATAGTACTGTTGCTACTGAAATGGCTACTTCGGTTGATTTTAATTGATGTAATTGCAATATTGTTGTGGTTCTTCATATCCATCTTTGCAGTATTTATATAGATGCAGGACACAAAACATCTCGCATGATTGTAATTCCATGATAGGAGTAGGAGGGGGTTGAGTAGTTGGCATCTGAAATGATTCTAACTTTTTAGTGAGTGCTTCCACTTGCACTAATAGCCTTATGGTCTCATCAATTTGGTGGATTCCACACTGTGGTGGTTCACGATCACTCTTCCATAGACTGGAATTGTGAGAGACTTCATCTAGAGTGTCTCTTCAGGCTTTGGGAGTCTTGGACACGATACCTCCATCAGCGGATGCATCGAAAACATTCTGTGCTGCAGGTTAGATTCCTTGATGTAAAGTTTGGATTTGTATCCACATATCCAGTCCATGATGTAGAAACTTCATCATTAATTATTTAAAGCGGTCCCACACTTCCCAATAAGACTCTCCATCAATTTGGTTAAAATTTTGAATGTCCATTCGAAGCTTCCATGTCCGGATGGGTGGGAATTACTTTCTAGAAACTTCTTGGCCAGTTCTTCCCAAGTCATAATTGACTCAAGAGCTTGACTCTTTATCTAGTCCTTGGATCTGTATCGTAAGGATAATGGGAAGATGTGGAGTATTATTTCATTAGACAAAACTCCCTGGTTGCGAAAGGTATCAGAAACCTCCAGTAAGTTGTAAATATGTTCATGCGGATCTTTGTTCTAAAGACCGCTAAATTTCCCCATGTTCTAGATAATATGAATGAGTCCAGGTTTTATCTCAAATGCGTGGGATTGGATAGGGTGAAGAACAATACTAGGAGTCACACCATGGATTGATGGGAAATCATAGTCCATGATCATTTTCTCCTGGTGTTCTCCCGGAATGACTTGATGGTTGGGGTTTGGTGGGTTTGGTCCCACAGGGTGGAATTGCTCAGCCATTACTAACCATTGAAGAGAAGAGAGATGCCTTTCGATCTCGAGATCGAAGTCCAAAATAGATTGTGCTTCAAGAGTCCTTGAATGAGTCAAAGGACCTTGGTACATGCATGAGGTGAACAAAAAAAACGAAAAGATGCAAGGGAATCTAGAAACAAAGAAAAAGGGGTGAGGTAAAGGCAATCCTAGATCTAGAACAGAGTCCCAATTATGAAGAAACAACGTTTCCTCCCTGGTAACAACACCAAAATTTTATCGGCCACCCAAAGGCATCGTTGATTCCTCAGGGTGCGAGTCAAATTAGAAATTTATATGTGTCCCAAACTTTACTTAACTACTAGGGTGTAGTATGGTATAATTATGGGGTCGATCCCATGAAGAGGGTGTTATTCTTGTGAGGAAAAGAAATTGGGTCTTGAATTATTTTTAGGATTCCTTAATATCTTGAATAAAGTTTGGTTGGTGTCTTACTAATTTTGGGTTTTACTTTGGTTGATTAACGAGGGGTCGGGATCAAGTCTGAGCATCTAGATAAAAGTGATCCTAGTTCTAATCTTGGAAAGGTACTAAGTGCTTAGTCTGTGAAGAAAGCGATAGTCGCTAGTCAACCTTGGTCTAGTATTCTAGTTCTACCTAGGATGAAACTATTCCATGTTCAAGAGGCTATCTACAGTCCTATATGAAATACTTTCAGCTTCTAATGCAGAAATTTCCCTAAGTTAATTATCATAGTCATAGTTTACTCCAATTTGGATATGGTCGTTTTCTTGACTGTCCTATGGTCATGGTATAGTCACACAAATGAGGTTTTACTGTTGGTTTATATCCTAATTACTAATACATTTATGTTTTACAAGTTTATAACTAGATATCTAATTAATCGTATAGATACATTGAACCTTGATCCTTACCCCGATGCGTTTAGCTACTCATGGTGGTAATTAAAGCAATAAAAGGGATAGAAGAAATCATGATAACAATGCTAATGGAATTGAACATGTAATGATATGAAATTAACATGCAATAATACTTTAAATAAAACCTTACTTGAAAGTAATGAAATAGAATTCAAATGACATGAGAATTGAAGGCATTGAAGAAAAATGAATCCACAACTCTTTGATTGAAAATATAAAGAAATTACAAAGAACTGAAGAGTTTTAAGAAGTAAAAGAGAAGGTAATTCTGAAGGGAGTCTAAAAGGGATAGAAATATAATCCAATCATATTGAAATATGCTATCGAGCTACTCCTTATATAGACAAAAATAGTCACAGCGTGTACTTAATCGTCACGTCATGAACCCTTAATCCATGTTATTTCAACCAGGATCTCCAGGGTGAAATGTAGATCTTACATGGATTAATGAATTTTGACCATTCCCACATCATGTATAGGTGGTTCACGATGTGTACCCCATGTCCAACTAACTTTTTGCATTGAATCTTCATGGCTTTCTCATCTTCTGGTTTGACTTGAGTCACGACGTGTAGGAGGAACTCATGACGTGAACTGGAAATTTCTTTAGTCTTTGTGGTTGGTCATGAATTAGGCTTCACGGATTGATGCAGGATGTGATCATCAAGTACATGATGTGAACTTGTCCACCATGATGTGTACTTTTCCATTTTTTCATCTTTTATTCCTTTCTTCCATGGAACCTTTTGAAGCCTTATTTCATACAAAATTGGACATCCACCACATGCATTATCTATTATATGAATGAAAACAATGGAAAAGTAACAGAAAAATATATATAACATTTAGGATTATTAATACCATCATGATCTCAATAATAGTCTTGGATTTTGAATCTGAGTCACCGTTCATGAGTTAAAAGAATTTTAAATATAAAATAATTTTATTTATGGTTATGCCATTTTCATGTTTTCTCACTGGAGGTCTGCACCGACTAAACTTAAGTCATGCCTATGGTAAAACCTCTATCTTGAACACAAAGGTGCCCTCAAATTTCTGATCCGGGCACCATTTTAAGAGTTATTACAGTTTTTCAAGAAAACTGCTCTCACGCGCTATATAAAACTTAACATTTTTCGAGGGATCATTTCAGGAACTCCAGGCCTTGGAATCGCACGTCGTCTTAGAGCTTGGTCTCAAAATAATTCCATATAATTAAAAAAATTACATGGAATTCCTGGGACATTACATTACTCCCCCCTTTTTGGGCTTCACGTCCTCGTAAGCCAAAATAAGGTTAAAAAACAAATGGGGGTACTGAGTACGAATCCAAGCCTCCTGCTGCCATGTGCTCTCCTGGAGATTCTTGTGCTGCCATCGAATGCGCACTAGAGGAATAAAATATCCATGAAGTACCCACTCCTGTCGATTATCTATCTCCACTAGGAACTCTACAAATGTCTCCTCATCGTCAATTTCCAGCTCGCCCCAGTCAATGACATGTGATAGATCATGCACGTACCTCCTTAGTTGCGACACTTGGAAAGAATTGTACACCTGGTGCATTTGTGGGGGGAGATCTAGGAGGTATGCCACCTTGAAAACTCTGATAAGAATCTGGAAAGGTCTGATGAACCTTGGAGATAACTTGTTGCCCTGACCAAATCTCTGTAATCCTCATCGGGGTGAGACCCGAAGGAACACATGGTCTCCCTCCTTGAACTCCAAGGGTCTCTGTCTCCTATCAGCATAATATTTCTGCCTACTCTGTGCAGTACTCATCCGTCTGACCATCTGTTTGAGGGTGAAAGGTTGTTCTCAAGTGCAACTGAGTCCCAAACTCCTCATGCAATCTCTTCCATAGTCGGGATGTGAAGTGAGTATCTCAGTCTGAGACTATCGTCAAGGTCACCCCATGAAGCCGCACTATATTCTGAATGTAGAGGCATCCCAATCCCTCTACCACATTTCCCTTTACAAGAGTATGGAATACTTTGAAGTCATAGACCTGGAGGAAATCCATCCATCGTCTCTGTCTAAACTACTGAAAATCCTACGAGCACCTTTCCATTCACGCGAAAGGCTACCCCTTTTTAACTGATTAATGTGACCATCAACCCTTTGGTAGTGGGTATTAATTCTCCATGGAAACTTGGTTAAAGTGATGGTAATCCACACATAAACTCGAACAATGGGTCTTACTAATCCCTTCCTCTGCAAGTCCCCCACCTATGCCCCCTACCCACGAAGCTCTATGAAATCCATATGATATACTGATGCTAATATCGGTGCCATATCAGGGTGTAGAATGATATATAATTCCATTGTCCTATAGGAAGGCAATCCTAGAAACATATTTTGAAAGGATGTTCCCACACTCCACCAATACTTTTGGGAACTGAAAACTCAAAACATCCACTACCATGAGGGTAAGGCTGGCTGACTCAGGGGTGATCGGTTGCACCCTATTATGCATGAGTTTATCCCGTGATGCTTGGGTTTCCTTTTTCATCAACCAAATAAAACCCCATTCCAATGCTACAAATATACCACATCCTTTTTCCTAAAATATTCAATCTGAGCATGAACTGTGGATGACCATTCCATACCCAAACTAACGTCGTAAGGCCTCAACACTACCACCAAGAGGTTCCAACCGAAACTCTCACCTCAATGGTCATATAACACCATCGACCTAAGTGTGATTATCGAGTCTCCTCCTATATATATCTCTAGAAGTAAGGATCAAGTTAATGGTTTAACCATAAACTCTAGGTCTTGAACAATATTTGTGACAAGAATTAATGATTAGCACCTATGTCTATTAATATGGAAACTAGTAGTAGACACAGACCACACCTCATATCATTCCCGGAGCCCTTAGGTCATACTCCTTGACCGCATATAGCTACTCCCTCCCCTTATAATCTAGCTCCCTGAGCCTAGTGTGGACCACGTTGGGGTGGTGGTTATAACATGTCAAAATTTATACCACCTTCTACTGCTCTCCCAGCTCCTCTGCCACGACTGCCACCCTGCAGATTCATCTGTTCCTGTCACTTCCTCTGCCATGATGGCCTATCCACCATTTCACTATCAGCACAATGGGATGGAAAATCTCTAGCAAGATGTCTCCTACCATATTTTAAAAATCATTACCTATTCCTAGGTCTACTAGACTCACCCCATGAGCCCTGAGCTGTAGATCCCCAGCCTTGGGACCTCTTCTCAGAATGTCTCACACGTCCAAGTATCTGAGACTGACATCGGCTGCATTCTTTCCCACTGCTGACATCCACTGGCTGTATCTTCTCAGCCAAAGGAATTCCAACCACAAGGGTTCTCTCTATCCCCCTAACATAAGTAGTAATGCACATAGGAACACCACTAGATCAGATGTCCCAAAACAAACCTTGCTTGGGGGTCCGAGCCCTGAAGCAATGTTCGTATTGTATTTATCAAGTACCTAGAAAAGTAGGTATGCCTAGATGAATACTCAGCTACCATCATGTCATCCTACTAAAGATATAAAAGCTCTTGGGCATGCATAGCCCTTATCTTTTATGGAAAGATCCCTTTCTCTGGGAAATGTTCTCAATCTCTGACCACAGAAGAGTCACCTCATTGTAAGATTAAGTAATCTAAACCCCGACATCTCTCTACTGATCCATATAGAAGGATCACTACCAGGACCACCATCTGATCTAATAGTGTCTTGACTAGGCAGAAAACTCGGTCAACACCTCAAGCCAGTCCTTAGCTGCCTGTGGGTCAGGCTTTCCTCAGAACCTAAGGGGTCTCTGTCATTGAAACTCATGATGTGAACTCTGCCTGAGCATCTCATCTACTGGTACTATGAGTAACATGTGCTACTCCACAGATGGTGGTATATCTAGTGCACCACCCAGTGGTGATATCTCTAGTACGAGCCACTGTACCCATTTCATCACCCCACATATCATCCTTATGATCATGCGATGGAATCCTGGATGGCTGTCTATGTGGAAGCATCTTGAAACAAAAAAAGATGTACCATGATCAATAGATTATATCTGGTGAGATGAATCTGTTTCAATAAGAACATGAAGAAACACTCAATTACTATATGATGCATACAACCAGCATTTTTATGTATAGATCCAAAATGAAGAATTCAAGGTCTGGGTGTATGGATATGTCGGTTGCTGCACCAACACTGGACTCTCTAAATCTGAAATTCAAACTCAAAACATTTAAAACTATTTCCCAAAAACTAAACAACATACTCCTGGTCTTTGAGGTAGAATCGACCACCTCTGATACCACTTTATCATGACCTGTCCCCCTGGGGCCTGTGCTGTGACTCCCCCAGGCCCGCCTCCCGAAGGCCAGGGGTTGGAAACTTGCACCGAAGGTGTCAACCTACAAGTCGAAGGCATTTTTCAGAGTACCTTTACACACACACATACAACCACATCCCAAGAAAACTGGAAAAGAGAACATGCATGATACTAAACAACCACTGAGTGTAAAGGTATAATTGAAAGTAAATGGGCTAGAATACAAACCCCACAAAAGACGAACTAAAAGCAGGAAAGTACAAGGAAACTCTGAAATCCATCCATTGAAAACCCCACCTAATGGGTAAGTGTAGAGTAGCTATTGGAAGATGTAGAAGTATGCTCCGCTTACTTGGTCTCATTGGGAACCACCGGGTCCTGGGCTACCAAGTCCTCCGTCAAGGTGGCGGTTGTTTTCACCAGACAAAACACATGTGGGTGAATCCCATGTAGGGGTGAGTAACATAGTTGTTAGTAGGGACCCCGATACCAATAAGGAAAGACCACAAATCAATCCATGAAGCAAACCATGGTTCATGATCATGAAGCAAGATAGCTCACACCAGGTATAATCTAGTGTTTGGAAAGTAGGACCATCAGTCATATCATCAAACACCTTGGGTTGCTGGAAAACTCCTCCCCAATGAGTACAGTGGGCCTGTCGGGTCACACAGAAGATGATTCCCACTAACATTGGACTACTGTGGTACTCATCCTTGATATGTACCGTGGGTATGCTTGGTCACATAGAAGTATCTCCCCACCATGGGCATGCTGTGTCACACAGAAGCCACTTCCTACCTTGGCTATACTGAGGTACTTCTCCCATCGAGTACTGTGGGTCTATCAGGTCACATAGAGTCATTCCCCACCATGGGCCTACCGGGTCACACAGATTTACTTTCCACTAGGCCATCATAGATGATCCACATAGGGTCTCTTGTCAGAAATCTTCATGTCTCAACCAACCATAGGGTTTCTGCACGTAGTGCACTTGATTCAAGGATAACCGCTACTCAAGCCATTTATCTTATTTCAAATTCCTTGAAATCCTCATAATATTCCAAAATATCCACCTCATCGCGAGGATTACAACACTGCAAATATCTCATCAATCAGACACCTGGTTTGTAAGTTATTGGCATTTTAGTAAATAGGGGCTGGTTGCATCTGGGCTCGGTCCGAACCGGTTGGACCGACCTAACCAACATGGCCCGGGTGGGCCCACATGCCCCAGTTTAGTTCAAATGACCAACCTGAACTAGTTTGTGTCTGGGTTGGCCCGGTCCAGCTAGGCCATTAGGCCAGGCCCATTGGGCCTCGCTAGACCTGGCCCGATTCGGCCGGGGGTCCAGCCCACTGGGTCACCTAGTGACCTGGTCTCATCCGACCTGCAGGGCATGGGATCGGCCTACTGGGGGTGGGTCTAGCACACTGGGTGAAGGTCTAGCATGCTGTTGTAGGTCGTGCCCTACCCGGTCCGTCTATGGCGGACCGACTCTCTTCTGCCCGGACGTGTAGCGCGTCCGAGGTGTTATCACGCGATCGGTCGAACCCCGGCCGATCGAGTTTCTCACAAAGTCAGAGGGCCACATGTCTTGAAAAGTGTCGACCCATGACTGTGGTCCACTCCACCGATGAAGTCGAGGGGTTGCGTCCCTCCGCTAGCTGCCGGCTCGGCTGACGGCTCTTGCTGCTTCACCGCGGCCCGAGCCAACCACGGTTTCTACCTTCGGCGCCCCACCAACTACTCACGGCCACTACCGTGGGCCACCGCTGGCGGTCACTAGTTCCGTCACCGGTGGGTTATTCAACGGACCACTGGGTCTACTTCGGTGGTCCGTTCTTTGCGCTGCTTACACCTACGACCTATGAGGGATACCATCTTCCCTACGATGGCCTCAAATCTTCCTTGCCGCCATTTCGAGGATGCAACCACGAAGAACACACAAAATGCACAAGGCGGAGGGGCTCTGGCCTTGTTCATGTCAGCCTGTGCCCTCCACGTTAGAGGTTTATAAACATGGGATATAGAATTGATGTTCTATCACAATTTAATCAATCCCAATACACGAATCCCAAGAAAAAGGCACCCACCCGCAAGGACGAGTGATCCGCAGATCATCCTGTTCGTTTGTTGATTCACATTATTCATTTTAGAACGAAGAATGGGGAAACTTAAAACAAAAAAAACCCATACATCAAAGGTTTTTTTCATTGAAGTTGTTCATCCGTGAGAGTTCAAGTTCCGTTGGTGTTCGTCGCTTTTTCGGTTCCATTTTTTGAGGCGCGTTGAAGTCACTGGCGATTCTACAATGTTTGTCATTCATAGTTGGATAGAATTATTGTCGTAGGTTCATCAAAGAAATTCCACCCTTTGATCCTAATTTCTCCAATGCGTTAACCCATTAAAAGAAAACATGTCACAATGTTTCTATTACACTGTGTCATCACATCGTTACACTATTTCATTTATGAAACAACGTATCTGTTACGCTATATTTAATGCATCATTACGCTGCACGTTTATGAGCCATTAATGATCTTCAATTAATTCGACTCGTCGTCACTTTTTCGCCACACCGAAGTGCCGCCATGCCACCGCCCAACGGTTGAGAAAAACAAATAAAATAACTGTTTAAGTTATTTTTTTTTCAAAAAGTCCAAAAATTAATTTTTCTGCTCGACCCTTACCGATCGAAGATAGGTTCATTCCAGGTGAATCCCACCATTTTGAGTTCAACAGTGCCCTCATATTGTCAATCCAGTCACCTGTTTAGTTGTTTCCAAAACCGCACATGCACGCCATTTTAATTCTCTTACAAAAATCTCAAAAACTATTTTTTCCCTCGACCCGTACCTATCATGAACCAACCCAGGTCGACCTTGAACTGGTCACCTGAGCCAATCCACATCAAGGCTTGAGAGAAATTTTCGATCCTCCCAGGCTGGCGACAAGAACCAAGGCATCAACAAAAAATGAATGAGAATGATTTTTCCCAATGAAAATAAATAAAGAAGAAGAAAAAGTAGGACAATGAAAAATGAATAAATAACACGAAAAGAAAGAACAACAAAAAACAACACACTAACTTGACCATGAACAAAACTCCACGTGACCCCGAGAGTCACTCTCCAATCTAGAACACACTCTCGCCTATTGCGAACAAGCTTAGGTTGAACCTGCAACAAAACTAAAAATAAGAAAACACTATAGGCATGAGTATAAAAACTCAGTAGGTGTGCCCAACAATCTATTCCCAAAACACCACCATTAAATAAATAATTTTACTAATTTCAAGTTTGAACTAAATTATAAAAAATATGGGTTTTCACACACACTTTCATTTATAAATCAAGTAACAGACCAATGCACTTTTCAATTGAAAAACAAGTTTAAGGTTTGAAGGAAAAGGTGCATCACATTTTAAAAACATTTTCGCGAACAATTTAAAATCCAAACTTAGTTGTTAAACAAGAGGAAACCCTACACAACACACAAAACACGACAAGGGCAATGAAAAATTAGCACACATGGGCCAACAACCAAACTAATCACCTTAATCATCCACAACATACAAACAAGTGCCAAAGAAAACATGTGTCGAACCTAGGAGCTCGTGAAAAATCCAGTACGTACTATACATGTGACTCATCCTGAAGGCATGCCTACCCTTGATGATGTCATAATGCCTAAATGATTAGTATTTCCCTACCTGTCCTAACCGAGGGGCCCAATCCCCTAGCAGAGCAAAGTCCATACTAAGGGACACTAGCTAGTGCATAGTCTAAACTAGTACAACAATCATTCATAGAAAATTCACTTACTATGTCAGGTTCTCATGCCAAGTGCTAAATGAAAAGAGGGGTGATTAAACAATGTCAATCAAGTAACTAATCAAAATGCACAGACATCACACACACCAACTCACATAATCAACGTACACAACAAGATCACCCTTGAGTTACCCCAAAGGGAGTTTCCAAAATAATTTATTTTATTAAAGTGCCAAACGGACCTTAACCAACCACTCAACACCAACCCATTTTCAGGAGAACTAACACATACCACTTTTAAAAGATGAAACACACTTGGAAACCCTTTTAAGAAGCCAAAATAACCATTTTAAATCTAATTTTTTTTGAAAAGGCCAATGGGTCATTTTATCAACACTTATTATGCACATTTTAAAAAAACATTTTCAAACAACTCAAACACAAGAGAAAACTACTATTTTTAACAACAAACATTTATTCTAAAACTAATTATTTAATATTATTTACCATTTATTTAAAATCAATGAAATATCAAGAAATTAATAAATTCTAAATATAATAGAAAGTGTAGTGGGGGACCTACCTCGACTCGTAGCTTGAACATGATGACGCGACATGCCTCGCACAGGATCACAAGCATGCATAAGCCGATGACCACAATATCGCAGAAATTCCTTGCCAACACGTTACAACCACAAAAATAACTAAAAACACAAGCATTGATTTAAAATAATCTAAGCAAGAAATAGTTCAAACCTCACCTAAACCCCAGTGCAGGCGAAACAACATGAACCCAAACCGCTAGCCTTCAGCGGCGGGCATTTATCAAGTGAACGAAGGAGGCAGGGGTAGTGCGGGGTGCACTCGATCCGTAGGGTCACTCGAAAGGGTGAACGGTCTGGCGTGGTGCTGCGGTGCATGGAGAAGGTCACCAACATCATCAACGGTGGCGCGAAGGGTGTCATGGTTGACAGCGGAGCTGGTCGAAGCAGCTAGGGGGTTGCGATTCGTCGCGCAACGACCGAGGGACGACACAAGGGTCATGATGCATTGCGCAAGGACCGAGGGACAACAAAGGGGTCGTGCGAGGATTGAGTTACTGGACATGAGGTTTTCTGGGCGGTTGGGAGCATGCAC
Organism: Viscum album; assembly: GCA_963277665.1. Taxonomy (NCBI): domain Eukaryota; kingdom Viridiplantae; phylum Streptophyta; class Magnoliopsida; order Santalales; family Viscaceae; genus Viscum; species Viscum album. Next base: position 673,237,167 of record OY728136.1, on the reverse strand, counting down.
GTCGCACCCGTGGGGGATGACCAGAAAAATGCAGCAAGGGGGGTCACTGGAAAACACAGCAAGGGGGAGGGGTTCACCGGACAGGAGGGTGTACGGTCTGTAGGAGCGTGTGGTGACCGGAACTACGTCAGATAGTCAGAGCTACACTGATAGGAGGGCACAAGGCTAGTGGGTGTGTGTCGACAAGGGTAGTCACTGATTTTTTTTTACGTTTTTAAATTTTTTTTTCCAGAAAACGCTTAGGGAAAAAATATTTTGAAAAATTCACCTCAAAGGCGGCATCCCGGATGCCGCCTTTGCATTTCGAGGGCAAGGCGGCATCTGCGATGCCGCCTTTCTCCTAAAAAAATCTTTTTTTGAAAATTTTTGTTTTTATTTTTATTTTTATTTTTTTTGTTTTGTTTTATATATATATATATATATATAACAAAAAATTTCAATTGAATTTCTCTGCTATTAAAGATCTAGCGCTACAACCATTACAACAGTCTGGATTCTGACAAAAACTCTCACCCATGCCTCCCTTTTATAAGAGGGCTTGCCCTGAAAATCATTCTCCATTTTCGATGTGGGATTCAGGTTATACCTTTCCTGCGTAGTACATTCTGCATTTCCGATGTGGGATTCTGTTTCAAGTACGTGACTTTGTAATACAATAAAATATAAACTATAAGGCCAATATAAATGAAATTTTAAACATTGATTAAACATATAATAAATAGTTGAAAACAAAATGAATTTCCTCAAAAATGTTGATGAAAAATAATCTATAACCTTTCAAAACCGCCTACTTGAAACTTAAAAATGTTTCAAGTACATGAATTTAAAAGACTGTAAAATATAAACTATAAAACAAATATAATTGAAACTTTAAAAATTGATTAAAAATATAATAAATAGTTGAAAACAAAAGAAATTTCAAAAAAAAATGTTGATGAAAAGTAATTTATAAGCTTTCAAAACCACCTACTTGAAACTTAAAATTTTTCAAGTGTGTGAATTGGAAAGACCACAAAACATAAAATATAAGACCAATATAAATGAAACGTTAAACATTGATTAAACATATAAGAAATAGTTGAAAACAAAAGCAATTTCCAAAAAAATGTTAATGAAAAATAATTTATAAGCTTTCAAAACTGCCTAATTGAAACATAAAAATGTTTCAAGTACGTGACTTTGAAAGATTATAATTATATTACTAATTAACTAATTAATTATTATATAATTAATAGTTATATTAATAATTAACTAATTAATTATTATATAAATAATAATTAATGAGTAATAATTAATAATTAATAATTTAATGAATAGTTATAATTTATATTTATATTACTAATTAACTAATTAATAATTACTAATTACTTATTAATAATTATTAATTACTAATTACTAATTATAATGAATAATTATAATAAATATTTATATTACTAATTAACTAATTAATAATTAATAATTACTAATTACTAATTAATTAGTTATAATTATTAATTGTATTTCTAATTAACTAAATATTTATTATATATGTAATAATTATATTACTAATTAATTATTATATAATTAATGATAATATTACTAATTAAATAATTAATTATGACATATTTAATTATTAATAATTACTAATTAAAAATTATAATAATTATATTTAATAATAATATTACTAATTAACTAATTAACTGTTATATAATTAATAATTATATTACTAATTAACTAATTAATTATTATATAATTAATAGTTATATTAATAATTAACTAAATAATTACTGTATAAGTAATAATTAATAAGTAATAATTAATAATTAATAAGTAATATTTATAATTAATATTTATAATTACTATTTATATTACTAATTAATAATTAATAATTACTAATTACTAATTACTAATTAATAATTAAAAATTATAATGAATAAATGTAATTAAAAATTATATTACTAATATACCAATTAATTGTTATATAATTAATAATTATATAACTAATGAACTAACTAACTATTATATAATTAATAATTAATAATTAATAATTAATAATTATAATGACTAATTATAATTAATATTTATATTACTAATCAACTAATTAATAATTAATAATTAATAATTACAAATTACTAATTACTAATTAATAATTAATAATTATAATGAATAAATGTAATTAAAAATTATATTATTATTTTAGTAATTTATTATTATATAATTAATAATAATATTACAAATTAACTAACTATTTTTTATATAATTAATTATTATTAATTACTAATTAATAATTATAATGAATAATTATAATTAAAAATCATATTAAAAATTTACTAATTAATTATTATATAATTAATAATAATATTACTAATTAACTAATTAATTTTTACATGATTAATTTTTAATAATTACTAATTAATAATTATAATTACTTATTATAATTAATTATCATATTTATAATTAACAAATTAATTATTATATAATTAATAATGATATTACCAATTAAATAATTATTTATTATATAGTTAATAATTATAAAATTAATCATTATATTACTAATTAAGTATTATATAAATAATAAATAATAAATAATAAATAATAATTAATAGTTATAATGAACAATTATAATGAATAATTATATTACTAATTAACTACTTATTTATTATATAATAATTTTTAATAATTACTAATGGATAATTATAATTAATAATTACTAATTAACTAACTAATTATTATACAATTAATAGTTTTATAATTAATAATTATATTATTAATTAACAAATTAATATTTAATTATTAATAATTAATAATTATAATTAGTAATTATAATGAATAATTATAATTAGTAATTATAATTAGTAATTATAATGAATAATTATAATTAGTAATTATAATTATTAATTATAATTTATAATTATAATGAATAATTTTAATTTATAATTATATTACTAATTAACTAATTAACTATTATATAATTAAAAATTATATAACTAATTAACTAATTAATTATTATATAATAATTTTGAATAATTAATAATTAATAATTATAATGGATAAATATAATTTATAATTATATTACTAATTTACTAATTAACTATTATATACTGAATAATTATATTACTAATTAATTAGTTAATTATTATATAATTAATTATTAATAATTTTTAATTAACTAATTAATTATTATATAATTAATTATTACTAATATTAATTTAATAATTAAATAAATTATTATATGTTTAATCCATGTTTTAACTTTAAATTATATCGGTCTTATAGTTTATATTTTAGTCTTTCAAAACCGCATACTTTAATCATTTTAAGTTTCAAGTAGGTGGTTTTGAAAGCTTATAAATTATTTTTCATGAACATTTTTTACGAAATTCTTTTTATTTCCGACTATTTTTTATATGTTTAATCCGTGTTTTATGTTTCATTTATATCGATCTTATAGTTTATATTTTATAGGCTTTCAAAGTCACGTGCTTGAAACATTTTTAAGTTTCATGTTGGTCGTTTTGAAAGCTTATAAATTATATTTCATCAATATTTTTTACGAAATTCTTTTTATTTTCAAATATTTGTTTTATTTTTAATTCATGTATTAAGTTTCATTTATATTGGTCTTATAATTTATATTTTATAAGCTTTAAAAATCACGTACTTGAAACTTCTTAAGTTTCAAGTAAGTGGTTTTGAAAGCTTATAAATTATTTTTTATCATCATTTTTTTGAATTTTTTTTTGTTTTCAACTATTTTTTATATGTTTAATCCATGTTTTAAGTTTCATTTATATTGGCCTTATACTTTATATTTTATAGTCTTTCAAAGTCACGTACTTGAAACAGAATCCCACATCGGAAATGAAGAATGTTCTGTGCAGGAAATGGAGAACCAGAACCCCACATCGGAAATGCAGAATGATTTCCAGGGTAAGCTCTCTTATAAAAGGGAGGCCTGGGTGAGATATTCTGTCAGAATCCAGATTGCTGTAATTGCTGTAGTGCTGGATCTTTAATAGTAGAGAAATTCTGCTGAAACTTTTTGTTTTGTTTATATATATATATATATATAAACAAAACAAAACAAAAAAATTTGAGGTGCATTTTTCAAAATATTTTTTCCCTAAGCGTTTTCTGGAATTTTTTTTTTAAAAACGTACAAAAAAAATCCGGTAGTCGCTGAAAAAACATGGTAAGGGGTCTTGGTTCGGGTGGATGGAGGCGATTCGAAGACCAGAGGGCGCACGACCCATGCGGTGCCAGTGGCAGGAGGGCGCGCGGATGGTGGGTGCCGATAGGAGGCAGGTCAGAGGCTGGAGGGCACACTACCAGTGCGGTGCCGACGGCTGGAGGGTGTGCGGACGATGGGGTTGCATCCGGGGCATTGTGCTGCTAGCAAAGGGAAGACAGGGCGGCGCTGGGGGTAACTGAAGGAGGGCGGCACCGGGACAGGGGGAGGAGGTGGATGACGCGGGTCAGAGGGAGAGCAGATGGTAGCGACATGCAAAGAGAGGGAGAGAAGAGGGTGGCGATGTGCGGGAGAGGGAGAGAAGAGGGGAGGATGCGCAAGGGTTAGGAGAAAAATAAGAAAAATAAAAATAAAAATAAAACAAAAACTAATAAAAAATAAAAAAATAAGTTATTAATCTATAATAATAATAATACACATAATAATAATAATAAGAGTAATATTATAGTTAGTAATATACTTCATGTAATAATTAACATAATGCTAAAATTAATAATAACCTTTATTTCCTTTTTAATAATTATAATGTTAATGAAAATCTTTTAACAATAATAAAATGATATTAATAACTTTAATAGTAATGATAGTAATAGAAAAACAATCATTGAAAATAATAATAATATTATCCTCAACCATAATAATATTATTATAATGGTTAAAACATTTTCTTCACCTTATTTTAATGCGCTTTCCACAATTCGTTTCAATTTATTTTATTTCATTGTTAATAATAATAATATTAATAACATTTTAATGATTATGATAAAATTAATGAAACTTTTTAATAATAATAATAATAATAATCATAATGATAAAAATAAAAATGATAAAAATATTCATTTTATTTTAATAATAATAATAAAATTATTAACAAAAATAATAATTTTAAATAACACAATAAATTACAAAATTTACTCATTTTAATTTTTCGAAGACTGGAGGATCACGCAATTGCCTGGGTGAAGCCGCGTGGGGTTTCCAAAACGTGCTCTGCCCGTGCACCCAATGAAGTCAACTAAAAAGCATTCACTTTTTGATATAACTCAAAAGTTTTGTTCGGGATTAAACCCGAACCTCAACACACAATTTTTAAAATCCAAAGAAATAATAAAATAAAATAATTATATAGGTCGGGGTGTGATAGAGACAGTTGAGGTTAAGTCCTTAAGGATAAAATTTCATTACAAACTCAATGGTGGTCTCATATTTTTAATCCGAGTTACCGTTTGTGAGTTATGAGGATTCAAAAATAAAATAACTTTTATTTAAATTATTTTATTTACGGTCAAGTCCCAAAAACTAACTTTCACAATTGGCCCGCACCGAACGATGTTAGGCTCTACCTAAGGGAATCATACCCTCATGAACTCAATGGTACTCTCGTATTTCCAATCAGAGTTACCATTTATGAGTTATAAGGAGTTGAAAATAAAATAACTTTACTCAATTATTTTATTTACGGCCAAAAACTACTTTCCACAGTTGACTCACGCTGGCCAATGTTAGGCTCTACCTAAAAAAACATACCCTCACGACCACAATGATGGTATTAGATTTTCAATCTGAGTCACCGTTCATGAGTTATAATCATTTGAAAAATAAAATAATTTTATTTAATAATTTTATTTATAGTTATGCCATTTTCAGGCTTTCTCACTGGAGGCCTGTGCCAACTAAACTTAAGTCACGCATAAGGTAAACCCACCATCCTGAATGCAACGGTACCCCCAGATTTTCTATCCAGTCACCCATTTAATAGTTATTTCACTTTTTCAAGAAAACAGCTCTTGCGCCATTTAAAACTTAACATTTTTTGAGTGATAATTTTTGGAACTTCGGGCCTCAGAATCAAACGCCGTCTCATCACCTAGTCTCAAAATAATTCCATATAATTAAAAAAATACATGTAATTTATGGGACATTACATCCGAACTCTCCCACACTGGAGCTTCCCTACTGAAGGGTAAGCATCTCCTGGAGATTGGCTGCCTTCGTGGTTGAAGAAAGAAACTTGGCTCTGAACTGCTCTCGGAACTTCTCCCACAAGATCACCAACTCCTCGCTATCCCCAAGGAATAAGAACCACCACTACCTCGCTTCCCCACACAACATCGCCACAACCAACGACACCCAGTGCTCTTTCCGAGCAGAGATCGAACTGAAGGCTATCTCAACCTCCTCCAACCAGTCTTCTATGACTACATCTGAAATGAATCTCTCATACTTATGCAAACTTTTTCACTTAAACTCTCAGAGTTTCCTCCTCCAAGTGTCATCATGGCCAACCTCTACTCTCTGGTGATCTATTGGCGCAACCTTCTGAACATCTTTTACGCAAAACTGATGAGGACGTCGACCTAGATCCATTCATTAAAAAGAACAAAAAATTAGAGCCACTAAACCTAGAATATGGAAGACTCAACATTAATTAATTGTTTTATTTTATTTATTTTAGGTTAACCTATCCCAAGTTCTACCCATTCAAACATATCCACAAATAAGAATAATGCATGATCCTTTCATAGGTCTCTAACCTACAACTAGTATCTCTTCGTTTAGTAGATTCTGTAAATTTAAAGGTCAGTGCATCAGATCATAGGGGGCCCTAAATACCTGTGTCTTAGCCGATCTCTCGTGTTTACAGTGCTTACTAAACTTAGTTGACACCGTTTCCCTACCAACCCATGCAACCTCACCTGTGCCTAATTCCAAACTCCATCCAATCCCTCAACTAGACCTCTGATACCACTTTGTCATGACCCCCACAAAGTGTACCCCTCCTGGGCCAACAATGTGAGAAGAGGGATAATTATCCTCGAGTCCCACCTCTAGTAGGCCCTAGGTTAGCGACTAGTAACGAGGGTATAATAAACACACAAATGGGATGCATTACCCTCTAAGAGAAAACATATTAAATAGAGAGATAAGACATAAAAAAACCAACTCTAAATCAGAATACAATATAAAATAATCCCAATTACATGTATGTAATGACATGAAAAAACTACTACAACTGAAAGGGAAAACTACAAGTACCAAAATAAAGTAAACCAATAGCAACCATGAAGCCCAAACAACTCCTGTAAACCCCAAGATAGTAGTAACCAACCTAATCTCTAACCATCTCCAAGTGACCCAAAAAATAGTTTATATACATAGGGTGAGTATAATAGTATACTCAGTAGAATCCTATCTAGAGGCTCTCATGAAAAAGTAAAGAAAGCATGATAAAGCACAATTAACAACAAGTGAAACTACCTCATCACCTAAATAGGTATGCTATGTTCCTAGCCTCACCATGGATACTCTCACCAAGTATCACATACAAGAGTATATAATATAATAAAGAATATCAAGGGTACCTCGCTACCACTTCCCTACTGGTTTTTTCACTTTGCCCCAACATCACATGTCCTAATCCATATCTCTCCAAAAATACTGGTCCGAAGACACCTAGGTGAGCACCACCACATGCACCTCGTGCAACAAAAAAGGTTACCTACAGACACCCGAGTGAAGCACCACACCATCCTCACAAAAAAAAGTAACTAGGTAGTTTTTGGGAGACACCACAACTCGCATAACATGTATCATATGTCAAGTATTATACCTCAATCCATTATAACCCATACACCAAGTAAGTATCATAAAGACATCATAGCCTATACACATTACACCTATAATAGTCCATAGGAAACTATATCTAGAATATATGTGTGTGAATAACCAACAACAATTACAACACTCCACCCACATATATGGTAAAAACCTACCACCGTGCCTAATGGAACAAGTAACTACCGAGAGAAGAGAGTGGGGACAAAGGGGGTAGTTATCCATCCATTCTCCCACCATGATGTTATGGAAAACACTCCCTAGGGATCATAATCCTCAGGGTGTCAGTTTCCCTAACCTTCAGGGTGGGGTATCATTTAGAAACAAAACAAGTACAAGATATGATATATCTCAAAACCAGACTATGGGAATATCCTAGTCTTAGACTCAACTGCAGCTAACATCTCTCAGACTCCCAACTACCACTACTAAGACTAGATATCCTATTAGCACACAACCATTTAAAGTGATTTATTAAATAATCTTGTCCCTTTTTATCAGTTTCACTTTACATTAATTAATTCTTTAACCATTAATTAACCATTAATAATTCCACATTACATTCCATTAGCATCATGAAAAACCTCCATGCCCTCCAATAATAACCAAACCAATTCCATGACTTATCAGAAAGATAACCTCAACACTACATCCCAGCAATCTCCAAACCCATTGGTTCAACATAATTTATTCAATCATTTATTAATATAATTATCATTTCCCATATTTTCAAGCTTTATATAAAAGAAAACCTAAGATACTAAACATAAGGGGATCAACACGGTGAGAAGATGAACTACCCATTGAGTATTTTCCACATATAGTAGGACTATAGACCCATCCACCCTTGAGAAGCTAAACATGGAAAGCATGTGGCATACCCTACACGTCTTTTCATATTTTGAAAGGAGGGAGTCAATACCATCTACCTCAAGTAGTGGGGAAATTAAAGTAGATAAAAAATGAGCATCAAAACATTCACATCTATTGGTAAGCCCAACTTCAACCCATTCCATCATCCCCAATGTCCTCCCCGACACCCATATGCATAAACTGCTGCATCTCGCCACTCTAGGATTCAACTTATACCACAACCACTGGGATTATCTACCCACACATATCACAATATCCACTCAGGCTCACAACACAACACAAGAAACATTAAACAAACAAAAAATCAACTTGGATATTGGCCGCAAGCAAGGTATTCAGCCTTCACACATAACGAGCACTCACAACTCAAAATAATAATGCTCTTGGCCTTTACAAGAAAGAGGGTAACTCAGAACCCTACCAAAAATTATCCTTTATCAACAACTGGTTCTTTAATCCATCTTGAATTAACCAATTCATTATTATTAGGCTCCAACAACGGGTAAACTAACCAGTAATCAACCATAGATATCATAAATTAATTAAATAGTTAATTAACATGACTTTAATACCTTAGCAACAAGAATCAACATGCCTCTAGTTTATCAACCAATTTAATTTAACATGCACATCTGCATCAATTGATGGCCAATAGTATACAACAGTAACAACCAGATCCAATAATATGCCTTCTTATCTTTTAGCTAATTATTTTATAATTAATCACAACTTTAAGTTCTTTACCAATTTTAATCAAGAAAAAAATGATAAACAAGCAAAGCATAGATACCACACTATCTAGAAAATCAAGAGGCAATAACATTTCTAAACAATTAATACCAACTCTTTAATTTGGTTCAAATATTTATTATGTCAATTCCGTTGTGATACAGTGGGATAAATCATGTTAACTCTATTACTTCACATAAATAGAATAGAGAATCCAAAAATCCCCTACCTCAAAAGGTTCTTGAAGTTATTTACATGAGAAAAGACCAACACAATGGATCATGATCACCCCTCCCACAATGACTACATCCACACAAGAATACCTCAGCACAACTGCATCAACCAACACCAAATAAAGATCCATTAGAATCATGGATATCACATTCCATAACATGGAAAGGATAATGGGATGAAAAAGATCGAGAAAACCAAAAGAAATACAATAGAACCTACCTTATATCAGACAGATTGATACTTCCTAGTTGCACCCAAAACAGGGGGTGCATGCAGCAAGAATAAACTCTAGGGAAAACATGATCTGAAGCCACAACACAACATACAAATCCGATAGTAGAAAGAAATATAGGTGTCTCATTCCAGGGAGAATAGAGAACAAAGAACAAGGGAGGAAGACATCTTAAACCTTTTGAAAATCTAAAAAGACTAGATGTAAAGACCCGAAATTTCTATGTAATTTTTTTTATTAAATGGGAATTTTATGAGTCTGTGAAAATTGACAGCGCGTGATTACGAGCCTCGGTGTGACCGAAATGAATTTCTAAACTTTTCTTCAGGTATGTTCAGTAAACGTATGAGAGGATTTTTATAAATTTTGAACCGGTGCTCGGAATTGAAATCCGAGGGCACCGTTGAACTCGTAGCGCCGATATTCACTTAAGGAGACCTTCACCTCGACCGAAGTAAGTCGAGGGTGAAAGATAGTTTTTGGGTTTTCGTGAAAGAATAAAATAAAAATAAAAATTGTGTAACATTTTTATTTTTATTTTTCTTTTGAAACATCCATGTGGATATTTCATAGGCGGGGAACACCTGAACTAAACCTCCCATGAGAGGTTATGGTGGTGGAGACCATATGAACTAACCTCCCATGAGAGGTTATGATGGTGGGGACCACCTGAGGCTTAAAACCCATTTGAACATCCCACTTAAATGTGGGGAAGTCTCTTGAACTTCCCCTTGTTTAATTATGCCACCCCATTAATTAATTATGCCAACCACTATGTAATTAATTAATTCAATTTGAAATTCTTCCAACAATTAAAATTGGGGAAACATATCATAAGTTGGATACTTTTCATTTTGGTGGATTTGGGGAGAGGATAAATATTGGGAGGATTACACTTCTCCAACGAAGAATGCCATCGAAGAACGTTCTTCGGAAATCAAGGAAGAGGACGAAGAGTGAGCCCAACATCGAAGTGTGATTTTGAAAGTGACGATCATTGGAACTCTTTTCACCTTCTTCGAATTCCTTCTCACGCCAACGTCAATGAACAATCCAAGGTAGGGGTTTAGTTCCCATGTTCTTCCCTTCTAATTTTTCTTTTACGGGGTTGGGAATAGTGATTGATGAAGGTTGTGGGGATTGATGTTCTTAAATATCTTCTATACATGTTCTTGATTCAAAATTTTTGAACCAATTGCTACCACTCTAATGTGGAGGGGGAGGGCCAAACAAACATGTCCCGACCCCACCGTCGTTTTTCCTTATTGTGTTATTCATGATGGAAGAAGGTGGCTTACACCATGACGACGAATGAAGAGAGAGGCTGACTAAACCAACCGTCAGCGAAGGAACGGTGCCCCGCCGCACCATGGATATGTCGTCTGCGACTTCCACGCCCCACGACCGAGCCGCCTCCACTGTCTGTGGCCGAGCCACTGCCCGCAGCCTCGTCACCCGAGCCGCCGCCGCCGTCTGGGCCGAGCCACCACCTACGACCTCGCTACCCGAGCTGTCGTCGCCGTCCGCGGCTGCGCCGTGCCACCCCGCGGCTCCGTTGTCCGCGGTTTTGCCTCGTTGCCTGCGGCCTCGCCGATCCACCTCAATGCCTCCACCCCCACGAACGACCGCTCCATCTGAACCGCCCCGCAACCTCATGCCCTCGCAGTACCCCCACGGCCGAGCCGCCCCGTGCCCTCGCGGCATCCCTGCGGCCTCCCGGCCCACACGGCCTGCCGGACTAGACCCAGAAGGTCGGCCCAGGTCGGTCTAACCGATTCGGACCAGACCCGGACTAGATACGATCCTATACTTTACTTGGGCCATAACTTTCCAACCGGGCCCTCAGTACAAAAAGGTTAATAACTCACAGACCAGACATCCAAATGACACGCCGTCTATTGCATTGAGACCCCTATGACATGGAGGTCCTTTGGGATACTTCCTCGTGGGACTTAGTATAAGTTGGAGTATTGACTAGTGGATCATGGAGCGGATCCTTCCAGAGACAAGAGAGCTTAGTGCAAGAACCCAGTAGCTGGCTGTGGTGAGAAGAATGAATAGAGATCCTATGTGGGTCAGCTCCTAGCGATACTGTGTGGGTTAGCTCCTAGAGACCCCATGTGGGTCAGCTCCTAGTGATCCTGTCTGGGTCATCTCCTAGCGATCCTGTGTGGGTCAGCACCTAGCGATCCTGTGTGGGTCATCTCCTAGCGATCCTGTGTGGGTCACCACCTAGAGATCCTGTGTGGGTGAGCTCCTAAAGATCCTGTGTGGGTCGGCTCCTAGCGATACTGTGTGGGTTAGATCCTAGCGATCATGTGTTGGTCAATTCCTAGCGATCCTGTGTGGGTCATCACATAGTGATCCTGTGTGGGTTAGCTCCTAACGATCCTGTGTGGGTCAGCTCCTAGCGATCCTGTGTGGGTCAGCTTCTAGTGATCCTGTGTGGGTTAGCTTATAGCGATCCTGTGTGGGTCAGCACCTAGCGATCCTGTGTGGGTCAACTCCTAGAGATCCTGTATGGGTCACCACCTAGCGATCCTATGTGGGTAATCTCCTAGTGATCCTATGTGGGTCATCACCTAGAGATCCTATGTGGGTCATCTCCTAGAGATCCTGTGTGGGTCAGCTTCTTTATAGAGTAAGATGATCTAGTAGTTACATTTAATCATCTCTACTACTGTACTAAAGTTATACCTAGTGTGAGATGAGTTCGTACCTGTGTGGTACTTTCCTTTGTGGTAATACCTTGGTGATATTCTTCTGTGTGGCGTACCTATGTAATACTTTCCTTTGTGGTTTTCCTTCATTTGTGGAACAGATGAGCCTGAGGATTTTGAGTTGGACTATGTGTTTTCCTCATGATTAAGATGAGTTTACTTGATAACTTAGGTATATGTATGGGCATATACCTAAGTAGTGTTATCAGTTGTTTCCTTGATTTTTGGTTTATCCTTTGTGGATTTTTCAGACCTTGAGGGTCTCGAGGTCCCTACTGAGTATCATTATAATCACCCCTATATGGTCTATTCCCACACTTCATTGTGTTTGGTGCAGAAGACGGACATCGCTAACTGAGGACGAGGGTACTGGGACTGAAGGTAGCTTGGAGGTCGACGTTAGATGAGGCGAACCACAGAGATGGTCATTCATGAGCTGCACCTACCCTTCAGGTAGGATTCGTGGTGGACGATCCAGGAGCAGTTCCAGTTCACTTGTACTTTCAGTTTCCTTGTACTTTCCAGCTGGGCTTGTATTCTGGCCCCTTTTACTTACTGTACGCACTCTATTTACTATTTGGTTTACTTGTGTTCGTTTCTTGCTGTGTGCTTGGATGTGTGTGATTACAGGTTATAAAGTAAATACCTTTCCAGTTTTAGGGATTACACCTTTCGGTGATAGTCTTCAGCCCCTGGCCTATGGAAGGCGGGCTTGGGGTAGTCATGACATGGGCCCTGAGGGATGGTTCGTGACAAATTGGTATCAGAGGAGTCGGTTCTACCATAGAACATATGACTATGATCTTTCTTTTTAATGACAATAATGTTAAGTGTAGTGAGTTTGGTTATCATTTTAGGGAATCTAGTGTTGGTGCGGCGACCGATATATCCATACACCAGGACCCTGACTTTTGATTTCTGACTCAGTGCATGGAAACACTGATTGCGTGTGTGTTTTGAAGAGTTTTATTTGTGGTCTCTTTAAGTCATCTCACCGGGTATAAATTATTGACCGTGGAGCACCTGTTTCTTTTCAGGATGCCTCCATGCAGACAACCAGCTAGGGTTCCAAGAGTAGTACGAACTGATAGCCCACCGAGTGACAAGACCTCGGTGCAGGGTCCTCTTCCAGTAGAGGCACCAATGGAGGCACCAACGGTTCCATTACCCATTGGGCCACCAATACCACTAGATCTAGAAGCAGAGGGTACACGCCTCTTGAGCGCGTTGTATGAGTTCTGGTGCCAGAGGCCACCCAAGTTCAGGGGAGAGATGGACCCACAAGCAGCTGATGATTTGCTGGAGGCCGTGGTGAGAGTCTTCCGACTAGTAGGGACACCAACCGATCTCATGGAGATCCTTTTCAGCAGCCTTCTATAGGCAGCAGCAGACAGATGGTGGAGCTTGATGCTCCAAGTTGACGATGAGGTGACACTTCTCTGGGCAGACTTTGAGAGCATGTTTCGGGAAGAGTTTGTCCCAGTGACTCTTTGCGCAGTGTGTATTCAGGAGCTAATTCATCTGCAGCAGGGTAACATGACTGTGGCTCAGTACTCATCGAGGTCCACTGACCTCTCACGCTATTCCACAGATATGGTATGAGACCCATTCTTCAGGGCTCGGACCTTTGAGCAGGGGCTCAGACGAGAGATCAGGGTTTTGATGATCTCACTCAGTATCCTGAAGTAGGCAGGGGTGTTAGAGCAAGCCCTTTTAGTGGAAAGTTTCCTTGCTAATCATTCACCAATAGCGAGACCCACCACTAGTCGTCACGTAGCGGAGTCTTATGCAACTGGAAGAAGACAGATGATAGAAAGGTCCAAGAGGACCCAAATTATAGGTGGACAGCCGTAGGATTCAGGGTCGGTTTTGCAAGGCACCAGAGGCGGATCCAATCATACCAGGAGCGGGTAGTGTTACGCATGTGGTGGGCAGGGTCACATGGCTTGTGACTGTCCGACCCACTATAAGAATGATCAGCAGATGGTCAAATGACTACCCAGGCAGAGACAAAGGTTCGACTGAGGAGGTCCGCAGGGAGCAGATAGACGTGGCAGAGGAGCTGGCCGTGAAACTGGTGGTAGCCGACGATTCAAGATGTTACCGCCACCACCACTAGGAGGTCCACCCCGATCGCAGGGAGCAGGTGGATAGGGGAAAGCTCAACTCTAGGCAGCTGAGGCCTACGATCATGGCGCTCCAGAGATGATACAAGGTATGATCTGTGTCTACTCAACCTTATTTGTAGTACTTATAGACACAGGTTCCAGTCATTCTTTTATTTCCACTGCCCTCTTTCAGAGCTCGGAGATTCCAACAGAGTCGTTGGCTCGATCCTTACGTCTAGAGACTCCTACATGAGTGGATTCGACGATTACGCACTGGTGCCGGCAGTGCGAGCTTACTCTAGGAGGCAATATCTTTGGTTGGGATCTCCTAGTAGCGGCATCGAGGCCTTATGACGTCATCTTGGGTATGGACTAGTTATCTACAGTCCATGCTCAAATAGACTGTATTAGGCACAAAGTGTGGTGTGTCCGCACGGATGGGACTAGGTTTACCTTCCCCAGTGAGAAGGGAGCCTTTTTAGCACGTGATGGACTTACCTATAGGAGAGTGCAACTGATCACTCATCAGTTGGATAGACTTACCCTCAGAGTGGTTGATGTGGAGAGTCCGAGTTATCCTATAGTGGTGGACCAGTATATATATGTCTTCCCTGATGATGTTTCGGGTCTACCTCCTTGCAAAGAGGTGGACTTTTACATTGTATTGTACCCCGAGACAACACCAATATCTACACAAGTGTATCGTATGGCTCCCGTAGAGCTTCATGGGCTGCGGGTACAGCTGGAGGACTTATAGGGGAAAGGGTTCATTCGGCCCAGTGTTTCGCCTTGGGCAGCCCCGATTTTGTTCACCAAGAAGACATATGAGAGTTTGAGACTTTGTGTTGACTATCGGCGCATAAACCATGTGAACTTGAAGAACAAGTACCCACTTTAGAGGATTGATGACCTCTTTGATCATATGAAGGGAGCACGGTGCTTCTCAAAGATAGATCTCAGATCAGGCTGCCACCAGCTCAGAGTACGAGATGAGGATATGCAGAAGATGAATTTTAGATGTTGGTATGACCATTAAGAGTTCTTGGTTATTCCATTCAGTATAACCAATGCTTCATAAGTGTTCATGGGACTCATGAACATGATCTTTCATCCATACCTTGATCACTTTGTAGTAGTCTTCATCGACGACATTCTAATCTACTCAATTACTAGGGAGGAGCATGACTATCATTTGCAGGTAGTTCTGGAAACACTCTAAGAGCACTAGATTTATGGTAATCTCTCTAAGTGCTGGTTATGGATCTGAGAGGTTCACTTTCTGGGACATGACATATCAGAGGCTGGAGTTGCATTGGATCCAGCAAATATTGAGGCGGTACTTGCTTGGGAGCCACCCAGGAGTGTGACAGAGGTATGGAGTTTTCTAGGTTTGTCTATATACTACCGGAGGTTTGTGATAGATTTCTACAGAGTTGCAGCACCTCTATCAGAGTTGACGAAGAAAGGGAAACCCTTCGTGTGGTCGGAGAGATGCCAACAGAGTTTTTAGGAGCTGAGGAAAAGGCTGACTAGTGCCCCCATCTTGAGGCTTCCAGAGGAGGACGTAGGGTACGTAGTCTATTGCAATGCATCAGGGACCGGGCTTGGATGTGTCCTGATGCAGGAGTGAGAAATGATCACATATGGTTCTTGATAGCTGAGACAACATGAGAATAACTATTCTACCCATGACCTGGAGTTAGCAGTAGTGGTCTTCGCCTTGAAGATATGGCGACACTATCTGATGGGCGAACATTTTACAGTCTACTCGGATCACAAGAGTCTCAGGTATATCTTCTCTCATAAGGAACTGAACCTGAGATAACGATGTTGGATTGAGTTACTCCAGGACTATGACTTCAAGATAGTCTATACTCTTGGGAAGGGGAATGTTGTAGCAGATGCACTTAGCAGGAGGTCTGGTATACAACTGCTAAGCGAGGCTACAGAGAAACTGGACGCTTTGCAGATATCCTTTGTGGATAGAGATGGAGAAGCTTTTATTCATTCTCTTACAATCACTCCCCCACTTATTCAGTGAGTCAGGGAGGTCCAACGTGGGGACGCTGACTGCGAGACATGACGTGTTCAGATATCCATAGGACAGGCACCAGATAGATTTTTTGAAGGTGGGGAGCACGTCATCCTCTTCAGAGGATGTACCATGGTACCCGTGTCGCTTAGGGAGAAATTTTTGAGGGATTTCCACACATCCCCTCTAGCGGTACATCCAGGAGTGACGAAGATGTACTAGGATCTCCGACGAAAGCACTGGTGGCCAAGAATAAAGAAATCAGTAGCAGAGTTTGTCTCTCAATGCCTCACTTGTCAGCAGGCGAAGGTGAAGCATCAGGTACCAGCAGGCTTGGTTCAGCCTTTAGAGGTCCCAGAGTGGAAGTGGGATGGAATATCCATGGAATTTTTGACAGGACTTCCATGTACTTCCAGAGGTCATGACTCGATCTGGGTGATCATCGACCAACTCACCAAGTCATCCCACTTACTACCGATCAGAGAGCAGAGTTCAGTAGAGAGATTGGGACGCCTCTACATGTAGGAGATTGTGTGGCTACATGGTGTAACCTCGACAATTGTCTCTGATCGTGATTCATGTTTTACTTATCAGCTATGTAAGGGGTTGCAGGAGGCTTTCGGGATGCAACTTCATTTGAGCACCGCCTTCCATCCTCAGACGGATGGCCAGATTGAGCGGACCATTCAGACCGTCGAGGACATGCTGCGTGCTTGTGTCCTTGAATTTGGTCGTAGCTGGATCACTTTACTTTGGTGGAGTTTGCATACAACAACAACTATCACTCCAGCATTGGTATGACACCTTTTGAGGCGTTGTATGAGCAACCTTGCAAATCACCTTTGTGCTGGTCTGACCCAGGGGAGTCAGCACTAGTGGGACCAGAGATGGTATGGGCTAACACATAAAAAGTGCAAATCATCCAAGAACGGATGAAGAATGCACAGATCAGGTAGAATTCATATGACAACAGGAGACAGAGACCTCTAGAGTTCGAGGATGGTGACCACGTCTTTCTATGGGTCTCACCTCAATGAGGTTTTTGGAGATTTGGCTGAGGTGACAAGTTATCTTTGAGGTTCATTGGACCCTTCCAGGTCCTCAGTAGAGTTGGCGAGGTGCCTTACCGCTTAGCTCTTCCACCTTAGTTTCACCGGGTGCACGACGTCTTCCACGTATCCCAGCTGAGGAGATACGTGCATGACCCTTCCCACGTCATCGACCACGGAGAGCTAGATGTCGATGATGAGATGACTTTTACAGAGGTTCCAGTAGAGATTGAGGATCGAAAAAAGTGGATCCTTTGTAGATAGTCGATACCTTTGGTGTGCGTTCGCTAGCAGTACAAGAACCTCCAGGAGAGAACATGGGAGTGAGAGGCTCAGATGCGTGCTCAGTACCCCCACTTTTCCCTTAGTTTTAGTTGTGGATTATAGGGATGTAAATCCTAAGGTGGGTAGAATGTAAAGATGCAGAATTTCCATGTAATTTTTTTTAAAAATATATGGGAATTTTATGAGTCCATGAAAATTGACGGTGCGTGATTCTGATGCCCAGAGTGCCTGAAATGAATTTATTAACTTTTCTTTAGGTACGTTCAATAAACGTACGAGCGGGTTTTTATAAATTTTGAACCAGTTCTCAGAATTAAAATCAGAGGGCACCGTTGAACTCACAGTGCTAGTATTCGTTTAAGGAGACCTTCACCTCGACCGCAGTAAGTTGAGGATGAAAAATAGTTTTTGGGATTTTGTGAAAAAATAAAATAAAAATAAAATTGTGTAACATTTTTATTTTTATTTTTATTTTGAAACTTCCATGTGGCTGTTTCATAGGTGGTTACCACCTGAACTAAACCTCCTATGAGAGGTTATGGTGGTGGGGATCACCTGAACTAACCTCCCATGAGAGGTTATGGTGGTGGGGACCACCCGAGGCTTAAAACCCATTTGAACCTCCCACTTAAATGTGGGGAAGTCTCTTGAACTTCCCCTTGTTTAATTATGCCACCCCCTTAATTAATTATGCCAACCACTATGTAATTAATTAATTTAATTTGAAATTGTGCCAACAATTAAAATTGGGGAAACATATCATAAGTTGGATACTTTTCATTTTGGTGGATTTGGGGAGAGGAGAAATATTGGAAGGATTACACTTCTCCAACGAAGAACGCCATTGAAGAACGTTCTTTAGAAATCAAGGAAGAGGACGACGAGGGAGCCCAACAACGAAGTGTGGTATCGGAAGTGATGATCGTTGACACTCTATATTCCTTCTTCGACTTCCTTCTCACGCCAACGTCAACGAACAATCCAAGGTAGGGGTTTAGTTCCCATGCTATTTTCTTCTAATTTTTCTTTTGCGGGGCTGGGAATAGTGATTGACGAAGGTTGTGGAGATTGATGTTCTTAAATATATTACATACATGTTCTTGATTAAAAAATGGTGAACCAATTGCTACCAGTCTAACATAGAGGGGGCGGGCTAAAAAAACATGGACCGACTCCTCCACCATTCTTCCTTATTGTGTTTTTTCATGATGGAAGAAGGTGGATTACACCACGACGACGAACGAAGAGAGAGACCAGATAAACTAGTCGCCAGCAAAGGCACGATGCCCCGCCGCCCCGCGGCTCCACCATCCGCGACCTCCACACCCCGTAGCCAAGCCACCGCCTGAGCCACCGCCACCGTCCATAGCCAAGCCACCGCCCGCGGCCTCACCACCCGAGCCTCCGCCGCCATTTGTGGCCCCGCCGTGCCGCCCCACGGCTCCACCGTCTGCTGTCCTGCCGCGCCGCCTGTGGCCTCGCTGAGCCACCTCGCGGAATCCGCCCTCGCGTCTGAGCCACTCTGGATGAACCGCCCCATGGCCTCGCACCCTTGTGGAACCCCCGCGGCCGAGCTGTCCCGCACCCTCACGACACCCCCTCGGCCTACGCGGCCTGCTGGGCCGGGTCGATCCGACCGAGTCGGACCAGAACCAGACCAAATATGACCCTATACTTTACTTGGGCCATAACTTTGGCACCCGAAGGTCCCTTTGGTATACCCCTCTAGAGTTTTGGATAAATTTGGGGAATGGTCGGGTTGGATCGAGCACGAATCCAACCGAGCCCTCGGGACAAAAAGGATAATAACTCACAGACCAGATATCCGAATGACGCGTTGTCTATTGCATTGAGACCCCTATAACATGGAGGTCCTTTGGGATACTTCCTCATGGGACTTAGTAACAGTTGGAGTATCAAACAATGGCTCGTGTAGAAGATCCTCCCAGAGATGAGCGAGCTTAGTGCGGGAACCTAGTAACTGGCTGTGAAGAGAAGAATGAATAGCGATCCTGTGTGGGTCAGCTCCTAGCGATCTTGTGTGGTTCACCACCTAGAGATCCTTTTTGGGTCAGCTCCTAGCGATCCTGTGTGGGTTAGAACCTAGAGATATTGTGTGGGTCATCTCTTAGAGATCCTGTGTGGGTCAACACCTAGCGATCTTGTGTGGGTCAGCTCCTAGCGATCCTGTATGGGTCAGCTCCTAGAGATCCTATGTGGGTCAGATCCTAGAAATACTATGTGGGTAAACTCCTAGTGATCCTGTGTGGGTTAGATTCTAGAGATCCTTTTTGGGTCAGCTCCTAGCAATCCTGTGTGGGTTAGATCTTAGCGATCATGTGTGGGTCATCTCCTAGCGATCCTGTGTGGGTCAGCTCCTAGCAATCCTGTGTGGGTTAGCTTCTTGTGATCCTGTGTGGGACAGTACCTAGCGATCATGTGTGGGTCAGCTCCTCGCGATCCTGTGTGGGTCAGCACCTAGCGATCTTGTGTGGGTTAGCTCCTAGAGATCCTGTATGGGTCATATTATTTATAGAGTAAGATGATTCAGTAGTTACATCTAATCATCTCTACTACTGTACTAAAGTTATACCTGGTGTGAGATGAGTTCATACCTGTGTGGTACTTTCTTTTGTGGTAATACCTTGGTGGTATTCTTCTATGTGGTGTACCTGTGTGGTAATTTCCTTTGTGGTTTTCCTTCCTTTGTGGAACAAATGAGCCTGGGGATTTGGAGTTGGACTCTGTGTTTTCCTCATGATTGAGATGGGTTTACTTGATAACTTAGGTATATGTATGGGCATATACCTGAGTAGGGTTATTAGTTGTTTTATTGATTTTTGGTTTATACTTTGTGGATTTGTGAGACCTTGAGGGTCTCAGGGTCCCTACTAAGTATCGTTATACTCACCCCTGCACGGGCTATGCCCGCACTTCATTGTGTTTGGTGCAGATAATGGACAACATTGACTGAGGATGAGGGTACCAGGACTAGAGGTAGCTCAGAGGTGGACATTAGACAAGGTGAACCGTATAGACGACTGTTCATGAGCTGTACATACCCTTTAGGTACGATTCATGGTGGACGATCCAGGAGCAGTTCCAGTTCACTTGTACTTTCAATTTCCTTGTACTTTCCAGTTGGGCTTGTATTCTATCCCCTTTTGCTTAATGTACTCACTCTGTTTACTATTCAATTTACTTGTGTTCGTATCTTGATGTGTGCTTGGTTGCGTGTGATTACAGGTTATAAAGGGAATGGCTTCCTAGTTTTAGGGATTACGACTTTCGGTGCTAGTCACCAGCCCCTAGCCTATTGAAGGCGGGCTTGGGGTAGTCACAGCATGGGCCCCCGGGGATGGGTCGTGACAGTAGCCGTTTAGGATACAATTTACATTTTCCATTAAAATCAGATCTCGTCAAGACTATGCGTTGAGACCAAGTAAAAGCATATGGACCCTTAGGAATATTAATATAGGAGTTATGATGTAAAGACCCATAAAATTCAAGGGAAATTTTTTTTCTTAATTTTTTTTCAAATTTTACAAGAACTCGGTTTCAGACGGCACTTGATTCCGAGGCCCGAAGTGCCCAAAATTTCTATCCGAAGTTTAGCTCGGGTACGTTCAGTGAACGAACGAGTGGGAATTTCTAAATTTTGAACCGGTGCCCGGAATCGAATTCCGAGGGAACCGATGGAACCGCATCGCCGGTATTTTCTTAGGAACTCATATTCCGGAGTTGCGTTATCACGGGTGTGGATGATAAAAATTGTGGAAGTTAATTTATTATTATTCAACAATTTTTATTTTCCTTTTGTGTTTTAAGGCTATGGGTGGAAGTTGGGTAACTACCCAACCTACCTTGGGAGGTTATGAGGGTGGTGGGGCCCACACGAACCCCACCCCTTCATATTCTTAAACTCTTCAACTCCCCATTAACTCCCCTTCATTTAATTTGACAACATGTGTAATTTAATGAGGTGAGTTAAGTGTGGTTAATTGAATTTCAAACTCTTGAAATTCAAAAGGGTAAGTTGTGTCAATAAATTAAGACTTGGGATTATTTTATTAATGTTAGAGTTTATGCCACGTTGAGAGGTTTTGGGAAGCGTGAAGATCTTCTTCATCTCCAACGAAGAACATCTTTGACGAAGAACGTGAAGAACACCTCGGACTCTGACGAAGAACACCGTTCTTCAACGAAGTACATCTCCGCCGAAGAACGCAGAGAACTTCACCAACGACGTTTCCTCTTCGGACGCACCTCAACGATAACAGAATCGATGTTCGTTTTCCGCGACGCCCGAACTCCGCGACGCTCGTCTTCCGCGGCTCGTTGACATGCACCGTTCTTGAAACCGAGGTAGGGGATTGTATTTAATTAAATTGTTTGAGATTACATACCTGAATTTATTCGTGAATTTTTAACCAACTGCTATCGATTAACTTGAGGGGGGTGGGGGGGAAGGGGCCGGACAACACAAACACGGCCGACCCACCTCCTTATTTTTCTTGTTGGATTATTTTGGATTGAAATGGAAGTGGCGCGGTGCTGTCGCACCGTGCGGAATTATTGCGGAAAGAAATACGCGGCACCGACGCGCCGCGCCGCGAATTAATACAAGGACGCGACGCCATCACGCCGCATCGGAGAAATACAAAAATACCGCGGCCGGTACCGGGCCGCGGTGGAGGGGCGCGGCGCCGTCGCACCGCGCCAGGTGACAAGGGCCGCGGCCGGTTCTGGGCTGCGGCAGAGCAGAGTGACCGGCGGCCGGTACTGGGCTGCCGGTGTCGGAGCTGGAAGGGGACCAGCCATCACCGGTCCCGTTGAGCAGGAACCGGCCAGCCAGGTCGGGCCGGTCAGACAGGGAGAATCCGAGGAAATTGAATCCCCCGGCCGGCCATCAATGCGGCCCCAATTAAGGGGCACAGTTACAAGAAACCGGTGGGGAAGCCCCCCCCCCCCCCCCCCCCGCGTGAGCCAAAAAAGGCTCAGCCGTTTTGGCCGAGAAACCGACCAGCGCGCCCAGCGCGCGGGTCGCCGGGCCGGGTCGACCCGGTTCGGGCCGATCCAGGGGGTCTTGGTCCGGGTCGGTCCGGGCCCGAAACCCCCGTTTTCGGACCATTTGGGTTCAATTTCCCATAACTCGGGCTACGGACCTCCGATCGACGCGCCGTCAGCGGCGACACGATCCTTGGAACGAGACGGTCGTTTTGGTATATCGCACTCAAGGTTTCGGAATACTTTGAGTTCGGCCGGGTTGGTTCGTACATGAAACCAACTGGGCCCTCAGAGCGGAAACACTGATATCTTAAGTTCCGGACGTCCGAATGACGTGTCGTTGACTTTGTTGGTTTCCTCTTAGTGAGAAGAATCTTTTGGCTTACTCCGCCCGAGGTTTGGACGCAGGTGGAGTACGATCGGGTTGGTTTTGCCTTAAAAACCAACCGGGCCCCTAGAACGAAAAAGCCAATGACTCTCAGACCGGGCGTCCGATTGACGCGCCGTCTGCGACGTTGAGTTCCTGTTGACGATACGGAACTTTCGGATACATCAACTCTGAACTATGTGTCATTTGATGTATCAGCCTTTCGGCTCGTGGAGCGGACCCTCCTGAGCGAGCTTGTTGTGTGCGGGAACCCTAGAGCTGGCTGCGACTGCTACTGTGACTGCGACGACGACTGTGCAGAGATCCTCAGTGGATTCGACGATGACGACTACAACACTCAGAGATCCTGTGTGGATCAGTGCTACTGATCCTGTGTGGGTCCGATCCTGTGTGGGTCAGCGCTCAGCGGTTCTGTGTGAGCCAGCACCAACAGATCCTGTGTGGGTCCGATCCTGTGTGGGTCATTGAGGGGTTAGTACCTATCAATCCTTTGTGGGTCCGATGACTTAGATGGACCAGTGATCATCTCTATCGTCTTTCGAAGAAGTATACCTGTGTGAGCTGAATCCTGTTTGCTTTCCTATGTGGATTGTGTTGTGCTATCCTGTGTGGATTATGTTTTTCTTTCCTGTGTGGAATACGTATACTTTCCTGTGTGGACTGGGTTGTACTTGGGCTCGGAGGTTGGAGCGTATTGGAATTGATGACTTAGGTATATGTATGGGCATATACCTAAGCAGTGTCGGTTGTTACTTCATGATTGTATCTTACCATTGTGGTTTATCCTTTGTGGATTTTGGGAGATCTTCGGGGGTCTCGAGGTCCCTAATGAGTAGCTTATACTCACCCCTGCACGGGCTATGCCCGCACTACGTTGTGTTGGTTGTAGACGACGGACAGCGTTGATCGTGGTTGAGGCTTGCAGAGCAGGACGGTACCTGGAGGTGGACCACTGAGTGGGACATACTCGGAGCGGACGACGGGACCCGAGGAGCAGTGGAGCTATCTGTACCCACCCTTCAGGTGGGATTTCTAGTGGACAGCTCGGCGTAGCGGCTTTACTTTTCTGTTGCTGTTTTCCCTTTCCAGCTGTACTTTACTTTCAGTTTGGGTTTGTTTACTGGACCACTTACTTTTCCGCACTTACTCTTGTACCAGATTTTACTTAGTGTTTACTTCTAATGCTTGTTTACTCTGTGGTGTTTGTTTGATTTTCAAAGGCAATGTCTTCCCTTTTTACCGGGAGTTACGCCTTGGTGCTAGTCGCCAGCCCCTGGCCTATGGAAGGCGGGCTTGGGGTAGTCACGACACGAGCCCCGAGGACGGGTTGTGACAAATTGGTATCAAAGGTCTTCGGTTCTACCGCAGAACTTGGGACTCTGATCTTTTTCTATGTGAAGCAATAGTGTTTAGCGTATTGGGTGTGGTTATCAGTCTAGGGAGTCCAGTGTTGGTGCGGCGGCCGACGTATCCGTACACCAGGACCCTGACTTCTGATTTCCGACTTAATGCACAAAAACATTGATTGCTTGTTTGTTTCAAGTTTTCTTTGTGATTACTTGTATCAGCTCACCAGATATACTGTTTTGACCATGGCGCACATGCTTCCTTTTCAGGATGGCCCCACGATGGCAGCCAGCTAGGGTTCCGAGAGTCGAGCGTGACGATAGCCCACCGAGCGACGAGGCCTCAGTGTAGGGCCCTTTGTCAGCAGTGGCACCAGCGGTAGCTCTACCCGCCGAGCCACTGATGCTTCTAGCCCCAGCTGCTGACGATGCACGTCGCCTCAGTGCACTGCATGAGTTCCAGCGCCAACGACCGCCCAGGTTCCGCGGGGAGACGGAACCCCAGGCAGCCGAGGACTGGCTGGAGGCAGTGGTGAGAGTTTTCAGGTTAGTGAGGACACCAACAGACCTCATGGTGATCCTCGCAGCGATTCTACTGCACGCAGCAGCAGGCAGATGGTGGAGCTTGATGCTCCAGCTTCACGATGAGGCATCTCTTCTCTGGACGGAATTTGAGAGCCTCTTCCACTCAGAGTTCATCCTAGCCACCCTCCGTGCGGTGCGCATTCATGAGCTTCTTCAGCTGTGGAAGGGCAGCATGACGGTCGCCCAGTACTCAACGAGATTTACCGATCTCTCGCGCTACTCTACAGACATGGTACATGACCCATTATTCCGGGCCCGGACCTTGAGCAGGGATTGAGACACGAGATCAGGGCATCGATGATCTCCCTCAGCATTCCGACTCATACAGGAGTACTGGAGTGAGCTCTTTTGATCAAGAGCTTTCTTGCTGAGTCTACACCAGCGCCGAGACCCACCGCAGGGCGGCACGTAGCAGAGTCTTCTGCAGCAGGCAGTCAACAGATGACTCTTGGGTCCAGGCAGACTAGACCCTCAAGAAGACAACCTTAGGACACTGGCTCAGCAGTGTAGGGCACACAGCGCGGAGCCAGTCTTTCAAGAGACAGACAGTGCTACTCGTGCGGCGGGCAGGGCCACATGGCTCGTGATTGCCCGACCCGCCGTGCCGAGGAGCAGCAGACGGTTGAGGGACCACCGAGGCAGAGGCAGAGGGTCGACCGTGGTGGTCCACAGGGAGGAGGCAGACGAGGCAGAGGAGCTGGCCGAGCAGCAGGTGGTGGGCGACGCTTTGAGGCTCTACCACCACCACCACCAGGAGGTCCACCCCGACCACAGGGAGCTGGCGGGCAGAGACAGGTACAACTCCAGGCAGCAGAGGCCTACGACCATGGCGCGCCCGAGATGATTCGAGGTACTATCTGTGTCTATTCCACCCTTTCTTCAGTTCTTATAGACACAGGAGCGAGTCATTCTTTCATAGCCGCTGCCCTTGTTTAGAGCTCGGAGATTCCGATAGAGCCGTTGGCTCGATCCTTATGGCTAGAGACTCCTACGGGAGCAGACTCGACAATTACGCACTGGTGCCGGCAGTGTGAGCTTACTCTAGGAGGCGAGAGCTTCGGCTGGGATCTTCTTATAGCGGTGTCGAGGCCTTACGACGTCATCTTGGGCATGGATTGGTTGTCTACGGTCCATGCACAGATTGACTGTATTAGGCGTAAGGTGCGATGTGTACGCACCGACGGGAGCCGGTTCACCTTCACCGGCAAGAAGGGAGCCTTTGCAGCACATGATGGACTTCCGCGGAGGAGAGGACAACCCATCACTCATCATTTGGCTAGCCTCATCCTAGGAGCTATTGACGTGCGGAGTCCTAGTTTTCCTGCAGTGGTGGATCAGTTTGCGGACGTTTTCCCCGACGACGTTCCAGGGCTACCTCCTCATAGAGAGGTAGAATTTTATATTGACTTGTACCCCGGGACAACCCCTATATCGACTCCAGCATATCGGATGGCCCCCGCCGAGCTTCGAGAGCTGCGGGTACAGTTGGAGGACTTGCAGGGCAAGGGATTCATCCAACCTAGTGTTTCACCCTGGGCTTCCCCGATTTTGTTCGCTAAGAAGGCGGACAGGAGCTTTCGACTTTGTGTCGACTATCGTCGCATGAACCAGGTTACAATGAGGAACAGGTATCCACTACCGAGGATTGATGACCTCTTCGATCAGCTCAAGGGAGCATGGTGTTTCTCGAAGATAGACCTCAGGTCAGGCTATCATCAGCTCAGAGTTCGAGACGAGGACGTGCAGAAGACGACATTCAGATGTCGGTATGGCCACTATGAGTTATTGGTTATGCCATTCGGCATAACCAATGCTCCAGCAGTATTCATGGCCCTCATGAACAAGATCTTTCAGCCATACCTCGATCGATTTGTCGTGGTCTTCATCGATGACATTTTGATTTACTCGATGACTGAGGAGGAGCACGCCTACCACTTACGGGTTGTACTAGACACACTCCGAGAGCACCAGCTTTATGGAAAGCTCTCAAAGTTTCAGTTCTGGATACGTGAGGTCCACTTCTTGGGGCACTTCATCTCTGAGGCGGGAGTTGCAGTGGATCCTGCGAAGATCGAGGCAGTGCTAGCTTGGGAGCCACCCAGGAGTGTGACGGAGGTGCAGAGTTTCTTGGGACTAGCTGGATACTACTGGAGATTTGTGCCAGACTTCTCCAGAGTTGCGACACCACTCTCAGCTTTGACAAAGAAGGGGGAACCCTTTGTATGGTCAGACAGATGTTAGCAGAGCATCCAGGAGCTGAGATAGAGATTGAACAGTGCACCTATCTTGAGGTTGCCTGAGGAGAAAGTAGGGTACGTAGTCTACTGCGACGCATCAGGGACCAGACTTGGATGTGTCCTGATGCAGGATCGGGCAGTGATCGCCTATGGATCACGTCAGTTGAGGCCGCATGAGCAGAACTATGCTACCCATGACCTGGAGTTAGCAGCAGTGGTTTTCTCTCTAAAGACATGGCGACACTATCTGATGGGCGAGCGCTTTACAGTCTTTTCTGACCATCAGAGTCTCAGATACATCTTCTCTCAGAAGGATCTGAATCTGAGACAGCGGCGATGGCTCTAGTTCCTCTAGGACTATGAATTTGAGATATTCTATACTCCTGGGAAGGGAAACGTAGTAGCTGATGCTCTCAGCAGGAGGAAGGACATTCAACTACTTGAGGAGGCGACATAGCAGCTAGCCTCTTTGCAGATATCCTTTGTGGATAGAGATGGAGCAGCCTTTCTTCAGTCTCTCACAGTCACTCCTCTATTACTGTAGCGGGTCAGAGAGGCACAACATGGGGACACTGACTGTGAGACGCGGCGTGCACAGATATCCTCAGGACAGGCACCTGATGTTTTCTCCTTTGGAGCAGAGCACGACGTCCTTTTCAGAGGACGTACCTTGGTACCAGTTGCTTTATGGGAGGAGGTGCTGAGAGAGTTTCACACATCTCCTTTGGCGGTATATCCTGGAGTGGAGAAGATGTACCAGGATCTCAGATGACAACACTGGTGGCCAGGCATGAAGAAGTCTGTGACAGAGTTCGTTCCACGATGCCTCACCTTCCAGCAGGTGAAGGCAGAGCATCAAGTACCAACAGGCTTGGTACAGCCCTTAGAGGTCCCGGAGTGGAAGTGGGATAGGATATCTATGGACTTCATGACTGGACTTCCACGCACTTCCAGAGGTCACGACTCCATTTGGGTGATTGTCGACCAACTCACCAAGTCGGCGCACTTTCTACCCATTAGAGAGTAGGGCTCAGTGGAGAGCTTGGGACGACTTTACGTTCAGAAGATTTTACGGCTTCACGGTGTGCCATCATCTATCGTCTCCGATCTAGATGCTTGATTTACTTCCCGGCTTTGGAAGGGGTTACAGGAGGTGTTCGGGACACAACTACATCTGAGCACAGCCTTTCACCCTCAGATGGATGGTCAGACGGAGAGGACCATTCAGAATCTTGAGGACATGCTCCACGCATGTGTCCTCGACTTTGGTCGCAGCTGGGAGGACCACCTAACCTTGGTGGAGTTAGTGTACAACAACAGCTACCACTCCACCATCGGGATAGCACCATACGAGGCGTTGTACGACCAACGTTTTAGATCTCCTTTGTGCTGGACAGACCCTGGGGAGTCAGCACTTATGGGACCGGAGATGGTCCAGGCCATGACAGAGAAGGTCCAGGTCATCCAGGAGCGGATGAGGACAACTTAGAGCCGACAAAAGTCTTATGCTGACAGGAGGTGTAGGCCACTAGAGTTCGAGGATGGCGACCACGTCTTCTTGCGTGTCTCACCTCGACGTGGATTATAGAGATTTGGCCGAGGCGGCAAGTTGTCTCCATGCTTCATCGGACCATTCTAGGTCCTTAGCAGGATTGGCGAGGTGGATTATCTTCTGGCTCTACCACCTCAATTGCACCGGGTGCACGACGTCTTCCACGTATCTCAGCTGAGGAGATACGTGCACGACCCGACGCACATCATTGACCATGGGGAGCTAGATGTTGATGATGGGGCGACTTTTACGGAGGTCCCAGTGGAGATCGAGGATCGATAGGAGCGGGTCCTGTGTGGATGGTCGATTCCTCTGGTGCGCATCAGATGGTAGCACGGGAACCTCCAGGAGAGCACTTGGGAGCGGGAGGCTCAGATGCGTGCTCAGTACCCACTTTTGTTTCCCTAGTTATGATGTATCTTTACGGGGGCGTAAAGCCCTGAGGTGGGAGTAATGTAAAGACCCGTAAAATTCAAGGGAAATTTTTTTCCTTAATTTTATTTCGAATTTTACAAGAACACGGTTTCAGACGGCACTTGATTCTGAGGCCCGGAGTGCCTGGAATTTCTATCCGAAGTTTAGCTCGGGTACGTTCAGTGAACGAACGAGCGAGAATTTCAAACTTTTGAACCAGTGCCCGAAATCGAATTCCGAGGGCACCGATGGAACCACAACACATGTATTTTCTTAGGAACTCCTATTCCGGAGTTGCGTTATCACGGGTGTGGATGATAAAAATTGTGGAAGTTAATTTATTATTATTCCACAATTTTTATTTTCCTTTTGTGTTTTAAGGCTATGGGTGGAAGTTGGGTAACTACCCAACCTCCCTTGGGAGGTTATGAGGGTGGTGGGGCCCACACAAACCCCACCCCTTCATATTCTTCAACTCTTTAACTCCCCATTAACTCCCCTTCCTTTAATTTGACAACATGTGTAATTTAATGAGGTGAGTTAAGTGTGGTTAATTGAATTTCAAACTCTTGAAATTCAAAAGGGTAAGTTGTGTTAATAAATTAAGACTTGGGCTTATTTTATTAATGTTAGAGTTTATGCCACGTTGAGTGGTTTTGGGAAGCGTGAAGATCTTCTTCATCTCCAACGAAGAACATCTTCGATGAAGAATGTGAAGAACACCTCGGACTCCGACAAAGAACATCGTTCTTCAACGAAGTACATCTCTGCCGAAGAACGCAGAGAACTTCACCAACGACGTTTCCTCTTCAGACGCAACCTCGACGACAACAGGAATCGACGTTCGTTTTCCGCGACGCCCGACCTCCGCGACGCTCGTCTTCCGCGGCTCGTTGACGTGCACCGTTCTTCAAACCGAGGTAGGGGATTATATTTAATTAAATTGTTCGTGATTACATCCCTAAATTTCTTCGTGAATTTTTAACCAACTGCTATCGATTAACGTGAGGGGGGGGGGGGGGGAGGGTCCGGACCGCACAAACACGGCCGAACCACCTCCTTATTTTTCTTGTTGGATTCTTTTGGATTGAAATGGAAGTGGCGTGGTGCCGTCGCACCGCGCGGAATTATTGCGGCAAAGAAATACGCGGCGCCGACGCGCCGCGCCGCGAATTAATACAAGGACCCGACGCCATCGCGCCGCGTTGGAGACATCCGAAAATACCGCGGCCGGTACCGGGGGCCGCGGCGCCGTCGCGCCGCGCCGGACGACAAGGGCCACGGCCGGTTCCGGGCCGTGGTGGAGCAGGGTGACCGGCGGCCGGTACCGGGCCGCCGACGTCGGAGCTGGAAGGGGGCCGACCATCGTCGGTCCCGTTGAGCAGGAACCGGCCGGCCAGGTCGGGCCGGCCGGACAGGGAGAAGCCAGGGGAATTGAATCCTCCAGCCGACCATCAATGCGGCCCCAATTAAGGGCCGCGACGGTTACAAGAAACCGGGGGGGCAACGCCCCCCCCCCCCCCCCCCCCCCCCCCCCCCGCCGCGCGAGCCAAAAACGGCTCGACCGTTTTGGCCGAGCAAACCGACCAGCGCGCCCAGCGTGCGGGTCGCCGGGCCGGGTCGACCCGGACCCAGGTTCGGGTCGAACCGGTTCGGGCTGACCCAGGGGGTCTCGGGCCGGGTCGGTCCGGGCCCGAAACCCCCATTTTCGGACCATTTGGGTTCAATTTCCCATAACTCGGGCTACGGACCTCCAATTGACGCGCCGTCAGTGGTGGACACGATCCTTGGAATGAGACGGTCGTTTTGGTATATTGCACTCAAGGTTTCAGAATACTTTGAGTTTGGACGGGTTGGTTCGTACACAAAACCAACCGTGCCCCTCGGAGCGGAAACGCTCATATCTTAAGTTCCGGACGTCCGAATGACGTGCCGTCGACTTTGTTGGTTTTCCTCTTAGTGAGACGGATCTTTTGGCTTACTCTGCCCGAGGTTTGGACGCAGGTGGAGTACGGTCGGGTTGGTTTGCCTTAAAAACCAACCGGGCCCCTGGAACGAAAAAGCCAATAACTCTCAGACCGGGCGTCCGATTGACGCGCCGTCTGCGACGTTGAGTTCCTATTGACGATACAGAACTTTCGAATACATCAACTCTGAACTATGTGTCAGTTGATGTATCAGCCTTTCGGATCGTGGAGCGGACCCTCCCGAACGAGCTTGCTGTGTGCGGGAACCCTAGAGCTGGCTGTGACTGCTACTGTGACTGCGACGACGACTGTGCAGAGATCCTCAGTGGATTCGACGACGATGACTACAACACTCAGCGATTCTGTGTGGATCAGTGCTACCGATCCTGTGTGGGTCCGATCCTGTGTGGGTCAGCGCTCAGCGGTTCTGTGTGAGCCAGCGCCTACAGATCCTGTGTGGGTCCGATCCTGTGTGGGTCATTGCGGGGGTTAGTACCTATCGATCCTTTGTGGGTCTGATGACTTAGATGAATCAATGATCATCTCTATCGTCTTTAGAAGAAGTATACCTGTGTGAGCTGAATCCTGTTTGCTTTCCTGTGTGGATTGTGTTGTGCTATCCTGTGTGGATTACGTTTTGCTTTCCTGTGTGGAATACGTATACTTTCCTGTGTGGACTGTGTTGTACTTGGGCTCGGAGGTTGGAGCGTATTGGAATTGATGACTTAGGTATATGTATGGGCATATACCTAAGCAGTGTCGGTTGTTACTTCGTGATTGTATCTTACCTTTGTGGTTTATCCTTTGTGGATTTTGGGAGACCTTCGGGGGTCTCAGGGTCCCTACTGAGTAGCTTATACTCACCCCTGCACGGGCTATGCCCGCACTACGTTGTGTTGGTTGCAGACGACAGACAACGTTGATCGTGGTTGAGGCTTGCAGAGCAGGACGGTACCTGGAGGTGGACCACTGGGCGGGACATACTCGGAGCGGACGGCGGGACCCGAGGAGCAGTGGAGCTATCTGTACCCACCCTTCAGGTGGGATTTCTAGTGGACAGCTCGGCATAGCGGCTTTACTTTTCTGTTGCTGTTTTCCCTTTCCAGCTGTACTTTACTTTCAGTTTGTTTTTGTATACTGGCCCACTTACTTTTCCGCACTTACTCTTGTACCAGCTTTTACTTAGTGTTTAATTCTACTGCTTATTTACTCTATGGTGTTTGTTTGCTTTTCAAAGGCAATGCCTTCCCTTTTTACCGGGAGTTACGCCTTGGTGCTAGTCGCCAGCCCCTGGCCTATAGAAGGCGGGCTTGGGGTAGTCACGACACGAGCCCCGAGGACGGGTCGTGACATATGATCTTTGAATCGGCCTTAAATCCCATAAAACAAGGCTTGTAACTCATTTTAGGTCAAAGATAACGTCAAAGGGGTGAAACTATAGGAAGTTGGAAACACTGTACACCTACCGACTTGGAAACAATTTACACCTACTGATAGATAACTTATCGACAACTAGAAACACTGTACACCTTTCGATAGCTAGAAACACTATACACCTACTGACAACTGGAAACACTGTACACCTACCAATAGCTGGAAACACTATACACCTACTAATAAATGACTCACCAACAACTAGAAACACCGTACACCTACTGACAACATTGTTCACAAATGACTCACCGAGAACACTGTTCACAAATGACTCACTGACAACACTATTTACAAAACTGGAAACACTGTTCATAGAACTAGAAATCTTATAAAGTGTTGGTAATAAGCCGCCTTGACCTCCCAAAACACTTTGAACACATGATTTTCACAAAGGAATGGATAAGAAAGGTCCGGGACATTACAGTTTCTTCTCCTCCACTTAAGGTTGGTGATATCAAATATCTCCCTAAGGTATGATTTTTTTCTAGTATGTGCAACTTACATGATCACGCTAACACATCATGAACACGACCTCTCTTAATGGGATTTTTCATAGGGATTGATGTCCTTTAATCATGTATGTAACAAAACCAACCTAGATAGCCTTTCAATACTGGTACCCAACCCAAATTGCCACATACCCGAAGGGCATCCCCGATCCCCATGGACTAATGTCTAACAGCTGAGCATCAACAACAAATAGAGGGAACGATTTCTCCAAACGTGAAGCATACAACATGACATATATACATATATAAAAAGAAACAGCAGAAGAAAAAACGATTATATATGTCATAAATTATAGATAACAATAGAAGTGATACAAGTAAAAAGGTAATAAAACAATATCCAAGAGACAAGTTCAACTACAAAGGTTGATAAAACTAAAGTAACTACTCCAATAGTTTCCATATGATAGCATAGAAAAACTCCCACCATCTCATAACCAGATAACCAAACCCAACTAACAAAAAACCTAGTTGTATCACTACGGCGCCTTGCATTTCTCTACATCGAAATACATACAAAGGTCTTTTCATTACTGAATGGATGTATAGGGTGTAAGAACCCATTTTTCACTCAAGTATGAATCCTTTACTTTTTTATATAATTCTTTATTTTGGACCTAATATGGATGCCCAGTGAGTTAGAAAAGGTCCCAAGGGTGTCTGGGGTTTGTTCGGATCCCATAACCCATATTTTGGGGAAAATTAGGCTTATAACATGGTTAGAGTAAACCATGATGGTAGGCTACACAGTTAAATATGACCATGTATACGATTGAATTTTCGAGCAGAGCCATTTTGCACAGTTGGCACATGGTTTCCCTAACCGTGTAGCCTAACCGTGCAATGCCCCCTCTTCTCTAGGTGCTTGTGCATGGTTTATGCATGGTTTGTCAAACTGTGTGGAAAAACCATGCATAAGCTAATTTCTGGGTAAAATGACCATTTTACCCTTAATGATCTATTTAATCTAACCTTCTTCCTTAATCCGATTTCCTGCAGTATTAGCTTCCATTCCTCTCATCTTGGAGATTTTTGAAGGCCTAAGCTAGGGATTGAAAGATCTCCTTCGTCCAGTATCCAATCGAGCTTCCGTTCATCACATTGGATACGCAATGGTAAGTAATCAAGTTCATTTAATCCTTTATTCTTCTCCCTTGCTCTCGACTTAGTTAGTGAGGTGTGAGCGTTTTTCACTTTTTCTCATATCTACTCTGTTCTAATATGAATCAGAGGATTATATTAGAGGAGGAGAGTTGCACAAACCTAAGGTGGGTGGTCTATAACTCATCCCTCAAGTTCGTTGATTTTGGAATTATCATGTGGGGCCCACCGATTTAATCGGGTGTTGTTTATTAAATTTATATGAGATGATTATACTCATTATAACCATATGGTTATACTCTTTCTAAATATGTGATTATTTGTTAGTGGTTCTAACTGCAAATCCATACATACCATGTAGGATGTTATTATATAATTACCATTTTAGTGTTTTGACACGTTTAAGCCTCTGTTCGGGTGTGCCTTGGTTTTACCTTCCTAAGGGTATGATTTTATATATTAAATGGATTTATTTTATATTTAGAGTTTCATAATGGAAATTACCATGTATTCTCTCCACTTGAACCGTATAAGGTAAGTGTTTCAATTTGATAATTAAATGTTAAATGGAAATTGGAAAGTATACTAGGTATATGAATTTGCCTTATTTGATGTAAATTAATGTTTGGTTGCATCTCTATAGCACCCCTTCCATGTTGATGGAAGGTATTGGAGTGAACCTTGATTATTGGAAATGCCTTAAATGGATTAAATGAATGGTTTCATTATACTTGGCCTTGTCACACTAATGAAAGGAAAGACTTGAACCAAATAGATTTATTGATTAGTTAAGACTTGATTAAATGGTTGCATGCTCAATTAGCCTTGTCACACTAATAAAAGGTAATGGTTTGAACATTATAAAATATTATATGAAATCATTATTAAATAGGAGTGTCCTAACTCTATATCACCTTGGATTCCATAGGGAATGTCTTGAGCACTCGGGAACCCGATTCTAATTCAAGGACACGACTTGCTTAGGTTGAAACCCACCTAGAACCTGATCCTTGTCTAAATTTGGATGCTCAGTATGACACGTAGGATACTGCATGTATTATTACAGGATTCCTTGGATACAATCCTTGGATATAGTATTGAAAAGTAGGTGCTATGGTTAAATCCCATCAGACCCACTCATTTCTTAGCCCCATTTTACCTTGGATGAACCCCTTGGACTCGGTAAACATATTATTGTGGAATGCCTTGGACTATGCTTCTTGAATTACACTCTTACCCCTTAGCTAGGCTACATTCATTACTAAGTTGGAGACCCTTGAGGTCTATATTTACTTTCTTATTACCTTGGAACTTCATTATTAAATATCATTATAGGTTGCTCTGTTACATCTTGGAACCTTCACTATTGTAAACATGTTACTTATTTATAAAATGATAATAATCAAATAATGAACTGGTTTCATGTTCAGACACCAGCCAATGGATGAATCAGGTACTTGGGTATTTAGTTACATTGTATTGATTTACTTTATATATGCATGCTTTCACACTATTATATTTCCATTACATGGGACAAATATTATATACACCATTGGTGGTGGCCCACTAAGATTTATCTCACACCCTCTTTGGGGTCCGTTTGGTACCCGAGGAAGATTACACGATTATAGGTGTTGATAAAGGAAAGAATACAACTTAAAACACTTGATTTATTGATGTTTTAGGATGGATCTTGATAGTAGATGTGTGAGCTAGAGCTCAGGATGATTGGGATAGTCTTTTGATTTCCTTTATACTTTTGTGGAACATGTTATGCCTACTATATTGTATCCATGTTTTCGAGTTTTCTAGTGACATGACATATCATCATCAGTTTCTATATGGTTATATATTATTCCACTTATTTCAGTTATTTCTATTGTTGTCTCTATTTCCCATTGTGCCTTCTGTTTACTTATATTTCTTTTGATACTTACCTATGATTATATTTATCTATTGTGCTACACTCTGGTAATGAGGGCATAGTATCCCCATATACACACCCTAGGCCCTTGCTGCTAGTCAGTAGCCTCTAGTGTTTTGGGAGATGTGCTTGAGTCTATGTGACCCAACAGGCTCAGGGAACCTATTAAGTGGCATTTGGGCCTGGGATGTCACATAGGGTGTGAGATAACAGACTCAGTGGGACCCCATCCAGGTGTTCAATAACAATTATCTATACAATAACCTAAGTATTATCAACTTTAAATAAAAAAAGGAATGACACACAGTTTTACAGTTTCATATCAAAAGCATGCCAAAACATTTAATTCCCCCTTTATACATTTCCAAATAAAGCATGTAAATCAGTTCAAATCATTTCATATACAATGAGGCAGACATATCAAAACAAAGTAGGTGTCACATATCATATCAAATCCATGGTAGTACAACCAAAATAATACAATCCAAAGAACATGTGACATCACACCAAGGATCACACTAGGATAGGATATCCAGGACACTCATACCCCCAACATAGACAATCGCGAACACATCAAGCCCCTGGACATATGCATAGAATATAGGCAGTAGAGTAATTCCATAGAAATTAAACCCTCCAATAGTTCTATCAAGTCCCAAAAACAATAGGCCTAGGTATTAGAGGAAATCCCCATGAGCAAACCCCCCTAATAGTATCAACAGATGAGGCCTATTGCCACACCTTCCACCTAAGTACTCAAGGCTTCCCATGTGCTGAATTTTACAAAATATTTCATCAAAATCATTCTTTGAAAACCATTTCAAAAATCCATTTTACAATGATTTTAAAACACCTTTTCATTTACCAAAACTAGGGGAAAACCATTATAATGTCTTGACACGACTTCCTATAAAACTAATAGATGGACCGGTCACCACATGACCTCAAGCCTGCCTCCCCATATGCCAGAGGATACCAACTAACAATGAGGGTCTAAGGAGGTGATAGTGGAGAGACTTTACCCTCATGATCATATTATAACAATGGTATATTATAAAATAAATAACATACAATAGCAGAAGCATTAATAAATGAGAGAAAAAGCATATAGAGACCCGATTTTTTCCTTGTAATACTTTGAAAATTTTCTATATATATTTACAGAGTTATATGCTAAGACGATGTTCAATTTTGAGGTCTGGTGTGTCCATAATAAATTTTATAAAAATATTAAATATATTTTATATTGTTCATGTGTAGATTCTCAAAGAAAATGGGACAACTCTTAAACGGTATAACATATCAAAAATCTAAGATCACGGTTGAGTCCGAAATGCAGTGTTTACCCTAAGAATGACACAAAACGGTTCAAAATGGGGTGTTTAGACTCCTTGATCATTGGTGGTACGTTCAATGAGTTAATTAATTATTAAATTAGTTAATAAATTCATTTTTGATCTAGATGAAATGTTATAAATATATCATCATGGATAACTTTATAGGGTTAACCTTATAATATTGGAATCACCAATGATTCTCTCATTCCTCATTCTGTTGGAAGATCACCTCAAGCGACAACGAAATGTCAGATTGGATTAGATCAGGACACAGTGAAGGCAATGGATTCTATTGATCATTGGAGAATGCATTCTTTATCAATGATAAATACATAACTGAGATAAGAATCATCAATTTGCATTTTTATGACCTTTTGATTAAAGTGTTTGAGCGGATCAATCCCTTTTATTGATCTACACCAATTGTGGCCTAATCATGCTCTTACACACTAGTTAAATTGATTTAATTCAGTTATTTTATAACCCCAGACCGCTATTATTAATCATTGTCCAAGAACTATTGACCAATTATGTTTAAATAGTTGCTTTGGTTCCTTTATCTTCAATTTATATTTTCTATTGTCACCGGTAGGACCCCTCGGTCTGGTTTGACCTTGCCGGGCAGTACCGAGCCTGATTGGATCCCCGAAACTGCGAAAAATTGATGAAAGAGGCATAGATTGATGAAAAACGACCAGATATGTAAATATTTCAAGGTGAGTATGATCATTTGGATTTTCATTTGTTGATTTATTGATGATAGAAGGCTTTGGGATGTGCGGCCACATACGGGTTTACATGAACTCAAACCGGAGTCGATTTTCGGTGAATGACAGTCGGAAAGTGAAAAACACAGCCAGATCCACTCATCCCAGACATATTCAAGGAAAGAATTATGATGGTATGACCTGATTCAGGGCACAAAGATCAGATCTGAGAATCTGGTGAAAATAAGACTACATGCCATGCAGTTGGATGAACACACGACATATAGCCCCCTCAGCAATGACGAATAGGGTTTTAGAAAAATTAAGGATGGCCTAATGTGTAGTCCTCCTATATGCTATATACCCCTTCCTCAGTTGGAAAACCCATGTAGAGGATCACATGGATGGGAACCTGTGTGGGAGTACATGACAAGGTACACAACCATGTACCCAAGTACACAGACACATCCGGGTCACACGGGTGGAATCTTGTCTGAGGCAACACACCGTGTACAGAGTACATGGGGTTTGGTACATAGTCATAGCTAGCAAGACATGACTCAGTCCTGGTTAGTCTATACATGCTGTATAGTCCACCTACATGGCATATAATACTACATGGGATAGAGTCATGTGATGGCTAGGGACACAACCAGGCGGTGAAATGGGACCATACGTTGTATGGGTCCCCTCACACATTGTGTATCCCTAGTTCCTTTTTGAGAAAACTTTAACCATTCGTATATCCTTCATTTGAAAATAATATTTTGGCTTGTGAGTAGCCTATCCTGGGTGTTGTTTCATGTAAAACGTGATGGTTCCCTCAGTTGTGGATTTGGAGATATGATTTGATATGTTCCAGGAATGACACCTGATAAGGAAATGTCTATTGACGATAGTGATCATACAGGATCATCAGAACCTTTCTGAGTTAACCCTATAACATAGCTGGGATGTGGCATCCTTGACGGATACCAAGTTGACCCTCCAACATAGCTAGGTAGTGGTGTCCTTGACAGATACTGAGTTGACCCTTCAACATAGATGGGAAGTGGCATCCTCAATGACATATAGAGTGGACCCCCCTGACATACTAGGGTGCGAGTCCTCTACTTCATGTTTGTGGAACCTTGACTATGAAACACAGTGATGAGGAGTTGATAGACTTGGACAATTACTTATGGTCAGACACGTGAGATGATGGGCATCATTGATGGAATTTTGGAACTATTGGGACATATTTCTAGTTTTGTGTGTATTTCCCCCCTTTTTCTTTTCAGTTTACACCACCATATTTTTTATTTTCTAGAGGTTCATGCATGCTTGGTTTACTTTATAGTAGTGTTGCATCTTTTACTTTTTCCCTTTACACTTTTTCATAAATATGACTATGTGTGTGCATATAGGTACTTAGAAAAAGGAATCCCCAAGTTAGTTATACCTTCAGCACTTGTCGCTATCCCCTAGCCTATAGAGGCAGTCTTAGGGTAGTCACAGCTCGAGCCCTGTCATGGGTTGGGTTGTGACAGATTAGTATCATAGAAAGTTCATTCCTTGGGATGTTGTTCAAAATACTCCCCTTAATATAATTTGGTTGGGTTTAAGGCAACAATGTAAAAGTGTCTCGAGTATGGATCTCAGGCCAAGGAATCCAGTGATGGTGCGGTGACCGATGTATCTATTCACCAGGACCCAGAATACCTGATTATTGACTTGGCATGCCAAGACATTTGTTACAGGGATTAATGGTACATGCATCATATAATATTGGGTCTTTGACTATCCTTCTTGGGTCATATCCCCATTGTTGTTGATATATATATATATATATATATATATATATATATTCTCATCTGACCATGGTATATATTGATAAATCTTAGGATTCCTCCATGATGACAACCAACCATGATATTGGTTCCGATTCATGATGACGATCTGATGAGTGACGAGGTCTCAGTTCAGGGTCCATCCCACGATACCTATCCTCCAGGTGGGAAGGTAGCAACACCTACACTTATCTAGCAATAGATTGTTCTATCAGAGCAAGCTGAGGACGTGCACAGGCTTAGCGCGTTCCATGAGTTCCAATATTAGTGACTGCTAAGGTTCCGCGATGTATAGTTCTTCAGGTAGCATAGGATTGGCTAGAGTTGGTGGTTTGTATCTTCAGGCTTATTTAGAACCTAACAGATTAGGTGGCTGTGATAGAATCTAGCCTTTTCCATGGAGGAGTTGGGTGCTGGTGGAGTCTTATTACGCAGATGCACAATAAGTCGACACTCTCATGGAACGAATTCTAGCAGTTCTGTGAGGAGTACTACCCCTCTTGCCTGTACTCAGTTCAGATTCAGGATCTTCTAGAGCTACAAAATGGAAGGATGACGGTGAATGAGTATGAAACAAGGTTCATAGAACTTACCTGGTACTACCTTGACATGATCCGCGATGTCTACTTCCAAGAAAAAAGTTTGAGTAGGGACTCCGCCGGGAGATCCATGCTAGCTTAGTGCCCCTGTGCATCCCTACTTATGCTGAGGTACTGGAGCAGGTACCCGTGACAAAGAGATTTTTTTCAAAGGGACTCCAGACATCTAGAGATAGTATTGGATTCCATAGAGTTGAGTCATCAATAGTAGCTAACAGATATCAGGTGTCGGGATCTTGGCATAGAAATCCCTTTCACGATCAGGCTCAGGCATGAGGTCATGTGGTGTAGGGACAACAAAGAGCACTGGGGCATCCCAGAGAGGTGCAATGATTTTCTTGTGACAGGTGAGGTCACATAGCGCGAGAATTCCTGACCAGACTCACTGAGTAGCACAGAAAAATAGCCGATGAACCTCTATAATAGAGACAACGCCATGATTAGGGATCTCCTAAGTAAATATAGGGTGGTCACCAGAGAGACAGATATGGAAGAGGAGTAGGAGGATCTATGGGTGTTGGACACCACTATGAGATCCTTCCACCACCACCACCACTAGGCGGCCCACATCAGGCTCAGGGAGCTGGTGGTCGAGGCCGTGGATAGCTGAAGGCTTTAGAGGTTTATGATCCCAAAGCACATGAGATGATTAGAGGTATGATATGTGTTTATTATACTATTACTTTAGTATTAGTAAACACAGGTTCCAATCATTCCTTTATCTCTATACTCTTGGTGTGAGAGCTGGATCTCCTAGTTGTAGCGCTATCCCAATAGCTTCATCTCGAGGTTTCTATAGGGAAGGATTCTTTTGCATCTTTCATTTTACAATAGTGTGAGATATTTCTTGATAGAGAGAGGTTCATGTGAGACCTTTTGGTCATCATGATGGAACCCTATGACATCATATTGGGTATGGATTGACTGTTCATGGTTCAATCCTAGATCGACTATCGCCATAGACTAGTCAGATTCTTATGCACTAATGGGATGATATTCTCCTTTTCTAGAAAGAGTGGTCTCATGATAGGTCAAGTGGGTTCTTCAAGTAGGAGGTTGTAGCCCATCCCCCATTAGTTAAAGAGTATATCCCTTGGCGCAATCGACTCTTTAAGAATCTGGGTTCCTTCGGTTGTGGAGGATTATATGGAATAATTCCCTGAAGACTTTCTGAGACTACCTCTGAGATGGGAGATGGAGTTTTGTATTGACTTGTATCCCGAAACCATTCCGATATCTTCTGAGACATATTTTATGATCCCTACTGAGCTCTGGGAGCTACGGTTGCAGTTTGAGGACCTTTGAGAGAAAGGTTTCATCAGATCCACTGTGTCCCCCCAGGAGGCTCCAGTCTTGTTTGTGAAAAAGGTAGAGTAGAGCTTATGATTTTTCATAGATTATCATCGCTTAAACTAGACCATGATAAAGAACAAGTACCCCTTTCCAAGTATTTATAACCTCTTTGACCAGTTACAAGGTGTGATATGGTTCTTAAAGACCAATCTTAGGT
Organism: Viscum album; assembly: GCA_963277665.1. Taxonomy (NCBI): domain Eukaryota; kingdom Viridiplantae; phylum Streptophyta; class Magnoliopsida; order Santalales; family Viscaceae; genus Viscum; species Viscum album. Next base: position 673,194,616 of record OY728136.1, on the reverse strand, counting down.
TTGGCTACCATTATTAGAGGGTTCATGAGGCTGATATTCTAAAGTTAGCATTACGATGTTGATACAAACACTATGAGTTCCCAATGATGCCCTTTGGTGTGGAGAATTCCCCCATCGTGTTTATAGATTTGATGAACTAGGTATTTCGGCTGTACTTGAACCCGTTTTTTGTTTTCTTCATTTATGACATACTTGTTTACTCTACATCAAAGGAGGAATATGTAGAGCACCTGATAATGATATTAGATTTTCTTCAAGAGCACCATATTTATGGAAAGATCTCAAATTTCCAGTCATGGATTCATGTGGTTCACTTTATGGGACATGTCATTTCTAAGCATGGTTTAGTCATGGATCAAACAAAGATCGAAACAATGCTTTCTTGGGAGACACCCAAGAGAGTGTTGGAGGTGTGGAGATTTTTTGGTTTGGAGGGGTACTAGAATTCCCTATAATCATATCCCCTTTGGCCGCATTGATGCAGAAAGGGAAGCCATTTACTTGGTCTGAGTAGTGTTAGAAGTCCTTTGAGGATTTGAGGCTGAGGATGATGAGTGATCCAATGTTGAGAATACCAGAGGAGGGTGTGGAGTTCTTAGTGTATTGCTATTCCTCAGGAGTTGGTCCCGACTGCATGTTGATGCAATAGTAGGTAGTAATCACATATGGGTAAAGGCATTTCAAAACCCATGAGTAGAACTAGGTGACTCATGACCTAGAGCTGGTAGCAGTTGTCTTCGCCCTGAGCATATAAAGACACTACCTTATGAGGGAGTGATTTTTGGTTTACCTATACCACCAAAGTCTCAGGCATGTCTTCATGTAGAGAGACTTGAACCTAAGATAGCAGCATTGGTTGGATTTCCTATAGGAATATAACTTTGAGATATTATATAGTCCAGGGAAGGAAAACATTGTAGTAGATTTCCTTAGTAGAAATTACCATAATCACTTAGTGGGGGAGGATTTAGAGTAGTTAGGATCTTTTCAGCAGGCCCAGGTGGAGCAGGAGCACATGGTTTTTCTACAGTCAATGGTGTTGACTCCTCCACTTCTCAAGCATGTGAGAGAGTACTATCTAAAAGACATTGATTTAAAGGTCTTACATGATCATATATCCACAAGAAAACTCACCAAATAAATATTTTGAGGGAGGAAATCACATAATCTTATTCCATGGGCAGACAGTGGTTCCAGTCATGCTGTAGGAGGAGGTGATGTGAGAGTTCCACACTTCTCCCCTAGTTTCACATCCCGGTGTGGGGAATATGTACAATGACATTCAATGGAAATTTTGGTGGTACAACATGAGACAAATCATAGCTGATCTCATCTCTCGATGCCTCACCTATCTGTAGGTAAAGGCTGAGCACCAAGTTTCAGTAGTCTTGTTGCAGCCTCTTGAGTTCTCAGAGTGTAAGTGGAACGACATATCCATAGACATTGTCACAAGGCTTTCACACATAGTGAAGATCCACAATTCCATCTGGGTGATAGTTTACTGACTCATGAAGTCATCACAATTCTTTACTATCAGTGAGTAGAGTTCATTAGAGAGTTTTAGACAACTATATATACGAGAGATCATTTGCCTTAATGGGATTCTCTTGATGATTGTATATGATCGTGACACTCGGTTTACATCATGATTGTGGAGAGGCCTGAAGGGGGCATTTGGGGACCAGATGAGGATGAGTACAACCTTTAACCCCTAGACCGATGGGCTGACTGAGAGCACTATCCAGGTGTTGGAGGATATGCCGAGGGCGTACATGTTAGACTTTGGCTGGAGTTGAGAGGATCACCTACCCTTGGTATAGTTTGTGTAAAACAACAACTACCACTCTACCATTAGTATGAAACCTTTTTAGAACCTATATGGGAGATCCTATAGGTCACCCTTATATTGGATAGAGATTGGTGAGACATCTCTCATGGGTCCAGAGATGGTGCAAGTGATGATGGAGAAAGTCCAGGTCATCCGTGAGCGGATAAGGAAAACCCAAAACAGACATAAATCTAATGTAGATTTCCATCGTAGGCCTTTAGAGTTTGAGTAGGTAAACCATGTTTTCCTGAGGGTCTCCCCATGACGAGGAATGCAGAGGTTCATCCAGGGATGAAAGCTATTCCCAAGGTTTATCAGGTTGTTCAAGATCATTCAGAGGGTTGGTGAGGTTGCTTACCACCTCGTCCTACCCCCATAGCTAGAGTGGGTGAATGACATCTTCCACGTGTCAAAACTGAGGTGATACATACATGACCTCACACACATCATTAGCTGGGGTGAGATGGACATCAAGGATGGATCTACCTTTGTGGAGTACTTGATTATGGTTTAGGATTGATAGGATATGATCATTTTTGGATAGACTATTCCCTTGGTTTGTGTGTTATGGCAACACAAGAACGTGTAGGACAGTTCCTAAGAGTGGGAGATCCAAGTGCGGGCTAAATATCATGAGTTTTTTTCTTAGTTTTTTCTTTTTGGGGATGAAAATATTGATGGAGGGAATGATTTAGAGACTCATTTTCTTCCTTGTGAGACTTTGAAATATTTATATATATATTTCCAAAGCTAAGCATTGAGACGAAGTGCAATTCTGAGGCCTCGTGTGCCGAAATCAGTTTTATAAAAATATTAAATATATTTTATATTGCACGCACATAGATTATTAAATACATTGGGATAAATATTAAAGGTTAGATCATATTAGAATTATAATACTATGGTTGAGTCTGGAATGTGGTGTTTACCCTAAGCATGACATAAAATGGGCTGGCGTGGGGTGTTCAGACTCCTTACCCGCTGGTAGTACATTTAGTGAGTTAATTAATTAATTCATTTTTGGCCTAGATTAAATGTTATAAATATATTTTCATGGATAAATTTCAAGGTTTAGCCTTATAATATTTGAATCTCCAACGATTCACTCCTTCCTCCTTCCATTGGAGGATCACCTCGAGCGACGAGGAAACACTGGATCAGATCATATCAGGACGCAGTAAATGCAATGACTTCACTCGATCATTGGAGATCACGATCTTCATCAAAAAATGATCCATAATCAAGGCAGAACTCTTCAATTGGTGTTTATTTCCTTTTTATTAAATGGTTTGAGCAGATCAATACCTTTTATCGATCTACACCAATTGTGTCTTGAGCATGCTCCTACACACCGATTAAATTAATTTAATCCAGTTGTCTTCTAATACTGGATACCTATTCTTGATCATTAGACAAGAAAACATGGAAAAAATGTTTAAATAATTATTTCGGTGCCTTTATCCCCAATTTATCTTCACATTTGTCACTGGTAGGACCTTGCGGTCCCGATTCGACCTTTCCGGGCGGTACCGAGCCTGATCAGATCCCCAGAACTGCGAAAAATTGACGAAACATGCACAAATCAGTGCACTAAGACTAGATCTGGAAATCTTGTGAGGAAAGGATGATCATTTGGATGATTAGTTGTTGATTAATCAATAGAACAAGGATTCAAGACATGTGGCAGTGTATGGGTTTGCATGAACTCAAACTGAAGCCGATTTCTGGTGAATGAAGACCAAAAAAGCATGAATCATTGCTAGATCTGCTCATCATGAATGAATTATAGGAGAAATATATGGTAGAACGACCTAATTCGAGGTGAAAATATTGAATCCAATAATCTAGAGAAAACTTGACTACATGTCGTGGAGTGGGATGAACACATGATGTGTAGCCCCCTCACCGGTGACATCTAGGGTTTTAGAAAACTTAAGGATGACATGGTGTGTAGTCATCCTACACACTATGTACACCTTACCTAGTTGGAAAACCCATGTAGAGGAGCACATAGGTATGAATCCATGTGGGAGTATATGTCCAGGTACACGACCGTGTACCCGAGTACATGAACATGGCCAGGTCACATGGGCGATACCTCATATAAGGCAACATGTCATGGACAAAGTACACATGGTTTGGTACACAGGAATAACCAAAAGGATATGACCCAATCCCAGTTATTCTGGAAACACTGTATAATCCAATTAGACGACATATACTACAACATGGAATGGATCTCTGATCTGGTCAGGGACACAACCAAGCAGTCAAATAGGACCACATGCTGTGTGGGTCCCCTTACATGCAGTGTACCCTTAGTTCCTTTTTGAGAAAACTTTAACCATCTGTATATACTTCCTTTGAACTCATATTTTAGCTCATGAATAACCTATAATTAGTTTTATTCCACATAAAATTTGATGGTGCTCTCGGTTGTTGGTCTCACACAAATTTACTCATGTTTTTAGGGTTAAGCGGTTTCTTGTAGTGTTGCTTGGGTTGTCAAATCCTCAGAGACCTAAGAAGAAACCTATAGACACATACATTCTATGAATTGTTTTTGGCTATAAAGTGGCCAAATTTGGGTTGATTTAATATGGTTTAAATTAACACTAAGAGACCTATGTGAATTCAAATTAAGAGAATGAGTTGATCTTAGGTTATCGCTTGGGGTGGATTGGATGAATTCCTTTTTAATCTATTTCGATTTCATTAACTTGAGAATGATTCATTCAATGAAATCAATATATACTCATCACTTAATGTTTTAACACTTTCAAATACACATGTTAATCACCTATACACTTGGAGGATAATTTTCATGAGCAGTCCTAGGTAAAATATCTTATTAGCACATGAAAAGTGTGGAGATAAAATTTAATAAGGAAGAGGAAGAGAGAAAATCATTGAATGAAAAAATCAAATAAAAAAATTATTACACATTTATATAGTGAGAAATAACATCCAATACAGCACCTATACACTCCCTTGGATCAAATCATAAGAGGGTTATCCCTCCATTGATTCTATGATCTCAATGGAAGTGGGAACTAGACTCATGAGGGTAGAATTGAAGAAGTGAAAAATAATGAAATAACCTTCAATCCACTATTGTGTAAAGAATTTCACAAGGTTTGGTGTGAATAAGTTCACCAATCAAGGAAAAAGTATCAATGTGACATGAATAAGAAAATAATAAGACGAGAATAATAACTTTTATTAAGAAACTAAGGTGAATTGAACAACTTACATGAGAAAGAAATGCGATTACAAAGACAAAGAGACAACAAACATTAAAATGAAAACAACAAACAAAGATTAATAAATAATATAACACCACTACATTAAATAATAATATTTTAATCCTTGGGTATAGAATACAATAGTGTAAGTAACCCCAATTAACGTTGGTAGGATTATGTGGGTGGAACATTAAGGGAGATCAGACTTTTCCACCCTTGACAAAAAATTCGAGCCAATTTGCATCCACCAAACTGATGCACCGAAATGAGCTTCTAAAAGGAAAAATTGAAGTGAAAAATATAATAATAAAATTTATATCTATATTTATCTTAATATCCTATAAAATTTAATCCCAAAATAATTTTTGGTTCTTGAGATATGATATAAATAGTGGGCTATTTTTCCAGGCCGCATAATCTATCCTAGAATTGAATCTTCAACTTGGACCTCCTATAACTCCCTTTAAAAATCAAAATTATCTTGGTAAACTATTTAATGAAAATTTACCAATGATGTTATATAACTATAGTTAAAATTTTAGCATCATTGAAATTGGATATTGGTCGATACATTAATTTTATTGGGCTTCTGTTCAGTTCTCTTCACCCAGAATTTTCTGTGTTGAATGTCCAAAATAGTGGTCTCCAATGTGAATCTTCAAGTGATAAAAAAACATGAATTGTTACCAATGGAATGAGAAACCTAAAAATTAAATATGAAAGTAAAATCATGACCATTTTTTGTTTTAGGATGTGTTCAAGTATGTACTAGATAATAGTTCATTTTAAGAAATAATTACAATCATAATGTGAAATAATGTTCAAATTGTAAAATGCACTGAAAATGGTGTTTATGAATAATAAGGCACCTTAATATTATAATATATACAATTAATTTTATCCTATTTCAATGGAAAATCAGTTTTGGATTTGGAGATACGATGTTAAATGTTCCAGGCACAATACTTGATAAGGCAATGCCTGATGACGATAGTGATCAAACATGATCACCATAACCTTTCTGACTTAACACTCTATCATAGTCAGGTAGTGACATCCTCGATAGATACTGAGTTGACCCTCCAACATAGCTGGGTAGTGGATTCCTTGATGGATACTGAGTTCACCCTCTAGTATAGTTGGGCATTGGCGTCCTCGACGGATACTGAGTTGACCCTCTAGCAAATCTGGGCAGTGGCATCCTCGATGGATACTGAGTTGACCTTCCAGCATATCTAGGTAGTGGAATCCTCAACAAATACTAATTTGAACCTCCAAAATAGTTGGGAAGTGGTGTCCTCTATGAATATCGAGTTGACCCTCCAGCATAGCTGGGCAGTGGCATCCTCAACAACATACAGAGTGGAACCCCCTTGACGTACTAGGGTGAAAGTCCTCTACATCGAGTTTGTGGCCCCTTGATTGTGAGACACAATGATGAGGTTCAGTTAGACTTGGACGATTACTTATCAGTAGATGCATTAGATGTTGGGAATCGTTGATGGTTTTTTGGAACTTTTGGGACATATTTCTGGTTGGGAATGTATTTTTCTACTTTTTTTTTTTCAGTTTACACTACCGTAATTTTGTATTGTCTAGAGCTTCATGCATGATTGGTTTACTTTATATCAGTGTTGCATATTTTACTCTTTCATTATGCATTTTTGTATCGAGATAGATATGTGTGTGTATAAAGGTACTTAGGAAAATGCCTCCCTGAGTTAGTTATGCCTTCTGTGCTTGTCTCCACCCCTTAGCTTATGGAGGTGGGCTTGGGGTAGTCACAACTTGAGCTACGACTTGGGTTAGGTCATGATAGTGAAACTAAAGAATAATATCAACTGAATACAAAAGTTGTTCAATGCTAGTATACAACAATTCATGCATGTCCTAAGGACGATACATAAACTAAAATAGTATAAATCCAATATGCAACATGATACAATGTAGTACACAAATGTAGAAATGAAATAAAATCCCAAGGGTGAACTCCATGAGCATCATGAGATCTAGCTCAGTTGTATGCTCCTAACTCCACTACACCAAAATTAGCTATTAACAATCATTAAAAAAATTTGAAAAAATTTAGCGGTGGTTTTTAAATAACCATAGCTAAAACTTTTACATTTTTATAAGAAACAAAACTCCTTCCCCGACACCCTCCAAACCCCAACCCACCCCACCCCATCTCCCCCTGAGACCCCATGACCTATCCCTATCTGCCAGTTCCCTTTTAATCGATCTGTCACCGCCAACCCCCTCTCCCCCTACTCCCCTAAATCCCATCCCTTATCTCAGAACCCCTTCTCCCCCGAGCCCCTTGAGATTGAGATCGAACCTCTGACCCCTCTCTCTCCCAAACCCTTACAACTGCTCCTCCCCTTGTCACTGCCCCACCACTACCCACCTCATCACTGAACCTTCCCCCTCATCGTCACCCCTCCCCCCTCAATCATGGATCTTTAACCCATATCCCTATGAGAATAATACGAACCGAGGAAGAAAGTATCCTCAATGATGGGTATTGAATCTATATCCATGATTATCTGTCTTTTGTTTAAATTTATTTTAAGTTGTGTATTTCTTAGGTTGAAATTAATGAATTATTGAGGGTTATTTAGCTATAAAAAACTAATGTGTGCCATTTATTTCTTTTAACTTTCAATATTTATAGGAATCATTCATTGTGTATGTTTATTAATGTATTAATGATTTCTTGAACTTTGTTTGGTTATCAGGTTGGCTTTCTTGGAGGAGTGGGTCAAGTGTTTTTTTAACAATTATTGGTTTTTAATTTCTTCTATATCTACTTCATCTATTTTTATACATCTTCTTCTCTCCTAAAAAGGACTAGGTTATTTATTTGTTTTTTATCTAGTGTAAAAGTGAAATTAACTAGTTTGGTTATACTTGTTCCTTCACCATATACTAACAATATAATTTTTTTTAAAAACAAAACTATTTGTGGGATTGGTAGGTTCATCTACAATACTTAGGGATTCCCATGTCAAAGCATTGAATATCCTAAAAATATTTTTTGTTTCAATTTTTTAGAGGCATCATGTAAATGGTTAATTGGAGAAACAATTTGGAGAAATCTAGAAATCACCCAACATGTTTTAAAATGTGTATATCAAACATAGCCTCTCGAATCCCTCTTGTTAACATTATTTATATAGACACTAAGAATTATTTTAGTTTCACTTTTTTTCCATAGGTGTCACTTCTCACACTACCCAGCAAAAACCTAACCCAATTTTGGGCGTTCCATTTGTTGATTCTTGGTGTTTAAGGTTCATGAGCCCCGATTATGGCCAATAATTGCTACAATAATTGAAGGTGATGAATTTCCATGATTTATTTCCTTTTTTTACCTTGAAATTTTTAGTACTTATATGACTCTTCTTATAACTACTTGGGTTGTGTTTTTTTACTTCTATTTATCTCTTTTCCCACTTAGTAATTCTTATGTGTTTTAATTTTTTTAATAAATTTTAGGCATATTGTGATATATATGGATAAAAATTGGATCACATTACTAAGGAACACACATCAATATGCTAAGGTTATGGAGGAGTTTTTAGATTTTTCAATTTATATTTGATTTTTTGATGGGAGAATAAGATTTCCATGTATTAAATTTAAATTTAAAAGATGGTTAAAGAGAGATAATATTTATGAACACTTGATATTGAAGCAATCCCTTAATCAATATTTGTGTTGGATTTTTCATGGAGAATCTAACATTACAAAAAGTTTGATCACTGATTTCAATCGAAATAATGAGCTCCCAAATTCTTCAGAAATTGATAATGAAACAAAAAAATTTATAAATTATACTTTTGGCATTGTAAGAAAACAAAATCAATATTAAAACATATCAGAATAACCAGTTGAGGGTGCTACAAATATAATCTTAATAAGAGATGTTTTTGGGATTATAGGAAAACCAGATCAAAATTATAACATATCATTGGATCCTCCTCTTAAGTCGGTAGAGACTAATATAATAGAGAACTTCATTGATCAGAAAAATGAATTTGATGGTTTATTTGATGATGGAAATCAAGAGATTTATAGTGGATGTTTTAAATATTCAAAACCTTATTTTTTGCTGAAGTTGTACCATATCAAATGACTATATGGAATTACAAATAAGAAATTTCCATGATATTGGAATTATTTCATGATGTATTTATTAAAGCTAAGATCCCTGAGTATTTTTATGATATGAAAAAAGTTATTAACAAGCTTGGTCTGAATTATAAAAAAGTACATGCTTGTTCCAATGGTTGTATGATTTATTGGGGAGAAGATCCAAATAGAAAATATTGTAACAAATGTTCTTATTCAATATGAAATTCAATGGGTGATGTTAGAAGTTTGAATAAATATACTATTATGAAGAAGATGAAAAATAACATAGTTGCAAAGGTTTTGTGTTACTTTCCTTTAAAGTATCTATTGAAAAGATTATTCATGTCATCGAAAACCTATGAGCACATAAAGTGTAATTATATAGATAATAAAAATGATGGGTTAATGTGATATACAAGTGATTCACAATCATGAAACACATTTGATTAATTAAATCCATATTTCTCATATGATCCTAGGAATGTGTGATTGGGACTGGTTTCCAATGGATTCAACCCATTCAGGACTTTGAGAACCTTTTATAGCATTTGGATGGTTGTTTTGATCCCTTACAATCTACCTCCATGGGTGTGTATACAACAAACATATTTTATCATTTAGATGATTATTCATAGAAAACAATTCCTATAAATGATATTGATGTATAATTACAACCTCTAACTAAATTATTATAGGAGTTATGGAGAAACGGTGTTGAGACATATGATGCATCTTCTAGAACAATGTTCAAAATGCACGCTGCTCTAATGTGGACCATTAGTGACTTCCCTAGACTTGGGAATTTAGCTGGTTAGAACATGTATAATGGTTTGTCTTGTCTTGTTTGTAACTTTGTTTTTGATCATGAATGAATACCTCATAGTAAAAAATGATGCTTCTTGTGTCATCTAAGATTTCTTGATGCATCTCATAGATTTCAGCTGAATAAGTCAAAATTCAATGTTTCTATTGATCATAAACCAACTCCAAAGTTGTTGATAGGTTCTGAAATATTGGAACAACTTAGAAATGTTAAAAAAAATTTGGGAAGGTGAATCATTTTAATGATAGTGGGAAATGAGTTCTAAGTGCATCATTAAGTGAAATCTAAATGCAACAATAGAAGAAAAAAAGTAAATTCTTCAAACTTATGTATTGTGAATTTAATTTGTCATGGAATAATCTTGATGTTATGCATATTGAGAAGAATTATTTTGAAAATTTAATCTTCACATTGCTTAATGTGCATGGAAAATCAAAGGACCATCTCAATGATCGACAAGACTTACAAAAAATGAACATAAAGAATGGTCTTAGGCCAGATGAGAATGTAAAGTATGCTCCAACAATTTTTGAAATGAAAAATAGGGATAAAGATACATTTTTTTTGAATTTTAAAACATGTGAAGGTATCTTATTGGTATTAAAGTAACATATCAAGGTGTTTTAACTTAAATAACCATAGGTTACATGGATTGAAAAGTTATTATTCACATATTTTGTTGCAGAAGTTACTACCATTGGAATTTTGTACATTATTACCTAAAAATGTTATTGCTATTGTACTCCAACTTTTCACATTCTTCAGACAACTATGTGAGAAAACTCTACAACCATCTTAGCTTGAAAAACTTTAGGAGATATTTGTATTGACACTTTTTTCAATGGATATGGCCTTTCCTCCATCATTTTTTACTATCATGTTGTATTTAACTGTGCATTTGGCCGAGAAAACTAAATTAGGTGGCCCCATATATTATTGATGGAAGTATCCAATTGAGAGGTACTTTATTTATATGTTTCTCATATTAAGTAAACAATTTTTTTCACTTAATTAAATACATAATTATGTTTTATTTATTTTATTTTATAGATATCTTGGGCATTTTAAATCATATATGAAAATAAATCTCAAACTGAAGGCTCTATTTTTGAAGGATACTCTATAGAGGAGTGTCTTACCTTTTTTTCTAAAAACTTGAATGATATTGAGACAAGATTCAATCAATTTGGATGTGTTGATTAAACATAGACTTAATCTCAAATACATTTGAAATCAAAAATATTTCCTACTATTGGCTAATCAACTAGGAGGAGATCAAATGTTACACCGACATATATATAATTACTATAGGCACATAGGTATGTGCTTTTAAATAGTGAAATTGCAGATCCATTTATTAAAGTGATCACGATACAATCAAAGAGATGAATCATAGGTTGAACATGAAATGAGAAAGATATAACAAAAGATGTTAATAAAGATCTTTTAGAATGGTTTGCACATCATGTAAGTTCATAAATATTGAAATCAATACTAATATTAGGTTGACACATATATTTTGTAAATATAATATTGTATATAACTTTTTTTAGATCATGAATAGTGATACTTAGGTTGATTTTTATGAAGATTTTAATTTTTTAGCTCTAGGTCCTAGAAAATAGTCTAGAAAGTTACACACTTATAATATGAATGGATTTAAATTTATTACATTCAATTGGGAAGAGGGGTTGAAAACACAGAATAGTGGTATATTTATAGTTTCTGAATTGGGATACTATGAAAAATTGACTGATATTATTGAATTAAACCTCCACAACCATTTTTAGTTATTTTATTCAAATGAAAGTGGGTCTATATTACTAGGGGTGTTAAAAAAAATTTCTTACAATTTACTTATGTGAACTTATATCACTTAATGGATGTCTGTGACCATGAATTACATGATCCATATATCTTATCATTATAAGAAAAAATGGTATATTATGTAGAAGATGTCATGGATGAAGGGTAGAATACAATTGTTAACATAAAACAAAGAGACTTCTATGATATGGGTGATTAAGTGGAAGATTTTTCCTTTGAAATTGAATCCCATCAACAATAAGAAGTGAACTTATTTGTCCACCATGATATTTAAAATATTAGTCTTAAAAGGGTGGATGAAGTGGATGGAGTAATGATGGATTAGGAAAATGACAAGATTGAAGAAAAATGATTGTATGTGTATTCATCCATTAATTTATAAACCACTTATGTTATATGTGTAGTAATTCATTATCATAACTATTTATTTTTTTTTGTTAGTACCGTGCATCTATTACCATTTTTTTTCTGGATGGATTTTTTGAAATATATATTTTGAAGTTAATTTTATTTGATTAAATGAAAGTAATGACAAGTAGGAAGTGTTTAACTGATGCCAATTGAATCCCAATCGATGTTCCCTCAACCACACTGACAGAAGATGATCCATTAGTATCCCTCCCTAAAAAATCTAAGACACCCTACATCTAACCCCCTTTACCATCTCTCACACCCTCTATTCTATTAGCATTTGGCACACCCTCCGTCAGGATCCCATCAGCTCTAATATAGTGTCTCCCCATTCAACTACTTTAGAAATGAGGGAACATGTCATATCATGATGATATTGGAGGGTGATAGTTATAAGTAAAAATTTTAATGTGAATAAATTTATTTCACTTTTTATACTACTAAATATTTTTTTCATAAAATATGAAAACAATGTTACCATGAAGAGAAATATGAACAATTTAGATGTCTGTAATCTGAATTTAATGAAGATAGTTGTCCCATTTTACTTCTATGGGGTCACCACTAATGATTCCATAGGATTATTTGGTCAGATTCTATGAAAACTGGCGGTAGATCCGGTTACCCTTCTGATTACCTATACAGATTGAAGGTATGTACCTCAAACTTGGAAAAATAAAGTTTTGATTCACAGATAAAGGCAATTTTAATACATTACGGTGTAATTTAATGTTATTATGTTATTAAATTCTAAAATTTTAAAAATTAATCTTTTTATATAGATGTTTTTCCACTTTACCCTTGGTGATCTGATCGCAAGAAAGTGGACATTGACAAATTTGGGTAAGAAAAGGAAAGATTTTAAATGGATATTATGGAATGAATTTAATGATACTTTTTTATCAGCCAAAAACTATATGATAAGGTACCCAAATGGGTACCTAGAGAGAAATGAAAGATTTTTTTGATATCCATCATCATGATAAACACATGTTATTGAAATATATATTATTATATTAATATCATTTTATATATATACATGCATATGACAAGGAGATGAAATTTCATAGATTACTATTAAATTATATGTTATTTATTTCAAGATGTTTCAAGGAAAAATGCATCAAGTTGAGCTATAAAAATCATCCATCACACTGCCGGGTCAAAGAGTTTTTCTAGAAACAGATCAACTCTGGTAATATTTTCATTAGTTTAAATATTTATAAGACAACATTATATGTTTCATATATTAAATTATTGATTTATATTTGTTTAATATAGTCAAAAAATTTAGGGCACTAAGTCTCCCAAATAGAACTGTGGTTGGATGTTCATACAAAATCTGATGGGAGTTATGCTAATGATAATTCCATAGAAGTTGGGGTATGAATTTATTTTTCATTAAATATAACTTATTTTTAGTTTTCACTATGTTAATATGTATTTCTTAAAATATTATTGGTATTTGATTTAAAGGTAAAAATAAAAGAACTATGAGATGTTAATCCCGTGAAATCCTTCTCAGTCTCCTAGGATAACCCAGTTGGTCAAGTTCTTGGGAAGGAGTATCCTAGTTGAGTGCGTGGGATGTGTTTTGGACCATTACCATATGAGGTCTTTTGCAGGACACTGGGGATTGCAGAAGCATATACTCCCGGTTGTAGTGACTCCCTAACTTGATATAGATAAAGGGAGTTTTTTATAATTAAAAACATAATTTAGAAATAGGGAGATCATATAAAGATGAAAGATGCAAAGGTCGATGCTCTGTAGAAAGCATTGATTGAATTATATCAGAAGACGAATGGATCTATCCCTGATAATATTGCATCGATGGATGGTAGTGAGAAGGTAAATCACACAACTTCAAAATCATTTAGCACACAAAATTTTATTAGTTTTAAGTTTAAATTTAAATATACAAAACTATTTAATTTTCAACATAATTTTCATGTAGGTTCTAATAGAGAGAAGTGGAGATGGAGATGGAGAGAGCGTCGATGAAAGTTCATCTGTTAGTGATTATGGTTCAATTTGTATTTATAGATGATGCTTAAATAAACATATAATGGTTTCTTGACACATTTCCATGATAATACAGATTTTTTTAGCTTAAACACTTGATGGTCAAAAAATCATTCTCTACTATAGCCTTTTAGTAACCTAAAAATAACATTTAGATGTTGTTGAATTTCTAGTTCACAAATAATGTAAATAAAATATTACTTCATGAATGTAGTATTTTCTTCATCAAGCTATCCATTTAATTCTGCATGGATTTACATCACTTGAAAAATCCTGAAATTATTCCAAAAAATGGCTAGATACTATTGGGATATATCAGTTTTTTCTTTGGAACATATTACACTCCAAGGTAAGCTTCATAAAAGTTGAGAATTTGATCTTATAATTTCCATGCCATTTTTTTCTATAATAATTTTCTATATGACCAGTGTTAGAAAAAATATAACATCTTCCAATAATATCATACCATGTTAATGTTGTATCAATTAAGATATGGTTACATCAGGTCATTATTATTTTGTTGAACCTTTTAGATTCCATAAACACACTCATAGTGTGTCTAACTCTATAATAAAATTATCACTATAACACTATCTTTGAGAATATTTTACATCTTTGTAAGAAGGTATGTACAACCTTTTACTTGACTCTAAATTAATTTATTTCTTATTTCCACCCAAAGTCCCCCATGAGAATCCTCAATATTTCACATTTTTCATATACCCCAATTCTCTCCATCAAGCTTCTTAATACTTAGGTTATTATCCTTCATTTGGCCTTCTAAATTCTAAAACTAATAATTCTTTTCACTATATAAATTCTTCACCCATTCTTTACACCATCCTCTAAGGGTAGTCATGGATGCTTCATGGATTTTATCCTTTTCCACAATTAACTTCATTTCATGAATAAGTTCATTAATTATATCACTTTGTTAATTAATTTTATTGTTCATTTTTTGTGATGGTTTACACTAAATCTATAACAATATCACAACTTCTTCCACCTTTTACCTTTAATAAATACACTTAATTTTTTATAGTTTGAATATATTCTTAATTATTTCACCAATAATTTCAAGATTTACCACATGACATAGAATCTATTGGAACTAATACCACTTGTTTTAAAAAAATTACCCCTTTGGGTTATAAAATTTTGATTTTTAGTGGTTTTTAATGATTTTATATAGTGATTGATAAAAGGTAAAATTTTATAAATTAGTTTCAAATGACATAGGAATATTCCATATGTTTGATAAAATAAAAAAGGGGTTTTAGGTGGATTCTAATTGTTTAATCGGTGTTTTGGATTTCAACTACTCTCATATGAAAATGTTAAGGTCATGATTTTTTTCTGATTTGGTTTCCTATTTCTAGTGGAATTTTAGTGATTTATCTTATTTAATCCCTTGGTTTTAACTAGTGTCTTAATACGTATTCGATATTTCTCTCTTTGGAAATTTCAATGAATATCGATATATATATATATATATATACTTGTAAATTCTTCTTAATCTAGTTTGGTTTGGAGATTTCCAACTGATTTGTTTTTTGTTTGGATGTTTTTGGGGATGTATATTCTTTAGCTATATTTTTTTTGAAAAGCGATATATAGTAGTGGTTTAAACTACCGCTAAACAAATTTTATATAATGGTTTCCAGAAACCGCCGCTAAATGGATGGAAGCGACACAAGTTAGATGATACCACCAACTTTAGTAGTGGTTTTTGGTAACCATCACAGAAACTTATGGAGGTGTTTTAAACTGCTACCGATTAAAAAAAACCACCTCTATCAGTTGATTTTATTGTAGTGCTCCCAGATACAATCATAAAAAAGCAATCAATAATTCATGGTCCAACAAACATGATATATTTTCGGGTACCCCAATGCAATGGTAGACCAAACAATGTGTGATATATACTAAATATTCCATCACCAATGGTGTTTACAATTAAAATTGTCCCATTAATATAGGGTACAACCATGTGCATGTATAAATAAATAATCAACAATTCTGAAATAATAAATACCAGTCAGCTTAGGTTCCAATAGGAAACCAGACCGACTCTACCTGCTTTGGCATAGTCTAGAATGAGTGTATGATTAGTAACTATATATATAGTAACTATATATATATATAGTATAGTTATATATTTCATCCACCTATATGATTTAAGTACATGTAGACATAATTATCCATATACCTGGAATACTAGATGTTGGCTGGACTGGGACACAACTCAGGCATCCATAACCATTCTAAATGAGTCTATAAGCTCAAGAAAAGGGTATAAACCCTACATCTCATAATGAATGAGCCAATTCATTCTCAACACTTGAGATGGTGGGTGTGTCATTATGCCAACACCTAAAACAAGGGACGTGGTGCACCATTCCCACCGTCCAAATAGTGTCAATGGTGTAAGACATCATGCTCAACACATGATATAAGGGTACATGAATCGTTATTCCCAACATGAACCTTACCATCATTCTAAAACCTATATTAAATATGTAATCATATTTATAATAATATTCATGAGGCATTACTTATTATGCATCTTATTAGTCAATCCCAAATATAACCAAGGGAATAAAAATTCAATTAAAGTGTGTACTAAATCATGCAATGATCAGTGTGGACTTTCCACCCTTTATAATTTATTTCAATTAAAATATTTAATTTAAATAATCCATTTAATTTTTTAAGGTATGGAAATTTATAATCAAGGATTTCCAACCCACATAGAAGGTGGTTAGTCTTTGAAACAACTTGTCATAAGGAAGGCCATGCCACCTTATTCAATCCATTTAAGATTATAATTTGAGGTCATGTACTAATCATTCCACATATATAGTAAGAGAATAAATTCATAGGAAAAACCCAATACAATAAGGCCATGAAAGATTTAAATCATTAGTCACCACTTTTTAGTTTAGAAGATAATTCACCTCATTCATGGGGTTTTATTATAAAATATGACATTGTTAAAAAAATAATTCACTTAGCATAACCACACATCACATTCGAGGGGTATAACTAAATTCACCATAAAAAATCATTTTAGAAATATACTAAATATGAAAAAACAATTACAAGGTTTAATATGGAACTTAGGAGGGCTATTATCAATTGGGAAATTACTTACATGGAGAAATTCTATTTATAATCCAAGATGAATGCTTAGAAGACATTATATACTTTTAATCAATTAAATAAAGAAAGGAATTTCATGCCATCACACCCAAAGGGGTGGCATGAATTGAGGATGAAATCCTCTAATTACATAGAAATTATCAATAGGAGTAATACATCATGTGTATAACAATTTAGAAATGAAGAACTCATTTTAGGGTGATGCACAATAAAGGCCAACATGCAGTACAATGAAAATATTTATAAATCAATAGAAACTTGGGGAAAGAGATATAAACCACCCAACTTATACCAATGATGCTTTACTCATCTAATATCATGGTTTTATTTTTTATGGTTCAAGAAAAATTGAATAAACTAACATTCACCCTAAAAATAGGGAAAATGATCTCACACCAAAATAACACAATAGATAGGAAGAGAAAGAATGAAAGAAAGTAAGAAGAGTCAAGATCTTATCAATGTGGATCCAACGCGACTAAAAATGTTCGAATAAGAGTCTAGATCCATGAGATATATCAATTATTAGATTGAGAGGAGGAATCTATGGGTGAGAAAGGGAGAATCCACCACTGGAAAAGAGAGAAATAAAATAAGGGTTTAGATATTAGGTTCATTAAGGTAATTTTAGTAAATTTTCCCAAAAAACAGGAGGTTCATGGTTTTTTCGTAGGGTTTGGAAAAACCGTGCACAAACCATGCTCCCTTCACTATTTAAGGAGTGACCCCACATAGTCAATATGCATAGTTTCCATAACCATGTGCAAACCATACAAAATCTCTGTATCAAAGAGTCTGAAATCTCACATGATCATTCACCTAAGGTCGCATGGTTATAAAAAAACTATGTGTCCCCTACTTCACAAAAATTTCCCCAAACAGTTAACCCACATAGTTAGTACTATCCTTGTGGTAACCATGTGACCTACCCCTTTTTCACATTTTTTAGAACTCCAGGCTTTGAAAAATCCCCAGATGCTTCTGGGAGCTTCCTTAGTCTGTAGGACATGTTTACCAAGATTTAAAAAAGGATTTAAACCAAAAAACAAATGAGTAATATTTTCATGAAAATATAGTTATTTATAACCTTACCACCTTAGAACTTCTTGTATCTAAGAATCCTTTTGAAAACAATGAAAACATCACATAACCTAAAAGGGTTGTGAAGTATCGTTCAAATGGCTGTGTTGCCTTCCCAAATGCCCAACACACCTCAAAGAATTACTCAAGTGTATGAAATTTAAGCCTTCAAAACCCAAGAAAACACTCATTTTCTGAATGAAACATAGAAACAATACTTAACTGAGCCCATTTATCTAGAGACATGATCACATCAGTGTCTCTTTAAACATCTAGCCGATGGTTGTTTCCACTATAGGTTTTCTACATTTAATGGACAATTCTGAACCATGGTATGTGCGACCATTATAATTTTCATATGAAGCACACCCCTAATAATTATAAAGATTATATTGGCATGTTTTCTTTAAATAGGTGAACTATATTACTTCCAAGGTCATTACATGGACCTTAGTTTAAAGAAACAGTCGAATCTCGATTGACCAAACTGAAACTGGCCACACACGATTTCCTTGAAATACATAGCTAGAATTTACACCTCACCCACCTTAACCTAGAAACATGCTTAAAATGGTTCCTTTTTACTGTATTCCTTAAGAAAAAAGAAAACATATCAATCCACATTTGGTTGACCATTTTCAAAATGCTCAGCTTAGACGGCCGACATAATACAAACTTAACCACAATGCCTTATTCCAAGGAATCTTATGTTTACCATGAGAACGTTCACCAAAACCCATACCTAACTTATGGTGACGTTACCTAATCAAACCATCACCTGGTCATTTAATCCATCATGCCTTAGCACGAACAAGGGTGTAACCTAGATCCATCCCACTAGAATCATCACCCTTCAAACATCACCTATGAGCCCGAAAACAAGTCTGGGATAAACTCGATTTTATTAAAATGGAGCCCAAGGAACTAAACCAAGGTAGTCTATACTCCATGTTTATAAGTGAGACATTGGTACAAGGCCAAGACATCCACATGAGATCATTGAATGATCCTAGAGTGGCATCTTCCTGGCGATCAATTCAAAGGAAAATAGCAGTTGCCCAAGTGTCCATCTAAGGCATTCCTACCCGATAACCTAGGTATCACTCAAGACCAACCATGCCTCAATAAAAACCAAACGTCCAATGCATGAATTTGATAAATCATGATTATCAAAATAGAAGGAAATTTAAAATCTTTAGCTCGGCATATAACTAACACTCTCTAAGTGCGTCAAGGACGACGTCAAGATAGGGGACATGCTCACTATTAAGCAAGAGTACACTAAGAGGATATTGAATATTACCAAGAAGATTTGATGAAATTATATCATATAAAAAATGAAGTGTTCTATGGGTTCACACCAAACACATTCCAACTACCCAATGAAGAGCACTCAAAACACTATTGGTCAAATTCTCCAGAAAGAAGCTTGACTTTACTATCGATGCATCAACAACCCAACCACAATTCCTTTACCACCCAAGGAATTTCATGATCACTCACACTTAACCACCAAAGTACACCCATGACCAACAATATTTCTCAAGGGTTTCATATATATCCAACCACATCAACATCATGCTACCAAGCAAGCACCAACATGTTACAAGACTCACCAATCCCATAGACATTCGAAAACCACATTGACCATTTTCAAATGGTCTTCCTAAGTTGTGTTCCTTTTACCTTCAAGAAAAATTTACTAAGTACCTTATCTCTATAAGTTTCTTTTGAAACATTTTAATTTCTATAACCAAGACTCATTTCCTGGTCTAAAAGAGGTTTTAGAGGTGTTTAGGGGATTAGAGGATTTAGGCAAGAAAATGGTAGCGGTGGATTGCAACAATGGAGATGTTGCAGTTCCACCAGATAACCAGTGGATTAGGAATTAGCCTGGTAAGACTAAAAAAAGTTCACTAGCTAGCTCATGAGACCCACCGACCAGTTGATGGAATCCAGACAGAATGGGGTCTTTATAAGGATCCCATCATCCAACAGGTAGATACCCACCAACCAGCCAATGTGGTTTCTAGCCATGCAACTGATTTATCTAACACCAACATCTTTCCAGTGGATAGATAGTGGTGTTAGTATAGACCATAATAATGAAGGATAGAATCATA
This sequence comes from Viscum album, assembly GCA_963277665.1. Classification (NCBI taxonomy): domain Eukaryota; kingdom Viridiplantae; phylum Streptophyta; class Magnoliopsida; order Santalales; family Viscaceae; genus Viscum; species Viscum album. Next base: position 673,173,955 of record OY728136.1, on the reverse strand, counting down.
TTTATTCCCCCCAAAACCCTAGTTTAACTCATAATCAACCCCCTTTGATCTGAATTCATGTTTTATAATTATGAAAGGTTCTCCAAGGCATATTTGTATTCTCTAATACCTTTCCTTGGTTCTTTGATCTATTATTTGATCAAAACTCCTTGAATTAGTAAGCCTCACTTGTTTTTGGAGAAATACTCTTGCTTTCTCCTTGAATATTTTTCATCCAGAACTTATGTGGTGGATCAACCGCTATCCATAGGGGATCGTGGTGTTGAACATTGATCCAGACACTTGATCTCATGGGTTTTTTCTCCTCCACTTAAGGTAGGTGATCTAAAATATCTCAATAAGGTCTAATTTTGTTTCCTAGTATATAAAATTTGTGCGATCAACACCACCTCATTAGTCGATCTAGACCATTGAAACTATTTTAGCTATATCTTGGCTAATCACAATCCATTTTCAGTAATACAGAAGTCATTTCTAGCTATTTCAACCATTCTAGATGCATATATAAGGTTTTATTTTAGAAATTCTCACTTCATCAATGGAATAAAACTACTAGTAACATGATTAAGCTTACCAATTTTAATTATGTCATCCAGAAACCCAAAATAGGGGATATTTTATATATTAAATATTTTTGGAAACTAATAGTGGAAACCACTAAACCCATTATAGTAAAATCAAAGTAATTGTAAACAAGTGGTCAATATGGAAAGAAGATGTCAACTAGTACCCTACCGATTGATATGGAGTGGGTTGTACTCAACAGGAAGTGTGCTTCCCAAATCATACAGTGGATTGAAAAGAGTATATTCTAAATTTTTTTACGATGAATGCAATGCTTCCATTATATGAAAAAAAATAGAAAATATGTATATGAGGAAAACTGCACATAATAAAGAAAACCTGATATGTCGACTTTTCAACTTGAAGTAAAAAGATGGGACCAACATATCATAGCACATGATAAAGTTCAAAGGTACCATTGATTAGTTGAATTCCATGAAAATGATGATTGATGATGAGTTATATGCACTGTTTATATTTAGTTCTTTACTAAATACACGAGACACACTAGTTGTGTCGGTTTACAATTTAAATCTAGATGGAATTCTCACCATGGAAATGGTGAAAGATAAAATGTTGAATGAAGAGTGCTAAAGGAAGGATGAGGGATGCACACCTAAATAAGATTCTCTTATAACTAAAAGTAAAGGGAAGCATAAATGGTAGGGAATAATTAGAGGAAGAGAACCTCATGACTAAAGTCTACAAAGGAGGAAGCAATCAAGATACCGATCAAGATATGACATAAAGTTCCACCACTGTGGTAAGTTCAAACACTTAATCCGAGAGTATATGATGCTGGTGTAAGAGAAGAGAAACCAAGAAGGTAAGACCCAAAATAATGATGCTGCAATTTTCAATGAAGAGATCATTATTGTTCAGGAAGATAGTCAGGTTAGTCTTGCAAGCCAAAATTTGACATGGGTGATTGATTCAGGAGCCTCATCCATGTCACCACCGAAATAGATTTATTCTCATATTAAATTTTAGGGAGTTTTGGACCTGTGAATATGGTAAATGATGTTGCATCCAAAATCATTGGTATTGGTAATATTTCTCTAGAAACTAATATTGGATACAAGTTACTATTGAAGGATGTGAGGCATGCTCATGATATTCACCTCAATCTGACATCCACTAGAATACTTGATGATAATGGATATGGTAGTTAATTTAGTGATGGGAAATGGAAGCTTACCAAATGGAATATGGTAATTTCAAAATGAAATAAAAATACTTCTTTTTATCTCACAGATTCTAAACTATGTGGAGGAAAAGTCAATGCAACAAAAAAAGATGTTCCTGTAGAATTTTGGCATAGGATTATTGGTCACATGAGTGAGAGATGAATTAAAATGATCTCTAGTAAGGATCTATTAACAAGAGTAAAAGGTACTCATTTGGATACCTGTGTTGATTTCATTATGGGAAAACAACACAAAGTATCATTTCACGGTTATTTACCATCCAAAAAATAAAATGTTTTAGATTTGATTCACACTGATTTCATCACGATGAGCACTAAGTTAATGGGAGGGCTATTTATTTTGATACCTTAATAGATGATAATTATAGAAAAATATGGGCCTTTTATTTGAAAATTAAAGATCAAGTACATTATATTTTCAAACAGTTTCATGCGAAGGTGGAAAGAGAAATTAGAAGACGGTTAAAATGTACACAAGAAGATAATAGAGGAGAGTATCATGGTCTATTTGAGGAGTAATGAAGGAGTTTCAGAATCAAGTAATAAAAATCAATACCAAAGAAGCCTTATCATAATAGTGTTTTTGAGATGATGAACATAACAATTTTCGAGAGAGTTAGGTGTATTCTCTCAAATTCAAAGCTACCAAACACCTTTTGGGGGGAGGTAATGAGAACTATAATTGACCATGTCAGACATTCTCCATTAGTTCCACTAAATTAAAATGTTCCATAAAGGGTTTGGATAGGTAAATATGTTTCATAGAAATACCTGAGAGTATTTAGCTGTAGGGAATTTGTTCACATCCCAAAAGATGAGCTGGAAAAGTTGGATGGAAAATGAAAGCAATGTATCTTTTTGGGATATGATCATGAAGAGTTTGGATATAAATTATAGGATCCTATAAGTTAGAGGATCATCAAAATGAAATTTTTGGTGTTTCTTGAGGATCATAAGTTTGAAGATTTTTGACAAGCCATAAAATGCAGAGAAGTTACAGTTTGAGGAAATTCTAGTCAATATGAAACTAGTCTAACCACCATCAGTTCCAACTAGTGTGAGAGAGATATGTGACACTGATGATAAATCACTACTAGGTAATATGTATCCATATAATGGTATGTATCCATCATATGATATTCTAGAATATATTCCCTTCAAAGTGTAGTTGAAAATATCCACCATAGAATGAAACATGAGTCATAAATACTCACCACATGAGTATGTGATACTCACTAATGGGAGAGAGCTAGAAAGTTGTGAGGATGCAATTAGGATTCAATAGAATATGGAATGTAAGAAGACTATTCAAGAGGATATGATATTATTGTACAATAACTACACATTTTATTTTATTGAGTTACCACATGGAAAGAAGGAACTCAAGAACAAATGGGTGTACAAAATCAAAGAGAATATGGAAGATCATAGCTATTCTATAGATCCTGAATGGTTATAAAGGGATTCAGTTAGAATAAAGGCATTGAATTTGATCAATTTTTTTATCCTGTGGTTAAAATTTCTTCTATCAAAGTTGTTATTGGATTAGTGGATAGTCAGAACCCAGGGGTTCAACAACTGGATGTAAAGATAGTGTTTCTACATGGTGATCTTAATGAGGAGATTTACATGGAGAAACTAGAGGGATTTAAGGTTAAAGGTAAATAAAACATGGTATTAAAACTTTAGAAAAGTTTATATGGTTTGAAATAGGCACCAAGGCAATGGTAAAAAATATTCGACTCATTAATGGAGAAAAATGAGTACAGGAAAATGAATGCTGATCACTGTGTTTTCATCAAAAAATTTTCTAATGGTGATTTTTTTATCTTATTGATTTATATTTATGATATGATTATTATTGGTAGAAATATCACTAATATTGATAGGTTAAATAATGAGTTAAATAAGTCTTTTGAAATAAAGTATTTGGGATATGCTACTCAGATTCTTGGTATAATAATTACTCATGATAGGAGGAATCAAAATATTTTTCTATCTTACGAATGGTATATCAAGAAGGCTCTTGAAAGGTTCAACATGATAATTGAGAAACCAATTAGCACTCCACATGTGCATCATTTTAGGCTTATGATAAGTCATATTCCATAAAATGAGAAGGAGAAAACAGATATGAAAAAAGTTCCCTTATCAGTCATCAGTTGTTAGTCTTATGTATGTTATGGTGTGCACCAGACTAGATATTGATCACAATATTAGTGTTGTGAGTAGATTATTACCAAATATAGAAAAGGAGAATTGGAAAATGGTAAAATGGATATTAAGTTATCTCCAAGGTACACACATTCATTGTTTATGTTTTGGAAGTGAAAAACCTATTTTATAAGGATACACAAATACAAATATGGATGGAGATATAAACATGAGTAAATCCATATCCAGGTACCTGATATCATTTAAAGGGGAGAATTTTTATGGAAATAATGACTTTAGAAGTGTGTTGAATTATCTACCATATAATCAGAGTATATCGTGGTCACTAAAGGCAGCAAAGAGATGTTTTGGATGAAGAACTTTTTACAGGATCTGAGACAGATTCAGAAGAATTATATTCTTTATTGCAATTTTCATAATTCTATTCATCTTATTAAGAACCCAAACTTTCATTCTAGGTTCAAACACATTTATATGAGATACCACTGGATTATAAATTTCTTGGAAGAAATATTGTTGAAATTTGAGAAAATACACACTAATGATAATGAGGAAGACATTATGAAAAAATTTATACTAAAAGAGAAGCTAGAAGCCTACAAGTAGAGTGCATATCTAGTTTCTATCCCAAATTGGTCATGAGGAGGAGATTTTTGGGGACCAATCACAATTGAGGGAGTTTTATGTGGATATATTTTTTGAAAAAAACTTTTTTGAATCCTCAATGGGAGGAAACCAACCTAGGTGACACCTTAGACCATTAATGCAGCCGACAATGAGGAGTTTTTCAAGGGTAGATGATCTACCCAAACAACCATTGATGGAGTTGTTTCCATTACCTACAAAATGAGATCAAATACCATGAATTTTAATAGAGTGATCATTCAAGATTTGAACCCGAGATGAATAATAAATCTAGACCCTTTCTCCCATAGATGCAGGCAACCTTGATGAACCATGTTAAAACGTTGCATGTTATTCATTTTTCCTTCTATTTTTGTGTTTTTCATTGCCAGGAGTTTCGCTACCCCAACCATTTGTTGTTGCATGAGTTTGATTCTAATATATAGAGGCTGATTTTTGGGTGTGAGAAGATTGGAGTCTGACCGAGCTTACATAAGGGTGATACAACATGAGGTTAATACCGCATAAATGTCATATCACATAAGAATAAAATCCAGACCTACCTCAAAACTGCGTCATAAGAGTACACCCACGTAATGGTTATTTTATCATTTCATCAATTATGTAAACATACAAGGAACATGATTTTAAATACATGAAGCCTTAAATAATCAAATCAAACACAAAAATAGATTTTAAGACAAAGTTTATGAGAAGTTAAAGTGTGTTAGGGAATCTTATAGAGTCTTGGTGAGAAAGATGAGAGATTTGAATCAAGATGAAATTGTATCCAAGTTCAAATTATTAGTTCTAAAGAAAGTTTTACTTGGTATTTTCATGATAGTTAGAGAAGTAAAAATTATGTCACGTGTCTTTTTCGAGACATGGATCTGAAAGACCAGTCAGGTGATGCCTCTTGGATAATTTAATGAGAGAGAATTCATGACAGCTGGAGACTTAATTTTGGAGTATAATTTTTATAATTAAGGGATCAAAAATTAATGGTTGGGAGTGGAGGAGCACATAATAGAGGGAAGATGGCTGAGTTGGGAGCAGAACCTGACCTGGAGTTGGAGCATGAGAAATGAGGCAATCTCACCCGAGAAGTTTCATCTTATCTTTCTTATCCTTAATTGGATCTCTATTTCTATGAATACGAGTAACTAAATTTGTTAGGTAATTCAGACTACAATGAATTGAAATACTTAATCTCATTTCACTTTTGTTAAAATAATTATTTAATACAATTTATGTTTGAAGTTATCTTTTTGTTCAATTGTGAGTATCATTTCATGACACTCAAGAACTGATGGGTGATGGTAGAAAATTAATCAACATTTTATCATAAAATGAAATATCAAAAATTGAAAAATGAATATTTTTATCTTCTTCCAAATTAAAAGATTAATTCTTAAGTTTATATTGAGAGATCAAGACTAAAGAATGATCACTAAGCTATGAAAGTTCACTGAAGCGATAGCTCAATGATTCTTCACTATTTTATTTATGCATTGAATAATTGTAATTAACATGGGGTAATATCAGATAATGTTTATAATAAATTCAAAATATTTTGAAATCCCTAATATCATCAATTTTTTCAATTCTACATTCGTTGCGGTTTTCCTTTCACTACCTCCACACATTCTCTTCACTTTCACTTCATATCATTATTTCACCGTTTTCTTGTTTGATTTGTGAGTTTTTTTAGTTTTTTTGTTTGTTTTCATTTTTTTGATTGCACACACTCTTATTAAGCCTTCCTTCTGGATTACAACACTCCTACTTCCTATATACTAGTACTATTAGGTTTTATAAATAATCAAATTTTCACATTTTCAATGACCACTACTTGAAAATGGGGCTATCCCCACACATCTATACCAGTGGTTTACAAGATCCATTGGTATAGAGTTCATGGTTTTATTCTATACCAATTATTTGTATAAATCGTTGGTGTATATAATACTATACCAACATTTTTTAAAAACCGTTGGTATATCCCAGCCTATACTAATAGTTTTTAAAAAACTGTTGGTATAAATTGTTCACATAACCCTCAACCTCCCCACTCCCCTCATCACCCACGATCCCTAATCCCCTTTACTCGAGAGAGCGTCCGACTTCTTTTATCCTCTAGTGTTCTCCCCTTATCTAGGGATTTTTTTATTCCTATATTCTCTATCATCAGATTAGTGAGTTCTAAATCCTTCCTCTCTTCTACTGAGTATTGTTTTTATTTTTATCTATATATCAAAACCTAACCAAGATACTGTTAGGTCAAGATTCTTCCTTATAATTTGAAAAAAGGTTTGTTTAGATTATTTTTGTTCCAGTGTTTTATAATAAATGTGATTGATATATATATATATATATGTTGTTTTAATTTAGTTATCCACTAATTTTACATAAATAAAATATTTTTTTGTAATATATATTGATCAATTATGTATATATTGACCAATTATATATATAATTAATGTTTTATTTTTTTTATTAATGTATTAGGGTGTTATTATATGTCCTGTGATTATATAGAATAATTTATGGGAGAGAAGTTGAATACTTTAATGGTAACTTAGGATAGATACTTCGTTAGTTGTCTATGTGAAATTGGGTTTGATATGATTTAAATCATTATGTGGATTATTATGATGAGATATCACTCTCATGGAGTAAATAATTTGGGGATGTGGTTCTCCCATCAAAATCTAACCATATAGACATAGTGCTCCCATGAAAATACACCCCAATGATATGAAACTCTCATATAAAATGAACTATGTGAACATGGTTCTCCCATGGAAATGTAGCACAAGGAAATGATGCTCTAAAAGTTATATAATGTTTCCCAAACTTATCTCTTTTGGTACTTACCAATGATTCTTATTGTGAAACATTATTATGAGATATTCTATTCTTTTCACATAATCTGATTGTTCATTATTATTTTTGGTTACTTATGTTCTTCATAATGGTATTGTTGAATATTAGTTCCTCTAGTTTTTATATTAACTACATATTTATATGAAATGGAATTTAAAAGGTATTTTATTTTTTTTATAATCACTTTAATTGGATATAAAGTGATGTTTTATTTAAAATTCTTATTTCCATTTAGGCCTTAGTTGTTTCTATATGAATGAAAATTTGATCCTTTATCTCTTGACATTCCTCAATCCTCATTAACATTTTATTTATAATAAAAATTTCTTCCTCATAAATTAAATATAATTATTTTATATGTACATCGATCATTAAATATCATATATGTTTTAAAAGTGGATAACTTGAATGTCTTCAAAGAGATGTAGAAAAATGACTTATTTGATGCTTCTATTTTTTAATTGAAAACTAAAATATTAGTTGCTAACACTCCATTCCATCAAAGAGTCTAAAAAGTATGACTACGGGAATACATTAGAAAGAAAAAAGGGAAGGCATAAAGAAAAGTCAAATATTTTCAAAGGGATAAGTTTTTGGCCACCTTATTTTAGCCAAAACTCATTGGGCGCACAACTTACTTGCGCGCCCCTATATGTCACACAATCCACTTATGAACTACCATTCTAAAGACGAATGAAAGTATAATTTTGGATAAGTCTTAAAGGTGTCACCCTAGTCTAGCCAAAACACCGTCGGAGTTCAAGGTACTTGCGTGCCCAACTTATTTTCACCCAAGGTAATTTATTTGCCTATAAATAGAACCTTGGGGGCCCCATTTGTACGGATGAATTTCCTTGAAGATTAATTGCTGTTCTATTCGCCCTAGTACTTCGCCCCAGTATTCCGAAACTTTCAAGGTAGTTCTTCAACACCTTGAGTAGAGGATTTAAGGGAGGATCATTGGACTTAAGTCCTTTTAGTGTCTGAAAACCATAACACTTGTGCGCCTAATGTGACCAACCTCCCCAAGTCAGAAATACTTGTGTACTTCCCATTCCTCTCACAGGAACTTGAGCGCCCACTTCTTGGATCACCTGTGAATACTCTTAAAGGCTTGAGAAAGGTCTCTCGTAAGTATTACCATACAGGTTATTCATTGCCTAAGTGAACATCAGGTCACCCAAAACTACTTGTGCGCCCATACTTGTGCACCCTTACCTACTTGCACACCCATACTTGCGTTCCCTTTTATACTTGGGTGCCCGTCCTTGGCTCACTTACTTTATTTACTCTCTTCAGTATACAAGCCATCTAGCCTTCATCAAATCCATTCATGGAAAGGTTTCTTCTTCATTGGCTCCCTTGTCTGAAAGGGATTCTGTTGAGACCTCCACCCAAACCTCCTGACTTATCAAAACTTTGGGAAAGGAACATCATCGTGTCCTCTATTTGGGTTTGTATTTCCACACTCATAGGTTTCCCACTTTTGTTTCACAATGGGGTTAAGATTCCTGGAGTGTTTGTGGGTTTGTATATCCATAGTCACATGGAACTTTCTCCCAAAAATAGTGTTGGGATGTTCTCAGTTTGGAGGAGGGTTTGGGTCCTAGCCTCTCCCTTCTCGAAGAGATGACCCAGAACCTCAAGTCTATGGTAGGGAAGGTATAGTTCATACCTACTTTTCATTTTTAAAAAAATAAAGGATAATTCTCCCTTCCCCAATCAGGATCAATTTTAGGGCAACCGACTTGGCGTAAGCCCCTATATTTTCTTGAAGAATGTGTCATCATTGCTCCTCCTCTCTTCTTCAGTGCCAAATACTAAAGGGGGGTGGTCACAGGGATTCTTGTTACCCTTTCCCTCTCCCGTTTCACTTTATCACCATGGGAATCCATCCTAGTGTAATCCCATAACCTTTATCCCTTCCTCCTTACATTGGACCCTTGTCCAATGTAAATAGAACAGAGGGAAGGCTCATCGCCTCACCCTCTTCCATGATCACCTCAACCCTGTTCAACTTGGAAACTATAGGTGCTCCGTCTTCCACCAGTGGTGGAGGAAAAATTTTAAAGTTTGAATGCCTTTGTTGAATCTTTGACATCCTTTTGTTTCTCACACTGAGAATGTCTCACACGGGCTTAGATATTTTTCATGGTCACAACATTTTCACAATTGAATGAACTATGAGATCTATGATTCCTGTTCAAACTAGGATATGTAGGAAGCCTTTTCAGGGTGCGAACTCACTAGACATCCTCTTCAGGAACCCAATCCTAATTATTTTAATATGGGAATCCTCCTTAAGAATAATACCCAAATTAAAAATCAAATCATCAAGGCATCCTTTTCAGAAAGTAATCCCCAACTCATCTCTATCAAAGGACCATAATCTCCTATGAGACTTATCGAACTACGTGGACTTTGATTCCTATTCATATGGGATACGTAGGAAGCCTTCTTGAGGTTCAAACCTAGCAATTCAAATCAACCCTGTTCTCCTTGGGCCATATTCCCAATAGGGTCTGATCTTACTTGGAAACCCATATCCTTTCCAAGTTCCTTGGGCTGCTTATGCATAAGTCCCACACTAAGTTTTTACCAAGAACCTTTTGCTTAGAGGTCCTTATCACATGACCTTAAAAGGTATGATGTGTCCAATTAAGTGACACCAAACTACGAGGGTTTTTATTCCTTTCACAAGGATACATAGGTAGCCCGCTTTATGGGCACGATTCCAAAATCAAATCAAAACTTCATCTCCCTAGATGAAAATATATTCCAGAGTGCCCCACTGAGTGGTTTGAAAACCATTATCATCACATGATGATTAAAATAATCTATAAGAAGTATATTAGAGGATACCATTGATGGAAAGCCTCAAATACATACTGATATTTCCATTAATGAAGATCCTTGATTGAATACTGATGATTCTGAATTTTAAACATGTTAATAAGTGATTGTAAATTACAAGGGATACTTATGATATACTTGGTGAATTAATAAGGATTCATAAAATATCTTAAATTTACAAAGAGAGTCCCATAGTAGACAATAATTCCCCCTAAAAGGGTGTGATGAGTCAGACCTCCCATCCTCTCGTCCAATGAACGTTCTTAAGTATCATAAATTTCAAACTTAATGAATGTATGCCTTTGGAAAGTAGGTCCCCTTTGGATAAAGAACTATTAGAAGTTTCTGGTTCGATAAATAAATCCAATGGAAACCACCTGGAAATAGTGATTCTTAAAACTAGAACACATGTTTCAAGGAACTACGAAACAAAAATGGTTAACCCGACGTGAATCCTTAGCCAAGTTAATAATGTTACCCACCTGTTAGGCCCCTATCAATTGATAAAGGAAGGTCAGACAAAGGAATCAATCACACATTTATTCATATAAAAAGATGTTTCTTTAATGGAGTTTTTTGTTGTTTTCAATTTTTTCTTCTCAGAATTCCCTTCACTTCAAAATGGATTTCTCCAAGACAAAATCTGTGAACTTCTCGACCACTACTCAAACTGGATCTTCATCCATGGGAAGGACGTCATCACTAACCCAACATCTTCAATACTGAGTCTCTAATGTGTTGGTAAAGGAATATCACCATCATGGTACAATCCCGACCCTAGAGGCTATTCGACAGGCCCTCCAGGTCAATAACAATCCTCGATCATCTGGACAATGACGAACAATGATCAAGAAGCAAACGGTGCCAACCACTGTCTCCAACTGTTTTGGGTCCTTATCCCCAGAATGCAATAATCAATCCATCCTATACTATAGGGAGTTGGATTAAGAGGTCACTCAAATCCTCAATTCAAGAATGTAGGAGTCCTTCCTGAGGAATCCCACCAGCAGTCGCCGCTAGAATCGCGCGATAGTGTACCCCCAATATGATGGGGGTGTTGCCTCTGGACATTTGGCCCAGGTCTCTCAGATGTGAACATGCAAGAAAAACCACTTGGTACAACATTTGATCAACAAGGAGCAGGTTCTCACCTCTACCTCCTCCAGAGAAGTCCATCAATTTAACTTGATGGAAAACAACGAGCGAGAACATACACCCATCCATACTAATTTTTCGGCTCAACAGACTCATCTGATAGCAACCCACCAATCCCACCAGATAAAACCAGTGGAGTATCGTGAACATGTACATACACCTACTTATAAGTTATTAGTCAGTCATTAGGCTCGTCTGACTGCATTTAAGGAATCCCACCAATCTAATATGGTGGCAACTGGTAAATGGGAACATACACTTGTTTACAATCACCAATTCTGTTAGCATTCTCATCTGCCAGTATTGAAGGAAGTTCATGAACCATAATTGATATAAAATAGCTAGAAGGCACATACACCTAACAATGTTTATCAAGCCTACCAATAGTCTCATTTGGTAGCACCCATAGAAGTCAGTCGGAAAGCTCTGATGACAAATTTGGGGTAGACCCAACTCTCTACCCCCATGCATGAGTACTGTCAATATCCATTAACTAGAAAAGGAGGACAGGAGCTGGCACATACACCTACTATAGATATAGAATGGCCATATATTCCCGTTCTAGTTTTTGAAGTCACCAAACACATCTTATCAATGGTGAAAGGGCAGACGCATATACCTGACCATATTCTGGAAGCATTCCAGGATATTTTAACAACTACTTAAGCTATATCAGGGGAACATACACATGAATCTGTCCCCACACATGGGATGACACATCGACATGCCATCCTGAAGTAGATTCACACCTCTGTTCCAGTCCAGGAGGGTTATGGGGCATACTCACCCATATCATACAGACAACAAGATTAGGAACATACACCCTTTCCAATTGAAGGTAATCGGTCCGTTCCGATAACCACTCCAAGGTAAGAACATACACTTGCCCATGATAACCACTTTTCCCAGTAAGTGGTCCCAAATAAGTATAAGAGAAAATTCAAGAAGAAGTCTTGCCAAGAACTATTGGAAAATCAAGAGTCAAGATACGATTTAGCTCCTCTTAATGATGGAGTTCTTGAAGCCCTAGACATTTATCTATTGCAGCTCAAGATCCTGCCCTCTCATTAACAAATTATGGGAGTGGTAGTTGTAATTCTGAAGTTCCTCATCATACACTTCATCATGAAGGCTTGCTTCATGAAAATTCGGTCAATCTAGAGTGCCTATCTCTGGATGAGAGCCATAACAACCCTCCATGTGTCCATAAGACCAAGGAGTAAGAAGATTTATCCCTTAATGTAATCCATCATGGTGATACTCCCCATGATGTCATTCACTGTGAAAGTCCTCTTCATAGTAGTATTTTTCATTGTCCAAACAATTCCATAATTGACAATGTAGAGACGAGAAAGCCCTCCTATCTCGAGGTACTTGCAAACACAAGTCCAGTCATTCCTGATGCCTTATCATTTATGGGTGAAATACTTTCTCAACCAGAAGACATGTTAAGGGAACAATCATTCTCTAAACCTCCCTTGGTTCATTTGTCTTCTAATACAGAGCATCCACTATGGTCAGACCAAGTGGAGAAACCTCTAGTGAAAGATGATGAAGATGTGTTAAACATGAGGAAAAAATTTTCTAAAGGAGAAATACCAGTCATGTTCTGGCCTTTGGAAAATTCTCAGTATGACATTCCAGAATTTATGACAGAAGATTGGATTCATGACATCCGCCTCAACTTATGGAAAACTCTTCATCATTTAAAAATCAAAGTATTACCATATGATGAATATCAAAATCATGTAAAGGTAATATAAGGGTTTCAATGCCAAATTGACTTGGCATCTATCTCAGTTTCCCGACATCCAAAGGTTGAAAAACAGAAGATAACCCTTCAGCATGCATGTCTCTGTGATCTAAAGAGGCTATGCCAGTTATTTTATGATTCCCCATCTAGTGTTCGTATCATAGGATGGGGTGCATATGGATAATTTCATTTCACTACACTCCAAAATTGGAAAAGTTCTCCAAAAGTTTTCCCATGCAATGTTATTACCCACGGTCGGCCACAATCAATATATTTTGTATGTAATCAGATGTACGCTCAAGAATAGGCCTCAACTAGTTCTCATCAGAATAAAGCCCAAGGAAAAGAAGTTATTGAGTTACTTTTACATCAAGCATCTGAGAATCTTGAGCAGGCGTCCTGCTTAGAGGATGTCAGGTGTTAGAGAATGAAAATGTCTGAAATAGCACAACGATCTTCCAAAATAGTTGATTTAAGTGGTTGTCGGATGATGCACCCAACTAATGTCTGAACTAAAATCCGAAAAATCAGAAGAGTAGTTGCACAAATTTCAGCCACATTAGTTCAAGAATCACCCTAGCTTGCAAGGATGGGGGCTCATTTAATTAAACCTTTAATTTCATTCAACAAAGTTCAAATATTTTAAGAAGAATAATAGGAACAACCCCATCCTGTAGGGCTGGGGGATTTCTCACATCTGCAATCCCCTCCTCAATGAAAGTCAGTTTTATCCCGATTAGGGAAGAATACTCAAGGAAAGCGTACAACTGAACTATCCAAGGATTCCCTTCGAGTTACTGTCCACCAAAATATTCTAGGGAATTCATCATATAGGAGAAAAAAGTCTCATGAAGGACACAAAGGAAGAAGATCTCACAAAAATACTGACATAATGCCATCGATGCATTATGCGTCAGTAAATGTCATTAACACCATGTTAGAAAATTTTCCATAAAATAAGTCCTGTTCAGGGGAATCAGAAGATAAATTTCTTGTCCATAACACGGTACACACCAAGGCAAATGAAGAAGGTGTGCGCACCCGAAATCAGAGGCTTACCCAGAATCTAGGTACGCCTTAAAATAACCAACTCCCCTCGTCTCCGAAAGGCATCTAAAAATGGGAAAGGAAAAAGTCGGATTGCATCTCACTTTTCCACTGGATATGGTCAATCTATTTTTATTAAAGAGAGATTTACACAGTAAGAAGAGGAAATTAAGGAGTTGAAAAGACTCAATAAAGAGTTACTTCAAAATATCATTTATGCTAGACATACTCCCTAGGCAGGTCCTCAACTTGCAAATCATGTAGGAGTTCTTCAGCAAAGAGGATTTTTAGTAACTATAGATACAGATAATGAATTCCCTCCACTGGGTACACAATCAAGATATGACTATATACATCTTTATAGGCCTATTCTTGTGGGATATCCAAGGCAGATGTCAACACCACCATCAGTGGTTTTTCTGGGCATTGCGCCAGCTCAATCTCTATTTGCTATACCTGCACCAGTTCCAGCTCATCCGGATGTTCCCCAAATTCTTATGAACACAACTGAGGTATTAACAACTCGATTAGTAGCTATGGAAGAATGATGTGCACCAGTTCAGTCGGAAAAGAGAGCTTACCATGAATGGGTGGATGCAATCCCCCCCCCCACCAAATTTTGTGAATACCACATTCCCAATATTTAATGGTTCGGGAGATTCGGAATAACACTTAAAAAATTTTGTTTCTTGTTGTGATCCCATGATTAGAACTTCTCAAAAAAAAAAGAAGTAGTTAAGCTTAGGTGTTTTTTGCAGTCATTACAAGGACCAACTTTTGTCTGGTATACAAGTTTATAATCTCAATCAATTACTGGATGGGGAGATCTCTGTAAGAAATTCCTTCTTCAATTTAGCTCAATGCTTCCAAAGATGATAGTTTTTGATCTTACTAATTGTAAACAAAGGGAAAATGAAATAGTTTCATATTTCATTGCTCGATAGAAAGGGTTAACATATTAATTAAGTCTAGCACTCCCTCAAGAAGAGTCTCTGCTAATTTGTGTGGAAAATCTATGCGATGAATTACACACACCGTTGATCCCTTTGAAATACACAGGAGGGTTTCTAGACCTTACTTAAATTGCTCAACAGATAGAAGACTCTGTTATAGAAACTAATACTAAAACTCGTATAATTTCATAAGCTCTAGGGAGGAGGATAGGAAGGGCATAAGCTGCTATAGTCATACTCAAACAAGCACCTGTACCTATTTTTACTTCAAGACCTTCATCATACCGAAGGGATCCACCTCCTGAGCATCAGTAACAATGACCGCCTTGTCAAGATGATCAAAGAGATCAAATGTGGAAAAATTTTGAGTAACTAAAGAATAAATTTTATTCTTTTAGGAATGAACAAGTTTCTGGTTACTTCATCTCAGCCTTAGAAAACAATTTGGTTCAGTTTCCAAGACCAAAGAATCCAAATAAAGATGGATATGAAGATCTTCCGAATTATTGTCTCTTTCACCAGATGTTGGGACACCCCATTCAAGAGTGTTTTGTTTTCAAAGACCTTCTGCAAAATATTGTAGACTATGGACAAGCGAAATTGAAAAGTTCATCAGCTCAAGTAGCATGTGTTACTGCTACTGATCTAGAGAAAGAAGGTGAATAGAAAGAGGTCAAAAGTAAAAAAGTGTAGAAATATGATGATTGGATGATCAGGAAAATGATCAACCGGACTCATGAAATTTTACGAACACAGTTGAAACAACCAATTATGTCTTTTGCCACTCCTAACACAACAAAACCACCTTTATCATAAGGTCATTCCTCATTAAAGCGAAGTGATTATAAGGACAAAGAGTAGTCAGAAGAAGACGAGCTCGTGTCAAGGCCAAATTTGTCCTTGACCCTGGAAGATTTTATCCCATCTGTTTCAAAAGCACGGGTACCACCCTACTAAATGTCATAACCAGAATTAACCTGTCAACAAGAATCTTCATCAGATAAATAATTAATCTTTGGTTCTGTTAATATTTTCCATTTAATGGATCCTTTTACCGATGATGATTCTAATTATAATGAGATAGAATTCCTTGTACCTAATTGGGGAACAAGAGGAAGAGGCCAAGGTTGAGGATACAGGGGAAAATGTGGGAATTATAGAAACCACTATTTTAACTCTACCCCTGCTTGAACCATATATGTAGAAGAAACTTGTGTAAGAGCCCTTCTATGGGTTCAATAGGAACAAGGATTTTCTTCCATGAAATATAGGTTCGGTTCTGGCACAATTTTTTTGGAATACTAATTAGAAGTCATACCATATTCTTCTTAGGAAATGAATAGACCTATTTAGTCTAATTTACCCAAGCCAAGAGTATTTCCAGCTTCTACTCTGACACAGAGTACATCTACATCAAAAACATCAAATTCCAAAGCACCTGTAAAACCGCATCTTCATGCTCGGAAATGCAGACTTTTAGACCAAAAGTATGATTTCTTGAAACAATTGGACCAAGTAACTACCAAGTTATAAATTCTGGATGCTTTGAATCTGTCAAAAGATCTTCGAGAAGAACTCATTGAGGCTTTGTAAAGTCCTTAAGAGTTTGAAATCGAAGTTGCTGCTGCTGAGGTTTATCGTATAGAGAATGATTCTATAGAATGTCATGCAGTAATATATTTTATAGATGAAGATGAAAATGATGTGATTCATGGGAATATCAGACCCTTGTATTTGTCTAGAAAGGTTAATGGAGTAGATATCCGAAGAGACTTCATTGATAATGGCTCTAGAGTCAACCTCATCCCCATTTGTACACTTTGTCGATTGGGCCTGACTGAATATGACTTATCTCCTTCGACTTTAATTCTTCAAGCTTATGATAAAAATGAACAAGAAACTCTGGGCGAGATTACACTCAAAACTCAATTTAGAGATCTTATGTCTAATTCATATTTCATGGTTGTTCGTCGGGACACAACCTTTAATATTTTACTTGGAAGGCCTTGGCTGTATCAACATGCAGCCATACCTTCGTCATACCACCAATGTCTTAAGTACTATTTCAATAGTCAAATTGGGACATTGTATGGTGATAAGGCTCCATTCAAAACGTGTGAATCTTAATACATTGAGGCAGAGTCTTATCACACAAAAGGAACAAAGTCCATGACAAAAGAATTAACCATAATTAATGATCCAAATGGATTAAAAAAGATCCCAGGAAATCCATTCATACTTCTGAGTAAAAATTATGTGTTACCCATCAATCAAATTGAAAAGGTAAACCCAAATCCAAGAACTCATCTAGTAATTTCTATAATTCCAATTACGGAAATTGATCCTGACAACATAGAAGAAACTGTTGATCCACCAAGCAATGCTGAAAGCCTAAATGGAGATGTTTTCATTTCATCCACTAAACTACAACAAGCCTCTACTTCATCAGCCAGAGTATAAGATATTATAGCAATGCTAGATAAAGACAAAGATGTTGATTCTTAATCCATAAATCTGTCTTTATTACCACATGAAGACCCTTTGTCATTAGTAGGGTCAGATATGATGGCCTCTTCTTCGGGATGTTCACATACTGATTTCCCTCTAAATATGGGAGTTTTTCCTCATCATCTACTGTGAAAATGGAAACAGAAGATGTAACATGTAATGAATAAGAAGAGGAAGATCTCAAGGATGCTCCTCCAGTATTTGAGGAAGGTGTCTCTACCACTGTGGATGAGCTTAGAGAAATAAATCTGGGTACAAAAGAAGATCCACACCCCACTCTAATTAGTGCATCCATGGCCTCTGAAGAGAAAGAGGTGTATACTTCATTTCTAAAGAAACATAGAGATATATTTGCTAGGAATTATACAGAAATGCTAGGTCTTAATCCTGATGTAGCCACCCATCATTTGGTTTTTCCAAAAGAACATCATGGATTCAAGCAGACAGCAAGAAGAACACACCCAACTCATGCCTCTAAAATTGAATCTGAATTTGGTAAGATTATAAATGCTAAATTGGTTAGGGAAGTTCAATATCCCAAATGGATGTCCAATATTGTCCCAGTGAAAAATAAGAATGGGAAAATTAGAGTCTGCATTGATTTCAAAGATCTTAACTATCATTGTCCTAAAGATGATTTTCCAGTTCTGATTACAGAGCTTCTAATTGATGAAATGGCTGGCTATAAATCTCTTTCCTTCATGGATGGATACTATGGGTATAATAAAATATGTATGACCCCATAGGATTAAGAATCTAAAGCCTTTAGAGCCCCTCAAGTTGTGTTTTGCTATCAGTTAATGCCCTTTGGATTAAACAATGCAGGTAAAACATACCAACATGCCATGCACCATATATTCAAACCCTTCTTAGAGAAATTTGTTGAATGTTATGTGGATGATTTAGTGGTCAAATCCATACAACATTCCAATCATTTGTCTGATTTAGAAACCATATTCCATAAAATTTGGCAACACAGTTTGAAGATGAACCCCTTGAAATGTGATTTTAGGGTAACCTTAGGAATGATCCTTGGCTTCATTGTACGCCATCATGGTATTGAAGTTGATCCTGAGAAAAAAAATAAATCCTTGGTATGTCACCTCCTCAAAATTTGAAAGAATTAAGGGGAATCCAAGGACACTTGGCCTATATTCGACACTTTATCGCCAATTTGGAAGGCAAGTGTTTTCCCTTTACCAGATTAATGAAGAAGGGAGTCACCTACCAATGGACCGAAGGCTGCCAAGAATAATTTGATACCCTCAATAAATATCTCTTGAGTCTACCAATATTAATTCCACCTATTTAAGTAAGACCACTTATTCTCTACATGGAAACTTTAGAGTGATCACTAGGTGCCTTCCTCACCCAAAAGAATGATGATGGGAATGAAAACAACCATTACTATCTCAGTCAAACTATGATTAATGTGGAAACTCAATATTCAAGTATTGAAAAGTGATACCTGATATTAATCTTGGGAGTTCATAAATTGAGGCACTACCATCAACATCATGAGGTCCAATTTCTATCTCGCAATAACCCACTCAAATTTATCTTTAGTCGTCCTATGTTCACAGGGTGTTTGGAACGGTGGGTAGTTATTTTTCAACAATTTGATATCTATTTTGTGCCTCAAAAGGAAATAAAGGGCCAAGCTATGGGCGATTTCCTTACTAAGCATCTATCTATAGAAGATACATCATTTAATACTAAACTTCTTGATAAAGAGGTCTTCTCTATTCAAGATAATTCCCAAGCATGGGAAATGTATTTTGATGGTGCTTACAGAAGTCTAACAGGAAAAATAATAGAAAACCCTAAACTCAACAAAGTTGGGTTATGAATTGTCCTTATTTTCCCAAAAAATGCAGTATTGCATTATTCCTTCTTGTTATTAGAAGGTGGTACCAACAATGAGGCAGAATATCAAGCTCTGATCACAGGTTTGGAATTGACCCTTCAGGTGTGAATGGATCATTTAAAGGTAAATGGTGATTCAGAACTGGTAATGAAATATATTAATGGGGAATATTATATAATAAATAAGAGTAAAAACCTTTGTGTGATTACGTCAGAGGGTTAATGGCTGAAATTCCCTCAGAGCCAACATTTTCTTATGTCCCACGATCAAAAAATTCCCAAGCAGATGCACTGGATAATGAAGCTATAGCCTTGGAAGATCCAAATTGGGATGAGACAATCTAGTGTAGCCCATCACCGGGTGGTCTCACCTTTTGTTCAAACTAGAATGTAGGAAATTAATGAAATTTTCCCTATTTCTGAACTATATGGTCATACCACGAAATGGATAACATCCATCATGGAATATCTTCAAAATGGGGTAATTCCACCAGATAGGGATGAAAAAGAACAGATTCGACGACGAGCGAATAATTTCACTATTTATGATAGTCCAGACCACCAAAAGATCCTCTATAAGCGAGGATTTGATGGAATCCTATTCAGATGTATTGATGGAGAAGATACAGAAGCTGTCATGAAAGAAGTACATTCAGGAGTTTTTGGTTCCAACCAGTCTAGGTGTAGACTCTCTGATCAAATCCTAAGGCTTTGATACTTTTGTCCTTCAATGATGTAGGATTATACACATTTCACTAAAAAATGTCATCCCTTCCAAGTGCATGACAACTTCATTCATCAACCCCCAGAGTTTCTTCATACAACTAAATACTCCTGGCCATTTTCCACATGGGGAATGGATGTAGTAGGGCCTTATCCTCCAGCCATGGCTAAGTAGTTCAAGTATATTCTCACTACTACCGAATTATTCTCTAAATGGGCTGAGGCAATACCTCTCAAGGAAGTTGGATCCAAAAGCATTGTTAGTTTTTTCAAAACTAATATCAGCACCAGATATGGTGTCCCTCATACTATTTTTATGGACAATGGCATCGATTTTTGTTCTTCTGAGGTAAAAAAGTTATATCAGGAACATAATATCAAATCCAACCATTCATCTCACTATCATGCGGTGGCCAATGGACAAATAGAGGAATTCAATAAGACCCTATCAAATATACTATTGAAAATAGTGGATAAAGATAAGAAATGATGACCTGATAAACTTTTTAATGCTTTATGGGATTATCGGACAACTACCTATACTACTACCCAAGAAACTCCTTATTCATTGGTATATGGAACTGAAGCAGTTTTTTCAGTTGAAATGAAATTTCCTTCACTCAGAGTTACAATATGTGATCAGTTGTATATAGATGAGAGGTCTCAGAAATGATTCAATGAGTTGAAATAATTATACTAGAAAATATTGCATACTTTTCATCATCTAGAAGTCTATAAGAATAGAATAGCATGAGATTTTAACAAAAAAGTTCACCTCTGTTCATTTCTTCAAGGAGAATTGGTATTGGTCTTTAGGACTCTAATGATACCAAGAAAGAAACCTCCAAAACTTGAGACAAAGTGGGAAGGACCTTATTCCATAAATAAGGTCTATTAAAATAGATCTTATGACTTAATATCAATGGATAGAGAGCTTATTAAAACTCCAACCAATATGAGATTCTTGAAGAAATACTTTGTGTAGTTGTTCATATTCTTCCTCACTGCAAGAATTTAAACTACACATTACAACGTCCTCACTGTAAGACTTTAAACTACACAGTACCATGTCCTTGCTACAAGACTTAAAACTGCACATCCCCCATTTCCTATTTGCAAGACATTAAACTGCATAACAACCATAAGCTTCCATGCTACATGAGAGTAAAATGTGTAGAATCTTCATCCTTGTTGCATGACGTTAAACTGCACGAAATCATTTATACAACTGACATTTTCTCTATTTTGACATTAGAAGCTTCCATAAGAAAACATAATTGATGTCATCACTACTCTTTAGTAGCATATGAGTCACTCTCTTTCCTATGTATGAGTCATATCTGTATAGAGACCTTGTTTTGAGAACTACTTATGGCTTGATTCTCATTTTCCAATGAGATACGTAGTGACGCCTAAATCTCCAATTTTGGGCCCAGCCACAATTAAAAAATCTTCTTATTTTCTTTTCTCCTCTTGTATATGAATCAGATCTATACAGATTGTTTTCTTAAGATATATTATTTGGTCCTTATACCATTTTATGTCTTAAGATTTACCATTCTCTCAGAATGTGTCAAAAGTTCCCATTATTCATGCCAAACTCGATTGACATGAGAAATGATTGTTTCAAGAACTATGTATGGCTTGATTCTCATATTTCAATGAGATACGTAGAGACACCTAGATCTATAATCTTGGGCTCAACCATGATAAAAAAACCCTTTATTTCTTGTATAAGAATCAAATCTACATAGGGAATGTTTTAAGAACTATATATGACTTGATTATTTCCCCAGCAAAGACATATAGTGACACTTAGGTTTTATCACTTAACCCAGTTAAAATATGTATTTTCCTTTCATATTAGTTCATATTCATCCTTACCACATGACCTTAAACTACATGGAAATATATCATCTCTATTTCTTCACTTGAGTCACCTTTACACTGTAAAAGAAACCCTTAATGCTCCTTATTTCTCACACCGAGCATAGCTCAAATGGGATTAGGAATTGGGTAAATGGATTCTTTATATAAATAAGGTGTCTCAATTTATTATGTAATTATTAATGTCTTCACCTCATGACTTAAAACTGCACAATATAATGTCCTCATTGCATGAATTTAAACTACACATCATAATATTAATTCAAAGGAAACAAAGAAAGTCTCCATTTTACATATGAGTCAGATCTATGTAAAGGACATAAAACTCATGGACAATATTGGTTCAAATATTTACCATATGATTTGGACATAAACCCCTTCCATATTTCAAACTCTTAATATTGAATATTTTTAGATCCTCATAATCTTTCTTATGATTTCTGGTGATAGAGTTTCTAATACCTAAGAGCTCTTTTTCCTGACTATGCAGCACGTGCCCTTAGGTGGCCTTGCATAAGTTTCCTACATAACATACCTTTCAGTAAAAAGATGCCACTATTTGGATATACAACATATTCCCTAGTTGGACCTGCATAATATATCCCCCATAATGGGTTTTTTCAAATAACGGTAACTTCGTTCTTGGTTATAGTATCTTTGTCCCCTTTAATCTTTGATGACAATATACAAGAATCTGTATTTCAAAACAACCATTCAAGTACAATTGTCCCATTATCTTTATCATAATATGAAAGTATTTAAGACCATATTTTACACATTTCTCTCACCATGTGTTCAATACAATATGACATAAACTTGAAATCACTTGGCCACATAATATATATTGTTTCCATTTCTAGTCCTAGTTGTATGTGCTAAAACTAAAGACACCATACCTATTACATTTGGGTCAGAACTTCATAAAAGTCCTATTCATCTAATTATTTGGACATCTTGGGTGGAAATACCCTTTCCATATTCAGGTACCTTTTCTCCATAAACCAAACTCTGTGCTTCGGAAAATCTGAATCACTATAAACTTTCTTCATCTTTTAGCAATAAAACGTCAAAATTCTGAGAGTTCTTTTGTCTAATTATACAGCACGTGCCCTTAGGCGACCTTGCATAAGTTTCCTACATAATAGGTCTGTCAGTCAAAAGATTCTACTATTTGGATATGTAGCATATGCCCTAGTTGGCCTTACATAACACAACCCCCATAAGGGGTTTGTAAAATAATGGTAACTTCGTTCTTGGAAAAGACTTCCTCTAGTGCTTTTAGCCCTTTTACCATATCATTCCTTAGTTCTAGAAATTCCCAAATCATAGTTTACAATTTTCCATTCCATACCTGAATATGATAGTATGTTTCCAAACATATTATCAAGAAATTGGGAGAGTTTTCTCATACCTTTGGTCAGAGCTAAATACCTTAAATTAAAGCCACCTAATGTCCTCACTGCATGACTTAAAACTGCACAGTACCAATGTCCTCACTGCATGAATTAAAACTACACAATACCAATTAGTAATACGAAACGGGCGGGCCGGAGCGTGGTGGGCCAAACCTGAACGGGTTTGAGCCCACGTGAGTTTTTTCCGCAAAAGCCTTCATATAATCCAAACAAAAAATTTCAAGCCCGCCCCACCCCACATAAATCTGCGGGTTGCCCACGGGTTGCCCGCGGGCTTACCCACATTTAAAAAAAATACTATTTATAATAATTTAAATACTATATTTTTTATCATTTTTAAAGGTATTTGAGGGGATAAATATGAATTAAAAATAATTAGAGTTTTAAGGGATGTGATTGAACATTTTTTTGTGGGTTAATGGTGTCATGCGGTGACACCGATGTGGTGGAGAACTGTTGCGATAGAAAGTAGGTGAGTGATCGGTGATGGCCGATGAATGATAATGTTGGTTGCATAGTGATGTGAACAACTAAACCTATGAATGAATGAAGTCTCTCCAGGTAATGATCAGTTTCAGAGGAAGCTATTAGTGTTTCCATGAGGCTTCATCCTATTCTCTTCATAAAAAAATAAAATTAAATAATAACAAAATTAAATCGACCTAAAAAATATTATGATTATAATAACTCTTATAGAATTGAAATCATGCGCACATGCGATGAGTTACATTTTTTGAGAGATGGGTTGAAACACCATGTGAATATGGTTAATAATTACGATATAAATAATATAATATCATATTGAAATAATAAATATAGGCCTATTTAAAATTCACATGTGAATAAATGGTGAATTAGTATGACCATTACAGTGAGAAATTATATGTCACCGTTTAACCATGATTTTTTTATTAAAAAAACTAAAATGTTAAAGAAATATATATCGTAAAAATAATATATTTTTTAAATCAGGCCTACGGGCAAGCCCGTACCTGTGCGGGCTCAACCTACATTGGCCCTCACCCATGCGGGCTCAACCCGCATTGGCCCGCACTCTAAATGGTCAAAATTTTTAGGCCCACCTCACCCCAAATCTGCCCCATACCCACAAAGCCTACGGGCCACGGGCCCACTTTGCATCACTAGTACTAATGTTCTCACTGCACGACTTAAAACTGCACAGTACCAATGTCCTCACTGCATGACTTAAAACTGCACAGTACCAATGTCTTCACTGCCTGACTTAAAACTACATAGTAACAATGTCCCACTACATGACTTAAAACCGCATAGTACCAATGTCCTCACTGCATGACTTAAAACTGCACAATACCAATTTCCTCACTACATGACTTAAAACTACACAATATGATATCATAAATTCCCCTTTCTGATAAATTTTAACCATTACTCATACACCAAATTTGTATAAAGATGGTTTTCTTATTCATGACATATGTCAGTTTAAAATAGACCTTTAATTCTTAAAATTTATTTCCTTGAAAAAACCACCCAGTGTGGTCTTGAGTCACCCAAATCTTATTTTACCCTATCTATCAATAGAAAAATGTTAAACTTCAAAGATCTCTTTTGTTTGACTATGCAGCATGTTCCCTTAGGTGGCCCTACATAATTTTCCTACATAACAGGCCTGTCAGTCAAAAGATGCCACTGTTTGGCTATGTAGCATATGCCCTAGTTGGCCCCACATAACGCAACCCCCATAATGGGTTTGTCAAATAATGGTAACTTCATTCCTAAAAAAGACACCCCTTATGTTGATACATGTTTTAAATTTGGTGACCATAAAAATCATGGCTCAAGATTCCCCTTGGAAATATTTAAATAATATTAAAGCAATTATTAGCTACAATGTTTTGTTTTGGATCTAATTCAAAGTTTATGGTCAAATCTATTAGACCCTAAATATTAGCCCATTATAGTCCAACATGAATGAATCTACACTGAAAAACAAAAAAATACTTGGTACTCATTAGATTGAGAACCTGCAAAGGGAAATATGAACAAAAGTCAAGTCCCAGCTCACTAAACATTTATTTTTTATGGTTTAGGTAATATTTAGAAATAAAAAGTCAAGATATATAAAGTTTGTGGGGTTGTCCATATAACCCTGAAAAAAAATATTACTATGCTTACTGGTCCTAATGGCCTACGTAAAACAAAATCAATTAATGAAAGTGAAAACATAAATGATTAAAGACAAAATAATTTTCATTTATAAAAATTTTTTCACAGAGAAGCATCCACAAATTGGAGTCTCTCTCTCAGATATTACAAAAGGATTTCTACGTAATTCCTCATTTGTTTGACAGCTTCTTGAGCCCCATCAACTGCTTGTTGGAGTTTTTCTATTTGACCAACCTCACTCTCTTCAGCATGGTGAAGTGCTTCTCTAGCATCTGCGATGAATTTTTCACCATCCTTATGCACTTCACCTAATGAGCTATGAAGCTGGTCAAGCTCCCCTGTAATGATATCTAACTCTTGTTGAAGGTGCATTTGCTGAACAATCTTTTCTTTAATTTTCTTCTTCAGTACCTTCAAATTTTCATTATGATTAGCCTCATCTTGGGACAATTCTTCTTGGAACTCTTAAATATTGATTGATTCTTTGGCTTTTATCCAGTCTTGTTGAAGCTTTTGCTCTTGCTTCCTCCTTCGGATAATATCTTTCATCGCAATATGAATTTCACAGTATTGAAAACCTCCAAATACTAGCGTGATAAATAGAGATGAAAGTCATGGAATTCTTGAAGGCAGTTTCTCAAGGGACATATCAGATATTATCTTCCAGATGTTTTTCCATGCTTTGCGATGACCAAGACGAAGAGCCTTATGCAGTTATGGGTCTGATTCAGAATCACTATCATAAGGAGGGATATATTCTGGGACTAATGCACTTAAAGAAGTGCCCTGCTCTGTTCCTTCTTGTACAATGGTTGCTCCACCTTCCAATGTTGTTTGGGCTGATGCAGAGGATTCACCTCCAGACCTAGCCATTGAAGTTGATAGAACTATATGGTAAATCAAGAACTATGGTTATATTCAAGAGATAAAAAAGTGAATTTAATCACAATATCATTTCTCTTACCTAGTAGTAAGTCAGTAGCTTGAGAAGAATCCTCCACAATGTTCTCAGTTTCAGCAATTTTTTTGATGTCTCTGGATGAGGAGTGCTATCTTTAGTATGCTTAGGATTTTCAGAATGAATCTTAGGAAAATATGATATCTCAATATCCACTTGAGCTAACATCTCCATAATGGTGAGGTTGACGTTAATATCCACACTTCCTTCAAGTACTGTTGAGACAACATTTTCTTTAGATGGAACTGCATATTTCAATCATCCATGGTTAGTAGGTTAATCATAAGAAGGTTAACATGATGAATAATGAGAACTCACATCCAGTTGATTCTATACAAGGAACTCCAAAATATTCTAAATCATTTGATATTTTAACATTTTCTAATAGTTCTTCAAAATAAATGACAAGGTTTATCATTTTATCCAATGATATCTCAGATCCTAGGTTATTCTCACCCATGGGAGCACTTGACGCGTATGCTTCACAACCTTCCTCCGACAACCTGTGGCCCCAAATAGCTTTTTTAGAAACAATTATGGGGTCAACATCAGTTGTTTCTAGATGTTCTGGTGAATGTGATGAACCTAAAAGTATCACAGAATGGAAGTTAGATATTGCTGAATTTAATTATTTATGAAGTATTATATATTTACCGAAGCTTCCTCTCCTCTAATAGCAAGAATCAAAGCAGTGATGGGAACAACTGTTGGTTCCTTTGGCTTTAATGCCTCTTCAAGAACCACTGGATTTTCAGAAATTTGTTTTTGATCAGGAGAACCTTCTATGGAGCCTTGAATCTTATCATTATTTTCTTTCAAAGAAGGAATAGAAGAAGCCCCTATAATCTTAAAAAAAAGTTTGAACACTTTTTCATGAATAAAGACTAAAATTCATGATAATCAGGGAGACTTACCATTGCTAAGAAATAGTTTAACTGTGGTCTTCTTTCTTCGGTACTTTTACTTTTTTTCCTTTTTGGGAGGGCTTTCATCATCATCTATAAAGACAAGTATCATATATTTTAGTACCCTCTCTATTTCCTCCTCCATGGCATGTTGGCCTGGAGATATTTCTCCTGATTCACGGGGTAACCCAATACCCCCAAGAGAAGTTCATCCAGAGCTATACTATGGTGAAGGAACTTCAGTTGTTTTCCTTTACCCAACTTTAAGTTAAGATTATGTTTCTCTTAAGTAACAATGTTTTGACTAAATTTCAAGTTGAAAAATGGAAGATAATGCGATAGAAAGGAAACTTACATCCTTAGGTTCTACAAAGTCATGAAACTCTTCATCTAATGAAGGATTTATCTTTTTATTGATACCGCAATCTATCATTTCTTTTACCCTCCTTGGGGTAGGAATTGATTCATCAGTGGAAAATATAAGAATTTATAGCTCTCTTATATAGGTCCTCACCTCGTTGGGATTATCCTTAAAAAGAATGTCAGAAGAAGACCAAAAATACCCTACTCCTGGAATATGAAATCCTTCGCACAGATCCATCCACATGGTTTCAGCATCACAATACAAATTCTCCCATGTTTGAACAACCACCGGTCTTATATATTCAGAATGTATGTCTGAGGGTTGTGAGGAGGATCCTACAACCTTTGACTTGAGTTTCTTCCCAGCACTAACGGTCACAGATGGAGGATTAGAAAATAGAACTTTTCAATCTTCAGAATGATGGTGAACAGATCTCCTTAAAACAACTTCAGTAGGGATTGATGGAGTGGAACTCTTAATTATGATATGAGGGTTGTATCTGGCATAAGGTCTCTTCGGTGAATTTGGAACATCACCACCTGCACCCTCTGATTCTTGAAAGTCGGCCCTTGATGATTAAAAATTATCTTCCAAATGACAGGGTTCCTTCCTGGTACTTCTCTTTATCCCTAATTGAGGGACTACATGATTTAATACCCCTTTAGGGTAAGATAGAACCCAGTTTTCAGCATAACAGATGGTCAATCTGCTTACTGCATCAGCAACAGGTAAATTAAATACTGCCCCAGTCTTCTATGTAGAGGTCAATAACCATAGTTGTCAGGAAACCATTGGGTGTTTCTCTAATATGACATGCACGGGAGGGAATACAATATTCTATTGTAGATATTTGAATTGACACACAAATCTATAAAGAGAATAGGCCTCACATATGATTTCTCCGTCAATTCTGGTGGCCAACACGCCATATCAACAAGCTAGCATATATGCCCTTAGTTCCAAACTGGCAGTACCATCATCAACGAATCGGCTTGTAGGCGGATTCCCATAAGGAAAGAAATGGAATTCCTTATGCATGCTCAATCTAGCCTTATTTTCATAAGCATTCAAAGACAAGGGTGAAATACCAGAAAAGGCCTGAACAGACAGCTGAAAAGAACTTCTAAAAACCTATACTCCACTTTGTACAACATAAGTAATAAAATGAGTAGAAATCCATCCCCACAACACTTTTAATGGTCCCACTATTCTAAATAGAGATTTAACCTTATATATATGTAGTAAAATCCTATTAATCTTGGCCAAAACAAGAGTAGCCAACCCTACCATCCTTTTATCCACCAGCTTAGCTGCAATAACAAAGGTCCTCGGCCTCATGCCTCCTTTGGAGTCTCAGACTACTAATAAATACACACTAAGCCACATGGATAAGAAACCTTTTAGACGTGTATTTGAAAGAATTTTTGGGTTGATATCATATCCCCATTTGTCAAATTATTCTTTCTCTAATGTTGGCGAAAAGGTTTCAAGAGTTTCTCTCTTCTCTGCCCTTGGACAGCTAGTCGAACAAGTGTAAATGGGACCCTTTTCCTTCTTCTTTATCAAAAATATTTCCATCCATTCCACCAGATGAATATCCATCCTGGTGTGAGTTTTCACGATGATTTAATCCTTGAGTTTGTTACATATTTTCTTCAACTCACGAACCAAATATGGTGTCTTCTCTGAGTCATTCCATGTCATCTTGGGAAGAATAAACTCATCATACATGTCTCCAAGGATTGGAGCTCTAGAAATCTTGTAAACATCCTACAAGATGATATCTACCTCTCCATGTGTTAAATAGAAGGAATTGGTCTCTGGACTCCACCGACTTAATAATTATGGCACGAAATCATCATTCCTATACACGTAGGTTTGCCCAACCCAGACAACCTCATAAATCCCGACAACTCTCAAATCATCTGCAAATTTTTCACTTGTATTTCGCACCTAGTATGCCCACATCCATGTGGGTTTTACACCTCCTCCTAGGAGAAAGTACCAACTTTTCTTCCAGCCCTTGGATTGATCTGTCTGAGAATATCGAAAGATGGATGAATAGGAGAGTGGTTGCAACTCGAGTGTGTGTGCCTTTAAATCTGGAGCATAGGGGATATGATGCATAATATGAGCTTTCTATATTTTCCCAACATTAGAAAATGAGCCCCCAATAGAAACATTGGCCGACAAGAAGTTGGTATAATCTTGAAACCAAGAATGTGGGACATAGTTCTTTGGATCTGGAATGTTAGCATCCTGAAAATGGCCATAGCTATACAAAGGCAGATAGGTGCTTCGAGGAAAGTTGAAATGATACTTCTTCAAATATTTTGCTAAGTCTGGAAGGTTGGTTTCACAAATGTAAAAATAATCATGACCAATGACATTCATCATGTCATAAATCCTCTTACTGTAGAGATCATCAGCACTTCCAATTCTTTTGGGATCCATTGAACCTGCAAAAAAAATATAGAGATCATTTTTTAAAAGTAAATTCATTTTTGGTGTTTTACAAAAAAATGGAAAATGCATTAAGGCACACAAGTTTAAAACTTGACGCACATGTATAAGTCGGCACGCAAGTATGGATCCCCACTTATAACATGCAGATAAAAAACATATAGAAGAAGTGTGGTGAAACAGAAGCGCCAGAATGAAAGAAGACTTGTGCGTCGAGAACTGAAAATTTGGAAGTTGTGAGAATTTTCATGGAAGTGAAGCCGATATATATAAGCGACACGTGTCACCCTGCACACCAGAAATATTACGCGTTGCAAAATTGTGTGCCCAAGTCCACTTGAGCGCCAACACTTTCCCACCCCAGTGCTCTTTTCTTTTTCCTATCTCCCACTCCATCATTTCTTTACCTCATTATAGGATCCGGTTTTCATTTTTGGATCCAATTCTGAGGGAGGGGGGATTTTTCTGACACTCCATTCCATCAAAGAGTCTAAAAATCATGACGAAGGGAATCCATTAGAAAGAAAAGAGGGAATTTATAAAGAAAAGTCAAAGATTTTTAAAGGCATAAGTTTTTGGACGTCTTAGTTTAGCAAAAAATCATTTGGTTCGCAACCTACTTGCGTGCCCCTATATGTCGCACATGCCACTTATGCACCACCATGTTGGAGGCAAATGAAATTATAATTTTGGCTAACTCCTAAAGGTGTCACCCTAGTCTAGCCAAAACATCGTCGGCACGCAAGGTACTTGCGTGCCCCAATTTGGCACGCAAGTCACTTGTGCGCCCAACTTATTTTCACCCAAGGTCATTTATTTGCCTATAAATAGACCCTTGGGTCCCCCATTTGTACGGATGTATTTCCTTGAAGCTTAATTGCTGCTCTGGTCACCCTAGTACTTCTCCCCAATCTTCTAAAACTTTCAAGTTAGTTCCTCAACACGTTGAGCAGAGGATTTAAGGGAGGATCATTGGACTTAAGTCCTTTTAGTGTTTGAAAACCATAACACTTGCACACCTAAAGTTCCCAACCTATCCAAGTAAAAAATACTTACTCTCCACCCATTCCTCTCACAGGAACTTGAGCGCCCCACATCTTAGATCACCTGTGAATACTCTTGAAGGCTTGAGAAAGGTCTCGCCCAAGTATTAACATACAAGTTGTTCATCGCCTAAGTGAACATCAGGTCACCCAAGCCTACTTGTGCACCCATACTTGCACGCCCTTACCTACTTGCGCACCCATACTTGCGTGCCCTTCTCTACTTGGGCACCCCTTCTTGGTCCACTTACTTTCTTCACTCTCTTCAGTCTACAAGCCATCAAACCTTCATCAAATCCATTCATGGCAAGGTTTATTCTTAACTGTCTCCCTTGTCTGAAATGGATTCTGTTGAGACCTCCACCAAAACTTCCCGACTTATCAAACCTTTGGGAAAGTCACATTAGTGTGTCTCTTATTTGGGTTTGTATTTCCACCATCAAAGGTTTCCCACATTTGTTTCACAATGGGGTTAATATTCATGGAGTGTTTGTGGGTCTGTATATACATAGTCACATGGAACTTTCTCCCAAAAAAAATGCTGGGAAGTTCTCAGTTTGGAGGAGGGTTTGGGTCCCAGCCTCTCCCTTCTCGAAGAGATGACCCAGAACCTTAGGTCTCTAGTAGGGAAGGTACAATTCATACATACTTTTCCTTTTAAAAAAATAAAGGAGAAGTCTCCCTTCCCCTACCAGGATCAATTTTAGGGAAACCAGCTTGGTGTAATCCCCTAGAATTTCTTGCAGGAGGTGGCATCATTGCTCTTCCTCTCTTCTTCGGTGCCAAAGACCAAAGGGGGATGGGCACAGGGATTATTGTTACCCTTTCCCTCTCCTGTTGCGCTTTGTCTCCATGGTCAGCCATCTTGGTGTAAGCCCCTAACCTTTATCTCTTCCTCCATACAATGGAACCTTGTCCAATGTAAATAGAACAGAGGGAAGGCTCGTCGCCTCACCCTCTTCCACGGTTGCCTCAACCCTGTTCACCTTGGACACCATAGGTGTTCCATCTTCCACCAGCAGAGGAGGAAAATTTTTAAAGTGTGAATGCCTTTGTTGAATATTTGACATCCTTTTGTTTCTCACATTGAGCATGAATCACGTGAGATTAAAGATTTTTCATGGTCACAACATTTTCAAAATCGAATGAACTACGAGAAATCTAATTCCTGTTCAAACCAGGATATATAGGAAGCCTTTTGAAGGCCCGAGCTCACTGGAAATCCTCTTCAGGAACCCAATCCTAATTCCTTTAATCTGGGCATCGTCCTTAGGAATAATCCCCAAATTAAAACTCAAATCATCAAGGAAACCTTTTCAGGATGTACGCCCAAAATCAACTCTCTCAAAGGACCATACTCTCCTATGAGACTTATCGAACTACATGGGATTTGATTCCTATCCATATGGGATACGTAGGAAGCCTCCTTGAGGTTCAAACCCAACACTTCAAATCAACCCTATTCTCCTTGGGCCATATTCCCAATAGGGTCTGATCTTACTTGGAAACCCATATCCTTTCCAAGTTCCTTGGGCTGTTTCTACATAAGTCCCACACTAAGTTTTGACCGAGCACCATTCGCTTAGAGGTCCTTATCACATGACCTTAAAATGTATGATGTGTCCTATTAAGCGACACCAAACTATGAGGGTTCTGATTCCTTTCAAAAGGATACATAGGTAGGCCATTTTATGGGAACGATCCCAAAATCAAATCAGACCTCCATCTCCCTAGATGACAATAAATTCTAGAGTGCCCCACTGATTGGCTTGAAAACCAGTATCATCACAACAATGATTAAAATAATCTATAAGCAGTATATTAGAGGATACAATTGATGTAAAACCTCAAATACATACAAATATTTCCATTAATGAAGAACCTTGAATGCATACTAATGATTCTGAATTTTAAACATGTTAATAAGTGATTGTAAATTTCAAGGGATACTTATGATATACTTGGTGAATTAATAAGGATTCATGAAGATATATTAAATTTACAAAGAGAGTCCCAGAGTAGACAATAATTCCCTCCAAAAGGGTGTGATGAGTCCGACCTCCCATCCTCTCGAACAATGCACATTATTAAGTATCATAAAGTTCAAACTTAACAAATGTCTACCTTTGGAAAGCAGGTTCCCTTTGGATAAAGAATTGTTGGAAGTTTCCAGTTCCATAAATAAATCCAATGGAAACCACCTGAAAACAATGATTCTTATAACTGG
Organism: Viscum album; assembly: GCA_963277665.1. Classification (NCBI taxonomy): domain Eukaryota; kingdom Viridiplantae; phylum Streptophyta; class Magnoliopsida; order Santalales; family Viscaceae; genus Viscum; species Viscum album. Next base: position 673,140,231 of record OY728136.1, on the reverse strand, counting down.
AACACATGTTTCAATGAACTACAAAACATTAGTTTAATAGTTTTATTTCAAACTAGCATAACATGGATTATATTATAATGGTTATATATGAATAATTTAGTGTAATCTAAGTAGAAGCTATATTTTTTCATAAATTATGTACACTATATGTTTATGTAGACCCAATTTACTTTGTTGTTGGAAGTTTAAAGTTATATTTTAAGTTAGTGGATGATCACTGGATATTATTCAGGCTTATGGAAGGAGACAAGTGATGATTTTTTTTATTTCTACTTAGATATGAGTAGTTTTTTCAAACAAAATTTTTATTGCATTTCATATATCATACAACTTAGAGCTTCCATATCCTTTATTAAATTTTGGATAGATTTTTGTTATTGTATAAATCTTATTTTCTATGATATTAGTATTGGATTATTATTTATATTTATATCAATTATGGTAGAATTTCCATGATATTACCATGTTCTTTTGGTTTTGAAGTTGGGTGACACATCGTTGTTATTCTTGAGTAAATGTTTTCCATTATAAAGACAAGTGTATTTAATTGGATTAATTTCATTTTCAAAACCTGCACTACGGGAAAAATGGGCATTTGCGACAGGGGAATTCCCCCGTCGCAAAAGGACTGGCACGCTTTGCGCGCCAAATCGCGGGAAAGTTATTTGCGACGGGCGGTTACCGCCCGTCGCAAATAACCGGCGGCGGTAAAAGATATTTGTGACGGGAATATACCCTCGTTGCAAATAGTATGTCGGCAGATTATTATTTGCGACGGGACCCGTCGCAAATAACTATTTAACCGTTGACCGTAATCAATGCGGGCTAATGTATTTGCGACGGGTCCCGTCGCAAATAGACCCGTCGCAAATAATCTAACCTATAAATACCCCCCATTCGTTTTTTTCATTCATTCTCAAAATCGATATTCTACTTCTCTCAAAACTCTATTTTTAGAGTTCAGCGTTTCTTGAGTTTAATTTTTTTTTCCGGAGTTGAGATTGAAGTTTTCAACAACGATCAGAGATCAACCTCAGATCAATTTTAAAGGTATTTATGTTTATTTTAATTTAATATTTATTTTAAATTTTTTATTAGTTTCAATTATTCTTAATTAGTTGTAATTTAATTATGTTTACATTGTTTTGTTACTTAATAAATTTAAATTATTAGTATTCATTGTTCATAGTTAATGGTAATTAGGAATAATTAGTAATAATTACAAATAATTAAGAATAAATACTAATAATTAGTAATAAATACCAATAATTAGTAATAATTAGTAATAATTACCAATAATTAGTAATAATTAGTAATAATTAGTAATAATTACCAATAATTAGTAATAATTACCAATAATTAGTAATAATTACCAATAATTAGAAATAATTACCAATAATTAGTAATAATTAGTAATAATTCGTAATAATTACCAATAATTACCAATAATTAGTAATAATTACCACTAATTAGTAATAATTATCAATAATTAGTAATAATTACCAATAATTCGTAATAATTAGTAATAATTAGTAATAATTAGTAATAATTAGTAATAATTAGTAATAATTAGAAATAATTCGTAATAATTAGTAATAATTACCAATAATTAGTAATAATTACCAATAATTAGTAATAATTACCAATAATTAGTAATAATTACCTATAATTAGTAATAATTAGTAATAATTAGTAATAATTAGTAATAATTACCAATAATTAGTAATAATTAGTAATAATTAGTAATAATTACCAATAATTAGTAATAATTAGTAATAATTAGTAATAATTACCAATAATTAGTAATAATTAGTAATAATTAGTAATAATTAGTAATAATTAGTAATAATTAGTAATAATTAGTTATAATTAGTAATAATTACCAATAATTAGTAATAATTACCAATAATTAGCAATAATTAGTAGTAATTAGTAATAATTAGTAATAATTAGTAATAATTACCAATAATTAGTAATAATTAACAATAATTAGTAATAATTACCAATAATTAGTAATAATTAGTAATAATTACCAATAATTATCCATAATTAGTAATAATTACCAATAATTACCCATAATTAGTAATAATTACCAATAATTACCAATAATTACCAATAATTAGTAATAATTGGTAATAATTAGTAACAATTACCAATAATTCGTAATAATTAGAAATAATTACCAATAATTACCACCAATTAGTGATAATTAATAATAATTACCAATAATTAGTAATAATTAGTAATAATTACCAATAATTAGTAATAATTAGTAATAATTAGTAATAATTAGTAATAATTAGTAATAATTAGTAATAATTACCAATAATTAGTAATAATTACCAATAATTAGTAATAATTACCAATAAATAGTAATAATTAGTAATAATTAGTAATAATTAGTAATAATTAGTAATAATTAGTAATAATTAGTAATAATTCGTAATAATTAGTAATAATTAGTAATAATTACCAATAATTAGTAATAATTACCAATAATTAGTAATAATTATCAATAATTAGTAATAATTAGTAATAATTAGTAATAATTACCAATAATTACCAATAATTAGTAATAATTACCAATAATTAGTAATAATTACCAATAATTAGAAATAATTAGTAATAATTAGTAATAATTAGTAATAATTAGTAATAATTAGTAATAATTAGTAATAATTACCAATAATTAGTAATAATTACCAATAATTAGTAATAATTACCAATAATTAGTAATAATTAACAATAATTAGTAATAATTACCAATAATTAGTAATAATTAGCAATAATTAGTAATAATTACCAATAATTAGTAATAATTACCAATAATTAATAATAATTAGTAATAATTAGTAATAATTAGTAATAATTACCAATAATTAGTAATAATTAGTAATAATTAGTAATAATTACCAATAATTAGTAATAATTACCAATAATTACCAATAATTAGTAATAATTAATAATAATTAGTAATAATTAGTAATAATTAGTAATAATTAGTAATAATTAGTAATAATTAGTAATAATTAGTAATAATTAGTAATAATTAGTAATAATTAGTAATAATTAGTAATAATTACCAATAATTAGTAATAATTACCAATAATTAGTAATAATTACCAATAATTAGTAATAATTACCAATAATTAGTAATAATTACCAATAATTAGTTATAATTAGTAATAATTAGTAATAATTAGTAATAATTTGTAATAATTAGTAATAATTAGTAATAATTACCAATAATTAGTAATAATTACCAATAATTAGTAATAATTATCAATAATTAGTAATAATTACCAATAATTAGTAATAATTAACAATAATTAGTAATAATTACCAATAATTAGTAATAATTACCAATAATTAGTAATAATTACCAATAATTAGTAATAATTACCAATAATTAGTAATAATTACCAATAATTAGTAATAATTACCAATAATTAGTAATAATTACCAATAATTAATAATAATTAGTAATAATTACCAATAATTAGTAATAATTAGTAATAATTAGTAATAATTACCAATAATTAGTAATAATTACCAATAATTACCAATAATTACCAATAATTAATAATAATTAGTAATAATTAATAATAATTAGTAATAATTAGTAATAATTAGTAATAATTAGTAATAATTACCAATAATTAGTAATAATTACCAATAATTAGTAATAATTAGTAATAATTAGTAATAATTACCAATAATTAGCAATATTTTCCAATAATTACCAATATTTTCCAATATTTTCCAATATTTACCAATATTTACCAATATTTACCAATATTTTCCAATATTTTCCAATATTTTCCAATATTTACCAATATTTTCCAATATTTACCAATATTTTCCAATATTTACCAATATTTACCAATATTTACCAATATTTACCAATATTTACCAATATTTACCAATAATTACCAATAATTACCAATAATTACCAATAATTACCAATAATTTGGAATAATTACTAATAATTTGGAATAATTACCAATAATTAGGAATAATTACCAATAATTAAAAATAATTACCAATAATTAAAAATAATAACATTATTACATTATTTTTATATTTTATTATTAATATTAAAATAATATAATTTTCTATATTATATACAATTCTCTTTTCATCTGTGTGTTTTCTGTCTCCACATGTAATATTTGCATTCTTTTTCAAAATTATCAACCTACTCGCCAATAGAGAGGTGAAAGTGAATGAAAATATTACATGTGGAGACAGAATGTTAAACACACAGATGAAAAGAGAATTGTATATAATATATAAAATTATATTATTTTAATATTAATAATAAAATATACTAATAATGTAATAATGTTATTATTATATAATTAATATTTATGAAAAAGTTATATTAGTATTATTAAAAAAATAAAAAATCAATATAATATTAAAATTATCAATATTTGTAACAGGTTTTGCTTTATTCTCAACATATTCTATCCTTGATTGACTGTTTTTTCTAACAAATTATTCAAAACCAGTAATGCTTTTTTATTTTATAGAAAAATATGGAACAATGAGGTTGTCAACAGTCATTATCAGATTACCGAATATGGATAAATCAACGTAGAAATCCAAACGGTTCTGGTAGAAATCCAGTATATATAGAGGGTGTGGAGACTTTTTTATCATTTGCGACATAAAATCCAGAATTTGTTTCAGAAGGCAAAATAAAATTCCCTTGTAGAAAATGTGCATTGAGAACGTTTGACACGTTTGACAAAGTGGGGGGACATCTCTTGCATTTTGGTTTTCAACCAGATTATGTTTTTTGGTATCAACACGGTGAATGCAGTTCCAGAGTAGGTGATACCAACTTGATTCCGGATCCATCCCGGTTTCAAGATTTAGTACATGACGTTGAAGGTTCATCTGTTCAACATACAGAAACTCTGGCAGATATAGATTCAAATCCCGAGTTGGCACCATCTGAATTTTATGAGTTGTTGAGGTCTGATGAGTATGCATTATATCCTGGCTGTAAGATGAGCAAATTAGAAGCAGTTGCAAAATTTATGGCTATCAAATCAGATAACGGAATATAAAACACCTGTTTTGACCAGATATTTTCTTTGCTTAAAACACTGTTACCCGAAGGAAATGTTTTTCCTGCAAATTACTATGAGAGTAAGAGGCTGGTTCAAAATTTGGGACATACTTGTCAGAAGATTCATGCATGTTCAAATGACTGCATTTTATATTCTGGGGAAAATGAGTTGTTGGATAGTTGTCCCACATGTGGGCAATTGAGATATAAAGAAGGGCAACATGGGAAGTCTGGTTTGATTCCTGTAAAACAGTTGAGATATTTTCCGCTTACATCCAGACTTCAGCGTTTATTCATGTCTAAGAATACAACGACAATGATGTCATGACATAAAGCGAATATTTCAACTGATAAAAGCTTGAATCATACAGCCGATGTTGATTAATGGAAACATTTTGATAGAGTGCATCCATCCTTTGATTTAGAAGCTAGAAATGTTCGACTGGGCCTTTCCACTGATGGTTTCTGTCCGTTCGGAACTTATGGTAGTCAATATTCATGTTGGCCTGTTTTTTTAACTCCGTACAATTTACCTCCATGGATGTTGATGAAGGAGCCATATATCTTTTTGACTTTACTAATTCCAGGACATCCGAAGAAAAATATTGATGTTTATTTGAAACCATTGATTGACGAATTAAGTTTATTGTGGAGTACTGGTGTCAGTACATATGATGTTGCTACGAAACAGAATTTCATACTGAGAGCAGCATTGATGTGGACAATTAGTGACTTCCCAGCTTATGGGATGTTATCTGGCTAGAGTACACATGGTCAGAAATCATGTCCTTACTGTATGGGAGAGAACAAATAATTTATGCTCATTCATGGAAAGAAACCTTGTTATTTTGACTGTCATCACAGATTTCTTCCAGCTTATCATCCTTTTCGCAGAAACAAATCTCATTTCAGAAAAGGAAAAATTGAAAGGGATGGACCTCCAAAAATGCTATCAGGTTCGGAGTTAAAATCAGTTGTATTTTCATTACCTCCCATCATTTTTGGTCCCATAATAAACCAACAGAAAATTTCTGGTCTTGGGAAAGAACACAATTGGATTAAACGTATCATATTTTGGGATTTTCCATATTGGTCTGATTTGTTGGTCCGCCACATGTTGGATGTCATGCATATTGAGAAGAACTATTTTGATAATTTGTTTCATACATTTTTGGATACGCCAGGAAAGAGCAAAGACAATGTAAATGCACGTTTAGATCTTGCCCAAATTTGTAGGCGTCCAGAACTGGAACTGTTTGAGAATGTCAGAATAGAAAGGTTACTGAAACCAAAAGCAGCTTATACACTGTCTAAAGAAAACCGTTTATTATTTTGTCAGTGGATTGTAGATTCGAGACTTCTAGATGGTTGTGCTTCCAATTTGGGTAGATGTGTAAAGAATGGTCATATTACTGGATTAAAAAGTCATGATTGTCATGTTATAATGGAAAGACTTCTGCCCATTGGATTAAGAGGTCTATTGAATTCTGTGATTTGGGATTCCATAACAGACATGTCTCATTTTTTTCAGGAAATTTGTGCGGCTACAACATATTATGATGATCTATGCAAACTTGAAGAATATGTTGTTGTAATTATATGTAAACTGGAAAAAATATTTCCGCTGTCTTTCTTTGACTCAATGGAACATTTGATGTTACATTTTCTATATAAAGCCAAATGTGGAGGTCCAGTACAGTTTCAATGGATGTACCCATTTGAAAGATGCATGCAAAAATTGAAAAGAAAAGTACATAACAAAGCATCTGTTGAAGGATCTATTGCAGAATCTTATTTTCAAGAGGAAATATCTTTTTTATACTCCCATTATTTTGAATCTGAGTATCCTTCAAAACACAACCAAATGGGATGGAACGAGAGGAATATTGATGAAATCGACAATTAATTATCTGTTTTCAACCAGCCAGAGCTTGGTTTTGGTGGAGTTTATGAACACTGGCTTTCGGATGATGAACATCACAGAGCTCATACGTATGTTCTTCTCAACTGTGAAGAGATGACATCAGTTGTACTGTAAGTGTTTATATCACTTATTCTATCATTTATGTTACATTAAATAACTTTTTTTATAGGTTGTATGATAATCATATCAAGAAAAAAATTCCACAAATTACAGTAGCTGCTCTCGAAGAACGCCGACAGAAAAATTTCTCTCAGTGGTTTCAAAAACTGGTAACATAAATTCTTTATCTTTTAGAAACTCATTCAATGTATAGTTTACTATATTGATAATTATTTCACAAATTTTCAGGTGTCTCGACATGCTGATAAAATTGACAAATGGCTGTGTATATTGAGTAACCCACCTTCCAAACTTGTTAAAAATTATAATGCATATGTGGTGAATGGATTTCGATTTCACATACACGCATATGGGGAATCAAAAAAAAAACAATGAACAATGGAGTTATCTTGAGAGGATCTCATCATCGAGAAAATGAAGTTGACTTTTATGTAATACTTGATGAAATCATTGAACTCTGTTATCTTGGACAACATTACATAACCATGTTCAAATGTCGGTGGTTGGATACAGAGAGAGGCGTGCGTGTTCATCCGACTCATGGAATCATCGATATTAAATGTAAAAGTGTTCTCGTAGTAAATGAACCATTCTTATTGGCTCAACAGGCACATCAAGTTTATTACGCAAAGTACTATGCTACATCAAGAGACTTGAATGATTGGTGGAGTGTAATAAAAATCAAAATTCGAGACAATCAGTTTAGTCAAAGTGAATGTGCTTTCACTGATGTGAAAAGAATTGAAGTTTTTCAAGAGAGTACTCAAAATCAATCTTTTTTACAAAGAGACATGAGTATCGATGACGACACCCCACATTTAAGAGTCGGTGATGACGATGATGTTAATGTTGTCACATATGAATTTGAAATGGTAAGAGATGAAGCAAATAGAACTCAAATGGATATCAATGATGTTGAGAAGGAATATGAAGATGACATTGACATATATGAAGATGATGATGAAGATGAACACTGATAGAATTCCATGGTAGTTATATACAATCATAATATATATATATATGTATATATAATAGTAATTATCAATTATTTGCTAACAACATTAACATTTTCTGTTTCAGATGGACGATGACACATTTCGTGAGTTGGTGGATGCTGACCTGCCTTTTGATGCGGATGAGTTGCTGGCAGATGACCCTCAGCCTGCAGGCGCTCCAGGGAGTACGCGGAGGGGGTGTGGTCTTGCACGATTGATGATTCCTGACCCCGTCCCCGAGCGACATCCACCTCTTGGGTTTGATCCACGCACACGGAGGTGTGATAAACTATGTGATAACCTGTGGATTTGACTAAGATTTTATTAATCTATTCACATAATAAATGTTTATTATTTTTACAGTTTTCCGCATATAGCAGTCGGACAGGGCAGCGCTATTTTGCGCAACTATTTCTCTCAGCCGTGGACCACATGGGAGCAGATTCCCATTGATGTGCAGCAGGCCATGTTTGGCCATTGGTTGGTACGTATGTAAATAAATAATTTTTTATTTTGAAAATTATTTCATTTCTAACTTGATATTTTGATTTATTTGTAGGGTTTATGGTATCCGATCGAGGATACCATGCTTGACGCCATCCACGAGGCATGGGAGGTGGCCATGCGTGATCGCTTTCGTCAGTTTTTGCACAATTTAAGAGAAGCTGCCATGAAGAAAGCATGAGTGTCAGATTTTGACGAGTCACGTAGAGCACACCGACCAGAGTATATTTCATTCCATGTATGGGATGGATTATGTGCGCACTGGTTGGGTGGTGTCTTTCAGAGGAGATCATCGGTGGGGAGGCAGAATCGGGGGAGACAGGAGGTGACTCATCGAGCTGGGAGTCGTTCTTTCAGTACTCATAGACAACATCTGGTACGTACATTATTTATAAATATTTTATATAACTATAAATATTAACAGTTTATTTTTTATTCTTATAGGCTGTCGAGCACCCCGATATTACGGAGTACGACGTATATCGGAGGATGTATAGTGATCCTGCTACTGGGGAGCTCAGAGGTGATCGTCAGCATCACATCGTGGTCAATATTATTTTCTTTCAAGTTTAAAAATTAACTGCATATAATATATTCACAATTTTAATTTTAAATTGCAACTACAGGAGTCATATGAGGCCGCAGTGTCACAGACCCGGCCTGAGAGTCAGGCCGAGTCATCAGATCAGACCATATCCTATACCTTTTTTGGTTTTTTATTTATAGGAATCGCTTATAGAATATTTTATTTATATTATTCTTTATTTGGATAACTACTAGTATGATCTATTGACTTTCATATTAAAATTGGTTTTAATGAACTTTTTAATTATGGTTTAAATTTTTTATTCAAATTTAATTTTTTCCCTGTAATAGAATGGATAGAATCTGGATGTATTATACCGATCATATTTCAAACAAGTTTCATAATAATTTGGATTTTTTAGAATTTACATTTAACAATGATTAATATGGAGGTTTTATACATTTTTCATGTTTTAATTGTGTTGGAATACCTTGGTTAAGTTTGTAAGAAGTTAGATACTATATAAAAAAACTATATTTCAAAAATACTATTATGTTTGGTATCATAATGGATAGATGATACAATCTTCTATTATTCATGGATAGAAAGAAAGAAATGGTATAGAATTTGAAATTTGATCAGTTTCCATTTATGCATCATCATAAGAAACATAATATTCTAGTACAAGAAGACAATGATATCAATACACATGAGGAAAAGAATGAAGATGATGATGTTGATAGAGTGAAAAATTAATGGATGATGCCAAAACTCCTGTATATCAGGAATATACTAATATAAAAAACTTGGAATTTTTAATGTAGTTATATTATGGAAAAACTATGTATAGAATCTATAATATCTCCATTAATTATATTCTTATCTCTTTGAACGAATTTATTCCTAATGATATAAATATTCTATCAAATCATTATATGGAATGAAAGTTAATCAACTAACATGGATTTTCTACTAATAAAATTCACGCTTATATGAAATATTATTGTTTATTTTGGGATGAAACATCATAAATTAATAGCTATAAATAATTTAGTATATCTTGATTGAAGTAAAATCTATATGGAACACCATCTCGTGTGCCATAGAAATTTTTATGGCACTTTCTGTTGATTAACAGGATTCAAAATCAATTCATGTATGTGATGAAATGATGTTGTGATAATTAAAGATAATGATGATTTGGTTCCTTCTAAAAATGTATTAGAATGGAATAAATTTGATTCAAAACATCCTGATTTTGTAGCTGAGGTGTGTATTGTTAGGTTGTATTTATCCTATGATGGTTTTAATATTTTTGGTTAAATGCTTACTTCTCACAGAACACGATGAATTTTTATTCATGTTTATAATATTCCTCTATAGATATGTATGAACAAACCATTAAATTTCTTGAGTATATTAATATCTTGACCTTTTTATCCTGAAAATTATATGTAATTCTAATATAAACCTTTAATAAAAGAGTTGAAGAAGCTTTAGGAAATGGGTGTGTGCACATTCGATGCTTCTTCAAAAAATATTTTTTAGATGAGTCCTTCCCTTCTATGAAATATAAATGATTTCCTTACTTATGCAATGGTTTATAGTTTTATCATGAAGGGAAATCTATCATATCCCATTTGTATGAAGAATAAATGAGCTGTAATTCTTAAATATCATCATAGTTTCAGTTTCATGGGGAATCGATGATTATTTCCAATGGATCATCAATACAAGAAGAATCACCGACAGTTTGATAATACTATTGACACTAAACAACCAACTCAACATATTTTTGGAACTAATTTTCATAATGAATTGAAAGATTCAATTTTTTAATTAGGGAAAGGTCAGATTAAATCTAAAAAGAGGAAGAATGTTGACATTGAATCCACTTACAATTGGAAAAAGAAAAGTATCTTTTTTTGTTTCCATATTGGTCAACCAATTTATTGCATCATTGTTTTTACGTAATGAACATTGTGAATAATATATATGAAATTTTTCTTTCAATTATTCTAAATATAAATGGGAAGACCAAAGATGAATTATGATCTTGGAGGGACTTGTTGGATTTGGGTATTTGACTATAACTATATCTAGTGTGTATTGATGTAAAAAAATATAAAGTTCTCTACGATTTTTATGTGATAAAACCTTTAGAGAATAATCAATTTTTGAAATTATTGTAGAATATCAAGTTTTATTATGGTTATTCCAACAACATATCTAAATGAGTAAACATAAGGGATTTAAAACTAAAATACCTATAAAATCATGATTATCACATCATTCTTCACGAATCAATTCCAATAGAAATATATCATTTAATATCCAATAATATAAGGGTGATTTTGATTCTCTTGTGAAATTTTTATAGAGACCTTTGGGCTAAAAGTTTATCCAAGTATTTATTGATAAAAATGTACCAAGAGCTGCAATTAATTTTGTGTGAGTTGGAGAAAATTTTTCCTCCATCATTTTTCACTTTCATATTACATTTAATAGTTTATATTCCAACTAAAACACTTCTCAGGGGAAACTTTTCTTTTCAATTGATGTACCCTACTAAAATAAATATGTATACAATTAAATCTTATGTTTGAATAAGAATCATCATGAAGGTTCTATTGTGAGTGGTTATCTGGATCAAGAATGTATGGATTTTTGTTCAATGTATTTTTTTGATGTGAGAATAAGATGTAACTATCCAATAAAAATGAATATGATTAGTATGGGGAAATTGATCCCTAATTTCCATCTCTTCCCCAAAAGGTGTAATTCTTGGGTCATATACATTGGATACCTTGAGCCTCAATGAGCATGAAATGGAACATCGAACAATCTTGTTTAGCTGTGGTTTGTTCCATGACTATATCAAGTAAGTAATTTGGATATTTATATTTTATCTAATACTATTCCATTTCACATATGACTTAAAATTTTATTATCATTTTATGCAGTGAACACAAACAAATTATAAGCAGAGTTCATCGATCTTTTCCTTTGATAAGGAGAGAGACTTTTCATAGTAAAGAGTATCTTTCTTGGTTGAAATAAAATGTATGAACATTACTTTAATTAAGTTAAAATATTGATATTAATTTTATTTTATTATTCATATATATTTAAAGTATTTATTTTACCTGTTGAATCTATCTCTAAATAAGTAAGAGAGTTGTAAAACTATTATTAGAACACAACATAATAACATTATTTCAACTGAAATAATAGACTATTATGCCAGTGCATCAGATAGTATGACTTGATATGAAAATGTGTTTTATTATGGAATTGTTGAAAAAATATTTTTTTTGGATTAATACTCCCATGGTTGAGTCACTATGATGAAATTTAAATGGGTTTATTCAATGACATGACATGGTACATTTATTAATGACCATGGATTCAGAGTTATTGACATGGACATCTTCTTGGATATCGATGAGCCATATATTTTGGCATTAATAAAAAAAAGTGTTTTATATGAAAGATCAATTGAGACATGATTATGGTTTCATTATTGAAATACTCCTAAGACATATATTTTATGATGGTGGGGACAAAATTAACACAATTGAAGCCCCTATCAGTGTTAACAAAAATATTATATTTTATGAATCGAAATTTTCATTTGTGAGAATTGATGTTGAACCTGAAGTAGTGGTGGGTAATCTATAGAAGCAACCATATATGTTCACAGTTTATTCAGTTTACCTTGATATGAGTTTCTCAGGTTGGAACTACTATAATTAATTGAATTTAGTTTTAGTTTGGAGTGATATGCTTGTTTTAGTATTGTTTGTTTTCATTGAACTTAATTATATTTATTTCAATTCATAAAACCAGGTTTAAAAATTGGTTTTAAAACATGTATAACTTGGTTTTAAATTATAGTTCATAGAACATGTTATGTTATTTTTTATGTCTTGTTTAACTTCTAAGTTGTATGAATAATTTTTAAAAACTATTTCTAAAAAATGTACATTTCATTCTTATGCATATTATGAAAGATATTGAAGAAATTAAAAGAAAGTGACTATTTTACAATGATCAATAACTTCATAAACTAGAGACCTCCTCTAATTCTCATAGTGAGTATAATAATTTAAATATTTATCTTTTTCATTAAATTTACTACCATGTTATTTTTTCCTTATAATTTTTTTATGGAAATTTATCTAAAATATAGTTAGCCTCTCCTAAACCTACTAGTATGGGTCTGACTAGGGGTTCTCCTAGAGTTACATGAAGAACCCATTGTACCCATTCACATCCTGACTCTCCAATAGTCATCCCATCTACCATACGTTTTCTACCCCCACTTGAGCCTCTAGGTATGTTCCTACCCATGCCTCCATCATCATTTTATTTAGGATCTACTTATCATAACATGTCTACACTGCCTCCAGAGATGATCCCACATATACCATGTCCATATACTATGATGTATCCACAACCCTTATATCCTTATCCTACCATGTCCATGCCACCTCCATTTCCTACTATCTATTCAAGATTCGATGATTGTGATTCCTCATCTTCCACTCCACTACATGCAGATGACCTGGTGCATGCATTGGAATAGGGAAATCCTTTCGAGTTTACTAATCTAGGACATCCCATGGATCCATTAGAGTCTAATGATTATCTTGGATCATGTTTTCTACAAGTGTGTAAAATTATATCACATAATTTTTCTGTACTTGTTTTGTGAATTAATTCTACCTTTTTTTCTTTTATCTTATTGAATGTGATCTTATAATAAGTGACATGGGCACACCCGTATGCGTGAATCCTGGAATTTTAAAACAAAAATAATGGTATATCACAATGAAGACAATCAAATGATAGGTAAAAATTCCAGACAATGTATAATTTTTATGGAAACTTTATCCAAGTACAACAATATCATTTTGGTGCAACTAGTTTCATGGGGGTATATTAGTAATGAAATTAAGGATAATGAATGGGAGGTGATATGAGTAAGAATTTTTTTAAATTGAGATATATATATATATATATATATATTATTTTTGTATTTATATGAATTAACATGTTCATTGCAACATAAATTTAACTTTCCTGATGGTCAAGATTCTAAGTTTGCATAGTTTATGAAACTTGGGGAGTTGTGGTGATCATATAAGTACAAGTTATATATTGGTTGTAGGAGTAGATTCAACTATAATTTAGAGGGTGTACCAATATTCACTAACTATCCAATAAAAAAATACCAAGAAATTATCATATATCAAAAGAATAATAAGTTTAAGGTATTCTTAGTCATTAATGGTTTGTATTGAAAATCTAATTCCTATTAATTGTATTGATTTTTTTTAAAGATGCATCAGAAAAAAAAGAACAAGGATACTATTATGTATATACATAATTTGGGGCACACTAAAATTCTAGAGCATGAGAGGCGATAGGTACTTTAATATGAATAAAAATAATATCTATATTTAAATTATCACTTGAGTCTAGGTGATTAATTTTATGAAGTTAAAATTTTGGGGGATCTCTCTATTAGACAGTCTTCAAAAATTTTCATGTTGAGAGTGAATTGAAATAGAATATTCAATATTTTAGAAAATATTGAATAATAATCCTACAAATCGAGTTACTTATTCCCAAACTTATAATAGTTCAACCAAAGATCAATAAACTTTTTTTTCATTAGAGTTCTTGTTGACTAGATTTTTCAAAACTGGATGATTACTATTTTTAGATGTTCTCAATAACATATTGGGAATAATTTAGGGAGAAAATAATTTTATAAAATATTTTATCCACCAATGATATTAGTATAGTATTATCATAACTTTTCATTACCAAATTTTATAAATATTTTTTCTTTGAAACATGCATGATTTGAAAAAATAGATTTATTATGATTATCAGATTTAGAGATGGATGTTACCTTTATCAATGAGTTTTATATAGTAACTTATATAGGTGATCTCATGTTATTTCTACTATAAATATGAACCTTTTCATAACAATATATCTTAGTAGAACCTTATGTGAAAAAAATCACTACTTTCATAATTTAGGGAAGTTATAACTTGAGTTGTTTCAAGATTTTATAGTTTTATCCCTAGATCAAATCACTTTATGTTAAAGGAATATTATTTATCTTGAAGTAGTTTAAACTTTACTTCCCAAATTTTCTTTAACTTCTAAATATAATATTCATAAATATTTAATGATTCTTGTAGCAAGTGATTAATCTCTTATATTTCTTTATTTAACCTCTAATTGGGCATCTTTTAAATTCGAGGTGGTGTTGTGCAATTTTTTCACTAGTCAAAGGGTTTTCTTCTTCTTCATATGACTTTTGTATTTAAAAAATATGTATCATCATAAAATACAAGGCTCTATATATTATTCATAAACTTATAGAAGGTATATAAAAAATAGCATAGTCAAAATATATCTTCTCAATTCTTCTAAATATCTTAAATATTGATCATCATGTGTGGATATGTTTCTTATATTCTTAACATTAAATTTTCCTGAAATATTGGTATTTAATTCATTATAATATCATTTTATAAGACTAAAAATATGTTATCCTTGATTTTTTTATCCTAATAAATACTTGGAACATTAATATTGATGTGTTATTTAAAAATTTCACAACATATTCTTCCACAAATCCTACTGCTTTAAACAACTTCTATAACATAATGGCATTGCAACGTGCTAAAATTCTTATAGCATAATTTTTTTTCCTTATATGATTTGTGATTAATATTTTCATCACAACTTTAACAATAATCACTTTCTATGATTTTTATTTCATAAAGATTTGCTCATGTGCATTAAATGACATATTCATTTTTTAGAATAGATAATATTTTTGGAAACACAACATACCTTTAGGTAGATCATATTTACCTATATTCAATCCATTTATTATTAGATTTACCTTAACATAACATCTAGATTATATTTATCCATAATCTGGTTACATTTATGCAGGTAGTGAATTTTTAGATGGCCCTGATGCATGGAACTTCATGTCCCAAAAAACAGAGTCTATGATACCATTACACAACAACATATTATATAGTATCATTAGACTTTATAATTATTATTATAACCCCTTATTAAAATTTGTGTGAAGAAATTCATAAAATAAAATACATAGGATCAAATTCATATGATATAATTTCTTATGATCAAGTCATACACTTAAGTCATTTGATTCAAAATTGTATGCTCAATATCTCTATTTGAGTTTATTCTATATTGTATGAATGAACTTCAAATTCGGGTCAACCAACATTCTTATCACTTCTAATGGATTATCACACACTCTATTTAATAATTTTAGGTTCTCATTCTTAATTTGTTAGTATCAGGTGTTGCAATCTCCCCCATATCCAGATTTGAGCACTTGATATTAAAGACAAAAGATTCCAACCACATGTGTATCCATTCCATTACGTGTATCAATTATTAAATCTCCTACACATGACATACTAAAAAATAAAATTAGCTAAAAATCTATATCCCCCATTAGAAATAACTCCAGGAGACTACTTCCTTATAACAAAAAAAATCCATAGGTGACTTCTTGAAATTGACCTAGAGTTGGTTCCCTCTAGTGGCATTTCATGTTAGACAATAAAGAGAAGTCTAATCACCCTTTACCTCTCCACTTCCACATTGAACCATGAATGTTCTAGTCACTATCTATAATCATCTCAGATATCTTGAGGCTGAATACCACCTTCATTCTTGGTCAGGTGTTTGTTTGATTCCCTGGATACTTAGGTGAATGTAATGATTTTGATATATGAAATATTTTTTTATGTCATTGGAGTTCCTAATAAAAGTAATAATCCACAGAGTATAGTTGTAACATAAATCCATAAAATCCTAACAACCTTAAAATACCCCCTTTATATTTTTTTCTACCAAGATGTGTCTATCTCAATTTAACCTTCTTCATTCATAATGAAACTTTTCTTGGGAACTCCATTCCATCCTAAACATGCTTAGGGTCCTTAACACACTTAAAATACATTCTATTATTCCACACATATTGAATTAATCATTCATAAAAAGTTAATCATCCTTATTGAAAATAAATACAACCATAAATATTAGGATCTTCAATCTCCCCATTTTATTTTTTATCAATACCCTCAAATACATTTAAGTCTATATGCATGTATTCTAGCATTTTTTTGTATCCCTCATATTAGTAACAAATACAATGGTGTTTTTAGGGTAGAAAATTTTCTTTTTATTTAAAAAACTTCTCCTTCTAATCCTAATTTTCAATTCAAGTTGAATTAATTAAAAAAAGTAATGAAACAACATCTTTTCCTATCCATGGTCCTCTAGTTAATCACTCCAATTATACATGGGAAAATATGATGTATAAAATAAAAGTGATTAACCATTTTATTCAAATATATCCATTAATCATCATAATTTTGATACCACCTTAAATTAAATACTTTATGGGATTAAAATTATATTTACCAAGAAAAAATTTATTTTTTTACTCATGTCAACAACCCCATAAAAATAGTTTATGCTCATATAGGGTTACCCCCATTATAACTTTCTTTATCATCAACCAACACCCTTCCTCCATCAATATACTTGATATAACCAAGGAAATATAGGAACGAGTGATTAGAATACCTCATAATTCAATTCACCAAGGCTTATATAGATTTCTAAATCATTATATGTTATTGATTTGGAAGCACCTACTCATGATTTATCACACTTAAGGGATGCACCTTTTAATTCATTAACATGGAATATTTCCTTTAAGTACATTTTTAGTCTCCAAACAAGTGAACACCCCATGATTGATGATAAGATCATTCTAAGGCTGTTCAAGTATCATTAGTATGAAATCAACTAATTACAATTAATAAGTCTATTTTAATTATAATTCCAATTGATAAGTCTATTTTAGAAAATGGTGGAATCACCATGTCATCCAAATTGTCAGGATTATATAATGTTAGCCTTTATGATCATGGATACAATTTTTTACTAAGAAATAAACTCTAATAATATTTCATTTTTATATGGAACAATATATCACTAACAATATGGTATATTTAGAACTATTTTATCACTTTTCTAAATAAGTTTGAGCAGAAAAATGAGTGAAACTTATGGCCATTTCTAATAAAGAATCAGATACTTTTCATTTTGAACACATCAAATTCAGGGTTGGGGGGCCTTGGGGGTTGAAAAAGTTCCAAAATCCTGAATTCTAAAATCAAAGTGATAAAAGAATCTATGATAACATATAAAATTATTACAAAGTAAATTGGTTCATGTATTGGTTCTAGTTAAAACTGTACAATTACACATTATAATGGAATTATATTATTTACATATGAAGCTATTACAAAGTACATTGGAAATACTAAAAAATAACTAGAAATACTAAATGATTTTTGGTTTTTATATAATAGTGTACAATTTCACACTATTATGGATATTGATGGATAAAGACCAATAAATTAACTGATATGGTTTTCATTTATGAATTATAGAAGATGATATAGTTAGTTCATAATTGGAAACAACTGATAGATAGAGACCATGTAGTAAATTGACATGGTATTAATTTATGAATTATAACATATGATCTAGTTAGATTCTTCTTAATTTTATGGATTTCTTCAACAAATAAAATTTTAATTCATTCTAGGTTGTGTTGAACTTCTATATAGATTAAATTGGTTACTTTAAAATGAGTTAATCACTATATTATTAATCTAACATAGCTTCCCACTTATCCATGCTTCCCATTTGAGATTTATTTTCACTTAATCACATGCAAATTCATTCCCTCACATCTTAATATAATGTGAGAAAGTTTTAACATGATGTGAGTCGATGGTTAATCTCACATTTATTCACAATCAAATTTGTTTTGGTTTTTTATCAATTTATTATTATTCAATAATGTACTATTATAGTAATCAATTTCATTTGTAGAAAGCGACATTGAGAATCAAAGAATATGTGCCTCGAGCACAATTATTTTGCTCGAGTAGGAGGGAAAAGGATGAAAGTTCTATAAATGCACATACAAAAGAAAAGATTGTAAGTATTTTTATTGATATTTAAAATTTTGATACATAATTCATAATTAAATATCTTATTTATATTTTCAATAGTGTGTATTGGAGGCCCTCAATGATAAATAAGATAAAAAATTTGGGTCGAATGATCATTTGAGATAGGTATCAGGTGAGGAGCACCAGGGTAGAGTCTAATGTCAACCTGGGAAAAGTATCGTTCCCACTAGGTATTGGCCCTCAACAAGTTCCTCTCAAAGATCTAACACCACCGAGATAAAAAACAGTCGTATATAAGTAGCTGGGGAAAACAATATCTATAATGGAGTGTTAAAGAGGTAAATTGGTCACTGAATAGTTTATGAAAGTGATGATAGTTATATGTCGATCACTTCCATCAGAGTCATCTAATGTTTTTTATTCATGTATGAAAATAATTCACCATCATGTCCTCTGTTACTGCACCCAACCATAGGGATCTCGATAGTTTATTGACCCTGACTGGAAGTTCCCAAGAGACTCTTGCCCTTGAAATATAGAAAGAGACTCGAGACATTTTTCAGGCCAACATATGCCTAGATACAATGCCAGGGCACCCAGATGACTGGTTAGTAGAAATACATGGGCCCTTGACTATTTCCCCACCAAGTGGGGTGAGGGGGAAATAATTAAAATCCTCACCACACCTTCTATGGGAACCTCCTGAGCCAGATACACAGATCCCGGGGATGTGCAAAAGGCTCCGTTTGAAGCAAAAACTGCCCTAGGAATGCTCTTACTCCCAATGCAAAGAGACCATGTCTCCTGGGGCTAAAGTAAGGATTTAATTTTCTAAATGATACCCATTATCATATGAAAATATCGTGTCATCGGTTCATGGGTTAAAACCGATTTCATCACCTCAGAATTCAGGAAGCACAAGGCCCATATTGTCACCATTATTGAACAAAAATAGAACCCCAAAAAGATTAAGGAGTTTACCCGTAGAACCAAGATGCATGCCTCCCTGCATGCAGACCTTGTCAAAAAACACATATGGGTTTTCTAGAATAGGGATACTTTGGTTACACTAATCCAAGAAGGAGATCAACACATTACGACAAGCATCAATTACGGCAAGAGGACTATCATAGTGACTTTCATCTATAACAATTGTGATGTGTAGAAGAGAGAGAGCCTATGGAAGAAACTCAGTGCTTTATACCTAGGGGACCTACCTTGGATCATCGGGGGTGACTTAAATGTGGTAATAGAACCAACGAAGAATAAAGGGAGAGGAGGTTTTACAAGGAAGGCAAGTATAGACTTCATCTAGTTCATGGATGGTAATGGATTACTGGACATGGAGTATGTGGGCAACCCTTTCACCTGGTGTAACAACAAATGTGGGAGTAGCTGCTACTGGAGACTACTTGAACAATGCCTTGCCAACATCTACGCTCTATCCATGTTCCCAAATTCCAAGGTGAGACATCTTGTTCGTGGTATATTTGATTACTCACTGCTACTTATTTATCTTATCCTAGCACATGCCACAAATGATCATTTTAGATACAGTAATCGGTGGAGTGATGACCTGAGTTACCAAAATGTGTCCAGGGAAGTGTGGGGTGAACTGAATCAGGGTCACTCATGGACGACCATCCACAAAGAGTTTACGAGTCTGAAGCATAGGCTGCAGGTGTGGGTTAGGGATCTTCCTCCTATCTATTAGAACATGGAATAGATCAGGAGGGATGTGGAATTACTGGAAACAAGAATGGAGAAGGACTGGTATGGTGTGGTGTTTTTTGAGCTACTTTATAAAAAGAATTGTCTGACCGATCTTGTTCTGGCCCAGGAATGTCGGGCAGGAGAGGACTCGAAGATTAAATGGCTCCACGAGGGTGACAAAAACATGACCTTCTTCAACGCCTGCATCAAGGAGAGGTGAAGGCCAATCAATACCAACATAGTACTGGATGACAACACATACACTGATGACAGTAATGTGGTAGGGGATATGGCTCATAGCTATTTCAAAAACCTCCTGGTAGGCTCCAGTACCATAATGCCTAATGGATATCCGGAAGGGGGTGAGGAGTTTTGGGGAGAGGTTCCTAGCTTCATCTCTATTCATGAGAGAGAATATATTGAACAGATCCATGGGGAGGATGAGATCTAAAATTACATGTTGATGCTCAACCTTGAGAGCACACCCAACCCTGATAACTTCCTAGGTATGTTCTATAGGGGCTCTTGGAAAGTGGTTAAATATGATATTTATGTTTCAATACAAGACTTATTCTGAGGCGGTGGCCTTACTCGCATGACTTGTGCTACGAACCTCGTACTCACCCCAAAGATCAAGGATCCCTCCTCCCTTCTCCACTATCGACCAGTGAGTATGTGTAATTTTCTGTACAAGATTCTGGCTAGCATCCTCAATGCTCAACTGTCCTCTCTTCTCATAGGGTGGATCTCACCTAAGAAACACAGTTTCATTATGGGATTCTCGATCTAGGATGCGATAGCCCTGTCACAATATATGATGAGGGATATGAATATCAAAATTCATGGATCCAATATAGTTATTAGGGTGGATATGAATAAAGAATATGACCATATAGAATGGGGGTACATCAACAGGGTGTTGGTGAGACTGGGCTTCTCATCTTGGGCATGCGACCTCCAATTCAGGTGCTAAAACTACTCTTGGATGGCTGTCACATTCACAGGGAGGAACTGTGGATTATTCAAGGAAACCCATGGCCTGCGTCAAGGTGACCCCATCTCACCCAGCATCTTCATCATCATTCAGGACATTCTCAGCCAAATGATCAACAGAGAAATTTCCAACAGTGTCATACAACCTTATCGAAGAAAAGGGAACCTTCCCTCGGTCTCCCATATGATGTTTACTGATGACACATTCATCTTCATGAATGATGGTAAGAATTCAATGCGGGGGATCATCTAGATTATATAGGCATATAGTCATTGGAGTGGGCATACTATTAACAAGAAAAAAAGCCACTTCTATATCTCAAATAGCTGCAACAATAGGATGTATACACATTTGAGTAGTAGGATAGGCATGCATCATGTCTCTTTTCTCATGGATTATCTTGGCACATATATATCCTCGGATAGGACATGTATTTGGGACTTTGTCTAGGTGGTAATCAAGATCATAGGGTGTGTGCTCAACTGAAAAAACTACTTCCTATCCTTCAGAGGTCAGATTTCACTCACTAACAACATATTATCAGAGATACCTGTCCATGCACTAGTGGCCTCTAATGTACCTAAAAGGGCCATTAAGTCCATTGATAACATGATTTCTAAATTTATCTGGGATGCTGCCTTGGAATGGAAGAGATGATGGGTCGCTTGGGAGATGATGGAAAGACCTATCCAGGATGGAGGAATCGACATGAAGAGTTTGGTGGTCACCATCCACAGTATGCATGAAAAACTGGTGTGGGTTGTGATCGAGGAGTGCACGTTGTGGGGAAGGACTATGTCGTGTATCCTTAGCGGGAGCATGGACAGTGCACCCCTGCATGGCTCCCCACTCTGGTACTCAGTCAGTAACCTCATTTAGACCCTTCGCCAGAACTCCCAGTGGGTCATAGGAGAGGGGAACATCTAGTTTTGGCATGAAAACTAGGCTAGCAACATGATTGGATACCCTGACTTCCCTACTCCCAACATCAGCTTCAAGGAGGAAAGACTCCACCCTTGGTTAATTAGACTAGTTTTGGATAAAAACAATAAGAGGCTTTTGATCTCATTATCCTCAACTCGGAGGCATATAGGTGCGTGTTCACCCATTCAACTTTGGGAAGCTTCACTATGAAGGACTTCCGATGGATGGACACTCCCCAGGCCCAAGGTGATAAGTGGAATGAGATTGTATGGTGCACCAAAATCCCCACGAAATACAGATTTCTAACATGGAGGATTAGGAACCACTCCATCCCGAAGAATGAAAATATTAAAAAACTGGGGATCAAGATGGCCTCAAGATTCCATTACTGTAGGAAAAGACACGAGGATACCATGGAACATATATTCTTTAATGGAGGATGGAAACATGAACTGTGGATCTTCTTCGGTGGTTTTACCGCGTATCAAGACCAGGACCTTCATGATGCTCCCTTTGTTGAGTGCTGGTACAAGGGGACCGACAGTGCGAGACTTGAAAGAACAGTGAGAACCATCATACTCAATGCAATGTGTTGGATTTTATGGAAGGACAGTAACTGAGTGAGATACGAGGGGACTACGTCAACTGCCAGATCCCCCATTATGCGCACAAGGAACCTGTTAGCCGACTGGGTGACCCACATCAGTAACTGGAGAGACGCCCCATCGCTCTGCCTTATGCACAGTGCTTCCCTAGTGCCTCATCCCACATTGCAGGGCCATTGGGTATAATGGATTCCCTTTATGGATAGTTTATTTTGAATACAGATGGTTATTTCTCTTCGAGTATCATACGAGGAGGTGGTGTTGTGAGGGACTACATGAGAAGTACTATCCTGGCATTCATGGCCCACTACGAGAGTGGAAACTCTTTACAGGTCAAGGCCAATGTGATCCTGACTGGACTCACTCTTTGTATACAAAAGTAGGTTCACCTATCTCATGTAGAGACTGACTCAATTATCATACAATACTCCTTGATTGGGAGAGGATCCACACCTTGGTTGATAGCTTGCATCATTCAGAAGTGCAAGGTGCTCATATCCAACAATATTAAAGTCACCCATACCTCGAGAGAGGGGAATAAAGTAGAAAATCACCTTACTTCTTAGGCAGGTCAAACTTTTGAGGTCACGTGTCTCCACAACATCTTTGGTTTTAAACCTAAGGTGGTGAAACCGATTAGAGGGGATTCCCTAATCCTAAACTACTTCAGGTCTCCTTAGGTCCCTACGGCCCTTTGGCTTATACTATTCCTAAAATAAAAATATACAATGATGATGATGATGAGGTTTAGAAATCAAGGGTTCAATGATCCATTCTATAATAATTATAATTTTGGATATAAAAATCACCCCAAACTGTCTTGGAAATAAGAGGGTGTAATTAAATAGTTAGATACCTCAAATTACCAATCTCAGCCTAGAACTTATTATTCAAATCAATATGGTCTGAATATTGAAACTCTCAAGGGGAAATTAAAGGAATATTACAATATGTTTTGGGTGAAACTGGTTCTTCGAAAAAATTCACATACACTAAGATTCATAGTTTGGAACTTGAAATGGTTCAAATGGAGAGAGACTTAGGAGGAAGATATAATGGTAAGTTTCCTAGCACAACCAAACCAAATCTAAGAATGAAATTACAATTACAACCAAGTCAGGTCTAAATACTCAAGAACTAGATAAGAACTAATCTACAGAAAATAAAATTGATAATCATGCTGAAACTAGAAATGAAAACCTTGAAAATCACAAAAATGTAAATTTTTACAAATTGGATCAAGCTGGTAAAAATAAATATTCATCACATGATAAGCTCAAGATAAAATGAAAATGAAGAGGAAACTAGTTAAAGAGGGAATAAGGTGAGGTTTGAGGATGAGGAGCATAATCAAACTATTTTGAAAAATTATTTCACTCCCATTCCATTTCCACAAAGGCTAAAAAAGAATAAAGAACCTAATTATCTCATATTTCTTTATATATTTAGGATATTTAATGTTAATAATACTTTCTTGGAATATTTTAACAAGATCCCATTACATTTTAAATTCCTTAAAAAATATTTTTATCTAACAAGAGTGATCCGAGTGAGAGTTTAACAATAAATCTTGTGGAGGAGTATATAACCATAGTTCAAAAACATATTCCTCCCAAATTGAAATACCCTAATATTTTCTTCATTTCTTTTAGAATTTGTGGGAGTGAGGAGATTAGGTTCCTTTGTGACTTAGGTGTAAGAATTAATCTTATGTCCTGCTCCTTACACAAAAAGTTGGGTCTTAGGGAGATGAATCCAACTTATGTTTCTCTACATCAAGTTAATAGGTCCCTTACTTATCCTTATAGAAGCATACATAATCTATTAGTTTATGTATGTAAAATATCTTTTCCCACATACTTACCTATTATTGAAATGGATTGTGATAATAAAGTTCCAATCATTTTAGTTCGACCATTCTTATCCAAAACTGGGGATGTCATAGATGTGTCAAAGGGTAAAATCACCCTTCAAGTTGGTGAGGATCAAGAAGAGTTTCATGTTTATAATGAATCTCCTCTTTCAGCGAGATTTAAGCTGATTGATGCTTCTAGATAGGTGTTTTGAGATGAGGTTTGGAAGGAAAATCATCATCCCTTTGATAATATTATCATTGAATCTGTCACTGAACATTTTAATGCCTACTTTATAGAATATGAATATATACAGGAACTAAAAATATTGTGGATAATTTAGAGTCAAATTTGAAAATCCATTACTCAGGACCATGATTTATTTCTTCCTAAATAAATATATCTTACTGGTAGTATTTCTCAACCCAGTAAAATTTTGCTACCCTCCCATGCACCCAACATTGATTTTGTTTCATGTTCCTACCAAATTGAGGAGAGTAAGTATGTTTGTAGTTATTATTATACTGAAAATTAATTTTATAAGTCTGAGTTTGAGTCTTCATTCAGTTCTTTTTAGATTGGGGATGATGATAAGTCTTCCCAATATGTTAGGAGTGAGTTAGAGTATTTTATAGTCATTTTACAAGGTGTGGATAACAGTTATGTCCCAGCTTCTTTGTATTACTTGGATGATAATTTTTTTTATACGACTTTGAGAAGTTATTAGAAGATATTTAGAACACTTACCTGACTTCACTCATGGAAGTTATTTTTGAGAATCATTCTAAGGTTGTTAGTGAGCTGGTTGTAGTAACTGTAGTATTTTTTTTCCAAAGTTTTCAATGTCTCAGGCATGGGGGAAAGTGTGAGGGAGAAATTTTTGAGTAAGGTTGTTCATCTTAAGTATCATGATAAAACATATTATTATTTTCTTGATTATTTTAATGATAATATATGTTTTTAAGTTGTTTATGGAAGGAGTCTTAGTCTTAGAGTTTTATAGTTTTTGAGGATAATTCTTAAGGATACTAAATTACATAATGTTTTGAGCGAACTTGATAAAATTACCAAAAAAAATATTGATACCTAAATTAATAATAATTACTATCCATTAAATTATCATGGTTAGATCCTTTAAGGGATTGATCTTGGCTTGGGATTATAAAATGAGTGCTTCATGGTAGGAAGCCTATGAGTTTTTAATAAATTTTTGTTTTTGTGTTTTATATTTAAATAAATGCTTATCTATGTTGTGTAATTATCTAAATTATTGAAACCTTATACACATTAAGTTTGTTTTTTCTTAGTTCTCCCGATCAGATCTATGATTTTGGGGAGAAACTGGTGGCATAATAAGTGAATCTAATGTGAGGGTGATTGGTTGTGAGGTACAAAGCTAATATTTTTCAAGGTTAAACTAACTATAATCGGAGATTCTATGTAGATAACATATCTTTTATCCTTTAACTCTATTTTTATTATATTTGATCTTCCATTCTAGGTACTCATGTTTATTTTTTCATCTTATAGTAGCTTTAATTTTCAACAAGAGGATTTTCTTAATAATCGCTTCAAGGGAGGTTACAAATGATTTCTTTAAGTGGATAAATCTTCTACAATACAATCTTTACTTTATTAATACCATTAATTTTAGTAATGATGATGGTATTTTGTTTAAATTATTATCATGATATTTTCTATATATTTTTTCTCATCACTATCATAGTTTGAGATACTTTTTTATACATTAATATTGTAGCTACATGCCAGTTTTAGTGTTCTTTTCATATATATTCTTGAAATTACTTGATGTATGAAACCTTATGAAAAATATTTTTATGTGTTTAATTTTTTTCAGAATAGGCCTGGTGAAACCGTGTGCATATTTTTTTCTTCTATTTGAGCAGTGTGTCCAATTTTTCTAACATTCTTATCACCCCTTAAATAAATACTTATATGAGCATAATTTTTTTTGTTTTTTTTTGTGAATAAAACTATTTACATGTTTCTCCCACTTTGAAATTCATCATGGGGTATAATATTTGGTTTTATGTGTGGGGGAGGGGTCTTAATTGATCTAAATTATAATTCACTATCAACCCATAAAAAACCCCTAATTTTTTTCAAAATTGTGAGTTTCTAAAAATCACTTAGACATTTTGAGTGGGTGAAATGTTTTCTTAAATTTGATGGTTGTGATGCCACTTTAAGGAGATTAATGTTTATTATATTATGGATTTTATTGGTCAAATAATTTTTATTTCCCTCTTGAGGAAATGGATTTTGGTAAAATTTTGGGAGAAATTTATACAATAATCATTAACTTTGTACGTTTTAATTTGAATTAAACTCATAAGATATGCATCCAAATGGATTATAAAATGAAAATTATAATCTAGGTTGAACTTATTTTTTTATCTCCTTCATTACTTTATTATTTATTCATTATTCATTTACTATTGGACGGGTTATTTATTCCACCAATAAATTATCACTCTGCCAATTAAATAGTGTTTCAATTTATTATGACTTCATTAATTATGTGAGTCTGTTCTCTTAAAGGTAAAGAGAAGTTTGGACTTCCAGTTAGATGTAAATTGAATTTTGTTCAGTTTATTTTAAAATTTTTAATTTAAAATCATTTATGTAAAAAATTTATCAATTTTTCATTGAGAACATTTATTTTGATATGGAATTCACATTTTTTTCTGGAGAGAATCCATGAGATAAAATATTTTTGAATATAAATTCATCATGGCATTACTTTTTTTGAATTTTTGATTCATTCTCTACCACTATATTTGTACTAAGTGGTTTCTTGAGGACAAGTAACCTCTTAAGTGTGGGGGATTTTTTATGTGGCCTTTAATTCTTATATTTTACACATTAATTTTGTATTTTAAATTGTATTTTTAATGTTTGATTGTACCTTTATTAGTTAATTATTGTGTTGAGTGTAATTTTTAATTAAATTGTTAAATTAATGAATTTTATGTTTTATTTATGCTTTATATTTAAATTATAACATGTGTTTATATATGAGTTTACTATTTAATTTTGAATTTTCTTTTAGAATATTAATTTCTAATGTCATTATTTATTTTTGGGTTCTGTTAATTTAATTTTTCATTTCCTTGTTTTTATTTGAAATTAATTAATTAGTTAATAAAGGTTTTATTTTTTTTAAAAATATTTCCTAAAATTATTTAATAATTTATAAATTTAATTTAATATTTAATTATTTAGTAATTGTTATCATTCATTGTATTTTAAATTAATTAATTAATTAATTAATGAAATTTGAATTTATTATCAATTTTTAATTTTATAGTTTTTAATTTTTTAATTTTGTTTTAACTTTCAACTTGAGATTTAATTAAAGTAGTGAAAATTAGTTTTAATTATATAATTTTAATTTTTTAATGATTTATTTATAATATTTAAACCGTGTATTTTTCATGTGTGGTTGATATGTAGGTAATAAATTTTGACAAAGACTGGAATCAACCACACACTTTCCATTGTGATCGTGACTAGTTGAAAATATGATAAAGGATGGAACCTAACATGCATGTTTCCAACTGATTTCATTTTAAAAAAATTTTGTGAAGTTCCAAATGGACTGTGACTAAGATACTGAAAATTGGAAAAGAGGGAAAGTGGCCATGGGCTCTGGGATACCGACCATAAGAAGCTTTCCAAGTGAATGTAAGTTAATAAAAGGAAACGATCATGGTTTCTCAAAAATTTTATAAAATTAAAACATGATCAACCAAGATTATTTAATTTCAAATGACCGTCAAAGAATATGAGAGATTTCATATGAATACCAATCAACCACACCTATTTTTGGCATCAACCATGAATAAGAAGAAGATATAACGTGATAAAATTGAAGTGCATCGAATCCAATCTCAAATTTGGGATGAAGTCTCACTGAATATGGACATAAACCTGTTGATCTAAGTGTTTTTTGGATTTATCTTTCCACTAAATAATTGATGGTGTTGATTGATGAAGAATCAATGATGCTGATTGATGAAGAGACACAAAAATACGAGATCCACCATTAAAGACCAACATTACCATGGTTCTACCAGATGATTTTTTCCAGAAAAAAAATTGATTATGTGGATGGGTTTTGTGCATCTCAAAGTTGTTATAAAATAATTAACCACTAATAAAGAGATTGTGTGATGAATTTTAGAAGGCCCCAAAGCATGCAACATCACTATGCATGCAGAGTCTCACTGACTGATGAATATGATTCAGATCGAGGGAAGATAAGTCTAGTTATTGAAGAAGTTTCTTTTGGTTAGGATGTGTTTCCATATTCACTAAAGATGATGATGATGGTGAAGCATGACCTGAAGGAGATGATAGAGCTTGACCAATCTAAGTTGTGTGAACTCGAGCTATACTATTTTACATTTCGAATATTATGATTTAACTTAGAAAAAGTGAGTGGGTTCAACCATGGATGAATTTGGGTTGTGTTTGGGAATTCGAAATTAAATTTTTTTATTGGTTTCCTGATTCATAGAAATGAAGATAGAGTGGATCCAATCAACCACAAGGTTGTAGATTTTGTATCAAAGACAGGTGCTCATTAGGTGTTTGACCTATTACTTGTGAGAACTAAAAATAAGACAAATATCAATCCCAGCATACTTGATGATGCTCAAACCAATGATGTCAAGCTTGTGTCACCAAAATTTGATAAAACCTTGTGAATATGATGAATGATGCATGGCATTATTAAAGAATATTTGACTGAGGCTTGAATGAGGTTGAGCTGAGGTTCGATGTCATCCAAGTTTTATTATGAATTACAGAGGCCAAGTTTTGGGTGTTATAAGATCAGAGTCTCACCAAGCTCACAAATGGGTGATACCGTGTGAGGGTAATACCACATAAAGGTTATATTACGTAAGAGTACCATCCAACACTACCTCAAACCTCCTTAAGGGTTCACCAATTTATAATTAAACCTATGTAGTGATTATTTTAACATTCCATAAATTAAATAAAGGTACAATGAATGTGATTTAAAACATGTAAATCTCTAAATAATCAAATTACAGATAAGAAAATGGATTTTGAGACAAAGTTTCTGAGAAGAAGTTGAAGTGTGCTGGGGAAGCTTCAAGAGTTTTAATGAGAAAGATGAGAGTTGTGAATCAATATTGAATTACATATAGAGTAAAATTATTAGTGAAAAAGTAAGCTACACATGGGATTATTGCAACAATTAAGGATGAAAAAATTCTGTAATGTGTCTATTTTTGAAATAGAGCTAAAAAACTAGTCAGGTGCCACCACCTCAAAAATTTACTGTTATATAATTCATGAGAGCTAACAAATTAATTTCGGAGTAAAATTTATGGAACCAAGGGATTTAAAATTAATTATCGAGAGAGAAGGAGCCCATAATAGAGAGAAGAAAACTGACCTGGGAGCATAAACTGATTTGGAGTTGGAGCATGGGGAATGGGGTGATCTCACTATAGATGTTTCCACTTATATTTCTTCTCGCTTTTTGGATCTCTATTTACATAAACATGAGTAACTAAATTTATTATGGAATTCAAACCATGATGAATTAAAATAATTAAACCCATTCTTCTTTTTTAATATAAAATTTCAATTTAATTTAAGTCCAGATTTCTTTTTTTTGGTAATATCCCATGTTTTGGGATGGGTTGAAATTCCAAGAATTTTTGAATTTTTTTTGGTGGATGTGATGAATATTAAATTGAGTCTCAAACCATAATTCCAAGAGTTAGAAAACTTAAAAGTGTTGTTTCTGAATGAGTTTTAGGGGAAAATGGGTTCCTCAGAGTTTTGAGTGAGTTTTAGAAGCATCAGGCTCTGAAAACTCACTTTATGAGGAAAATTTATATGGGCACATAGTTAGTTTAAATGGTGTTTCCCCCGAGGAAAACTTGTGTGACCATGTTAGGGGTATAATTTTTTTTTAAACCATGCAAGGTGTGATGTATGTCCATGTAGATGTCTATATAAAATTTTAGAGGTGAGAACATGGTCTACATACAGTTTACCAATACATGTGCTAAAACCACATGGTTAGTGCTATTTAACTAGTAGCAATGCATGGTTGACACATAGTTAGCCCAAATCGTGCATCTAAACTGTGTAGAGTGTAGATATTGGGCAGTGTGAGTTGCACGGTTGGAGCACGATTAGCTAAACTATGTGGCCTAACCATACACCTCATTAAAATGGAAAAAATTACCTTTTCCCCCTCTAACTCTTAAAGGGGCTTCACCCTTTTTCTCCTCCCATTCAGACAGGAGCCCCTCCTGTACGACACTGTAACACCCGAGATTTTTATGAGTAATATTTTGTTTTTATGTTATATATATATCATCAAATGAATCTTTCACTACACACTAGCTTGGCTTACTTTACACGCAATCGCGACCTTCCTCGATAGCTTGCGTTGTACGCAATACCGAGTTTTCACTAAACGACGATATGTTATTAAAATATTATTTAAAATATCCGTTATGAATAGAAATAACCACTTTTTGAAATTTTATCTTTCAAAATGGACCTCATTTTTGGATTCGGAATACCGAAATTAGCCTTGGGTGAAATTTTGGTATTTTTCTGAAAACTTTCAATTTTTGATGAATAGTGAAACCACTAAGTGGTAGGTTAAAAACCGAATTTTGCATAAAACTTAATTTTACCGCTTTTGTGAATGGAATTTCGAAAATCCGACAGACACGGTTGATATCAGTAAGTAAAATGTGGTTCAATGAGATAAAAATAATTTTTTGGTGAATAGTAACTTTTTACTTTTTTTTACCGCGGTTAATAGTAAATAGGGTAACTAAGGGTAAATATAATATTACTATTACCCTAAAACATGTACTAATTCTATTGGATAAGTGTAATTCGACCAAAAACAACCTTATGAATATAATATGACCATTTAGGTCCACTTGGATTAGATTATGACATTTAATATTATTTTATTTAATGAATAGTTAAAATAGTTAAAATCAAAGTTTAATAACTAAAACATTTTTAATATGGGGTTATACATAAGATAAATTCGACTATAAATATTCATTAGAAAGCTCAAAATATTTCCTACATAATGATATTTTATTTATAATTTTTAGACATTAAATAAATTAATTTATTTATGACACAACGATGATGCAGTAATTACCCTTTTAAGGAAATGTTAACATAATTGATGTTATAAATGCTCAAATAAATGTAATTTGAGACTTTTTATGAATTCCACAAATTTTCTAGGTTATTATGATATATTAGTGTTGATTTAATCAACTTTTTTTGAACATATAATTCTGTTATGACTTTCACAAAAATCATATATCAAATAGTGTCAAAATTGACACAAAATAGTTTTTAAATAAAATATTATATTATTAATTGTTATTTTATTCCTAAAAATATAAGGTTCGGAAAAATGACTTAGATAATGATATATATATTAATAATAAACAACTTGGGATTAGTTTGGTATGTTATAGTAAGTTTATTAACCATATAGTGTAAGAAAAAAAAGTCACGGTAAAAGTTAAATTATTTAACTTAGAGTTAAATCTAATTGATAAGGTTAAAATAATAACCTAAACTTGTCTAAATACTATTGGTTGATAGGATTTCTACCCATACCCACTTTACCTTCGAAATAAGACCCTTTGGAACCATTATAAACCGATTTTGACTTTAATATAAAATAATATTTTGAGATATTCCTAAGGTGCCCCTCTCCTCCCTTATAAAAGGGAACCTCCTCCCCCTCCTCCTCACACCAATTTGAGCACTCAAGCTCGTCCAAACCCTGAAAAAATCCATTATACACTTCCCTAGAATAATCCTAGATGTCCTGGTCTTCTTCAAAGACCAATCTTAGTTCCCAAAGTGGAGGATTCAAAGAGGCGTTTCAAAGAAGAGGTAATACCCATTACCGATCTTTTCAATTTCTTTCTTCTTCAAATTCTTCTTCTTTAGTTGTTTCATGATAAAGTAATAACATAAGTATTACTTACATACTGATATGTTATTATAAATATGAAACAACCCTAATTCACCTTCTATCCATCCTACGGAAAAATGAAATCACCGCGCGTGCATACGTACGAAATACCGTCTCCACGCCGTGGTGTAATCTATTTTCCACCATCACCTTACAAGGATGGGTATAATGGTGTAATGAGTAACTATATATGATTATTATAAAGTGATATTGATACTGAAATATTATAAATACACTTAAATACAATTCTACGATCATGGGAACAATATCATCGCTCGTGCGTACGTACGGAATACCGTCTCCACGATGTGATGCGACTCGTTCTACATGATCATCATTACATAGTAATTATATAAATGAATTGAATGAATAAATATGATATATGTTACACTAATACCATTCTGGATATAAGGTATCTATAACCTTAAAATAAGAATAAGAATTTATTCGGCAAAACACGCATAAGAACAAAAGGCAATAAAGACCCGAGTAACAAGTAACAATGAAATATTACTAATAAGAAGCTAAGAATATGACTATATATGATATCATATAAATATGTATGATTCTGGAATAAGTCAATAACATTATTTAAACCATTATACAGGAGATTTAGACATGTACAAAGCAAATCGGACCTAAGGTAAGAGAAATATCACAATCTCATTTTTATCCGAGATTGTTTATACTTTGAAATTTACTGGGGTGTATTTTATCATCCAAATCCATGTTTCCTCAATATGTAATATTATTTCCATCTACAATTGTTAAAATCCTATTTTACCCTTCGGTGAGTTTTTTGTAAAAGATATGAAAGGAATCTTTTGTCGTTTTTCGTACGAGGTACTTTTTGAATTTTTCCGACAAAAGTACGAAGAATGTTTTTTTAACTTATACGACATGAATGGATTTTTAAAAAATTATTTCCAAGAAGCTTCCTTTACATGTTTTCAAGTTTATTTTTAATCAACTTTTTTTAGTTTAGAATTGTATGACATGTTAAAAAAGGAAAAGTATTTTTTAAGTAGAAAGGATATTTTCCTCAAGAATGGAGTTCAAGTGTTTTATCAAAATTATTTTCCATCTAAGATAATAAAGGGTTCTGTTTTTATCCCTATTATTACATTGATTTGATTATGTTGTGAGGGAATTATTTTTATGAAGTCATTTACCTTATATGGTTTTTTTTATGATGTCATGATGTTTCAAGAATCACATTTTTGTTACATGTGTTATGCGATGATGTATGATTTATGATTATGTGGCACACATAAGAAATGATTCATTATAAGATGGGTGGGACCTATATCTCCCTCCAATGCATTGGGTAAAGATTTATATCTCATGAGATAGACATGGCTGGAATGGAAGGTTATTTCGGTTCAGTGATACAGGACTGAAACGAGGAGTGAACTCGGTTCAGAAATGGACTTTGTCCGCTAAGATAGTCTTGGAAATGAGTCATGACTAACAAGAAATGATTTTCCATGATTATGTGTGCATGCCACAAAGTTTCAAGTTTTATGTTATGATTATGGGGATCTTATTTTTACTTCTATGATTTATTCCATGTTAAGATATTATGATCTCTTTTACAGGTTATGATTTTCAAAAAGATATGATATGATTTTTATTTCCTTTATTTGCCCTTGCTGAGCATTTGAGCTCACCATTTTTGTATGTTTTCTTTTCCCCAGGTCAGGAAGATGGATATTAAGTAGAATATGCTAAAATGGACCCTAGATATGATGAAATAAATGGGAGACACTGTAGAAGATTTATGAACCAGTTGTTTATGTTTTCCAATTTCTAAAGACACTATACCTATACGGTCCTTTGTGGTTTTGTCATATGTTGTAATAAGTGTGCTTCAATTTTGAAGTATTAACAATGTATATAAAGTATGGGTCATTATAGTTGGTATCAGAGGAAAGGTATAGTCAACCTTTGGAAACTAGGATGTGAAATCCTTAGTAAAAACCCTAAGGATAAGTCTAAGCATAGAACACAATCTTAGTGTTTTAGAAATGGCCATGAATAACCTAGGATAAGACCTTAAGAGTGAAAATTTTATTCTTGAATTATGTGGTTTTACTATTATAATTAGTGTTGCTCACACTATTCTTCTTGGTTTTAGTCAATGACTGGAACCCGAAGGAACCGTGTTAATGTGGAATGCGATGGGCAATGCAATGATTTTCCCCATGAGAAACCAAACGATATGGGAGCTGGAATGCAAAATCTTGTAGCCATGCTCACACAACTTTCTCAAGCTATGAATCATGCAGGACTTCCAAACGAGCAAAGGAAGGAGCAACATTCTGTTGAATCCTTCATGAGGCAGCGTCCACCTTCTTTCAGTGGGTCTACTGATCCATTAGTTGCTGAAAAATGGATTAGTACTACTGAAAAGATATTTTCAGTTATTCAATGTTCTGAACATGATAAAGTCATCCTAGCAGTGTATCGTTTGGAAGGAGATGCTGATCAATGGTGGAATATTATTAAGAATACGAGGCAAAGGGATGAAATTGAGTCCATGGAATGAGACGAGTTCAAGAACTTATTTTTCAATAAGTACTTCCCTCGTATTCTCCGAACAAAGATGGAGAAAGAGTTTCTTGAACTGAAGCAAAGGGATGATGAATCTGTTGGTACCTATGAAGCAAATTTTACAAGACTTGCAAGGTACGCTTCTGGTATTATTATCCAACCTGAGAGTAAGATCGATCGATTCTTTAGTGGCTTAAAACCAAGTCTTCGAAGGGCGTTAGCCATAAGGGACTTCAATAGCTATGAGGAAATCGTTCGATGTGCTCTCAAAGTAGAGATGGATATTGGAGTAACCCATCAGTCATATGGGTTTGATAAGAAGAGGAAAATGGAATTCAAAGGAAAATCTAAAGACCACACTGAAAAGAAGATGAGCTTTCCCTTATGCTCAAAGTGTGGAAAGAAACATGGAGGGAGTTGTCTTAAAGGGACAAGTAAATGTTTCAAATGTGGAAAGGAAGGTCATCGGGCATTTGAATGTCGCGATAATGGGAAGAAGATGTCTAATGATGCAAAAAAGGAAGGGATACACAGAATGAACCTACTATACTTCAATGTTTCAAGTGCAAGGAGATGGGGCATTATGCCAATCAATGCCCAAATCCAAGGGTTGATGATGATGGTTGACGTCAACAAACTCTTAAGGATAAAGACAAAGGAAAGTCACATGCAATTTTTATCAGCGATGTGGAGTACGATAACGAAGTGGTGAAAGGTACACTTACCATCCACTCTAAAGTAGCAAATGTTTTATTTGATTCTGGATCCACCCACTCTTTTATTTCTGAAAAATTTTCTAAGGGTATGACCGTATTACCTCAACAATTAGATGTTGAGTTAGCTGTGACAACACCTAATGGCACATAAATCGCATCAAAAGTTTATAATTCTTCTCCAATTGACATTTGTGGGAAAGTGATTCCTGCAAATCTTGTGATCCTTCCTTTAGTGGAATTCGATGTGATTCTTGGAATGGATTGGCTTTCTTTATACGGAGCTCATATCAATTGCCAAAGAAGGGAAGTCACATTTCATATTCCAGATCAATCTATGATCGTCTATCAATGCAAGGATGAACATAACCTTCCAGTGGAAATTTCTTCCGTTTTATGGGTATTGATTCCACTAAATGAAGGTTATTTATCTCAAATGGTTGGTGAGAAACTCGCGATTAAGAATATTCCCATCGTACGGGAGTTTGATGATGTCTTTCTGGAGGAATTACCGGGTCTTCCACCAAATCGTGAAGTTGAGTTTTCAATAGAACTCATACCGGGTGCTTTGCCTATTTCAAAGTCACCTTATAGAATGGACCCAATTGAGTTGCAGGAATTGAAGAAGCAACTCCAAGAGAATCTTTATAAGGGATTCATACGCCCTAGTGCGTCACCTTGGGGAGCACCTGTTTTATTTGTTAAGAAGAAAGATGGATCAATGATACTCTGCATTGATTATCGAGAACTTAACAATATCACTATCAAGAACAAATATCCTCTCCCACGCATTGATGACTTATTTGACCAACTACGCGGAGCTCAATACTTTTCCAATATTGATCTTCGTTCAGGGTATCATCAATTAAGGGTCAAAAGGGAGGATATACCAAAGATGGCTTTCCGTACAAGGTATGGACACTATGAATTTATAGTGATGCCATTTGGTCTTACTAATGCCCCTGCTATCTTCATGGATCTAATGAATAGAGTCTTTAGAGACTATCTTGATCAATTTGTGGTATTCTTTATAGACGATATTCTTGTCTATTCAAAGAGCAAGGAAGAGCATGAAGATCACTTGAGAATTATATTGAAGACCCTGATAAAGGAGAAGCTTTATTCCAAATTTACCAAGTGTGAATTTTGGCTTCAAAAAGTTGCATTTTTGGGTCACATAATCTCAAAATAGGGGATATCTGTGGATCCAGCAAAAACCGAGGTTATCGAAAGATGGTCGAGACCAACAACAGTAACTGAGATCTGAAGTTTTCTTGGTTTGGCTGGATATTATCGACGTTTTGTAAAATATTTTTAACGATTATCTAATCCACTCACCAAGTTGACTCGGAAAGGAGTTAAGTTTGTTTGGACAGAGGAATGTGAAGAGAATTTCAAGGATTTGAAAAGAAGGTTATCCAGTGCACCTGTGCTCACACTGCCTGGTAGTGGAGAAAGGTTTGTGATCTACAGTGATGCATCCAAGAAGGGATTGGGGTGTGTTCTTATGCAAAATGATATGGTGATAGCTTATGCCTCACGACAGTTGAAAATCCATGAGAAAAATTACCCAACACATGATTTGGAGTTAGCTGCTGTAATCTTTGCATTAAAAATTTGGAGGTATTACCTTTATGGTGAAAGGTGTGATATTTATACTGATCATAAAATTTTAAAGTATATTTTCACACAAAAGGAGCTGAATATGCGTCAAAGAAGATGGTTGGAGCTAATTAAGGATTATGACTGCTCAATCCATTACCACCCTGGGAAAGGAAACAAGGTGGAAGATGCATTAAGTTGACAAGACCATGCTAGTTTATCCATGATGAGGATCACAAAAGATCCAATATTTATGGATTTACAAAGGATGGATCTTGGAATTATAATGGAAGGGAAAAAATATTATCTTTCTCAAATGAATGTTCAACCATCTATACATGTGAAGATTAAAGAGGCACAGAAAGAAGATGTCGAGTTACAAAAGAAGGTGAGAAATGTTCCTGAATTCAACCTTGATTGTGATGGGATAATAAAGTTCAGGAATCGGGTTTCTGTTCCTCCTATCCCCGAATTAAAGAAGGAGCTGCTGGATGAGGCTCATAGTTCTTCATTATCTATTCATCCTTGAAGAACGAAGATGTATAGGGACCTGAAAGAGTACTTCTGGTGGGATGGCATGAAAAGAGATGTTGCTGAATATGTCTCTCAATGCTTGGTTTGTCAACAAGTTAAAGCTGAGAGACAGAAGTCTAAGGGGATGTTACAACCATTACCCATACCCGAATGGAAATGGGAAAACATCACTATGGACTTTGTCACAGGACTTCCTAAAACATCCAAAGGCAATAATGCTATCTCGGTCATAGTTGATCGTCTTACAAAGTCTGCACACTTCATTGCTATTAGAGAGGATTTCTCTCTAGATCAGCTTGCCAGGATATATGTAAAGGAAGTGGTAAGATTGCATGGAGTACCACTTTTTATTATATCTGATCGGGATCCGAGATTTACCTCGAAGTTCTGGCGAAGTCTTCAGCATACTCTGGATACAGAGTTGAGTTTCAGCACTGCTTATCATCCTCAGACAGACGGTCAGTCTGAGAGAACAATTCAAACCCTAGAAGATATGTTGAGAGCTTGCTCTATGGATTTCAAAGGAGGTTGGGATCAACACCTACCTTTGGTGGAATTTTCTTATAATAATAGCTTTCACTCCAGTATTCAGATGGATCCTTATGAAGCTCTCTATGGAAAGAAATGCAGGACTCCAA
This sequence comes from Viscum album, assembly GCA_963277665.1. Classification (NCBI taxonomy): domain Eukaryota; kingdom Viridiplantae; phylum Streptophyta; class Magnoliopsida; order Santalales; family Viscaceae; genus Viscum; species Viscum album. The sequence goes on along the minus strand of OY728136.1, from coordinate 673,100,839 downwards.
CTTGCTGGGATGGAGTTGGGGAAAGAAAGCTATTAGGACTTAATCTCGTTGATGAAATGGCATAAAAGGTCAGATCTATTCAACAACACATAAGAGCAGCTCAGAGTAGACATAAAAGTTATGCTGACAACCGAAGAAAAGACCTAGAGTTTGAAGTGGGTGATAAAGTGTTCTTACGAATATCTCCCTGGAAGAGGGTTATGAGATTTGGAAAGAAGGGGAAGTTGAGCCCTAGATATATCGGTCCTTTCGAAATACTGGATCGTGTTGGAAAGGTAGATTACTGATTGGAGCTTCCACCAAATCTCTCTCAAGTTCACGATGTGTTCCATGTATCTCTCCTGAGAAAGTACATACCTGATCCTTCACATGTACTCATCTCAGAAGTTGTACCGCTGGAGCAAGATCTTTCTTATGAAGAACAACCGATAGAGATTCTGGATCGTAGCGAAAAATTCCTACGAAACAAGACCACTCGATTGGTGAAAGTTTTATGGAGGAACCAACAACTTGAAGAAGCTACATGGGAGCTTGAGGATATGATGAGGGAGAAGTATCCTCATCTGTTTGTTACAAAGTGACGAATTTCGAGGGAAAAATTCTTTTTAAGGGGGGTAGAATGTAACACCCGAGATTTTTATGAGTAATATTTTGTTTTTATGTTATATATATATCATCAAAGGAATATTTCACTACACACTAGCTTGGATTACTTTACACGCAATCGCAACCTTCCTCGATAGCTTGCGTTGTATGCAATACCGAGTTTCACTAAACGACGATATGTTATTAAAATATTATTTAAAATAGCCATTATGAATAGTAATAACCACTTTTTGAAATTTTATCTTTCAAAATGGACCTCATTTTTGGATTCGGAATACCGAAATTAGCCTAGGGTGAAATTTTGGTATTTTTCTGAAAACTTTCAATTTTTGATGAATAGTGAAACCACTAAGTGGTAGGTTAAAAACTGAATTTTGCATAAAACTTAATTTTACCGCTTCTGTGAATGAAATTTCGAAAATATGATAGACACGGTTGATATCAGTAAGTAAAATTTGGTTCAATGAGATAAAAATAATTTTTTTGGTGAATAGTAACTTTTTACTTTTTTTACCGCGGTTAATGGTAAATAGGGTAACTAAGGGTAAATATGATATTAATATTACCCTAACACATGTCCTAATTCTATTGGATAAGTTTAATTCGAAAAAAAATAACCTTATGAATATAATATGACCATTTAGGTCCACTTGGATTAGATTATGACATTTAATATTATTTTATTTAATGAATAGTTAAAATAGTTAAAATCAAAGTTTAATAACTAAAACATTTTTAATATGGGGTTATACATAAGATAAATTCGACTATAAATATTCATTAGAAAGATAAAAATATTTCCTACATAATGATATTTTATTTATAATTTTTAGACATTAAATAAATTAATTTATTTATGACACAACGATGATGCAGTAATTACCCTTTTAAGGAAATGTTAAAATAATTGATGTTATAAATTCTCAAATAAATGTAATTTGAGACTTTTTATGAATTACACTAATTTAATAGGTTATTATGATATATTAGTGTTGATTTAATCAACTTGGTTCGAACATATAATTCTGTTATGACTTTCACAAAAATCATATATCAAATAGTGTCAAAATTGACACAAAATAGTTTTTAAATCAAATATTATATTATTAATTGTTATTTTATTCCTAAAAATCTAAGTTTCGGCCAAATGACTTAGATAAGGATATATATATTAATAATAAACAACTTGGGGCTCGTTTGGCATGTTATAGTAAGTGTATTAACCATATAGTGTAAGAAAACAAAAAGTCACGGTAAAAGTTAAATTATTTAACTTAGAGTTAAATCTAATTGATAAGGTTAAAATGATAACCTAAACTTGTCTAAATCCTATTTGTTGATATTATTTCGACCCATCCCCACTTTAACTTCGAAATAATACCCTTTGGAACCATTATAAAACGATTTTGACTTTAATATAAAATAATATTTTGAGATATTCCTAAGGTGTCCCTCTCCTCCCTTATAAAAGGGAACCTCCTCCCCCTCCTCCTCACACCAATTTGAGCACTCAAGCTCGGCCAAACCCTGCCAAAATCCCTTCTACACTTCCCTAGAATAATCCTAGAGGTCCTGGTCTTCTTCAAAGACCAATCTTAGTTCCCTAAGTGGAGGATTCAAAGAGGCGTTTCAAAGAAGAGGTAATATCCATTACCGATCTTTTCAATTTCTTTCTTCTTAAACTTCTTCTTCTTTAGTTGTTTCATGATAAAGTAATAACATCAGTATTACTTACATACTGATATGTTATTATAAATATGAAACAACCCTAATTCACCTTCTATCCATCCTACGGAAAAATGAAATCACCGCGCGTGCGTACGTACGGAATACCGTCTCCACGCCGTGGTGTAATCTATTTTCCACCATCACCTTACAAGGATGAGTATAATGGTGTAATGAGTAACTATATATTATTACTATAAAGTGATATTGATACTGAAATAGTATAAATACACTTAAATACTATTCCACGATCATGGGAACAATATCATCGCTCGTGCGTACGTACGGAATACCGTCTCCACGATGTGATGCGACTCATTCTACATGATCATCATTACATAGTAATTATATAAATGAATTGAATGAATAAATATGATATATGTTACACTAATACCATTCTGTATATAAGGTATATATAAACTTAAAAGAAGAATAAGAATTTATTCGGCAAAACACGCATAAGAACAAAAGGCAATAAACACCCGAGTAACAAGTAACAATGAAATATTACTAATAAGAAGCTAAGAATATGACCATATATGATATCATATCAATATGTATGATTCTGGAATAAGTCAATAACATTATTTAAACCATTATACAAGAGCTTCAGACACGTACAAAGCAAATCGGACCTAAGGTAAGGGAAATATCACAATCTCATTTTTATCCGAGATTGTTTATACTTTGAAATTTACTGGGGTGTATTTTATCATCCAAATCCATGTTTCCTCAATATGTAATATTATTTTCATCTACAATTGTTTAAATCCTATTTTACCCTTCGGTGAGTTTTTTGTAAAAGATATGAAAGGAATATTTTGTCGTTTTTCGTACGAGGTACTTTTTGAATTTTTCCGACAAAAGTACGAAGAATGTTTTTTAACTTATACAGCATGAATGGATTTTTAAAACATTATTTCAAAGAATATTCCTTTACATGCTTTCGAGTTTATTTTTAATCAAATTCTTTTAGTTTAGAATTGTATGACATGTTAAAAAAGGAAAAGTATTTTTGAAGTAGAAAGGATATTTTCCTCAAGAATGGAGTTCAAGTGTTTTATCAAAATTATTTTCCATCTAAGATAATAAAGGGTTCTGTTTTTATCCCTATTATTACATTGATTTGATTATGTTGTGAGGGAATTATTTTTATGAAGTCATTTACCTTATATGGTTTGTTTTATGATGTCATGATGTTTCAAGAATCCCATTTTTGTTACATGTGTTATGCGATGATGTATGATTTATGATTATGTGGCACACATAAGAAAGGATTCATTATAAGATGGGTGGGACCTATATCTCCCTCCAATGCATTGGGTAAAGATTTATATCTCATGAGATAGACATGGATGGAATGGAAGGTTATTTCGGTTCAGTGATACAGGACTGAAACGAGGAGTGAACTCGGTTCAGAAATGGACTTTGTCCGCTAAGATAGTCTGGGCAATGAGTCATGACTAACAAGAAATTATTTTCCATGATTATGTGTGCATTCCACAAAGTTTCAAGTTTTATGTTATGATTATGGGGATCTCATTTTTCACTTCTATGATTTATTCCATGTTAAGATATTATGATCTCTTTTACAGGTTATTATTTTCAAAAAGATATGATATGATTTTTATTTCCTTTATTTGCCCTTGCTGAGCATTTTAGCTCACCCTTTTTGTATGTTTTCTTTTCCCCAGGTCAGGAAGATGGATATTAAGTAGAATATGCTAAAAGGGACCCTAGATATGATGAAATAAATGGGAGACACTGTAGAATATTTATGAACCAGTTGTTTATGTTTCCCAGTTTCTAAAGACACTATACCTATATGGTCCTTTGTGGTTTTGTCATATGTTGTAATAAGTGTGCTTCAATTTTGAAGTATTAACAATGTATATAAAGTATGGGTCGTTATAGAAACTCCCTCCTATTCTCTTCCCATGGTATATTATCCTTAATGTTTTGTCTAATTTCATCAGCATTAGATGTGTTAGAATCCTCTTGGTAATTATAAGACTCCTCCTACTTTATTTTTCAATTTATCTCTCCATATTTGGTGTTATCTATCTGTGACCTCATTCTCCATATTTTCAGTGTATTTTTCAAATTTTCCGATTTATTTCATTCTAGATTTAATAAAATCCCAATATTGGATGAGTGGATTGTCCTAATCATGAGGGAGGAAGTTTATATGTTATTACCTTAATATTTTGTAGTTTGTATAATATTTTCATTTTTTTACATGCCGTAATTTATATTCATTGCTTATAAAATGTTTAATTTCTTTAATTTAATCCTTAGACCTTGACCTTGATATTACTTAGCCCTCACGACTTGGTTAGAGGTTGACATCTCATATCAAACTACCTATTTAGGTGATTTCTATTAATTGTAATAAATGTTTTGTTTCACCTTAGATTAAACCGCCCCTTTGGTGTTTTCCCTAAATATATCATCACATTATAAATTCATATGCTACCAAACTACCTCCTAAGGTAGGTTGACTCAACAATTGTGATACAAATGATTCTTTTTGAATGGATAAATGGAAAGTAATTACACTTGGATTCACCTAAGTGATTTAGTGTAATGATTGAATAATACAATCCATGAGTAAAAATATAAAAATAATTAAATGAATCAAAATATAATTTGTGAATGAGATGTATCAAGATGAACCATGTTGAGGCATGGGTACTTCCCATGTCCTTCCTTTTTTGTTTATAAATGAAATGACCTAATTAAATGGTTTGACTTATATTATGGCATAAACCTTCCCATAACCTTCTTATTACTTAAATGGACATGTCCTATTAATTAATTCTATGTGAGAAATAATGTGTAATTCTTACTAACATGGACCATTTACATCATTACTCATAATTCACAGGTATGACATCCCTGGGCATGGAATCCCTTATATTGTGATACTTAGGCATGGAATCCCTTATATTATGATTCACATGCATAGATTCCATAGGTATGGAATCCTATATATTATGATACTCAGGCATGGGGTCCCTTATATTGTTACACTCAGGAATGATGTCCCTTATATTATGATTCATGGGCATGGTGTCCCTAGGAATGAAATACCTTATATTGTGACACTTAGGAATGACTTCCCTTATATTATGATCCAAGGGAATGGTATCCCTAGGCACAAAATCCCTTATATTATGATACTCAGGAATGGTGTAGCTTATTGTTATTCATACGAGATCACTAGGAATGGTGTACCTTATTAAAATCTGAAACTTATTTTATTATTATGTGGACACCTAATAACTATGAAACAAGTCCTAATTGATGAATGTATATCTATACATATATTAGTGTATGTATATATTCATATATATACATGATAGAACTTATTCAGATACATTTCCGGCTTAGGAAGAAGTAGGCATGTTCGACCAAGTTCCCTTGAGGAACCCAAGCTGACTGGATTTCACCTACATTTAAAATAATTCTTAACCATTGATATACCTTCACATTGATTTATTTTATATTCACAAACTATATTACATTATAAACTATTAGTGGTGGATTACTGAGTATATCTCACACCCTTTTTGGGCCTCCATTGCACTAGGGTACTCAAATAGATTTCATGGTTGCAGATTCAGGATCGTGGTGTTTGCTACATGTTGTCATGCTTGTACATAGAATATTAGGAGAACATTATTGATCTAGATATCAGGATACTCTTAGAGATATCCCTTGGGGATTTTTTTTATTTTCTCTGTGTATTGTATCAATTATTTTATGTCCTTTTCTTGTATATTATATAAGGTTAATTCATGGTCATTAATTCATTTATTATTGTTTTTCAGAAATTATTATGGTCTATTAACTTTATTTATTTATGATTCTTATATATTTATTATTGATTCTAGAGGATATAGTCTCCCCACTGTACTACCTTTAGACCCTCATTGTTGGTCGACAACCTTTGGTGTGTGGGTAAGCATGCCTGAGGCCACGTAGTGAACCAGCTTGAGACATCATTCTAGTGGATTCTAGTTTGGGACATTAAAAAGTGGTATTGGAGGATTTTATATTTTATATTACTATTTTGGTATGGTAGATAAAAGACTAGGAATGTATTGACACTTGGTTAATAGGCCTTTTTTAGGCCCGACCAACCCACACACAAGGGAAATATCAAATTTCTTAGGATGAGATTATTGTTCATTTTTTTGTTTTTACAATTGATTATTATTTCAACTTGGGTGATTTTTTTACTTATTTTGGTTATTGATTTATGGATTTATGTCTTTTTACCCTTGTCCTATTATAAAAAGGAATTTATATTACATGCATCATCATAAACACATAGATATTCACATGTCATACATATACCATGCCATATAGGTTGCATTTTAGATTTACTGATACATGATGATCTATATATATTATTAGGCGATCACTTATCAAGATTGTTTTCATAACATGCTAGTGTGATTTATTATCATGCATATTTGTGTAATATGTTTGGGTGATGTTAATCTTTCTTACCTGTATTCTTTACTTTGGTGATAGAATTCCTTATAGTAATTATGATATATAACTGGTTAAATAAAGTGTATGAATCAACCTAAATAGTGTTTTACCATATATCTTGATGATGGAATTCTATTTAACTAACCAACTATGAAATGTTTGAGTCATGGACCATTGGTTGCATGGGATGATTGTTTTTGGTTACGATTAAATGGGAGACAATTTTTCAATTCATAAAGTGTGTGGGCCTTTATAAATTGGTGGATGGTGACCCATATAATTGAACCATCATATAAAAACTTGTTATATTTTGAGACCTAAGATAAAAACCTGGTTTCGATTACATGAATGCCAATTGTAATTTATAAAGGCATGTAACTTTATAATTTAGGAATGTTGATTCATCTAACTGAACCAGGATGTATATTTTTATAAATGACGAACTATAATTTATACAAAAAATTATTTCTTTAAATTAAAGTGTAAATTGTGACTTATGAGGCTTGTATCTCTATAGATTGGGCATGATTACCCACATGAATAAATTTATAAATGAACAAATGGACCTAAGTATGTTAGTTGGGCCATGTTTCTTATGAGATAAACAGAACTTGAACCAAGTAGGTTGATCTTGATATGATATACTTATGAAATAAACCCATTAAGTGTGTTTTAAAAATATGAATGAGATAATAGTTCCCTCACAGTCTGCCTTATTTTTTTATGTTTTTGTACTTATCCCTATTGGGGTATCTTTATGCTAATGGGATGGTTATTTAAAGTGTCCAAAACTGCTTATATGGTGTTACATATAAATTTATAGTGGCATATTACTTGACCATTCCACCTTTAATTCATTAAATACATGTTAAATGATTTTTTAATTTATTATTATGAGGCATCAATTAGATAAAATTTCACTTATATCCTAAACACAATTTTCCTCTATATCTTGGAATTGAAATTTTATTTAACCAATCCATTTGTGAGAACTTATGGAATTTAACAATGTTTAAAAGTAAATTATAGGATTATTTTCCTATAAAAATACATGAATAAAGATAAATAAAGTTATTAGTATAGTTTCTTTCAAATTGGTACTTGTTTTTACTTATATACGAGTTACTTTAAATTTTTTTAATGAATGAGAATGATTTAAATTCCTTAGAATGAAACCTTGTATATGTATCTTTAGAATGAACCCTCATATAAGGGTTAGCTTAATGTTTCCTTATGATGGGAATATGTGCATTTCCCATAGGTCTCAGTTAGATTTTTACCCATTAGTATGCTGAACTTAAGGGATAAGTGGTAGAGTCTAGTGATTTCTTAGGCATAATTATAGTATAAAAGTGGAAACCCTATGTTTTAAGTAAGGGGTTTTCCTTATAGAGGTATCACCCTCAGCAATTAAATAATTGCTAAATTCTTGTAAGAAATTTCAGGCATGAAGTTCCATTTGGGTTCCTTTGTCCAAAGTAGGAGTCTTAGTTATTAAATTACATCCTTGGGTAGACGGGTGCTTGTATGGAAGGTGAACCTCGAAAGGGGGTATTAACACTTTTAGATACTCAGTGCATGTTAGTTCATTATCCTCTAATATTGATATTGTAACCTGAGTTGTTCAATATACTTTTACTAGCCTTCAATTTTATTTCTTCCTGATAAAGTACAAAGGCATGTTACATTCCATGAAATAGAGTCCCTTTAGTGGGTTATGGTTCTCATATGAGAGACCATAGGTCTAGGTGGTATAAATAGATGACCTTTAGTTTGGTGAAGAACCTAGTAGTTAATTGTTCTATTTGTTCAAAGGAAACCCAAGAGAGGTTTGAATAGAGTTTATGGGTGCCTTTAGGAAATGATCTTGGTTTTATTCTCATTTCGAGACCAATGAATGGAAGGTTCTTGGGTTTTTCAATATAATTATGTTGATGCATTTTCCTTCTGGAAAGAACCTTGTCTCCAGAATATCGAAACTAGATTGGATGTGTAGGACTATTCAGGTTTCAGGCACAAATGGCCAGTAGTTTCACACTTGATGCTTTATTTTATGAAATGACACCCTGAGGATGACAATCAATCGATAATTCACGACACATGTGAGGGGCCTATTTTAAAATTGAGTTCCAAGGTAACTACCAATATACTAAATAATGATGTTCCATGAAGCATGGTCAGCTTGAACATGATGATGAATGAATCATGGGTGCATGAGTCAGGTCTGGAACTGGGAAATGCAAGATGAACACCCACGTGGATGACAAGTTAGTTCACACTGACTGCATGTGGTAACTATTTTGAATTGAAAGTTGTTTTATGGATAGGTGTGAGACAAGTACCAATGGTTTCAAGAATGTGATGCTTACGAGCATGGTGACCTGGTGCTTTGGGTAAATTTAAAGGAGGTTCCTCAGTGATGAGGGATAATTTAAGAATGAACTGAGTGTTATAGGAAGGATGACCCATAGATATACCTTGACACACAAAGTCAAGATATGTGTGGTGTAAGGGGTTGTTAAAGGAAAATATGGAATGTTTTAATGATAGTGTATCTAGAGGAGCTATAAATTCATATTGATAGAATCTTAGTGTACTCCTAGTTAATTGGAGTTCATGTTCCCTATCTTGAAATCATCATGAGTAAACTGGGAGAGAGCATTAACTATACACTGATCTACATATTTAAATAACTTATTTAATTTTACAGAGAGACTCTGTAGTAGTTGAGCTCAAGGATAAGTTCAAAGGTGAGTTAGGTGATGTGAAGTACACCATTTTCCATTTAAGGGTGGTGATCCTCATTTCAATTTGAATTTCGATGAACGTCATGAGTAATAATCTCATAAGAAAGAATAGGTGTTGCTTGAAATTTACATTGGTTTTCGGGATGAGCAGGATTTAATCCATGCCAATTGTTTTTTCTAGGGATAGACGGGGCATGTGCTATGGTGATCAGGAAATATTTTCATTATAGTGTCAACTAGGACACTCCTAAGGTGAAAAGTGGGACGTCAATCATTATAGGGTGACCCTAAAATGAGAAGGGTCATGGAATCTAGAGCCCATTAATTGGAAATATATTTTGGAACCTGTGTTCCATTTAATGCCTACAACAATATACAACTATAATCCTCAGTAAATTATAGGTATGGAAATCCAGATTTGGGTGCTAAGCCCAAATTATAATATAACGATCCATGAATGCTGGATTTAGACAGTGTTAGTGATAGCGCTACAACATGATGATAATTTTTATTTGGGAGATGGTTTGACTAGGAGACATCACTGGAAACTAGTATATTCTTTGGTGGGAATGCTCATAAAAATCTTAGTACACCTTAGGATAAGGCTTCAGAATCTGTTTTGGTGACGCATCAGCCATAGGGGCTAAGCATTTTCAAAAAAGTTGACCAAAGGTGTAATGAACCAAAACTCTATCAATGAAATTTACCTTCATATATTTATTTCATATAGTATATATTATATAAAATCACATATATAACACAAAAGAACATCATAAATTAAGAATTAATGAAATAAGAGGTATTTCTATAAGTTAAGGAACCTATACTGATGAAATAATAACATACCCTTAGGAAAAGTAATGTGACCTTTCTGAATAGTAAACTGACCAGTAGAATAGTAACCTCACCTATGAAAGTACAAATAAAATTTTTCCATCTTATAAATGAAATTATGATATAATTATATCACATTGTAAGTAAATGAATATTTTAAAAATTAATATTTAAGTGTTGGAATTTTTGTAAGTCATAAATATTTAATTACAATATTGTAATTGATAAAATGGTTTAAAATAAAATTAATCTTCCTAAAAATTATTTATAAATAAATATTTTGTTTTTTTTATTTTAGGATAATTTTACAAGACCTTAGATAATTTTTGAAAGTGTTATAAAATTAGTTATAAATTTAAAAATATATTTTTCAAGAAAATAATGATTTTAATTAAAAATTAAATTTCTAATATTTAGAAAATTATTTTCATAAAATAGAGTTCATTTTTTAATTATACATGTTGAAAAATGGTTAGGGTGATTTGTTTTGGATTTTTCTGAAATACTTGAATTTTTAGTGAATAGTAAAATACAATAATTTACAGTATAAATACATTATAAGATAAATACAATATTACTTTAGTCATGGATTATATAAGAAACTTTGTTTAGAACTCACATGAACTTATTACTATATTTAGTCATGAAAATCAATACTACTACCTATCTTGAGAAAAATAATAAAATAATGAATAAAATAATGAGAATTTACCCCTCTTCAACTATAAAAACCACCCTCACCCCCTCTTCTCCTCAATCCTCTAAGCCTTTAACCTTGTAAAATTTCTGAAAAAATACTCTTCCCTAGTATCTCCCCATTTATAAGATCTCTTATTCTTTCCAAAAAACCAAAACCAATCCTCTTAATGAGGTTCTCAAGGAGGAGTATTCAAGTGGTAAAATCCTCTTTCTTTTACTTTTAATTTCTTTTCATGTTATTTATTTTATTATTCTATCCTCACATAATATTTAAAAATGATCATGATAAATACAATATCATATATACACTGTAATTATGTAATGTTAATGTAATATCCATTATATATCTCCTTACTCTCACTCTCTATTTTAAAAATGAAATCATCATCCAGGAGGTGTCGATTTACAACTTTCATGGACAAAAAATTTTTGTTCTTCAATTTATCCTTTAAGGCTTGTCATTAAACATTTTTTATGGTTAAAACAGATTATAAAATATGTATTATATCTTATGTAAGGTTATGGAACAATTTTATATACATAATATTAAATAATATAACAAAACTAGTTCATTATGATCGAAAAACTGCTAAAATTAACTAAACGATTATCATTAACATGTTATCTCATGATTCATCATTATATATTGAAAAAAATAATAAATAATATCAATTAAACTTTTTTTGTCATTAATAACATTTAATTCCAATTATAGATAATTATACCCATTTTACATGAACTTCATTACTCATATACAAGTATATCAATCATGAAAATCAAGGAAACGAACGCTCCCAGGCAATAAAATTGTATCTTATAAACTCATAAAAAATTCCATAAATAAACTTAATAAAATTTTAATAAATCAAATAAATGTATAGGATTTTATGAATGAATTAATTAATTGTTTTAATTTGATTATCCATGATGTTAAGGTTAAGTTTAGAACACATTCAGACATAAGGTAAAGGTTTTCTACCCGAACCTCCAATTTCTTTTGGGTTAATCATTTTCTCTCTTCACCCCAATGAAATTATTAATTATTATTATTTACCCCTCATAAATTAATTGAGAATGGTCTATATATATTTACTAATCATAATCTTTATTTCTTTTATGGATATTTCCATGTTTTAAAAGAATATTTCAAAAACTTTTCCCGATAAACAAGCCCGATTGAAGGGAACTTCTTTAATTATTACCTATTTTCAAGTTCACTCTATAATATATTTTAATCCACCATTATTTTTCTAAAATAAATAATTTTATTATGAAAAAACTATATTAGTTCACTTCTGGTTTTATACAAATATTTTTCCAAAAGATCTCTTCTTTTCAAAGTAAAAGATTTTTTCTCTCAAGTATTACTTGATGATTTTATAAGAGTATTTCCATATATTTAAACACTCTTGTTAATTATTATATTTAATTGGGATTAATTTTTTTTGATATAATCTAACATATTTTATTTAATGGTTTATTATTAGTTTGAATTTGGATGAGCTAACTTGATACCATTCACTATATTACTCTGAATGGTTAGTGTTTATGTTTACTAATTAGGGAAAGTTATTTACATTTCATATGTTAGTTTAAATATGAATGTATATGTTTATGTTTTTACCCTTTAATATGAGTAATTCATTGGACATATAAAGTAATGGGTGGTCCCATCTATACCCCCTCTATGCATCGATAGGTCTCATGAGAAAAAATAGATTTGGGTTTGGCTGAGGACTTACCCTAGTATTTTTAGACGTCTTGGATGAGGCCTTGATGATATGTTTCAGATGCTCGGTATTTTGAATTACTTAATTATAATAATATAAATTTATAAAACATGGGATTATTAGACTAGTATAATATCCATGTTTAAGTATTCATCCTATTATGATCATTTATATGGATTTATGTAATCATCTTTCATTCCTACCATGTTATTCTCAAGTGTACTTTTAAAATCATGTGTTTTTAGTTATTCACCATGCCTATTGTTTATGTTTATGATAACTTCCTCTAAATTACTTAACCTTGTTGAGAATTTGAGCTCACCCCTTTCTTATGTTTTATTTTTCCCCTAGATACGAAGATAAATATTATGAATGAATTGCAAAGATAATCTGGGTGTCATGGATGTTTCTAATGGAAATGCTATATTTTTTCCATTTCAAATTGTAATGTAAAACTTATGATGCATATGGTTTTCCAAAACTACTAAAATATTCCTTACTTTAGGATTTTTATTTATTTTAATCATGCCAATGTATTAATATAAGGCACCAGCTTTGAGAAATTGGGGTTGGGGTCCTTAAAGTTGGTATTAGAAGTTTAGTAGAAACCTGAGAAACCTTAGAAACTAGATTTAGAAAATGTAAATTAGGGAACAAAACCCTAATATAAAATTTGAGGATAATCATACAATAACATCATATAATTTTATTAAGTTATAGATTGTGGGTATTTTTCTAGAAAATACATCCCTATATGGACACTACATGTGGACATGGTTTTAGAATAGATGTACTTAGGAGTAATAACTTTGACAAGGTGTTCCAAGATTGAATCGGGGTAACCTGCTGTATGAAAATGAGCCTTAATATGCACCTAGTTTGACACTCCTGAGGTATATGCTTAGGATAATTCACATTTTATTTATAAACCATTATGAAGGATTTAATTTTAAATATTTCCCCAAAGAAACCATTCTTATAATTATGAGATTAGATATGCATAAAATTTCAATTTATGTAATGCGTTTTTCTAGTTCGACATTATACATTATGATTCATAGCCTAATTTAATGTATGACATTATTTAGAAATGGTTTCTAGTGGAAGGAATGGAAACTATATGAATGTGTGTATACCATGTAGGGATTTACCTCCTATGCAAGATAATGATATTGGTTTTGGAGCTACGACTAGTGTTGAGTAACTTATAACTATATTGGGATAAATGAATCCGATTATGAAAAATAACCTTACCCATATGGAGCATCCTAATACATAACATGAAGTATAAATTTTAGACTTCTTTATGTGATAGTATCCTCCATCATTTAATGGTACTAAAAACCCATTCATAGTAGAGCAGTGGATAAGTTCCTTAGAGAAGACATTTCTAGCTTTGGGAAGTAACTAAAGGGAGAAGGTTGTCATGAAAGTTTATCATATATCAGTATATGATGATCAATGGTGGTTTTTGATTCAAAACACAAAGTAGGAAAAAGATATTGAAAATATGGAATGGAGAGATTTTAAGAAAATTTTCCACGAAAAATATTTTCCTCACGAACAACGAGTGGATATAGAAAGACAATTCTTGAATCTGAGGTAGAAGGAGGATGATAATGTTAGCAAGTTTGAATCCAAATTTACAAGGCCATCAAGGCATGCCACATACTACATGCATAATTTGAGGAGCAATATTGATTGATTATTTTATGGTTTAAAACTATTCCTCTTAAGGGAAATGGTTTTCCAAAATTTCTCATCATACGAAGATATAGTCTCATGTGAAATCAAGACAAATAAATAATTCTCTAAGTCTTATGGATTTAAAAGAAATAAAGATAAGAGGAGGGTGATATAGGAAATAATGGATAAAGGGAAGAATAAAAATGGAGTTTTCCAACATATGATACCTGTGGAAGGAAACAACCCATAGTATAATTAAAAGGAAAAAGAGTTTTCTACAAGTGTGGAGAGAAAGGCCTTCATTCTAGTAATTTCAAGGTAGAGAAAGAAGTTATCAATATTCAATGATACAATTTTAGAGATATGGGATACTATACTAATGATTATCCAAAGCATCAAGGAAACATGCCTAAAAAAAGGCCAAGAGATAAAGGACAATCTTATGCAATCGCAATTATGGAGGTTGAAGTTCCTAATGATGTGGTTGTAGGTACTTTAATTGTTTCCTAAAAATTAGAAAATGATTTATTTGATTTTGGGTCATCATATTATTTTATATCTTCTCAGTTTTCCAAGAAAATTAGACACTTAAAAAATTTGATTTAATAAAGGAGATGTGAGTCAAAACTCCTAAGGGAAGCGTCATTACAATAAAGATGTATTGATATATCCCCCTTATGACACATAAACATGCTTTGGTTACTGAACTTATCATCATACCTATGATTGATTTTGATATAATAATCAGTATGAATTTTCTTTCAAATTATGATGCGAAGATATATGTGTGAGGAAAGAAATATTATTGGGGAGGAATATAATTCAATATCTATGTGTGAGGAAAGAAATATTAAAATTGAGGACATATATATTGTGTAAGAATACATTGATGTGTTTACATAGGATTTTCATGGACATCCTCTAGAGTGGGAAATTGAGCTTTCTTTTGATTTAATTCCTGGTGCAAGGCCTATATCAAATAACCTTATAGGATTTCCATAGTGGAATTAGTGGAGATAAAGAAAAAACTATAGGAGTTGAGTAGTAAGGGGTTCATTCACCCTAGTGTTTCTCTATGGGGATCTCCTTTTATTTTCATTAAGAAAAAATATAGATCTATGAGAATATTAATTGACTACTAGGATACCAATTCTATTATGATAAAGAACAAGTATCCTATTCCTCTCATTGATGATTTATTTTATCAACATAATGGAGCCCAATATTTTTTGAAGATTGACCTTCGATCTGGATATCATTAGTTGCGTGTGAGGAAGGAAGATATTCCAAAGATAACATTTCAAACCAAGTATGGGCATTAAAAGTTTACAGTAATGCATTTTGGAATGACTAATGCATCCTATGTTTTCATGGATCTAATGAATAGAGTTTTCAAGGAATATCTTGTTAAATTTGTTGTAGTATTTATTGATTATATCTTGGTATACTCCAAAAGATAAAAAGATCATGAGAATCACTTGTGTATTATTCTAAAGACCAATAAAAGAAATGAGTTATATGGTAAGTTTAGAAAGTGTGAATTATAGATTCAAAAAATTTCTTTTCTTGGCCATATTGTATCTAATGATGGAATATTAGTTGATCTTGAAAAGAAAAAGGAAGTTCAGGAATGACCTAATCTAATGAACACAACTAGGGTATGTAGATTTATTGGTTTAACAGGTTATTATTGGTGTTTTGTTCGAAATTTTTCCTGATTAGATAACCCATTAACCAAGCTTACTCGTAAAGGGGTTAAGTTCGTATAGACTAAATAAAGTGAAGACTGTTTTTAATAATTAAATATGAGATTAGTGAATTCTTAGATCCTGACTCTACTATCAGGAAAGGGTGGATTTTTGATTTATAGTGATGCATCAAAGAAAGGACTTGGCAGTTTTTTTTATGAATAATGATAGAGTTATTTCCTATGCATCAAGGAATTTAAAAAATCATGGATAGAACTATCCAACTCATCATCTTGAGTTAGAAGCTATAATATTTTATCTGAATATATGGAGACACTATCTCTATGGTGAAATAAGTGATATTTATACAGATCACAAGAGTTTGAAATACATATTCTCATAGAAAGAAATAAACACAAGGAAAAGGTGATGAATTGAGCTATATAAGGATAATGATTGTTCAGTACACTACCAACCAGAGAAGGTGAATAAGGTAGAAGATGCATTGACCAGGAAGGATCAAGGGGTTTTAAAAAAAATGAGGATTGACAAGGATCCTGTGTACATGGATCTAGTAAGTATGGATATGGAAATTATCAAGGAAGGTGAAACATAATTACTTTTTCAACTGGTTACCCAAACATATTTATTGGAAATAATTAAAAGTTCTTAGTGTGATGATGAGAATATTCAGAATAAAATTAGTGTTGTGAATGATGGGAAGTTTCCAGACTTTGTGTGTGAGGATGGAATTCTCAAATTTGGGAGGAGGCTATATGTTCCCTCTATACCTGAGATAAAAAGAGATTTATTGGATGATTCCCATAGCTTGAATTTCTTTATACACCATGGAATAACTATGATGTATAGATATTTAAAGGAACATTTCTGGTGAGATAATATGAAGCATGAAATTATTGATTATGTATCATGATGTTTAGTCTGTCAATAGGTCAAGGTTGAAAGAAAACATCCTAGGAGAGTCATTAAAACCTCTTCTTATTCCTACATGGAAATGGGATGACATTATTATGGATTTTTTCACTAGATTACTAAAAAATCCAAGAAATAATGAAACTATATGGATAATTTTTGACCGACTTACCAAATCTGCACATTTCCTTGTTATAAGGGAAAATTTTCCACTAGAGATCCTTGCACGACTATATATTAATGAAGTTGTAAGACTTAATGGAGCACCTATCTCAATTGTGTCTGATTGTGATCCACAATTTACATCAAATTTTTTGAAAATTCTTCAGGAATCTTTGGATACTGAGCTTTATTTGTGTACTTATCACCCTCAAACTAATGGGTAGTCAGAAAGGATAATCTTAACTTTATAAGAAATGTCGAGATTGTGATCACTTTATTTTCAAGGAACATAGGATTAGTATTTACCTTTGGTAAAGTTTTCCTACAATATTATGTTCTATTAAGGTATAAAAATGGTGCCGTATGAAGCATTGTATGGAAAGTGATGACATAAACCAACTTGTTGGGATGAAGTGGGTGAAAGGAAGTTTGTGGCACCATAGCTTGTGAAGGAAACAACAACAAAGGTAAATACTACTAAAGTCCATATCAAAGAAACTCAAAGTAGGCAAAAGATCTATACTGATAATCGAATGAAGGACTTGAAATTTCAAGTGTGATATCATGTTTTTTTAAAAGTATCTCTATGGAAGGGTGTTATAAGATTTGGGAAGAAAGGGAAACTAAAACCTAAGTACATTGTTCCTTTTGAAATTATGGAGAGAATCAGAGTTGTGTCTTATTGTTTAGAAATTCCGCCTAGCCTTTATAAGGTACACAATGTGTTCCAAATCTCCTTATTAAAAAATTACATACCAGACCGAACACATGTACTCACTTATAAAGGAATAGAATTGGAACATGATTTATCTTAATATAAACAACCAATCTAGATTCTAGACATTAAAGAACAAGTGTTGAGGAATCAAACAACTCTACTGGTAAAGGTATTTTTAAAAAAACATAAAATTGAAGAGGCGATGTGGGATACTAAGGATCTTATGATTAATAACTACCCAAATATTTTTATGGGGTGATAATCTAGAAATTTTGAGGATGGAATTTTTATACGAGGGGATAATGTAACTACCCAGAACTTTATCAATGAAATTTCCCTTCGTATGTTTATTTCATATAGTATAGATCATATATAATCACTTATAAAACACAAAAAAAAAATCATAAATGAAGAATTAATGAAATAATAGGTATTTCTAGAAGTTAAGGAACCTATACTAATGAAATAGTAACATGCCCTTAAGAATAGTAATGTGACCCTTTTGAATAGTAAATCAGCCAATAGAATAGTAACCTCACCAATGAAATTATAAATAAAATATGGATATCTTATAAATGAAATTATGATATAATTATATCATAGTGTAAGTAAATGAATATTTTAAAAATTAATATTTAATTGTTGGTATTTTTGTAATTCATAAACATTTAATTACAATATTATAATTGATAAAATGATTTTAAAAAAATTAAATTTCATAAAAATTAATCATAAATCAATATTTTTTTGTCTCATGATTTTAGTATAATTTTATGAGACCTTAGTTAATTTTTTAAAGTGTTATAAAATCAGTTATAAATTTAAAACTATATTTTTAATGCAAATAATGATTTTAATTAAAAATTAAATTTATTATATTTAAAAAATTATTTTCATAAAATGGAGTTCATTTTTGAATTATACACATAGAAAAAGTTTTAGGGTGAATTTCTGGGATTTTACTAAAATAATTGAATTTTTAATAAATAGTATATGGTAATTTACAGTATAAATACATTATAAGCTAAATATACTATTAATTGAGTCATGGATTATGTAATAAACCTTGGTTATAACTCACATACACATATTAATATATTTATCCACAATAATCAATACTATTTCTTGTCTTCAGAAAAATAGTAAAATAATGAATAAAATAATGAGAATTTACCCCTTTTCTCCACTATAAAACCCACCCTCACACCCCTCTTATACTCACTCCTCTAAGCCTTTAATATTGTAATAGTTATTCAAAAATACTATTCCATAGTATCTCCCCACATCTATGAGCTCTTGGTCTTTCTAAAAGACCAAAACCAGTTCCCTTAAGGAGGTTCTCAAAGAGGAATATTCAAGAGGTAAAATCCTCTCCATTTTCCTTTTAATTTCTTTTCAAGTTATTTCTTTTATTATTCTCTCCACACCTCCTATATAAAAATTATCATGATAAATCTAGTATCATCTATATACTATAATGATATCATGATAATGTAATACCCATTATCAATATCCTCAATCTCTCTCTCTTTATTTTAAAAATGAAATCATCGTTCGGGAGGTGCCGATTTACAACCTTCATGGACAACAAAATTTTGTTATTTAATTTATCCTTAAAGGATGGTAATAATTTTTTTTATGGTTGAAACATATTATAAAATATTTATTATATCTTATTTAATGTTATAGAACCATTGTATATACATAATATTAAATAATATAACAGAACCGGTTCATTATGATCAAAAAGTCGCTAAAATTAAGCTAAATGATTATCATTAACATGTTTTCTAATGATTCATCCTCATATATGGAAACAAAATAAAAAATAATACAAATTAAAATTCTGTTTTTTCATTAATAACATGTAATTTAAATTCTAGAGAATTATTCCCATTTTACATGAACTTCATTACTCATATGTAAGTATACTAATCGTGAAAACCAAGGAAACATATGCTCTCGAGAAATAAAATTGTATCTTATAAACTCATCAAAAGTCTATAAATGAACTTAATAAAATTATAATAAATCAAATAAAAAAATATGAGGTTATGGAATAATTAATTAATGGATTTAATTTTATTATCCAGGACCTTAAGGTCAAGTACAGAACACATTCAGACATAAGGTAAGGATTTTCTACATAAACCTCCAATTTCTTTTAGGTTACTATTTTTCTATATTTAACCAAATGAATTTCTTAATTATTATTATTTACTACTCATAAATTATGTTTTAATGTTCTATATATATGTACAAATCATAATTGTTCTTTATTTTATGGGGATTTACATGTTTTAAAATGATCTTTCTCAAATTCTTCCTGATAAACAAGCCCAATTCAAGGGAACTTCTCGAATTCTTACCTATATTTAAGTGAACTCTATAATATGTTTTAAGACACCATTATTTTTATAAAATGAATAATTTTATTATGAAAAAACTATATTAGTTCACTTGTGGTTTTATACAAATATTTTTCCAAAATAACTCTTCTTTGCAAAGTAAAAGAGTATTTCTCTCAAGTATTACTCGATGATTTTATAAGAGTATTTCCATCTATTTAAAAAATCTTATTGATTATTATGTTTAATTGAGATTAATATTTTATGATATCATTTACCATATTTTATTGAATGGTTTACAATTATTTTGACTATGATATTATAACTTGATACCATTCACAATATTACTCTGAATGGTTAGTGTTTATGTTTACTGATTGGGGAAAGTTATTTAAATTTCATATATAGGTTTAAATATTAATGTATATATTGATTATGTTTCTACACTTTTATATCATGTATTCATTATAATTATTAAGTGATGGGTGAGGCCCTCTATAGCCCCTCAATGCATCAGTAGGTCTCACGAGATAAAAAAAAATTGGGTTTTGGCTGAGGCCTTACCCTAGTATTTTTAGACGTCTTGGATGAGGCCTTGATGATATGTTTCAGATGTCTGGAATTATTAATTCCCTCATTATGATAATAGTAATTGATAAACCATGTGATTATTTTAATAGTAGAATATCCATGGTTAATTATTCATTCTCTCATGATCATTTATATGGATTTATATAATCATCTTTCATTCCTACCATATTATGTTCAAGTTTATTTTTAAAGGCATGTGTTTTTAGTTAGTCACCATGCCTAATGTTTATGTTTATGATAAATTCCATTGTATTACTTAATCTTAAGGAGAATTTTATCTCACCAATTTCTTATATTTTATTTTATTCCCAGGATACGAAGATGAATATTATGAATAACTTGTAGGGATAATCTAGGTGTTATGGATATTTTTAATGGAAATTCAATATTGTTTTTCCTTTAAAATTTTAATATAAAACTTATGATGTATCTAGTTTTCAAAAACTACTAAACTATTCATTCCTTTAGGATACATATTTACTATAATCATGCCAATGTATTAATATAAGGATTCAGTTCTAGAAAACAGGGACCAACATCATTAAAAAAGGTTATTTAAATTGTTTTTTATCAAATATATAGATGTGGTTGGTGAGGAAATTACATTGGGAACACCATCAAGACTAGACAATGCAACTTAAAGGGTTAACCAGGGCTTTTCAAGGAAAATTCATCGTGACTAATTTGAGTATGGTCAATTGAAGTTAAATCATTTTGATCAGATCTAATATTGAGGATAGGTTCCTCATATGTAATTGGATAATTGTGCTAGGAGATTCTCTAGAACACTACATATGTGTTTTTGGAATCAATTTTGATGGTAGGAGTACTGTGACTCATAATTGAAAATTTAAAACTGAAACCTATGGTGGAGAGTGCCATATGTTTGATGATATAGGATATAATAACATGATCATGTCTTGATTTAGAGGATATCAAGTAATCTAAATCTTGATGTGTAAACTGTGAATTAGATTGTTTTTGTGAGTTTTAGAGGCTTAAGTACCATATGTTGGAAATGATGCTTGTAGGTGAGTTAGGCATTTAGAAATGAAACACAAAAATTTTTAGCAGGTAATTCATGACCTGAATAGTTTAGGTGTTATTTTAATTGTTGACTAAGGATTCTCAAGGATGATAATTTTTAAGGTGGAGAGATTGTACGATTTCATGATTTGGGATGGGTTGAAATTCCAATAGTTTTTGAACTTTTTGTTTGGTGGATGAGACAAATATTAAATTGAGTCTCATATCGTAATTATGAAAGGTGGAACACATAAAAGTATTTTTTTTGTTGAGGTTTTGGGACCTAGGAGTTCCTTAGAGGTTTGGGTGAGTTTTAGGAGCATCGAGCTCCAAAAAATTACTTTTCATGGTAAACTAATAGGGGTGAACAGTTAGTTTAAACCATCTGGCTCCCTAAGAGAAACCATGAAACCCTTTAAGGGGTGTCACATAGTTTGTTAAATTGTTTAATGTGGGGAACATGGAAATGTATATATCTATAGAATATTTAGAGGTGGTCACATGGGTTGCACATGGTTTTACAAACCGCGCACCTGACACACATGGTTAGTTTTGTTTAACCCATAGCACCACATGGTTGGTAAATAGTTAGCCCAAACCCTGTGGGGTGTGTCTCTTGGGAAGTATGAGCTACAAAGTTGGATCACTATTATCCAATCCATGTGGCCTAATTATTCACCTCATTAAAAGGAGAAAAATTACCATTTCCCCCTCTAACCCTTAAAGGGTTTCAACATTTTTCTCCTTCCATTCGGCCAAGAGGCCCTCCCACACACTTTTACTTCCTCTCCTGTTCACATGGTAGGTTATCCCTCATTATTGGTTCAATTTCAGCACCATTATATGTGTTTTAAGCCTCTAGTAAATTTTAATAATCCTATTACTTTCTTTTTCATTTTATATTGACATCTTTGACGCTATCTCCATGTGAGCTAATTTTCCCTATTTTTAGGTCTTATGTAAAATATTAAAATTTATATTATTCCATATCAAATCAAATATTGATATTAGATGAATAGACCATCTTAAAAATAAGGTAGGTTGTCTACATGTTTCTCCCTTAATGTTTCATGATTTATATAATAATTTCATTTTCCGTACATTAGACTCCCTACGCATCACTATTAAAATGTATAATAAATTTAATTTAATACTTATACCTTGAATTTGATATTAATTAGTCCCCATGATTTGGTTGGAGGTTGAAACCTCAACCCAAACCCCACTTTAGGTGGGTTCAATTAACTATTATAAATGTTCTATTTCCCTTAAAATTAAACCACCCCTTGGGCGTGTTCCTTAAATATATTAGCACATTATAAATGCCTATGCTACCAAAACATATCCTAAGGTTGATTGAATCAACATTTTCATTGTAAATGATTCTTGATGAATGGTTAAATGTAAAGTAATTACACATGGATGCACTTAAGCGACTAAGTGGGATTCTTGAACCTTACAATCCATGAGTAAAAAGATTAATAGAATTAAATTAATTAAAATATAATTTGTGAATGAGATGTATCAATATGAACCATGTTGAGTTATGTGTTCTTCCCATGGCCTTCCTTTTTCTTATAAATGTAATGAATTAATTGCATGGTTTGACTTATATTATGGAATGGACCTTCCCATGTCCTTCTTAGTTACTTAAACGAACCTGGCCTCTTAATTAATTTTTCTTGATAAGTAATTTGGCATTATTAATAACATAGAATATTTAAATTATTTCTCATGATTCACGAGCATGGATTCCATGGGCATGGAATCCCTTATACTCTGATACTCGGGAATAACATACCTTATATTATGATTCACGGTCATAGAGTCTTGGTATCCCTTATATTATAATACTAAGGAATGGTATCCATTATATTGTGATACTCTGGAATAAAATACCTTATATTATGATTTATAGGAATGGAATCCCTAGGCATGGAATCCCTTATATTATGATACTCAGGCATGGTGTCCCTTATATTGTGATACTTAGGAATGTCATCCCTTATATTATGATTCACTGGCATGTACCTTATATTGTGATACTCAGTCATGATGTACCTTATATTATGATTCAAGAGAATGACATGACTAGGTATGGAATACCTTAAATTATGATACTCAAGAATGATGTCCCTTATTTTTATTCATCTAAGATCATTGGGCATGATATCCCTTATTAAAATGTGAAACTTATTTTATTATTATGTGGGCAACTGGGAATTAAGCCACAGGTCCTCACTAGTGCATGTTTATTTGAAAATATATTAGTGTCTATGTATATGAATATACATACATTATGGAAATCATTCATATATATTTTTAGAATAGGCTGAAGTAGTGATGCACTGTTTGGCTGCTCCGATTCTCCGTGATGCGTCTTTGGTTGCTCTATTTTTATCCATGATGCGCTTCGTTGCTTCGTTTGTTGCTCCTATGTCTCGTGGATTTTGAGAATTGTTTAGTGTTTGAGGCAGATTGGGATGACGGTATTTTAGATAATATAGATTTTCTGGATTGGACTATCGATGAGATGAAAATGTTGTGGTAGGAATTGGCCTTTTGTCTCTATGCATTTGGTTGGCGTGTTTCTGTTTCTTGCAGATTGCATCGGGTGGGCGACCTCGAAAGAGGGATGGGTGTGATGACACCCATCATTAAGCCATCTTTTCTCATTTTGGATGGATGGGAACCCTGTTTGATTTCTATACGGTGTTTTCTGGTAGATGTTGTGACACATCAGGTTGACTGTGCAGTGAGTTTCTTGTTTGCACCTTCGGGTGGGCGGCTCGAAAGAGAGATAGGTGTGATGGTACCTATCTTCCGGTCCTGCTCTCATATTTCAGTGTGAGATGAAGGATTAATTTGACTGGATTTTGTTTTCATCATGACACATTTCTTCACAGAGGGGGTGACGCATCATCTTTGTATGATTTCACTGTTTCATTTTCAGACAGGGGGGGCTGAGAGATTTCTGGCTTGTTCTTGTTATGATGTTTGTTTCTTTTCTGGCATTTGGATCACTCTTTTGACATTTTCCTTGTTGTTTAAGATGTTTTCATCTGTCTTTGAAATGGGTTCTTCCTTTTCCCATCTCTCAAAAGGAGTTATTTTTATTTCATTTTTAGGGGATTAACCCTCTTCAAAAAAATGCATGGTCATCGATTCATTTATTATTGTTTTTCAGCTATTATTATACTCCACTTCCTTTATTTATTTGTGCTTCTATTGTATTTATTACTAATTCAATAGGTTATAGTCTCCCCATTATACCACCTTTATATCCCCACTTCTAGTCAGAAGCTTTTGGTATATAGGAAGGCATGCCTGAGGTCATGTAGCAAATTGGATCAGGGCACTATTTCAATGGATCCTATGTCAGGATGTTACATTGTTTGATTATAAGTATCATTTAATGATTCTCAATACCTGATGGGTGATAATGGTGACTTAATAAACTATTTATCATCGACCAAAGTACTAAAAATTAGAAAAGGAAGATGTTCCTATTCTTCATAATTAATATATTAGTTCTTTTATTTATTTTGAGAGATCAATACTAAATATAGATCACCAAGCCATGGAAGTTAATTGAAGCGAGAGCTTAGTGAATATTCCGTTTTTCTCTACACATTGAATTCCAATGAGCCCGTTCCCAAGTGGTAAGGGCTTTAGCTTGGCATCCAAGAGACCTAGGTTTAAAACTGGGTGGAGGCGAATTTCTGAGTTACTGTATCAATACTGTAGCAGACATTGTTTGGTACTATAGTAGCCGAAACTATTCACCCAATTTGGGCTTTCGGGCCACCGTTTTGGACCTATGGGTCTCAAGGGCCTTCGGGTCATCAAGGCCTTCAGGGTATAGGGCCTTCAGGCCACATAGAACATAAAGTAGCCCAGTTGACACAAAGCAATCCCCAGAAGAGGATCAGAGCAACAAGAGTAGCAGTCACCATAAGCAGAGCTAACTAGATTGGAAGAATGAGAGGGTATGGAAACCGCCATCAGGACTAGGCACCATGCAGTTTTGTATGGGGAAATGCTAGCCGATCAACAATTCAAGGTGGGGAGCTTGGAGATCAATGATTTAGAATCTAGGGAGGAGTAGTTCTAGTGGGTTGGGCCTACGGGTCATGTAATGGGCATATATGCCTCTGGGCCTTCGAGTCATGTATTGCAGGTCATGTCGGGTTTTGTGCCTTGGGCCTACGGGTCATGTACGGGTTCCCCTTCATCCTTTAAAATGGGGATTATCCATAATAAAATAAAAAATAAGGCCTTTGGGCCATTCAGGCTCTACACATTGAATAATTTTAATTAACTTGAGTAGGATCGATGAATACTTTTAATCAATTCAAAATAGTTTGAAATCCCTAATATCATCAATTATTTCATCTCTATCTCAATGTTGTTGTATTAATTGTATTATCTCTACACATTATCTTAACTTTCACTTTACATCATTATTTCACCATTTTATTATTTGATTTGTGCATTTATTTTAGTTTTGTTTATTTGTTTTACTTGGTTTTATCACACACACTCATTTTAAGCCTTCCCTGCAGATTATGATACTCCTAACTCATCTATAGTAGTTCTAGTATGTTTTATAAATAATTACCTTTTCACATTTTCAATGGATTTCAGGTCAATTACTCTATATTACAAGTTTGATATATGTTATTCATATTCATACATGTTGATTCAGTTGAAGTTAGATCAAGAATTACATGGGTTTATTTTTCTACCAAGTTTATTAGATGAACACCCTAAAAATCATCAATGGTATAAAATACTTATTTTATAATGGATAAACATATTTTTAGAACTGTTAATCAAAGTACTTATCTATAATAAGGAATTTAAATTCATATAATTAAATGTTATATGTCAAAATTCTTCTATTTTTAGTCATAGTGTACCTGCTTATATCATAGGGTAAAATATAGTGGAATCATATAGATTTGAACAATGCCATATGATACAATATATGATATCATAAAATATTCATGGTTTTCAAATTTTGGAAAAAAAATTCATCATAACATATTTATGACATCAGGGTTGTATCATAAAATATGATTTGGTATGTAAGATTCAACGTGGTTACCCTTATATATGAATTATAATTTATGATTGATAATCCCATTATTAGTTATAAAATATAATATAGAGAAAAATATTTTTTTCAATAATTTTCAAGATTTTATTATGGTCTATTAAATGTTTATAAATGATAAGTGCCAGACCATGTAAAATGATATTTTTATACCTAAATTAAATATGAAAAGTTCATATTTGTATCTCACATTTTAAAAAATAAATAAAGTGTACGTTTTTTGTTAATTCATTTAGAATATTAATTATTATATAATGATTATAAAATATGAATATTGTGTATGCTTAGTTTATATGATAAATTGCTTCTATATATTGTTATTCCATGCATTATGTGATATGTACCACAACATCAGATTTAGTTTCCATCTAGATAAACCTCAAATTAAAATTATATTCATTATCTTGAATTCAATTTTTCAATATAGTTTGTGTATATTAGGTTTTAGAGATATTATTGATGGATCCTAGACCATCCTGAGGGGGGGGGGGTGAATCAGGGTGTCAACTTTTTCTCTGCTTTATTGGATCTTGTTCCCACGTTGGTATGAACATGTTTAAACCTGTATGATGGATATGCGGTATAATTAAAACATTCACATGCAGAAGGTCATCCCAACACTTTTTTACTTGGTTCACCACTAAGGGCTACATCAAAGGAGAATACGCCGACAAGTTTTCAGTCATTCTTAATTCCACTATTCTTCACTAGTTGTGGATTATAAAGGTTTGAGCACATTTACTCTTTCCCATGCTCACTGCCTAACTGTTCCGGGGTAGCTCACTGCTTCCCTCAGGTCACTCCTGTTGACTCTCCATAGATCACTGCCTTAGGTGAAGTATCACTCAGTTTATAGACACGAAGGTCTAGTCAATAGATAAGCATGGAAGTATTTGTCTCTTGTTCAGTATGAGACATTGCTTTCATAAGATTTCGGAATTGATGATCTTTTGTATTCAATCTTCATATTTAGTGCAATAACTGAATGCACTAAATCTCATTCTTCTCTTCTTATCCAGAATCACAAAATCTTATGTGATTATTCAAGAAATTAATATTATCTCAGCAAAGTATCATCACAATTTTACTACCCTGGATAATTCAAAATCTTCAGTTGGGACCACTCTATTCTTCTTCTTATCCTCTTTCTTTAATTCCCAATACCAACACCTAAGTGTATCGGTATACTTCATTTTTTTGTACAGATCTGAGTGTAGTTTCACATATTGTTCTTCTTCTCTTCACAAAGCACAAAAAAGGTGTTAAAAACCAGTCGTGTGTGTACGGTACTACTTCTCTTCGTAAAACTGAATGGTTCATGATACTTCCTTCTTCACGAAGCTGCTTCGAGAGTGATGAGTACCTGTCAAAGGCCTGCAGAACCCCCAATTTTTTCACACACCCTTATAGGTGTCTTGGGTGTAAAATTCAAACCTTGTGCATAAAAACACCTTTTGGTGTGAAATATCCTTTTTGCGCAACTCTTCTTTTTCGAACAGAACTTCTCTTTTTCGTGCTACAATTTCTTTTTCACACAGTACTTCTTCTTTGCATGCACCAATCTATACTTCAATTTTTACACGCATTAAAGATCTGGATTTGTCAAAGTGTCGAGCATCTTCAAATGATAGGGGTTCACCTCCTATTTATAGATGTTTTTGACCCTGCGCGTAAAACCCCTTCCTATATGTAAAATTGTCTCTCACTTATTTATATTATGCGAACCTTCCTTTATTTTCACACACTGCTTGGATTTTTCACGCACCTCATGAATTTTCCAGTTTTCATCATTCTAAACATGAAGCCTCTCTTGCATGTAAAACATTAAACCGGTATTTCGCACGACTTCCAATTTCGTGCACATTCTGGATTATTTTATGCACCGACTTCCAATTATGAACACATCCTGGATTATTTCACACACTTCATGCCTTTTTTGATTTTATACTTTATGATCCCAAGGAACCCCTTGCGCGTAAAACCTCAAACCCACATTTTGCGTACAACCAATTTTACCCGCACAAGTCTAGTGTTCCATGAACATTGCACGAACATATCCGATGTTTCTCATGCCTCTTTCCTTTTCCAAATTTCAGTATTTCTGATCTGAGGCACTGCTTTCATGAAAAAACTCAACCAGCTATTTTGCGCCCAACATTTTTCCATGCACATTCCCATTTTTTCGCACACAACTCTTGTTTTTCATGCACCTCTTTCCTTTTACAAATATTGAAGTGATGATCTTAAAAATCCACTTGCACTCAAAATATTAGGCCATTTTTGTATCTTGTGTGTAATATCTTTTGTCAAGTTACATACTTTCCCTATCTTTCAGTAGAAACAATCTTTACCATCAAAACCAAAATATGACTGACAATATCTTTACTCCCCCTTTTCCTTCATAACTCTTGAATTACAAGTTCTCCAAACTTATGATATTTGGGAAATACAAATCAACAAAGCATCATCAGATTTAGATACAATGTGAAATACATGGCCATCTCAGAATGCTAAGACCTTTCACACTCTCTCTTCTTCTTCAACCACAATTATCTACTTCATAAAAATCATATGATTCTATTTTTCATGTAAGCTCTTGCATGATTCTCTTTGAACAGTGAGATGTTTCACGATCACTTTATAACATGAATCCCTTCACCTACTTCTTCATTTTGATCTTTATTGAAAACTGTTGAAAAAAAATAAAACCTTATACACAAAGTGGTCCCAAAAATATCCCCAATTGTATTTTTTTGTCAATATCTTAAAGTTACCCTCATATGAATGAGTCAATATCAAAATTAGATTCTTCTCTCTCCCCTTAATTCTTTCTCTTCCTCCAAACATTCATTTCACTTCTCCCCCCTTATTTAAAATAAATACAAAGTTAATGGGAAAAGGGTATCATTCCATACTTGAGCAATGCACCATCAATCATTTCACTCTAAGTCTACGTGAGAAATTCTCGATGTAGAAGACAAGAGGATTTTATTTATACAATAAAGTTGTCCATTATCCACTGATCATGATTCCTCATGATATGAGAACTCATGTACTTTGTCTTCAAGGGGTTTTCACTTTCATTCTAGGATGAATAAATTGAATGTGATATGGAATAATCAACCTAAAACTCATGAAATCACTTCAACAAACATATCAAAAACATTCAAGTGCAATTTTGTAGGATATGTGGACTTGGGGAACTTTCATTCTTCTTATGTCATTGATTAATTCAGTTACTCCCTCTTTGTAAAATGATATTCATTCCGAGTTACCAAGAACAAGATATTGAAAAATGAAATACCTTTTCCAATGATATGTTATTCAAGAAATTTCCAGATTAATTGAATTTAATACCAATTGAAGGTGATATTGATTGAAATAATAATTCTGGGAGTTTCTTCATTTTTCTCCCCATCAAGGGAAACAATCCTCATCGTCTTCATCAAGGGCGATCCTTCATCATTTTAATCTTTTAATATCAATTAAAGAATCTTCCAAGGATGAAAACTTCTTCATCTTAGCTATCAAGAGTTGATAACATTCATTACTTCTAAGGTTCTCCCCCTGAGAGCATGATTCACCTTAAATTCCCTATATTATCAGCACAAATAGAATACACAAATGATTTAGGGAATAAGGAAGTTCCTCCTTGCTTCATCAATATGAGATTCATGGTTGAGATGATTTTCTCAACCAAGTTCCTCTATTTACTCCAGTCTTCATGCTTGCACACCTGAACATATATTTTGATCTATGTTGATTTGGAATAGATCTCTTCACATTCTCTTCTAATTTGTGTGGAGAATTTTTCTTCTTAACAACCATCATTAGTGATACATTATTACTCCATTTAAGGACTGATTATTGCTCTGATATTAAGGTTAGACAACCCTTTGCAATGTGACCATATTTTAAACATATTTCATACAAAACTTCTTTAACACATGTTTTCCTTTTCGTTTTCACTCTCTCATTAACTTTATCTCCATCATGTGAAAGTTTTACTTTTCCTTTATCACCAGCCTTGGCCTTTTCATCTTAAACTTTCCTCATTCTTTTCAAATATTCTATCCAAATGAACAACATGTCATTTTGAACTATTGTAGCTGGTTTGGATCTTCCACATGGTTTCATCTGACTGCCATCCCTCTTAGTTTCTATTTTGGATGAATTTCCCTTCAATTTAATGGATCTAAAATCCAGGGCCTTCTTAGCTTTCCTACTTGATATATTCATGGGGAAATTTGTGTTCACAATATTCTTCTGATTTCTTCCCAAGGTAGTTACTTCATACTTAGTCAGCATCAGAGGTATTATTTTCTTATCATTGATGAATTCATGTTGATATGGGCGTGTACCTACCTTGTGACCACTACCATTGAATATATCATAGATTTTATCAAGCATTCCAAATCTATTTACGATAAAAAGATGATTCTGGACCTATGGATATTGATTCTTCTTCTCTAGCTTTCTCCCCCTTAAGGTAGGCTTCCTTTGTGCTTTTACATTATGAGGATTGTACCAAAATTTTAATGCACAGTTCCCAAATCTGTTGTAGCACCAACATCGAAAAAAAATCTTGATTTCTTTGTAATTTGTTGATGGTCCTTCTTCTTGACTTGTTGTGCTCTTTTTAAAGAACCACCTTCCACATTATTCTTTCTATTCACCCCAGATATGGTGATAGGTAACTCCTCAACTATCCTCATCCATTCTTGTTTTGAATTTCTCTTCCAGCCTACATTGCTTGTGGGAACATATTTAGAAACATGAGTACAAGATGGTTTGGATGGTACCTTATTCCTCTCTACTGCATGTGGTATATCATCGAAAGATTTCATAATCTTCTTATCACATGCTGAAGGCCTTTCAAATTTAGGTTCCTCCAGTGAGCATTGTGTAGCAACATGCACTGTTTCTTGAGATAAATTATCAAGAGATTTCATGATCTTCTTGTCAGATGTTGAAGGTCTATCAGCTTCAGAATCCTCTAGTGGACACTGAGTACCAATAACAACTGTTTCCTTCTTTTGTAAAGACTAAATATGAATCTTCTCAATATTGGTCAACTGATTTTCCATTTCTAGACATTTCATATTGAGGATTACTTTATAATCTTCAATCATAATCATCCTCTCTTCACAATAATTATTCATTATTTCAACCACAACTTCATTTAACTTGACTTTGTTTTGTAACAAAGAGTCAAGTTCCTTAAATTTCGTGGATGTTTCTTCCAAATATAAACTCTTGAATTCAATGATCTTCTTCAAACCATCTTCAAGTTTATGGATAGTTTCTTCCATAGTCTTATTGACCAATTCTTTCTTTTCAAAGACTTCAATCTGTCTAGAGAGGTTTAAGAATTCTGAAATTTTTCCTACTAATCCCTTTTCCACATTATCATCTTCTATTTCCAGTAGGGTGATATTAACATGCATAAATTGAAATATTCTACAAATAAAAACAACTATTTCTTTAAAAATATCATGCAGATAGGTTATTAATTTCTCTTAATCACATGAAAATGAGATAGAAGTGTCTTTCTTTCCCTGGGTAGAAACCTGATCCACCTGATATTTACTTTCCAAGCCTGATATTTCTTCATTATTAGAAGGTCATGTGGAACTAGACACTGCATATTATTTGGACCTGAGGTAATTCTTCAAAAGTATCTTGTCTTTATTTTTCTTGTTTTTCATGGTCTTGCTGGATGTAGACTTCTGCTTATAGATGACTAAATCTACATCAAGACTGTACTTCATTGTTGACTTTAGGAAAGAAACTCAAATCCTCTTCTGAAGAGCATCCAAAATACACAAACTTTTCCATTTGATACTAATTGAAGGACCCTAGACCACCCTGGGGGGGGGGGGGGTGAATCAGGGTGTCAACCTTTTCTCTACTTTATTGGATCTTGTTCCCACATTGGTAGGAACTTGTTTAAACATATATGATGGATATGTGCAGTAATTAAAACATTCACATGTAGAAGGCTAGCACAACACCTTTTTACTTGGTTCACCAATAAGGGATACATCCAAGTATCATACGCTGACAGGTTATCGGTCATACCTAATTCCACTATTCTCCACTAGTTGTGGATTATAAAGTTTTGGGCACAATCAATCTGTCCCAGGCTCACTGCCTAATTGTTCAGGGATAGCTCACTACTTCCCTTAGGTCACTCCTGTTGACCCCCCCTAGATCATTGACTTGGGTGAAGTCCCACTCAGTTTGTAGATGTGAAGGTCTCTCCTACAGACAAGCATGGAAGTCTTTGCCTAATGTTCAGTATGAGACATTACTTACATCAGACTTCTGAATTGATTCTATTTTGTATTCAATCTTCTCCTTTAGTGAAATAATGGAATGCACTAAATCTCCTGCTTCTCTTCTTGTCCATAATCACAAAATCTTATGTGATTGTTCAAGAAATGAAGATCATCTCAAAAAAACATCATCACAATTGTATTGCCCTAGAAAATTCACAATCTTCTATTGGGCACACTCTGTTCTTATTCTTCTTCTCTTCCTTTAATTACCAATACCAACACCTAAGTGTATCGATATACTTCTTTATTTTTGTGTAGATCTGAGTTTAGTTGCACATATTTTTCTTCTTCTCTTCAAAAAGCACAAAAAAGGTGTTAAACACCAGTCATGTGTGTATGGTACTACTTCTCTTCATAAGACCGAATGGTTCACGATACTTCCTTCTTCACGAAGCCTCTTCGAGAGTGCTAAGCACATATCAAAGGCCTGTAGGACCCCCAATTTTTTTTTGTGCACCCTTCTAGGTTTCTTGCACATAAATTTCAATCCTTGTGCGTAAAAACTCCTTTTGGTTTGAAAGAGCCTTTTCCCACAACACTTTTTTTTGCGTAGAACTTCTCTTTTTCTCACAAAACATTCTTTTTCGCACAACACTTCTTATTTGTTCGCACCACTATATAGTTCAATTTTTTCCGCATGTCAGAGCTCAGGATTTTTCTAAGTGTCGAGTATCATCAAGTTAGAGGGGTTCACCTCCTATTTATAGGTATTTTTTACCCTACATGTAAAACCCCTTCCTACGCATAAAATTTTCTTTCACTTCTTTATATTATGCGCACCTTCCTTTATTTTCATGCACTGCCTAAATTTTTCGCTCACCTCACGACTTTTCCATTTTTCACCATTCTGAACATGAAGCGTCTCTTACACATAAAACATCAAACCAGTATTTTTCACGACTTCCAATTTCACGCAAATCTTGGATTATTTCACGCACCAACTTCCAATTTCATGCACATCCTATATTATTTCACACACTTCATTCCTTTGTTGATTTTATGGTTTCTGATCTTGAGGCACCCCTTGTGCATAAAACCTCAAACCCACATTTTTCACACAACCAATTTTACATGCACAAGTCTGATATTTGACACACATTGCGTGAACATCTCCAATGTTTCGTGAACCTATTTCCTTTTCCTATTTTCAGTATTTCTGATTCAAGGCACTTCTTGCACGAAAAAACTCAGCCAGCTATTTTGCGCACAACATTTTTCCACGCACATTCCCATTTTTTCAGGCATAACTTTGGTTTTTTGCACACCTCTTTCCTTTTCCAAATATTAAAGTGATGATCTTAAAAATCCACTTTCACTGAAAATATTAGGCCATTTTGTACCTTGTGCATAATATCTTTTTCAAGTTACATCATTTCCCTATATTTTTTTAGCAACAATCTTTCCATTCAAAACCAGAATATGTCTGACAGTATATTTACTCCCCCTTTTCCTTAAAAATGCTTACATCAAAATTTCTCCAAACTTATGATATTTGGGAAATAAAAATCAGCAAAGCATTGTCATATTTAGATACAATGTGAAATTCATGTCCATATTAGAATTCCAAGCCCTTCCACACACTCTCTTCTTCTTAAAACATCATTATCTACTTCATGAAAATCATATGATTATATTTTTCAAGTAATCTATTACATGATTCTCTTTGAACAATGATATGTTTCATGATCACTTTATAACATGAATCCCTTTCTCTCCTTCTTCATTTTGATCTTCATTGACAAATTTTGACAATAAATACAACCTTATGCACAATGTGGTCCCAACAATTATGAATTAGATTCTCTCTTGAGTAATGAATCCCTTGAGAGAGGGACTTTGGGTTAGACTTCCCACTAGCTTGGAGTGCTATACCATGTTCTAGAAAGTTGTGGGTTGCCTATCTGTAATTTTGGGCTTACTCATGTGGATACTATCAATCTCATATAATTCCAGGACCCTACATGAAGCACTAATGTACCGTTTTCATATGATGCATTTGAATATATATATATATATATGAATATGTTTTTCTTCAAATTTTTTGCAAATGGCACAAACTGTGGGCTTTGTAAAGAGTTACAAATTAATAGGGTATGAACATATTAATTTAGTTGTTGGAATATGGATTAAAAAACTAAATTATTATAAGAATTTATACTCAAAGGATTAAAAAATGAGTTAATAAGGAGTTAATTTGATACAATAGTAATGAATTTAATATTAATATGATGTATATTAAGTTGGTAAGACTTTTGAAAGAAATCCCCTCAAATAATAAGTGTAATATTACTTCTAAAGTGACACATTTCATGATATCGATCATCCAACTATTTAGTTTCATGACAAAGTGGGGTTCCCATGGATTATCTTGTGTAAGGAATGATGGGTGTGGTTAATCCTAAGGGTTAAGTAACCACATCCTGTTGTGAGCTTTGGGTGACACTTATCTATGAAACTATAAGGGTTAGGATACCAAGGAAATAAAGTTGAGTATTATACATATTGTGGATATGAAAAATATATATTTTATACTAGATTATTTAAGAATAAAAATTGTTTTTGTTGGCATAATTTCCTATCTAAACAACTAATGTAATGAGTTTCATGTCAAAGAGAGGCAATTGATTAATTAAGTATGGATCTTGGATCACTAAATGGATATGATGCATGGGTTTATCATTTTTAATGGGGGTAAATCCATCAAAATTCCTTGATAAAAATATATGAAACATGATTATCACATATATATTTCTTTGTTGTAGATTATGGTTTACATCCTGATAATAATTTTGAGTTCTATTATAGGTATAACATATAAAATAGTCCTATATTGGTATCTATGGTTGAGAAGTGTTCTCATATAGAAGAATTATGAGCATCCAAATGTGAATGTTATAAAGGAAATTTTTTACAACTATGACTCATGGGTATTAGATATCGGATGTGCATTACACATTTATACTGATAAGAAAAACTTAGAGAAATTAGAGAATTAATGAAGGTAAAAGTAGATCATTATGTTGGTAATGAAGTAATATTTTTTGAACTAAAATTCAACACTTTTGATCTAAGTCTACCTAGTGGATTAGTTATAGAATTGGATAACCATTATTATGTTCTCTCCATAATTTTTATTATTTATGTATCTTTTTTAGAAAAGTTGGTATTTTCTTTCATTGTTAAGAAAAAAGAGTTGTTAAATATATAATTATGAAATTTTTTATGGAATATAAAATATGGTAAATGGTTTATACATTATAGATATGGATAATAATGTCTAAAACATTCAGAATAAAAAGTGCATGGTTGATTCTAATCCCACCTTCCTTTGTAATTTTCACCTTGGACACATAAATGAGAAAAAATCTCAAAGTGTCAATAAATATAGATTGTTGGACTTATTTGATTATGAATAATTTGATACATTAAAATATTTTTCATTTGGTAATATGACCATAAAACCTTTTATTGGATAAGGTGAAAAGGATAGTTGATTGTTGGATCTCATACATAGTGTTGTATGTGGACCAATGGGTACATAAACAAGTGGTAGTTTTAGCTACTTCGTTACTTATCAATGACTTTAGTTAGTATAGTTATGTGTTTTTGATGAGAAACAAGTATTAATCTTTTTGAAAAGTTCAAAGAGATTAAAAATGAAGTATAGAATCAATTGGGGGAAAAGTATTAAGATTATTTGAATGGATCAGGGTGGTGAATATTTGAGTTAACAATTACCTAATAATTTAATTGAGTATAGAATTATTCCACAAATCAATCATCCTAAGAAACCCTAGTGGAATGAAATGTATGAGAGAAGAAACCATACCCTATTAAACATGGCTTGTTATATTATAAGATATCATGAACTTCCTATTTTATTTTGGGTCTATGATTTGGAGACTGGTGCATTCTTACTAAACTATATTTCATATAAAGTAGTCATAAATACACCATATGAGATATGGATTAGAAAACCTAAATTTTTTTATTTTATGATGATTTAGGGTTTTTAAGCACTCATACAATGATTATATTATGAAAATCTTGGCCCCAATTCAGGAAAATGTTTATTTATTGGTTTTCCCAAGGAAATAAAGGGATACTATTTTAACCACCCTACTGAACACATTTTTTTGTAGATAAAGATGGTGTTTTCCTTAAGAGAAAAAATGTATTGAGTAGTTAATAGGAGAAATATTTAACTTAGAGAAGTTCAAGACTATAAAATAGGAATTTTCGTGAGATAAAGTTTTATTTGGTTCGATAAATAGTGATGAAATAATAACCAACTCAAGTTTCACACGAACCTTGAAGATATGGTAGGATTCACTAGGATCTTGGGATATGTGTATTTTATATGTAAAATGATGATTAATTAATGTTCATATGAGATTAACCTACCACCTAACAGGATTCCATTGAGAATTATGATAATGATAAATGATTAAAATCTATAGAACCTGAAATAGAATATATATACACTAACTAAGTTTGGACCTTGGTGGATGCACCTAAAAGGGTGAGACCCATAGGGTTAAAGTGGGGTTTTATTAATAATATTTACATGGATAGTATAGTGTCTACCTATAAATCATTCTTGGTGGAAACGATTTACAATAAAATTCATGGTATCAACTATAAAGAAACCTTTTCACCTTTTGTGGTGATAAAATCCATTCGAATATTTCTTATAATAACAACTCATTTTGATTATGAAATATATCAAATGAATGTCAAAACTTAATGAATTGAATAGAATTTAGTTGAGGAAGTGTATATGATACAAAATGAAGTTTTGAAGTTCCAAATGAGTTTGATAAGGTATTCAAGGGGAAACAAGCCATTTATGGGACAAAACAAGCTTCTCGAAGTTGGAATATATAGTTTAATGACGTAATAAAAGATTTTGGTTTCATAAAAAATATAGATGATTATAGTGTATACAAGATGATTGGTGGGAGTGCTTTAGTGTTTATAATATTGTATGTAGATGAAATACTTATTATTGTAAATGAAATCTAGAATCTACACTCTATAAACATGTAGTTGGGTAAATGATTATTGATGAAAGACATGGGTAAAATAGCCTACAAACTGTGTATAAATATTTATTGGGATAAGTCTAAGAACCTGACTAGACTCATTCAGGACATATAATTTGGTAAATTGATAAATAGTTTTATCATAGAGATCTCCAAAAATGGTTCTTTACCAGTGTTATATGGAATGAATCTTAGGATTATTCAATATAATTTTAAAGAGTTAGAAAGGATTGATAGAGTTTCTTATAATTACTCTATTGGATCTATCATGTATTCCATATTTTGTACTCAATATGATTTCACCTATACTCTTTGAAAAAATATTAAATACAAATCCAATCTTGGTGAGAGTCAATGGATTATTGTTAATAACTTCTCAAAGTACTTGATAAAGACTAAGGATAATTTATTAGTCTTTGGAGGAGAGGGAACACTTTGTGTAAAGGGTCACACTGATGCTAGTTTACAATATGAAAAAGTTTACATGAGTTGTCAATCTAGTTTCATGTTTTTCCCAAATTATGGAGTTGTTATTTGGAAGAGTTTCAAACAATCTACCATGGAATATTCAACAATAGATGAAAAGTACATCACTACATCAGATACTATGTAGGAAGATTTTTTGGATTGGGAAGTTCATTTATAAAATTGGGGTGGTTCCTAATATGAAAGGAGAAATAGAGCTTTACTATAACAATAATGGATCCATTTCTTAGGCTAATAAGCCTTGGTCTCATCGAATAACCAAACACATCCTTCACAAATACCATCTCTTATGAGATATCACTCAGAGGGGAAATGTTAAGATTTTTTTGGGTGGCTAAAAAATACAATGAATTAGATCCATTGATTAATCCATTAGTATAACAAAAACAGAAGGGTTATGCCAAATATCTTGGTATACAATACATAAGTTATTGATGTAATGGATATAAATGTATCATAATTTTGAAATATAGGTTATCTTTGTTTACCATTAATTCATGTGTGCTATAATTTGTTTTACCTGAATAGTCAAATGATAACATCCCCTCAAAGTACAAATTTAAATTGTCCATATCTGATGATAATCATAGAGTATTATGGGATGTGGTGGAATGTTAAGGTTATCTTGAGTAGAATATTGCACTCAATACAAAATTTTTATTTAGGATATGAAGAATAGACTCATGAGGTAATAAGTTGAGACTTATTATATTTACCGACCCACTAAATTATATCTCATGGAATATCATAATGTCATTGGTATACTTAGGGGTGTATTATTATTATCAATTCCCACTACCTAAGTTTGTAGAGATTCCAAGAATGGGAACCTTTATATGTTGATACCTTTGTTATGTAATCCTTGAGGCTTATAAAATCAAGGGTTGGTTGGGTATGTTACTAATCATTTCATCAACTAGAGATCAACCACGATGAGATTTGTTCACTCATATGGTGAGAAAATACATTTGGTACCTTGATTGAATTAAAATTAAGAAATGTATATCCATTCTTAGTTGAGTCACATATGATGTGATCAGTTTTTTTTATGAGGGATATGTGATGTTCTCATATTCTAGATGAATGACTTGTGATGTATTCATAAACTTGGTTAGTCTATTCCAAAGAATCATATATGGATGGTAAAACCTATACTATATTGACATGTATGTATCTAATGGCCACTCGATATCACCGAATAATGGATTATATTGGTATATATATGATGTATATGATACATATTATAGCTAATAAGTTCATATAGAAATATGATTATGTTTGATTGAGATCACACCAGACCCCTTAGTTGCTTGAGTATCATTGATGATTTCCTAGAGAACACTCTTTACATACTTTTGTGAAATCAAAATTTCATATTTGTTTTCAACACTACTAAGGATCACATTATCAAAAATCTAGGACTTTGGATAAGGATTATGTTTTCGGAAATGTGTTTATTCCAAAATGAAGAGAGTTTAATAAATTATATCCAAAAAATTTTAAGATAGATTCACAAAGATATATAAAGTTTTCCATAAAGTCCTTATGGGATTTTAGTGTAAGTGAGAGATTTTTAGATATGAACTAAAATGAGGGATATCATAACCTATCATATCTATTGATTTATAAGTTCTCATATTATTGAGATATATATTGAAGCTTAATATATGATCATATCTTAAATGTAATGAGGATGTTTATGTTGGATTATATCATACTATATAATAGGATTTAAATATAGAGTTGCCTATGATGAGAGTGTATGTTACACTTATATGTTCTCACACATGTTTTACTTTAGGTATGAATCATTAAATGTTTTATCCATGGATTAACAAATTAATTAAAGTGTTAAATGAGTGATACACTAACCAAAAGTAACATATGGGTGACATGATATGGATCCTTATACAGTCAATGCTCCAATATCCATCTCTTAATTTAATAATTTGAATCAAGAGTTTCTATAGAATTCATTTCATCCCTCTATTAGTTTTGTGTGTGTGATTTTATAATACAAGTTTTAAACTCTCACCATTATTGATCATCACTTATCCCCATGTAGAAGATGATAACACCACTTTAGTGATTAGGAATCCTCTCAATACGATCAAGGATCCATTGGTTGGTGTACCACCATCAGAGGAAGAAGGAATTTGGTTACTGGTTTGATGATCCCCATCAGGTGTATGATGAAAAGTAAAATATGGAATACTTAGTGGTGCATGTAAACTATATGATTCTCATATTCATACATGTTGATCTAAACTAAGATAGATCAAGCATTTCATAGATTTATTCCACTGCTAAGTTCATTCAAAGAACACCCTAAAACCCATTATATATCATATAATCCCTAACTTTTAAAAATATGTTTTTTTTGATTTAATGGAATAAATATATCAAGATCTAAGGCATGTTACATGCAATTTAAATCCTTTAGGGGTTATCATATAAACATCATTATCAATATTCACATATATGTATGCAATCAAAACATCCATAGAGAATAATTTTATATGTTTATATTCAACTAACATCATGAGATAAAAAATGACAGCATCCATTATAAGAGAATATGTTTCATCTAAAACAATATATGACCTTGGTGAGAAACATTAATAAAACAATCATACTTTATATATAAAAACTTATTTTTTAAAAAATTAATTACTTTTTATGATGAGTAATTTGTGATGGAATTCCATCATAAAAAAGTTATTTGTAATGGGAATCCATCACAAATGACCTGTCATGGAAAAAATCATCAAAATTAATTATATTTTCAATAGGATGAAACTATTAGTAGTAGGGTATTAGTATTTAAAATAATTTTTTATATCCATCACAAATAGTATCTATAATGGAAGGACATGTCCATCAAAAATAATTTTATATTTAATTAATTGAGAAATATTTGGAAATATATCATAATTACTATTTGTGATGGAAATTTAAATCCATTACAAAAAAGTAATTGTGATAGATTTATAAATTCATTATAATTAACATATAAAAATATAAAAACAAAAAACAAATCATATAACACTAAATATTAGTACTATTAAAAAGCATTCATAATAAAATTAAAACACATATAATATAGAATTAGGTTATAAAAAGGAATATAAGAATAATATAACCAATGGATGAGAGATCAACTCCATCCGGTAGTGATAAATAAATATCTAAACCTTGTGTAAGTCACCATATATACTCTATCATCCACTCATACTTCTACTCCAACTATAGTCTCATCCTAAGATCTTAAATGGTATTTATATTATGTAGTAGAAAATGATGATCTTGCATGATATCCATTCGAAATAAATGATGACATAGATGTATTACTATAATAATTATCTGGTGTTTATTTTGAACCAATAATGATATCTTGAACTTTCTCAATACTGCTCTCCATCACTCATAGCTAAGTTGTCTCATCAAAACATGAGTCACATGGGCCTTCATCATCCCCATCCTCCATCTTTCCCCAAATATCCCATATGCAAGAAGTAATTATCTCATATTTATCCTAAAAATATGAAAATATAAATTTAATAAGTAAAAAAATATAATATTTTAATTTAAGAAACTAAAAAATAAATAATAACCATAATTTGTCACCGTCTCTCACCAGCAATCACCCCATTAGTAGAATTAGTGTATATCCACTTATAAACATCCAAATCCAAAAACAAATATCAATAAGAAACTGTATAAATTTATTATATATATATATATATTACTAAATAATGTTACTTACCAACTATTGGTGATGTATAATAAAATTATGACTCGTAGCTCTATGTGTGACATCCTGTCTCCCAAAATTCTGTTTACCAGAAGTTAATCTCATCATGAATGTATCCCTTATACAGTTAGTTCCCAATCCCTCTCAAGTATAGGTGGGGATGTATTCTAGTAAATTATGCACCTAATATCCATCAAATATAGTCACATAATATCTTCCCATAGCACTCTTCCAAAGGTTTTATAAAAAATAATGGAAACAATCACACATTCAAGCCTCTCATGCCCCCAAATAGAGGGTATCATGCTATCATCAATATAAGACCACAAATCATGAAAATATTTAATAATATATTAAATTATAAATTAAATAAATTTAAAATAGATTATTTTTTTATTTATATACTATATAGTTTTTGAAAAAATGATAATGCACATTTCTAAGAACCTAATTACATGATGTCCATGGAGTAGAAAAATAGTTCTAGAAAATAGCACCAACCTTGCCAATGACTAGATGTGAAAAAATATTAAAATTAGAATAATTTGTAACATAATTAATAAGTAAAATAAATTTAATGAAAATTAAATAAAACTCATATTTAAATTTACTCTCTCTGATGAGGATCAAAATTAAGAGATGGACGCAGCCTGATAACATGATCTAGAATCATCAATCATGAAAGTCATTGACCCATCCTAGTAGCTAGTGCAACAACAACACCTTTTACTAATTAAATATAAGGTTCACCACTAGTTATATCATCCTTATCCAAGCTATGAATAATTTCATCAAACTCCTCTCAAGATAGTTCTTGAGACATAGGAAATATATAATTAATATTAAAAAAAATTAATATTAATACATAATTTTTTTATACTAATAATAATTCATTGAAAATAATTGATATATACTCATCATGATTATAAATATAATCAAACACCTCAATCTTCATCTATTTCTTCATATTCATAAATGTCATCATCTTCAACTTCTTCATTAGTATCATTAATTTCCATAAGATATTTAATTTCATCATCTCTCATTATTTAAAATTCATTGATAGTAACATCATCCACAATACCTATTTCATAAACCCTTAATTGAAAATTATCATCTTCTATATCTATATATATTTAAGTAATAGATGAATTTATATATGAATCATGAAAATTTTCAATATTTTACAACTCTATAGAACCATTTTTATTTTTAATAAACCAATTTTCATGAGAATTCATTTTTATTACACTCCAAAAATAATTCAAATCTCACATTGAACCATTATAATTTTTATAATAAACTTGATATTATTGATGTGATAGCATCAATATTCCATTTACTGTAATACAACTTTTATACTTAATGTAAAAAATTCTATAACATGGATGAAAACATAACTCACAATCAGAATCAAACCAGTGAAATTTAAATAAGAATATGTCATGATATCCTATATAAGATAACTCAATTATTTCATCCAACATTTAACAAAAGTCAACTTCACTTTCTCTATAATGTCTTACTCATAAAAAAACACCACCATTCCTTGATTTTTTGACTCTCTATATATGCGTGTATGAAAAAAAAATCCATTAGCCATATACACAATATAATATTTTATCAATTTGTATGAAGATGTACTCAGTGCACATAATTAGCAATAAATTATATTTCCATGTTGTGATACATGAAAAGAATTTAAATTAGTTATTTTTATACTAAATAGAAAATTAATTTAATATGTATATTCCTAACCAAATTCCATTTTTCAATCTTTGA
Source organism: Viscum album (assembly GCA_963277665.1). Lineage (NCBI taxonomy): Eukaryota > Viridiplantae > Streptophyta > Magnoliopsida > Santalales > Viscaceae > Viscum > Viscum album. The sequence continues at coordinate 673,056,316 of OY728136.1, read as the reverse complement.
ATCCAAAACACAAAATTAAATTGGTGATGTTCCTCAATATTAGTTGGGGTAATTTGGGTGATTTTTTTTGATATTATCATCACATAATCTATATAAGAAATAATAAAAATTTACCTCTTCAATAACTTGAGGAAAAAATTCAATAGTGGTGGAGCTTACAATGTGAATCATACCATTCCTTCACAATTATATAGAACATATGTATGAGCTCTGTGTTGTTCATCATTTGAGAGCCATTATTCATGTTCACCACCAAATCCAAGACCAGGTTGATTAAGAACTGATAATTAATTATCAATTTCATCTTTAATATTTACCTCATTTTGATTCATTTGATTATGTTTTGAGTAATATTCTTATTTAAAGTAGATTTTTTTAATATTTCCTCCTATAAGTATAATTTTGTAATTGACCCTTCAACTAATGATTTATTACATACCTTCTTCTCTAATTTCTATATACATCACTAAAATGGGTACAACCATTATAGTAGTATTGATCCTCTATATGTTTTTATATATTAAATGCAACATTAAATGTTCCATTGAATCAAATAAGTATGGTGGAAATATTTGTTTTAATTTATATAAAATAACACTAATATCATATTAAATATTATTAAATGTTTCATGGTATGATATTATAATAAAAATATATTGAAAAAATATGATATTTTAGCTAGCACATCCAATATTTATGAATTCAACAACCCTATAGGACTAATAGGCAGCAATATTTCCACAATGACATGAAAATCATGACCTTTTAACCTAGTAATATGGCCATTTATGAGATAAAGAGATAAATTATAAGTAAATTCATTTGGTAATATCAAATATGTAATCCAATTATATAATAATAAATTAATTTCCTTATAAATTACGTAATATGCTCAAGGATTCGTTAAATATTATGATATGTAATTTTTAAATAACTCAAGTTCAGGGTGCCTATAAATTTAGGCAAGATACAACCATGCCTATAGAGTATCGTTAATATTGCATGGTGTGTATAACGTAGTATAAAATATATTATCAAAACAATTTTTCTCAACAATCATTAAATCTAGAATGTGATAAACTAACAAATTAGACAAATATGGTATATTTTTAAAAAATAATTTACTTTATCCAAGTATGTTCTCTCCCCAAACCACATATTTTTTGATGGTTTATAGTTGGTCTAAAAGTAATAGGAGGTAATAAAGAGATGATAGTTTGAATATAAATATCTATGATCACTATTTTAAGTACATCTCTTTTAATTTTACCTTTCATAAAATTATTTATATTCCTTTGAAAAGGATGATCGAAACGCAGAAATATTCGATGATGGTAAAAAAACAATGTTTTGTTGCATTAACAAGAATAAATGTTTTAATATTACCCATAAAATACAGATAAGACTTTGTAAAATGTGTACTGAATCAAGATAACATACGAAATAATGGAAATACAATGATTTTCCATATTATTATCGATCTCAGTGTGAAATTATATTGAGTAACTACATAATATATAGTTACACAACTACCCTAATAAAACATTTAACTCATTAATCAGTGGTTTCAAATAAATATTTATATTTTTCTTTGAATGTATTAAAATTATTGACACTAAATAGTGATATGGTTCCTTCAACAGTTTACAAGGATGTAGATTATATGAATTAATAAAAACATACCAACAAGAATATTGACTACCGTAACCACCAAAGGAACAAAAACCATTTGTAGAAAAACCAACCTGAACATTTTGAGGTTCCAAAGAAAAATATAGATAAAAATGATCAAAGTTCTTTCATAAATCAGTATGAAAAGGATGATATAATATTCCATTTATAAAAATGTTGGATCAATGCCACATTATGAATGTGATGATCTTACTTTGTGTTTGTGTTGTATTTGTTATAAATGAGTTAGTAAGTGAAGAATCACTTGATATTAATATGGATTTGAAAAGAAGAATAACATGGAAGTATACTGAAGATCCCAAGAATGTTGTTGAATATGAGTTTCATCTATGAAATTTCAAAGGTCATATATTATATTTCATATAAAGTGAATATAATTATGATGATTTATAAACTAGTATATATTGATTCAAGAACATTTTATCATGTGTTGCACATTGTTTACAATAACATAATATGTGAAGATAAATCATTTACTAATGATTTCATATAAATATTGTTTATGATTAATATTTAAGAAGGTGTAATTCCATCCAAATATTTATTTTCATGAAGTAATACATTTTTTTTTGTGGAAGATGTTTGAAGGCTATAAAAAAAAGAAAAATACATTTATATTTTTTTTATGATGACTCATTTTGAAGAAGGAATTTGAGTTAGATTTCCAATTTCATACTTGGTAATTACTAAGTATATTATAAGTGTTAACCAAAAATATGGCCACCCATAGCCAACCAACTTGGCCAGCTTAATCCTACACATGCAAGATAAGGGTAAACCACATAGGAGAGCCATCTTGGTAGGCTATCCATGAGGGTAGATTGTGAGAAATAATAATGCCCATAGAGAGCACACAGTTTTGTGCATGGAACATGTAGAGAATTCAAGAGGATGCCTGAGGGACTATGAAAGGGTGTGCCATGACCCGTGAAGGGAGAGTGTGTTAGAGGTATCCCGAATGCCGACCCTTGTGATGGATTGAGTGCTTATTGAGACAAGAATGTTTATATAGAGACACTCAACCGAAGAAAATTTCCATGTGGGATGAGTGTGACAAGGGATACCGTTCACAATTTAAATGAGATATGAATATGTAATGACCATTCAATCATATAAATTTGGGTTTCCTTTTTTACCTCCATGTCTTTATCTTATTCCTTTGACTTTTGAAGGGTTTCAGTGTGTTCCATATTTATTCCATGATGTGCTTGATCAAACTTGAGGTCACCATGATCATTCTGATTTTTAGATTTTGAGATGATCATATATTGGATCATGTTACACTTTTACTAAAAAGTTCATGCATGTGTTTAAATAAATATATAGATTCTGATGAGTAAGAAATATATATTTCAAGAGATATTCATCCTCCAATGGCCCGAAGGCCTTCATTTTTTATTGATTTTGATAATCCACCTTTCAAGGGGTGAGGTGGAACCCTTACAAGCCCCGTAGGCAAAAGTATTACATGGCCCGTAGGCCTTAGAGTAATTCATTGCCCGTAGGATTCAAACATTACATACAACCCAGACTAACTACTTGGAACTACTCCTCCCCAGCATCTTCATCATGAAATTAGCTCTCCACCTTCGCATGGATGTTTGGCTAGGCATTCCCGTGCATGCAGAGGCTTGTCCCGATGGCAGGTGCCATACCCTCTCATGAATGAGATGATGCATGTGATATGCTCGCATACACATGAGCTTGAATTCATGATAGAAAAATCCAATTATGCAAGGACACCATCTTTTTGGGAATCATGAAAGTCATGTAATAAGAAGAAACCCATGTGGAGTTTAAAATTATAAAATTATTTATAAGATTAATATCAATCCATGACTCAAAATATTTTTTGGTGCTTTAAATAGATTCTTGACACAACATATAACCTGAAGGAAAGGTGGTGAACGTCATCTATAAATACCAAGGTACCCAACCAGAGAGTTAATGCCGAGATTTTTAGAGACCTGTCATTTTTATATAAAAATAGATAATCTAGTGGAGCCGTCATGTATCCTCCTATAAAAATAATAGGTCCCTTGAGTTTTTTGGTTTTTCAAAGGAAATATCTGTGAAACTATGTTGATTTTTTTATGAAAAATTTTGTGTGATTTATCCACCTTAAGAAAGAGAAAAATCTCACCAGCCATATTTGGATTATAATAAGGAATTTTGAGGATCCATGTATACTATTTATTAAAAGAAGATAGATCACATGAAAGAAATTGTCTTATGTGATCCTTTTTTTGAGGGAACCAAGTCTCAAAAAGTACCTATTTATTTTGAAAAGGCAGAGATAAATACGTGTTTTCCTGCATACAATGTACATGCTTGCGTAGAGGAAAATCAAACAATTTGTGTGAAAATTTAATGATACTTATATCATTATAAGTTTAAATATAATTATGAACAAGAGTTGAGGAACCCATAACATATGCATATAAAATAATGATAATGTTAAATGATAATGTGAATTGTTTATATATCATGAAGTTCTCACATGATAACTAATTTGAGAAGCTGATACTGGAATTACATTGTATCCCATTTGTGTCAAATATTGAAAAAATAAGTGAAAGATATTTGGTGTACATCATATTTATATTATTATGACTAAATAAAGTAAAAAAGGGTAGCATACTTGATTGCTTCATTTGAGGTAGACCGTGATTTCTCATTCCCAAGATAACCCATTTTAATTACTATAAAGTAGAGGCATCCATTTCATTATTGAATTCAGAGAAAGTTAATCAGATTAATTGGTGTCAATAAAATAATACATGTTTTACATTGTTTATCACTTCAATAAAAGTAAAATTACTTCTTGTATTTTCAATTCAAATATAAATATTTCATTGTACCTAATTGGTTATAGGAAAAAAAGTTATAGGTAAAACCCTTGATTGTACTTTTCTTGATAATAAAAGAGAAGTCGCGTGAAATTTGGATTATAACCACCATACACTGGGGATGTAGCCATCCGCATTTTAGGTAAAACTCTTTAAAAAATCCCTAAATTTGTTATGGTTTATAGTTTTTTTTTGCATTATTTCTAACTATAGGTGAAGAATATAAGATAACTACTCATTGAATAAGTTACAGAGACATCAAATGGGATAAAAATTTTAAAGTGGTAAAAATTCACCCCAAACTGATTCACCCTCTCAGTGTGATCGTACAAAAGTGATCCTAACAATTGGTATTAGTGTGATGGTTCACACCTCTAATTAGAATCTATTTTTGGAATATTTTTGAAGATTTTATTTCTATTCTCAATTCAGAATAGATTTCAAACTTCAAGGAGTTGTATCTATTTCAGCTCATAATTCTATCTCAACTAATACCTTAAATAAAAATAAGAATAAATAATTGAGAAATATGAAGAAGACACCCCTCTTGTACAAAGAGTATGATAAATTAGTTTCCTCATGTGGTAATTCCAAATGAGAAAAGTCTAACATAGAATTAGAAGATCTGATGGTATATCCCACTACAAAAGAGTTGGACAACAGTCCTACCATATGTATCAATTCATCCTTACATGAAGAGGAGGAAAAAAAAATCACTTGACAAAATTTTCCTCATGAATATCCAAGAATTAGTACAAGTGATCCCATATTTGACAAGTTTAGTAACTTTTATATGTGACTCATTCAAAGGAACACATGAAAAGATTACAAAGCTTTAAGAAAATCTATAAAACTTGGAGAATGATTTTGAATAAACAATTTAAGACAATATAAATCTATTTAAGAAAAATGGATCCAAGTAGGAGAGAATGTTGAACTTAAAGAAAGGTGCTCTAATTTTGATGATCGATGGCTAAATAAAATTCATGAGAAAGAGAAAACCACTAAGGAATTTTAATATATATTCCACGAATTAAAAGAGAAATATAAATCCATAATTTATGTCAAGAATTATTAACTTGAGATCAAATAAAACAAGTTCAAAGAGCTTGACACCTTTATGGAGGAGAAATATCAAATGAATGATGAATAAGTTGTGATAATAAAGAAATAATGTGAAGATAGTCTGAAGTGAATGGAATATGAGAAAATCATACCAAATATTAAATTAATTGAACATGGTGTCAAACTGAAAAATATTGAAAATGATTGAGTTGAGTCTTCATAACAATCTGAAAGAAGAGCTGCTATGTCATGACCCGACCCACCGAGGTCTGACCCATGACTAACCCAAGCCCGCCTCCAATAGGTCAAGGGATATAGACTAGTGATGAGTAGAAATATACCAAAAAAATGAGAGTCATTATCCTAAAGTAACTACACACACACACACACACACATCTCCAAGCCCATAAAATACTAAAATGTAAAACAACTAAAACAATGCATGCATAAATCTAAGATCCCGTAATAGAGGATGAAAATAAATGCACTGAAAATGGAAAAAGGGGGCCAAATACAAGCCCAACCAAAAACTATAAAATTCCAACCTATTCTAAGGGTGAGGACTAAGTCAAATTAAATCTGTTAGTAAAAAACATTAGTCTTTAAAGATCTAGCTATGCTCCACCTGCTCCCTATCCTCCCATTACATTGTCAAAATGGTTGTTGTTTGCATAAGACTTGATATGTGCAGGAAAATCCCATAGAGGGATGAGTATAAAAATACCCAATAGGACACCCTAGAAACACTAAACCCAAAGAACCAAGTATGTTCATCTCAATAAAGATGTAACAATCAATGTATAATCAACAAAGACACTACGCCACCAGGCAGTCATAACCAAATGCCAGCCATAAGATTCTACTCGACGCAACTCTCATTCTGGGAGAACCTACTCCATGAGCCATGATATCATCGACGACACTCAATGAATAGGTCTAGCTCACTAGGGACCTACCAATGAAAGATTACTGGTCTGATAAGACTCTGATATATAGATTGGGGGTCACGCCCAGAACTGCTAGGAGACACCACAAACCCAATCCGGATCAACCCACTACATAGGGGATCATAAGCCAACGATTCCAAAAACCCTAATGATATATATTTCAATATGGAGGATCAAATCCCTACACAGGGATGTCACTCCAATTCAACAAAATCCACCCAAGGAACAAAGGATGATAGAGGATCACACTCCAGTCTCATAGAGGGACACCACAACTCTATTTGAGGCTCGACCTCTAGAGGGGATCATAATCCAGTGATATGGATGTAATAACGCAATGTAACCATGTGTAAAAAGGTATAAGGGAACTTAATCAACCTATACTGTTCCTAATTAAGAAAAAAAGTGAAATAATCACTCTTGAAGGGGGTACACGACATGTACTAGGGGATATATGATGTGTCCAACTATCCACATTCCTCTATGTGTGGAAAAGACCCATACAACATGTAGTATAAAAAATAAATGGCTTGTAGAAGGAGTACATAGAGTGTATATAGACATGATATTATGAACATGTAACCTAGCTGCATCCATGTATCGAGGCCCTGTCTATGTACCAACCTCTGTATGCCAAGCCGTTTTCATGTACAAGTACACAGTGTGCCATCTGACCATGTACTTTTACCCATGTCTGTGTAATCTCTGAGGTACAAACTATGTCACATAGAAGGAGTCACATTCCATGTGATAGGGGTCACACGCTGTGTGATCCTTAACTCTACCTAAAACCCTAGCACCGCAGCTGGGGGGGCACACGACATGTAATCCCAAAGTACATGTCATGTTGCTCGCGATTTCCAAATCTATTTCTTCGCCATCCCATGCCTCACTAGATCAACTTCCCTTTTAGGAACCTATAGAGTAGGGTTATTATGGCCCCTATTCATATAATATTGGGATTAAATGTCTCTAATACACTCTTAAAATGATCCACTGAACAAAACCATCACCATTTGTAAAAAATCTATAAGAATAAGGTCCAAAAATCCATCCGTTCCACTCCCAATCATCCACCTCTATCATTGCACCTTGACCGCACTATTGATCATGAACTAAACCCATGAAATCGATCCATTTAACTGAATAATGGTCACGCAATGATCAAATTATAGGTTTTCCTTAAATCTTGGTCCAAAATAAAATTCCCACAATGACCATTTGAAGAATGGAGGGAGAAAACCACAAGCCATAAAATGTGAGGAACAAAACTTGTCCATCAATCATTTGGCATCGATTCATTATCATAGAAAGAATGAATGAAGAGGGATTACTCAATGAACAATTCAAAAAATTCCACTAAACTAAATCTATTGGAAATGAGCATATCAATTTTTTTCATGGAATTGATCCATGTTAGTTTTGGATTAAATAACTGAATGGAAATCACAAAACAAAACGTCCTACCTAGAGTTTGGATCAATTATTGATGAGGAACGGTTTCATTTCCTTCATTTATGAGATATATAGACTCCATTAGTGCAATGATCTATGGAATGATCCCGATCCATCATCATCTTCCAAGAAATTATCTCCAATAGTTTTCTAAACCTCCAGGGGTTGATTGGAAAACCCAAAGAAAAAACCTATAAATTTATATTTAAAGGAGAAAAAATCATTGCGTAAAAAACTAAAATAAATAAATAAATTATTTAATTATTCCCATGATTAATTTTCTAGAAATGGCCCACAGAAAAAATATTATGTCATGTCTAGGGTAAACCCGCATTCTGAACTCAACAGTGCCCTCAGATTTTTGACCCGAGCCTGCATTCAGGAGTTATTCCACCTTTTCAAGAAAATTGTGAGCACATGTTATTTAATACATTTAATATATTTCAAACATTTATTACAGGAAACCCAGGCCTTAGAATCGCATGTCGTCTCAGCTTCTGGTCTTGAAAATAATCCATATAATATCCAAAAATAATACACAGAAAATCCAAGATGTTAAATTCTCCCCACATTAGGGATTTTAATCTAAAAACGTAAAAAAAGGGCTATACAAAGCGATGTGGGTATTGAAATTGAATTTGAGCCTCCCACTCCCATGTGTTCTCATAAATATTCTCATGATACAACTAAAAATACACAAGGTGAATTAATCACCCACAAATAATCCTCTCCTATAAATCCTCGATTTCCACTGGGTACTATGAAAAGGTAGCTTCATCCTCAATGTCCTGATCACCCCATTCGATTACATGAAAAGGGTCATGCAATTACCTCCTCAGATAAAACATATGGAAACCATCATGTACCTGTTCCAAATATATAATTAGAGCTAAGATGTATGCCACCTCACCAACTCTTCACAATATTTATAAGGGACCAATGAATCTCAGAGATAACTTGCCACCACGGCCAAATATCCTCAATCAACATTGAGGTGAGACCCTCAAGAACACATGGTTTCCTTCCTTGAACTCTAGGATTCTTTGTCATTAGTCCACATAATACTTATAATATCTATTTGAAGTCTTCATCTCCTCTTGGATGATCCTCACCTTCTTTGTATTAGTTCACACCAACTCTAGGCCCATGAGTGCTGGCTCTCCTAGATCAGTCCAAGAAAGTGGTGACCTATAGGGCTGACCATACAAATCCTTGAATGGTTCCATAAAAATGGTTGAATGTTAGCTATTTTGTATGTAAACTCCACCAAGGAAAAGGTGATCCTCCCAACTATGTCCAAAGTCCAACATGTAAGCTCGCAACATGTCTTACAAGACCTGGATGGTTTGATCTATCTGGCCATATGTCTGTGGGTGAAACACTATGCTCAAGCGCAACTAAATCCTAAAATCCTCCTATAATTACCTCTGTAATTGAGATGTGAAGAGATAATCATGGTTAGAGATGATCATCGAGGGAAATATATGGATTTGAACTCTCTCCTGCACATAGAGGCGTCCCAATATCTCTATTGAAATCTGTTATCAAATAGTTAGGAAGTGGTCTGATTTGGTGATTTGGTCTACAATAACCTAGATGGAATCATTTTCCATGGATGTATATGGTAATCCCATTATTAATTCCATGTATATACCATCCCTCTTCCACTATGTAACCTCAAAGGGTTGAGCTAAAACTTCTGAAACCTAGTTATTAGGCTACACCTGTTGACAAGTGAGGCATTGAGAGACAAACTCTACAACTAACTTATTTATACCTAGACACTAAAACTAACATCAAAGGTCTCAGTACCTCTTTTAATCACATAGATATACCTACAAAGGGGATGTATGAAAATCCCACAACACCTACTCCCAAAATATCAAAGGTACCATCATCCATCATCTAAAAAGGATAATGTGTTCTCCACCTTCGAAATATCCATCAGAATCATGTACAATGGATATCCAAGTATTTAAGGTCTCGCAGTCGATATCTCCATGCTAATATTCCTTGAAATGATGAAAAAGTGGTAGGGTAAAAACCATCAACTAAAGATATGAAGAACTACCCTTGTCCATGAAGGAAAACTACAATTAGGCTAACTACTCCAACGCCTCATCCAACAACTGAGAACAAGATCTCTTGCTGAGAGTGTCTACCACCATTTTTCCTTTCCCAAGAGTATAGAAAATCTCAAAGTCATAGTTCTAGAGGAACTCTAGACATCACCTCTATCTCAAGTTAATATCCTTATGAGTGAATATATACTTGAGACTAATGTGGTTAGATTAAATGATAAACTGTTCGCCCATCTGGTAGTGTCACCACATATTCAAAGAGAAGACTACAATTGATAACTCAAGGTCATGGGTTGTGTATTTCTACCCATGTGGTCTCAACTGGTGTGAACCTTAGGTTATATCCATCTTCCTATGCATCATCACACAAACATGTCCGGTTCCAAATACATCATAGAGCACTATGTACTCAACACCCTCCTTTGAAAATCTCAAGATGGGAGCAATCTCTAACCTCTATATCAACTGCTAAAAGAACTTTTGGAACCTTTATACCCACAAAAAATGCTTCCTTTTTTGAGTCAGAGTAGTCAAGGGTGCTTCCACTCTAGAGAAAATGGGTACAAACCTCCGATAGTAACCTTCCAACCCAAGCAAACTCTATACCTAGGTAACACTATTTGGTGGCTCCCAAGTAATTAATGCATCAACCATATCTATATACACTATTACTATAGCCTCTAAGATGACGTGTCCTAGAAAGTGGACCTCTCAAATCCAAAACTAACACTTTGAGAGATTCTTGTAAAGCTGGTGCTCTCAGAGTGTGTCTAGGACCATCCTTAAGTGTCTTGTGTGTTCCTCCTTGGATGATGAATACAATAGGATGTTGTTGATAGAGACAAACATGAACTAGTCTAGGAAGGGTTGGAATATCCAGTTCATGAGTCCCATGAACACTATTGGGGAGTTCATCATGCCAAATGACATCACCAAGTACTCATAGTGACTGTAGAGACATCTGAAAGCTGTCTTTGGTATATCCTCATCCCATAATCGAAGTTGGTGATAGCCCAATCTAAGGTCAAACTTTGAGAACCATAATTCCCCTTTCAACTAATCAAATAGGTCATCGATCCTCAGCAGTGGATACTTATTCTTTATGGCCACCTAATTCAAGTATCACTAATCCACATATAACCTCAAGCTCCCATCCAACTTCTTGGAAAATAATATTAGGGATAACCAAGGGGAAACACTAGGTCTCACAAATCCCTTATCATATAAGTCTTATGACTGCATCCTCAACTCTTTAATATCTACAAGAGCCATCTGATATATTGGTACATATATCAGTGTTGTCCTGGAATGCAAGTCGATATAGAATTCTATCTCTCGGTAGGGAGGTAAACCCAACACATCATCATACCCCACAACCAATGTAGGAAACAGATAGCCCAAAGAATCCAATGTTCCAAGATTCATGCTAGCTAATTGGTGAGTAATTGGATTCACTCTAATATGCCTAAAATCATCCTACTCTTCCATGGTTTTCTTTTCACCCACAAAGAAAAACCCCATTCCATCACTACTGACACATCACATCCTCCACCTAAAATAATCAATCTGGGCATGAACTATGGATATCTAGTCCACACCTAGGATGACGACATAAGGCTTCATTGATGAAAAAAGTGATCCCATACAAAAATATTACCTCTAAGTGTCAGATCGTATTATCGACACAAGAACACAATCGCTGATTCACTACCCGTCGAAGTCTTCAATCGCAAGGGTTGATCTAATGAATAAACCAGAATATCTAAGTCTCAAACTAGAGAAGTGTAAAGGACGGAATGAATATCACCCATGACTATCAATACTTCAGCTAGAGTAGAAAATACACATATCATACCATGTATCATCTCTAGAGCCTCAGGGTCATAAGCCTCCATATCCTACAACTAGTCTCTTCCATACCCACTATCTCCCTGAGCCCAATGTGAAACACCTAGGGGTGGTTATGGAAATAGGTCAAACCTCTGACCACCTCTGATTTCCTTACCAACCCCTACCACATCCACCGCTCTGTGGACCACTCTGATCCTGCCTCTGTCTCTATCTCAGATTCCACTCATCTATCTCACGATTTTCTGCATGATGGGTTGAAAAATATCCATCTAGATGTCCCCAAATGTCGTAGGAGAAAAGCCTCTTGTACCTTGGTTGATTTGAGCCACCTTGAGAGCCCCAAACCATTGGCCCTCAGTTTTGGGATCAACTCCTAAAGTGCCTGACATTCTTGGATCCCTGTGACTGCCATCAGATACCTGATATTGAGGTCTCAGCTACTGGGATCCCACTTTTTTCTCCCGCTACTGGTGCTTACTCTACTAGAAATATCTCCAAAAAAGGATCTCTCAAGAACCCCGACATAGGTGGGAATGAAAATAGATAATAATAAATCTCTAATTTCTTGAAACAATCCCAAATAAATGGTCCAAGTTATAAAGAACTAGTCTCACACCATATCTAAGGAGTATCATGAGAGATCAATAAACCTCACAGAGTACTCCACCATGACAATAATTCCCTACTATAGATACATAAGCTCATGTATGCATACCGATCAAAACAAAGCTTAATAGAACTCCTATATGGAGAGATGCTCAAAGTATATCCAGGAGAGAGATGTATTATCATGTGATTGATTCACCAAGCTCCAACATCGCCTAGAATATCCCCATAGAAGACTCACTATGAAAACATCCATCTAATCTGTCAGTTTATTCACAAGGTAGAAAACATGAGTGACTACCTCTAGCTAGTCCTTAGCTACCTGGGGGTATGGCTTACCTTGAAACCTAGGAGGTCACTTCCTTTAAAATTTGTAAAGTACACTCAACCTGTTAAATCCTTAGCCGGTAATACCAGCTCTAGCTACTCCTCAACAGGTGGTGGTATATATAGTAAACCACCTGGAGGTGATATCTTCAATACAGGCCCCTAAACCAATGCCTTGTCAGTAGGCATATCATCCTTGTGATCACAGAGTGGAATCTTGGATGACTGTCTATGTGAAGGCATCCTAAAATAAAAAAAGATATATCACAATCAAAAGATTATATATGAGTATCTGAATCAAGAAGGACATGGAAAACACAACAATTCCAATATAGTGCATGTACCCAATTTTTTCCATGTAACCATTTTTTACATGTATTGTTTCGAAAGGCAGATGATCATAGTCTTGGTGTATGTATATGTCAGCCACCACACCAAAACTAGACTCCATGGCCTGAAATTCAAACTCAAAACACTAAAAACTATTTACCCAAACCAATATCACTGAATCTGGACCTAAGGTAGAACCAACTACTTTTATACCACTCTTTCACGAACTGACCTGCCAAGCTTTGACTCGTGACTACCCTAAGCCCACCTCCAATAGGATAGGGGATGGCGACCAGCACCGAGTAGGCATATCCCATAAGTGGGATGCATTAGCCTAAATTACCTTTACACATGAAAACATATCCAAGCCCACACAATTCTGAAATATAAAACAACTGAAATAATTTGTACATACATATAAGATCCCATAACAGAGTATGATAGTAAAAATACTGAAAACAGAAAAAAGGGGACAAATACAAGACCAAACAAAAATTGGAAATTTCTAACTTACTCCAAGGGTGAGGACGAAGTCAAATCCAATCTCATAGTAAAAAAACTCTGCCTTTCAATATACAAATATTCTCTACCTGTTCCTTGTCCTCCCAGGACACCATCAAAAAACTATTGTCTGCATAAGACAGGACAAGTGCGAAGAAATCCCATGCAGGGGTGAGTATAAAAATACCCAATAGGACACCCCTAAAACACTAAACTTAAATCAACAAGTATAGTTAATTGAATAAAAGATACACCAATCAATTTATAATGGAAACATCTAGATATACTCAGGAAATACACCACACCACTAGGCGGTCCTAACCAACTACCAACCATAAGATTCTACTCGAAGTAATGCTCATTTAGTGAGAACCCACTCCACGAGCCTTGATATCATCAGATACACTCGACGAAGAGGTATATATCATTGGCCCCCACCCAATGAAATCTCACTTTTCTAAGAATACTTTGATATACAGATAGGGGGTCACGCCTAGAACCGCTTGGGGAAACCATGAACCCAATATGGATCAACCCGCTACGTAAGAGATCATAGGTCAACAATTCCAAAAAATGTAACAGTAAATTCTACTAGATAGAGGATCAAAAACCTACTAATAGAGGTCATAATTATTCCACAAACTCTTCCTAGAGAATAAAGGATTATAGAGGATAACACTCTAGTCTCACAGAGGAACACCACAACTCTATCCAAGACTCGACCTCTAGAGTGGATCACAATCCAATGATATGGATGTAATTCCGTACTGTACCATTGAGGGAAAAGGACCATGGGAATATACTCAACATATAATCATCCAAACTATGAAAATTAAGAGGCACAAACACTCTTGAATGGGGTACATGACATGTACTAGGGGGTACACGATGTGTCCAGCTATCCCCATGCCTTCCCATATAGAAAATACCCACACTACATGTAGTATCCAAAATAAATGGTGCATAGAAGGAGTACATAGTGTATAGAGACACATGTTATCCTACCTGTGCCTCTTGGAAGTGTCTGTGTACCAAGGATGTGTTCATGTAATGACCCATGAATTCCAAGCCGTGTCTGTGTAAAAGTACACGATATTCCATCTTGTCGTTTATTTTTTCTCATGTCTGTGTACTCTCCCAAGTACATGATTAGTCACATATAAGGGGTCACATGACATGTTATAGGGTTCAAACACTATGTTATATTTAAATCTAGCCAAAACCCTAGCACTGCAGCTAGAGGGATCCCACATGGTATATAATCCCAAAGTACACATCGTGTTGCTCGTGATTTCCAAATATTATTATATGCCATCCCTCACCTCACCGATGCCTCTAACATTTTCAGAACCTATTGATCCTGGATCTTTTGGGTCTCTAGTCATATGATCTTGGGATTCTGGTTCTTTAATCCACTTATAGAATGATCTGCTGAGAAAAAACCTCATCGCTTATCGAAACCAGAAAGAATGGGATCCATAAATCCGTCCGTTCTACTCTAGATCATCGACTTTTGTTGTCTCACCTCAACTGAACTATGGATCATGAACCACACCCATGTTATCGATCTGTTTCACCAAATAATTATCTCAAAAATATCTATTGATGGGTATTTGTTGAACCGTAGGCCAAAATAAAACACCCATAATGAATGTGTGAAGAACGGATGGAGAAAACCACAATCCATAAAATGTAAGGAATGAACCTCATAATTTGTTTGTTAGGAATAAATTCTTTATCATATAAATGATTAATGAAGAGGGATAAATCAACGAACAATTTAAACAATTCCATCAAATTAAATCTATCAATGATGTGCGTATCATTCCTATTCATCGAATCGGTCTGTGTTCATCCAGTATTAAATAACGGGATGTAATAACATAAAAAAAACATCCTACCTAGAGTTTGGATCGATCTTTGATGAATAAATATTGTTTTTAAATCATTTAAGAGATTAAAAAACCCCATTGGTGTAATGATCTATGATCTAATCCCAATCTGTCATCATCTTCCAAGAAAAGAATTGTTGTCTAAACCTTAAGGGTTTGAGTGGCCAACCCTAAAGAAAAAACTATAACCATACATTTAAAGGAGAGATATTTTATGCATAAAAAGGTAAAAAAAATAGATTAATTATTTAATTTATTTCATTTAATTATGATCATGATGATTTTTTTACAAAAAATCCTGCACTAAAAAATATTATGTTACACCTAGGGTAAAACCATAGTTATGAACTCAATGATAACTTCATATTTCTGATTCGGGCCTCTATTCAGGAGTTATTCCACTTTTTCAGGAAAACTATGCATGTGTGCTATTTAATTTATTTAATATATTTCAAGTATTTATTATGGGCACAATGGGCCTTAGTATGGCATGGCATATTAACACCTAGTCTTGAAAATAATCTATATAACATCCAAAAAAAATACATAGAAAATATGATATTTTATATGTTACCACAACATCTAGAGCCTTAAAAACTTATAATGATGATTATTATCCTAAAATACCTTTATCTATTTGTAATAGTAGATTGAAATCATCTAATGATCAATATCAATAAGTCTCTAAGAAAAAGGTACCATCTATATCTGATAATAAAGATTGTGTTAATTCTAGTTCTATACATTGCAAAGGTTAAAAATCAATACCAGTGAAAAAGTGGATAAATAAAGGTGATGAAGTGATTACCGCTATATTTTTAGTGAATAAAGACAAGAGTAGAATGAAATATTCCCCAAAAGAATATAATTTTAAAAATGATATGAAATTGAAAAATCATGCATGTCAATCTATCTAGAATATTATTCTAAATAAGTGATCAAGATTTGTTGGCTATTTTTAGTTCCTTGAAAGATCAAGACACAATTCATCTGATTGTTGGTATAATATGTTAGTATCAGAAATTAAAAATATTCCTACATCAAGGGAGAGAAAAGTAGTGATAAAGGAAAGTCTAAAATAGAAATATAAGAGTCTTCATATTACAAATAGATTTGAAATTTTAAATATTCTCTATATAATTTTCAATGGAAGTGGTCATAGTGATGAGTTATGAAATTATAAATAATTTAAGCATTCCACTAAATAGATTCATAAGAAAATACCCAAAAATATAAAGACCGAAGATAAGCCTACCTTGGGAAAGAAGCAGAATAAAATCTTTCAAAAAAAAAATTCCAAATAAGTTAAAAAAGAATATAGGTATGTCAAACTTGGATGAATATCAAAATAATACTGATGCTCAACACAAACCCAAGAACAAAAAAAGGGTGCTACACCCAATTGAATAGGATGCTTGTTTTGTGGAAGAATAGGTCAAACCGTGGAACATTGTAATAATTCCATGAAAATCATAATGAATAGAGGAATACTTAAGAAAAAAAGGGAGAAACTAGTATAAGAAGAAAATAAGAGGACTAAAATGGTAAAAATAACACCTATAAATACATGTATAACCACCAAGCATGATGTGAATATTTTAAATGATATACCTATAATTTGGACAACTAATGTGGAAAGAGAAAATAAAATGAATAAATAGTAAGTGAAAACAAATTCTAAATTCAAATAAAAGATTCCACATAAATAAATTGTATTTCATGAGTGGTTATCAATGAATGACAACCAAATAATCTTAGAAGTACCATGTGGAAGGTTCAAGAATACTGGACACATCTTAGATGATTTTTCATAACACTAAATCAAAACAAAAATACTATATAAGATTCAAAAATCATATGGTGTTGAAAATTCCTTGATGGACAGTGTAAAGAATAAAATTGTATATAAAGAAATTAAATAAATAAAATATTCCATGTTTTCCAAGACTACTAAGAATGGTAGTAAAGTTAGCATGAAGAGTTCACCCTCACATGGAGGTGAAAAGAAAGGATTCTCGTGGTTGAGAAACAATTCTCAACCTTGTTTATCTCACTAAAAATAAAAGGAGATCCACCTTATTCCCATATACTATCCGTTTTTTATTTATTTATAGGGAATTGAAGCTGATTCATACACTATTAGGGATGATTTATGGAGAAATTATATTTCTATATCTATAAGATAAAATATTTATTTCAAGTTTTATGGAGGTCACCATCTTGTTTTGATCCATATTTTTTTATCTTGAAGATTATTTATTGAAAAAGATCATAGATCAATCTTGGTGAAGAGGATCAAGATATTATATATTATTAAAAACTTTTAAGTCACAATCATGGATGAGATCACAACAATTAGTGTTCACATTAATTAATATTCAGAATAAAAATTTAAGAGAAGATCCATCTTGATGAAGTGAAATTGGATATTATCCCTTGATGAAAAGTATCTAAATAAGTTCCCATAGAATTACATTTAATTAAAAACTTGTATCTTTGGAAGGTACTTATTCAAGAACTCATTGATGAGGTAAGTTATAAAACTATCCTATCCTTTAAAAAAAATTGAGATGAAGTATGATATTAGGTGGGGATTAAATGAATCAATGACATGAAAAAAATAATCTTGAAGAATTTCCAAGACTAATTTCATGAACACCACCTACCTATTATAGTTTAATGTTTTTAATATGTGTGTTGATATGAGTGTATGAATTTCTAGTTGAATGTATCTTGAGAATTATTCTTTACTTGTGGCATCATATAGTTTTCACTTGCATTGTATTAATTGGTATTTTAATACCCCTTAATCCATGATTTTTTTAAAAAAAAAATTAAATGGGATTATTTTGAGACCAGGATCTAAGACGAAATGTAATTCCGAGGTCCGAAGTGGCTGGAACATATTTTGGAACTTTTTTTGTGGTTCGTTAAATAATCGTGTGAGCATATTTTTCTAACTTTTAAACTGGTTCCCAAATCAAAAATCTGAGGGTACCATTGAACTCAGAGCATCGAGATTTTTTTATAAAGGGCCTAACATTGGCCGGTGTGGGACAACAGTAAAAAATAGTATTTGGACCTTTTTTTAAACAAATTAAAATGGAGTGCGTGCAAAGTTTTGGAAACTTCTAAACGGGTGCCCGAATTGAAAATTTGAGGGCACCGTTGCATCCATAATTATGACATTTCCTAATAATGGACCTAAACTAGACCGGCGCGGGTCAAGGGAAAAAGTTATTTTTCGGACATTTTATGAAAAATAATATAAAATTAAAAAGATTATTTTATTCAAAAAAATTGTTTCACTGCGATTCAACGATTAGCCAACTGTTTCATTCCATAAATGAAACAGCGTAACGACTCTTTAATTTGAAGAGTAACAGAAATGACGTTTCATAAATGAAACATCATAATGATGTGACGACACAGTCAAATAGAAATGTTGTGACACATTTCTATTTTAATGGAATAACGAGTTGGAGAAAAATAGGGAAATATGGAAATTCTTATGAAAAATCGATGGCGAGGGATCCTTTCTAATGACGAACACCGATGAATCACTAGAAATAATGAAGACCTCAAAGAACAAGTCCGGGACCGGAGAGCGATGAACGCCAACCCCTGCTGACAGATCTCCATCGACAACGAGCTTCCCTCTGATCAAACCATCTCTAGGTAGGGGTTAATTTTTGTTTTGATTGCTCTTTATTCTTTCTAGAACCAACAAACACAGACCAACCCAAAAATAGGTTGATCCGTAGGTCGTTAATCTTGTGGGAGGATTGCTTACTTTTAGGTTTTACTTTGAGATCATTTATTTTTATTGATAGAAACTAAATTTTCCATTATCGTGTTTCAAAATATCTAATGTAGAGGAATCGGGCCGACATGAACAAGGCCCCCAATTCCTCCATCTTTGGGAATTCTCGTGATGTTCGTGACTGGACTTCTGATTTGATGGTAAGGTGGCACTAAGGCCGTAGCAGGAAAGACAGTGCCCCGAGGAATCTGTGGGCGCATACGGTTTGCTGAACGAACCACCGGAGTAGACCTGGTGGTCTGTGGAAGGCACTGCCGGTGCGCCACAACAGTGTGCCGAGGCGGTAACTGCGGTGGTGAGGAAGGAGCCGCCGACAACGGGCCGATGACTAGGGGAAAGGGATGCGGCCACACAACCACATTAGTGGGCAGCCTGCACTGTATGGGCCACGACAAACTGTTGGAACACTGTCCATCGAGGACTGCGTACGGGACCAAGGCACGACCAGCTTAGCCGGCTGCGGGGCACTGAACTGGACGCCAGGTGGCATTCGAGATGGGGGAGAGCAGGCCCCCGGTTGTGGACTGGGCTGGTGGGGTGCTAACCATGCTGTTGAGCAGCCCAGGATGGAGTAAGGCAACCCGATTTTGTGAGTCAGGTCTAAAGGATAAAACTGGGCCACTAGGTAGCCTGTGGTGGGAGAGAACTGGCCTGCCTATTGCGGGCTGGGCCAGATGAAATAGGGTCCCTGGGCGACCAAGTGGGCTAGACCCAAAATCACACCAGGTCATGTCTATCAAGTCCCAATGGGCCTAGCCCACTAACCAGGATAGACTGGGGCAGGGCAAGTGGGCCCTCCGGGCAAGGTTGGTCAGGTCGGTCTAACTAGGTCAGATCGGGCCCAGACACAACAAGACCCTGTTTACTAAAATGAAAATATCATTCAGATCGGGCATTCGATTGATGATCCATTTTCAGCGTTGGTACCCTCGTGATGAGTTGGTTCTTTAGGAATGATATACAGATTATTTCATGGAAATTGAAATATGATGAATAGATTGAGGAGTGGATTCTCTTGGAAACAAGTGAACTATGTGTGGGAATCCTGCGTCTGGATGAGACCTGAATACTACTGAAAAGAGACCCTGTGTAGATCATGTACAAGTGAACCTGTGTGTATTAGCTATGATGGCATAAGTGGGAAGCGACTCTGTGTGTCCCGACATGCCCACAGTGGGAAGCAACTCTGTGTGACTTGGTAGACCCACGATACTCATCAGGGATGAGTACCTCAATATGATAGCCAAAGTGAGAAGCGGATTTGTGTGACCTTGTAGGCCCACAGTGGGGAGAAGATATATGTGACCCAACATACCCACAGTACTCATCAAGTATAAGTACCTCAATAGTCCATGTTGGTCGGTGTTACGACTGATAGTCTTTCTTTCTATACTTTAGATTATACCTGCATGAGCTAATATTAACTTGTGTATAATTTAACTTGTGGTCTTTCTCTTGTGTTTTTGGATCCCTATTGATTATTTTTTTACCCACCCCTACACAGGCTTCATCCGCACGTGTTGTGTCTGGTGCAGATGACCGACGCTTCGACAGAGACCTCGGCGGCCTGGTACCAAGTGGTTCCCACTGAGATACAACAGGGAGGACATACTTCCACAACTTTCGACATCCACTTTGTGCCTATCCTTTAGGTGGGGTATTCTATGAACATCTTACAGATATCTTTTGTAGTTTCTTGTTTTCAGTTTGTCTTTTTTTGGGTTTGTATTCTACCCCATTTGACTTACAGCTTGTACCTTTAATCAATGGTTGTTTAGTGGCATGTGTGTTTTCATTTCAAGCTATTTCTGGGACATGGTTGTGTGTGTGTGCATGCATACGGGTAATCTAGAAAATACCTCCCATATGTGGGATAATGACTTCAGTGCTAGTCTCTAGCCCCTGTCCTTTGGTAGGCGGGCTTGGGGTAGTCACGACATGAGCCTCGGGGGACGGGTCGTGATAGGTATCAACAAATTACTATCAACCTAGACATAGTTGAACAATATCCAAGGAAAGAAAGATGTTTTTCTATACCAGTTTTTATTATATTTTGAATTGAGAATGAACAACATTGATATATAAATTATTCCATCTTGTTTTATACATTGGATTAGCCTAAGTAGACTCAAAGTGGAATAATATATGAAACATTGTTTAAGAAAGAAATGATACCATATTCTATCATCTAGTTTTTCTCTTCTATCAATAAGGGAGAGAGAATAAAATAAAAAAGGAGAGAAGGAATGAAGAATAATATGCTTACATCTCATTTTATTCATTAGTATTTAAAATAAATATAAAGGGAGAGATTGATGATCATACTTTGTGTTTGTGTTTTATTTATTATCAATGAATTAGTAAGTGATATATCACTTGATATCAATATGTTTTAGAAAATAAGAATATCTTGTAAGTATACTAGATATCCCAAGCATGTTGTTGAAGATTATTCCCATTTATGGAATATGAAAGGTAATATATTATATTTTGGATGAAGTCAATATAAGTATGATGATTCATGAACTGGTATTCATTGATTCACGAACATTCACTTACCCATTTAAAATTATTTACAATAATATAATAAGTGATGTTAAATCATCTATTGATGATTTCATATGAAGATTGTTTATGATGAAGATATAAGAAGGTGGAGTACCATGAAAATATTTATTTTCATGAAGTAATACACATTGGTTTTTAAAGTTGTTCAAATGCCATGTAAAATATAAAAAAAATAAATTTATACTTTTTCATGATGATTCATTTAGAATAAGTCATTTTAGTTGTCTTGGAAATTTCATACTTGGTAATTAATAAGTATATTATGGGTGTTAATAAAAAAATATGGCCATCCATAGCCAACCAATTAGGCCAGCTTGATCTCATGAATGTGGGAGTAGGTCAATCATGTGGGGGGAGACATCCAGGTTGGAAAGACATGTAGGAAGAGTGTGGGTGAGTATATCACCCATAGGGAGTGAACATGTATGCACATGGAAGCACATATCACATAGAAGGATGATTGGGGGACCACACAAGGACATGGCATGACCTGTGTAGTGTGAGTGTGTGAAAGGTGTTTTACATGCCAAAACTAGTGTCGTATCAAGCACTTACTAAGACAAGATTTTTTATATAGTGGTTCTTAACCAAAAAAAAGTTTGATGTGGGATGAACGTTACATGTGATACTGTTCACCCATTAAATGAGATACAAATATGCCAGGATTGTCAGATTAGATAACGCTGGGCTATCCGGTTGATGCCATGTATTCATCTCCCTCCTCCAACTTTTGAAGGGTTTCAACACATTCCATCTTTATGCCACAATGATCTTGATTAAACATGAGTTCATCATGATTGTTCTAAGCTCAATATTTTGATATGATCATACACTAGATAATCTTACATGTGTACTACGATGTTCATGCATGTGTTTACACCAAGGTATAACTTCTACCGAGAAAGAACCAAAGATTATAAGTGATATTCATGAATAGGATGATTCATGCGATATTATCACATGCACATGAGTCTAAATTCATGAAATAGGGATTTGGTTAAATGAGGATTCCATATTTTTTAGCTTCATGAAATTTGCGTGATAAGAAGGAAACCCATGTGAAGTTTAAAATACTAAAAGCTTTAGTAATATTAATATCAATCCATGAATCTATATATTTTTTAGGATTTTAAATAAATCATTGACATAACATGTAACCCATAGGACATGCATCAACCTCTTATATATTTTGGGAGAGATAGGAAAACGACGAACACACAAACAATAAAAAAGGCGAACACACAACAGAAATAAAACATTTCCCTCTAAATAAAGGCAGATTCACAATGAAAAAATAAGTGCAGAATGTAAAAGGTTGACATTGGAAATTTTTACATGGAAAACCCAAAAGGGAAAAACCACGAGACCTATTCTAGAAAGAGGAATACACTAAAATCATGAGGTACACGGTAGAGACTCCCAAAAATTGAAGGGATCTCAAAAGTAATAGTCCAGAATAAAAGTGTGGATCAAAAGGCGGAGAACAAAAAAGATGATTGTCGAAGTAAGGAGATCACTAAATGAGATTTTCTCTCAGTGTTGTTGGTGCTGGTGTTGTTGAAATGCCTTGCTTCTTCCTACTTATATAGGAAAAAATAATCCGCGTTAAATAATGTCTCCACATCAAAAGCATGTCACCGTGTGAATTAATTCACGCAGTCTTGGCCCGCATTAAAAATGTATCATTAAAAGAGAAACTGGGTGAGAACTATTTGAGGAGGCATTACGCAGTGTGCCAACCAGGAAGGCACCCAACACACCCCCCCTCCGACTCAAGTGGGGATCACCACCAACCCTGCAATTAGTCGGAAAGCCTCAAATTTTCCTTTGGGTAAACTCTCGGTTAACATGTTTTACCCATTGTCATTAGTGTGGATCCTCTCATGATCTAACTGTCTCGAATCAAAGATGTTGTGGATCCAATGATATCTAACATCGATATGTTTCAAAATTCCATGAAAAGTAGAATTCATTCTCAAAAAAATATCACTTTGAATATCACAAAATAAAACAAACCTATCCTGATTTAGATTGAGCTCTCGAATAAAAGTTTTCATCCACAACAATTCCTTGAATGACTCATTAGATGCAATAAACTCTGACTCTGTGGTAGATAAAGTAACACATCTCTACAATCTAGACTGCCATGATATAGCTCCCCCTGCAAAAGTGATCAAATATCCTGAAGTAGACTTCCTTGAATTGATATCTCCTACCATATATGAATATATAAAGCCATAAATCCTAGGTTCCCATTTTCCAAAACACAATCTCAGATCATAAGTACCAAGAAGATAACGAAAAATGTACTTCACTGCTCTCCAATGTTCTCTACCTAGATTTGATAGAAAATGACTGACCACACCAATTTCATGATCTATATCAGGTCTAGTACATACCATAGCATACATCAAACAGCCAACGGCAGATGAATAGGGTATGTGCTACATCTCCTCTCTCTATTCATCAGTAGAAGGTGACTGACTGGTACTGAGCTTAAAATGTAAAGAAAGAGGAGTACTAAACACTTTCGCTCTATCCATAGAAAATCCTTGAAGAACCTTCTCAGTGTATCTCTCTTGAGATAACCAAAATTTCTTGGCCTTCCTGTCATGGGAGATCATTATTCCAAGAATATGTCATGATGGCCCCAAGTCTTTCATCGCAAAAGACTGACAAAGATCCTTCTTCATTTTGTCAATTCTAGAAGTATCATGGCCAAAAATAAGCATATCATCAATATAAAGAAACATTATAATAAAATCATCATCATTAAATCTCTGACCAAAAACAAATTGATCAGAATATGTCTTCCTGAAACCCTGATGAGAAATGACAGATTCAAACTTCTTATACCACTACCTCAAAGCTTGCTTCAAACCATACAAACTCTTTTTCAACCTACAGGCATGATTTTCTTTACCTATTTCAACAAAACCTTTTGGATTCTCCATATAAATCTCCTCCTCTAAATATCTATGGAGGAAAGATGTCTTCACATCTATCTTCTCAATCTGTAGATCCAAACTAGCAGCCAAACCAAGAACAACCCGAATGGAATACATTTTGACAACAGGTGAGAAAATATCATCCAAATCAATACCTTTCTTCTGATGTAAGCCTTTGACAACTAACCTTTCCTTGTATCGTGGAAAAGAACTGGATTCTTCATTATTAATCCAATAAATCCACCGATTTTTCAAAGCTCTCTTCCCTGTCGGTAACTTAACCAACTCAAAAGTGTGGTTGTCATGAAATGATGTCATATTGTCATCCATTATCGTAACCCATCTGTCTTTCTATTCACTTTCCATTGCCTCATAAAAAGATTCTAGTTCTCCCCCTTCAGTGAGGAGAACATACTCATTAGGTGAATATCGAGTAGAAATGGTGCGATGCCGAGATGAACTCTGAAGTGGAACTACAGGTTCATTAATAACCCATAGAACCGGATCATCAGAAACAAAAGGTGCATTCAAAACATCAACTCCAACTTGTACACCTTGAGTATCATTCTATACATCAACTTGATCATCAGAATAAAAAAATATGAGGTAAATGTGAATTAGAACCTCGCTCAAGATTGAAAAAACCATCAGAAGTTGGAGAAGTTGATTTTTCTCCCTTATCAATGTCTGTAATAGTCTGATCCTCCTTAAACACTGCACTATGGATTCTGAAAAGTTTCTTCAAAATAGGATCATAAAACCTATACCCACACTCATCATGTCCATATCCAATAAAAATACACTGGCGTGTCTTACCATCCAACTTGGATCTCTCATCCATAGGCACATGAACAAAAGCCTTGAAACCAAAAACACGTAAGTGATCGTACCTGATCTCTTTACCATACTAATATTTTTTGGTAGTGTCTGTCTGAAAAGTATCCGCAGGTGATAAATTGATAATATAAGCCCTAGTAAGTAAGGACTCACCCCAAAAAATGCCCAGGAAACTTTGCTTCTGAAAGCAAACAATGAAATCTTTCCAACAAAGCACTGTTTATCTGCTCAGCTACACCATTAAGTTGAGGTGTCTTAGGTAGCATATTCTAATGCCAAATACATTGTTGACTACAATACTGATCAAACCGACTAAAATACTCTCTCCAATTGTCAGTGCAAATACATTTCAATTTCTTGCTTGATTCTATCTCAACAGAAACATGAAATTTCTTAAAAACACTGAGCACCTGATTTTTGGTATTCAAAACATACACCCAGATATTTCTTGAGTAGTCATCAATAAATGTTACAAAATAAATACCACCACTAAAGGTCTTAGATTTCAAAGGACCACAAACATTATAATTTACCAATTCAAGTACCTATGACTTCCTATGTGGAGGATGACTGTTGAAACTCACTCTTCTCTGTTTCCCAACCCTAAAATGATCACATGTGTCCAATTTGACAATCTTCAAATCTGAAAGAAGATATATATTGGTCAAACAACCAAGACCTTTCTCACTGATGTGACTAAGCCTCTTATGCCACAACTTAGATGAAACACTGTACTCAACAATGAAAGCAGTATCACAAGAAATAGAAGCTCTAGTCTGGTAAAAACCTAATTGCTTATTCCATCAAGACACAATCAAAGAGCCCTTGGAAACATTTAATTGGAAATAACCAAAAGTTATGATAAGCCCTTCATCATCAAGAACGCTAGTATAAATAAGATTCAAACAAACCTCGGGTGCGTGTAGAACATTCTTCAAAATCAGATTACTCATGTACTGGTCTCTAAACAAACAGTCCCAATGACTACAATGTCAACATGACCATCATTTCCAATATTCAAAATCCAAAAATTACCTGGGATGTAAGATGTAAAGAACTCCTTCTTCGATGTCATGTGAAAACATGCAACACTGTTAACAACCAAACAAGAATCTTCCGAATCAATGTTAATGGAGTCATAAACAATAACAAGATCACCCCTGTAGCAGCAGTGACATGATCATATCCATCATAATTTTTCTTCTATGGATTTTTCTTCAATATGTTCTCTCTTTTCAGATGATAACAAAACTTCTTAACATGAACCTTCTTACCATAATGATGACATTAAAAATATTTCTGCTTTGGTCTGGATTTTCTTTAGCCTCTTTTCTTACCTCGACAACTCTACCCCCAGTCCTGGATTCTCCCACTGTTCTCTATGACTAAAAGCTATGAATAATATTTCTTATGAGTGCGTCTCCTGACTTCTTTATATAAAATAGAAGACTTGACAAAAATAAATGTAATGACACCATTAGGAGCAGAACCGGGTAGATAAAAATGTAAATTCTCCCATGAATTGGGTAACCTGTTAAGAAGAAAAAGAGCTAAAACCTCATCCTCAAAATTGATACCCATGCCAAAAAACTAATCAAAACATCTTTGATATTCACTTAAATAATTATAAATAGACGTAACTTCTCTGTACCTCAAGTTAATCATTTTTTGATAATAAATAGTTTATTGTTTCCCGTCTTTGAAGCGTAGGTCGTATCAAGATTCTCCCACAAAGTTCTTGCATGAGAGATATTGACAATGTGATTAATCACATTGTCTTCGACCCATTGGAAAATGAAGCCACAAACTATCTCATGCTCAAACTCCCATTCTTCGTCAGACATCCTCTCTAGCTTTTGGGTACTAAACACTGGAAGATGCATTCTCTTGACAAAAATAATATCCTTCATTTTAAGTTGTCACATATGGTAGTTGGTACCATTCATAAAAATCATCCAACTATAATTGGACTCCATAATAAATATGAAATAAAAAAACCAAACCCTCTGATACCAGATGTTGGTAAATACAGGAAAGTGATGAATGCACAAAAAAATATAAAAGGTGAACGCGTAGTGGAAATAAAATCTTTCCCTCCAAATAAAGGCGGTTGCGCAGTGACACAAATAAGTACAGAATGTAAAAGGTTGACACTGAAAATTTTTACGTGGAAATACCAAAAGGGAAAAAACATGGGACCTAGTCCAAAAAAGGGAATCCACTAAAATCAAGAGGGACATAGTAGATACTCCCAAAAATGGAAGGGATCTCAAAAGTAATAATCAATAATAAAAGTGTGGATCAAAAGGAAGAGAGCAAGAAAGATGATCATCGAAGAAAGGAGATCACAAAATGAGATTTTCTCTCAGTGTTATTGGTTTCGGTGTTGTTGAAATGCCTTTCCACTGCCTCCTTATATAAGAAAAAATAATCCACGTAAAATAATGTCTCCATGTCAAAAGCATGTCACCATGTGAATTAATTCATGCGGTCTTGGCCCGCATTAAAAACAACTCATTAAAAGAGAAACCACGTGAGCACCATTTGAGGAGTCGTTACGTGGTGCACCAACCAAGAAGTCACCCAACAATATATATACTGAGGTACTGAGTTGAGAGTCACTACTGGGATTTTTAGACAGATCTTGTTTTTCTCTAAAAAATAGAGAATCTGATAGAGCCTTTGTGTATCCTCTTATGTGAAGAAAAGGTACCATGATCTTCTTGGTATTACGAATGAAATATCTATGAAAATATTTTTACTTGGAAAAGTTATATTCCATGTTTTTTTTCACGTTATGATAGATAAGAATCTCAAAATCCATATCTGGATTATGTGAAGGATGTTTGAGGATCCTCATATATTATTTATGTGAAGAATATAGATTTAATGAAGTACACTCTTTAGTGCGGTCCTTGTTCTTATAGGGAACCAAGTCTCACAAAGAACCTCTTTCTTTTGTGAAGGTAGTGATCAATACAGGTTTGTATGTATACAATATACATGCATGTATAGACTAAAATAAAATAGATCCTGTGAAGCTTTACTGATACTTATATCAAAATAATTTTGAAGAAAACCATGAGAAAGAATTAAGTAACATATAACATATTCACATAAAATATTGAGAATATTGAATGATAATGTTCGATATTCGTATATCATGAATTGATATTGTGATACCTAATAGCACATGAGCCTCAGAATAGTTGGTGAGGACTCCTTAAGTGCATCCAAGAGACCAGGGATCAAATCCAAGCAGAGGATAATTTTTGGGGTATTGTGGCAGTGCTGTTGTAAGCGCTGTAGCAGGAACTGTGCGAAACTATAACAGGTACTGTAGCGGGAACTGTAGTAGGCACTGTTTAGCACTATAACGGCCGGAAATATTCCCCTGTTTGACCCTTTGAGCCACCAATTTGGTCCCCGAGTCCTTTAAGGCCTTCAGGCCACCTAGGCCTTCGGGTCAGTATGGCCTTCGGGCCACCTTAAGTGTAGATGAAAACCAGACAACCTATAAGGAACAAGATTCCAAAGGAGGATGAGCAAGGATCCTTCGCCATAGAAGAAGCTAAACGGATTGCAAGAATGAGAGGGTATGGAACCTGCCATCGGGATAAGCCTGTGAATGCATGGGAAAGCCTAATCGAACAACCATGCAAAGGTGGAGAGCTGATTTCACGATGAAGATGCTAGGGAGGAGCAGTTACAAGTAGTTATTCTGAGTTGTATGTAATTTTTGAAGCCTTTGGGAAATGAATTCCTCTAAGGCCTATGGGCCATGTAATACTTACACCTAAGGGCCTTGTAAGGGTTCCACCTCACACCTTGAAAGGTGTATTATCAAAATCAATAAAAAATGAAGGCCTTCGGGCCAATGGAAGATATTGTGATACCTAATTTGAGAAGAAGACACTGGAATTTCATTAAATCATGTTTGTGTAAAAGATCAAAAGACAAAGTGAAAGAGTTTTTAGCCAACCTATTATTCATTAAATAATCATTTAAGTTGAAGAAGAAATATGATACATCTAGTCTACATCAAAATGATATTATTATGATTGAAGAAAGAAAAAATGGGTAGCCAACTTGATTGTTGTATTTGAGGCTGCTCGTAATTCTTGCATTCCCAAGATAACCCTTTTTGATTACTGTAAAATAGAGGTATCCATTTGATTACTACATTCAAAGGAATTTTAACATAGTAATTAGTGTTTATAAAAGAATAATTTTTTACATAAGTGATAACTTCAAGAGGAACAGGTTGGCATCCTCTATTTTTTTCTTTAAATATAAAACTTGCATTGTACCTGGTTGGTGCTAAGAAAATGAGTTAAAGTTTATAACCTTTCTTGTGCTTTTCTTAATAATAAAATAGAAGCTATGTTTGAGTGGGATAATAACCAATTTAAATCAGGGACATAGTCATCCACATTGGAGGAAAGCCACATTAATAAATCCTAGTGTTTCTTATGCTTTATGGTTTTTAAAGGCTTTCTAACCATAGGTGAAGAAGATAAGAGAACCATTCACTAAATAAGTGACAGAGGTATCACATGGTATAAAAGTTTTAAAGCGGTAAAAATTTATCCCATACTGATCCCCCCTTTCAGTGTGGTCATCCCAAAGTGATCCTAATAGAATGAGGCTATGTTGTGATACATAAACATACATTTCAATCTAGGTGTAATCATAAAATACATCAACTGTTTTACTAGCACATCTAATGAATTTACATTTTGAATGACTTTATACCTTGATTGTCCATATGTTGTATAATTAAGTAAATATTTATAATCACCATAATATAAAATGAAATCATTTTAACATTCTTGAATATTTTGATAACTAAGGCCCAAATCATGAACCAATTTTTTTTGCTTCCCTATAAATTTGAAGGCAATATATTTCTACCAGGAAAAAAATATTTAACCAAAAAAAGGTGTTGTTAAAATAACTATTAAACATTATAAAAACTGATTTGATAAAAATAATTTTTTAACATATATTGAATCCATGATATATAGCCTCCTTAACTTATTTCAAAAGTTGGTGAAATTGAGTTGGTCCCAATTCAGAGTTCAAATTATTATTATATATATATATGTTTCCTGAAAAGTTGGCTAAGTAGGCTCATGTAGTAAATTTTATAACTGTGATGGATCAAGAACCAAGAAATTTATATTTATCTCTAAATTATATTCACCATGATGATAGAAATAAACACAATCTTCTCGAAAACAAAAACGTATTAGATAAACCCCAACTATATCAAATGTTTAAAACATACTAAGATCACATTTATTATAAGGATATTTAATTTCACCTTTTGAAAACAATTCTAGATACGATGATACAAATGTGATTTTTTTAAATCCCTCAATGAATACATGATTAATACAATAATTGTGTGGATTTTTCATTGAATTATCAAACCAAGATATTGTAATAAAACCATTACCTATTTTCTCTATCTATATTTTTTTAAGAAAATAATGACAATTAGATAATAAAAAATATATTTATTTATTAAATACTTTGTAATAAAATTTATTATTATTGAATTATTATTTTTATTAAATAATTTGTATTTTTTTTATTATTTTCATTTTATTTTATTTATTAATTTAGAGAATTTTATATTTCGTAACATTTTTTTATTACTATATTCTAAATAATTATTTATTAGAAATCTATAATATCTTTTATAGTCTTTATAAATATATAAATAATTTAAAAAATATTTACTACTCTTCAGTATTATATTTTTTTAGGTTTTGTATGGAACTAATTTTTTTAATTGATTTTTCTTTATTAATTATGAATTTTATATATTGGAAGTAACTAATTTTGTTTAATAATTTTTTATATTTACAA
This sequence comes from Viscum album, assembly GCA_963277665.1. Classification (NCBI taxonomy): domain Eukaryota; kingdom Viridiplantae; phylum Streptophyta; class Magnoliopsida; order Santalales; family Viscaceae; genus Viscum; species Viscum album. Next base: position 673,024,667 of record OY728136.1, on the reverse strand, counting down.
TTTTTCAATTACACATTTTTTATATTATAAATAGTATTTTCAAATTTTTAACTATTATTTAACAAACTATCTTTTAGTATTTTTATTGAATAAATTTATAAGTAATTTTCCGTGGTGTAAATTTAAATTTAAAATTTAAAATTAATATAATTAAGTATTCATATTATTTTTAGTGAATTAAATTAATATAATTATTTTAAATATGATATTTTTTATCTTTAATATTAAATTTAAATTATTTTAATAAAATATATAAATAATAATTATTGATTTATTAAATTCCTTGTATTTCAAATTATTTTAACTTAAATTTAATTATTTTTTATTGTATTCTAATCATTTTTTAGAAAATTAATAATTTTTAAACTAATTTAAAATGATTTATTATTTTATGCTAATATAATCTTTTAGTTTTTTCATTTAACCACTTTTAATTAAATATTCATATTTTTTTTAATTACTAATTTTATTTTAAATAAATTAGTATTTTTGCTATTTTTATTGAGTTAGATTAATTAAATGTAATTTATAATAATATTGTTTTTTTAAAAGTAAAAATATTAATTTATTATTAACTATTAATTATAGTAATGTTTTTGTTATTTTTTTATTACATGATATATTTTTATATTTTTTACTATTATTTAAGATAGTATTTTTTTAGTTTTTTATTGAACAATTTTTAAAATAACTCTCCACAAGGTCGATTTAAAATTATAAATTCTAGTTAATATAATTTAGTGTTTGTATTAGTTTTTAATGAATTAAATTAATTAATTTATTTTATTAACTATAATTCCAATTTTTAATTACATTTTTAGCTATTTTAATAAATTTTATTATAAATAAATATTACTTCATTAAATTATTTTCATTTTTATTTATTGTATCTTAAGTTTAATTATTTATGTTTTTATTTTTTATTTTTTTTTAATTTTTTTAAAACATTTAATAATTTCTTATTTTTTATTATTCTTTACCATTATACATTTTTAGTTTTTTATTTAACTAATTTTAATTATTTTTTCATATTTTTATTTTTTTTAATTAAAAATATTATTTTATAAAAATTAACATTTTGACTATTTTTTTGAGTTAATTTAATAAAATTTAATTTATAATAATATTTTTTTTGAAAAACTGAAATATTAATTTAATATTAACTACTCGTTAGATTTTTTAAATTATAGTGATGTTTTTTTATTTTTATATTTGAACTTGTTATAAATTAAACTAATAATAAAATTAATTAAATAATAATAATAAATAAGGCAATGAAATAATAAAATTTACTTTATGTGGTTTATAATAATTATATAATTTAGTAACTATAATATCAATTCACTAATTAATTTTAATTTTATCTTCAAATTTATAATAATGGTTTATTTTAAATGTATTATAAATCCTACTAAATTAAAATAGTGATTATAATTTAATTAAATGAAATCGATTAACAAATTTTTTAAAAATAAAAAACTAATAAATAAAATTATGAAAATAAAGTCTTAGAATATTTCCTTTCGATTGAAAATAAAATACCCAACTTCCAGTCTTTGGTAGCATATTTGGAGTGCAGGAGATTTGGGAAACTTTGAAAGACTTGGTTGCAAGAGGGAATAAGAGAATAAGAGAGAAATTATGTTTATAAAAGGGTTGGATTAATTTCTTTTATATTCAACACTTTTTGGAGGACATTTACGACAAAAAATCCTTTGAAAAAAGTCTTCCACTTAATTATTTGTTACAAAAAGTTTATTAGGGATGAGTATTTGCGACAAATAAAAAATCTTCCACAAATAGTAGTTTCTATATTTAAATTTCCCTAATTTTTTGAAATGTATTTGCAACGAAATATATCCATCATAAGTAATCCACTTCCATATAAAATGGCTTATATAATGACTATTTTCAATGAAATATTTAGTCTCTCAAAGATAACCACAATTTGTGATAGACTATATAATTCCATTGAAAATAGTTCCATCTCACTGTAATTATTTGTTATAGAATTATAAATTTCATTTTAAACAGTTATTTATGTTAAAGAACATTCTTTCTTGGAAAAGGCATTTGTCACATGCTTTGTTTCCATCACAAATGTTCATAGATAATAATATTATTTGTGACATATAATTTTTTTGAATCACATAAAGTGTTTCTGATCAATTTTTATGACTAAATCTCAGTCCATAAAAAATTTCCCATTTCACAATCATTTTTTATAGTGTTTATAAATAACGAGTCTAATCCCTTATGAAGTTCCAAAATCCAATTAGATCACTGAGAGGGGAAGTGGTGAATTGGTGTTTTTATTTTTATTTTTTTGAGTTATTCCCTTTTAACACAAACTTTGTAACTAGATGAGGTCTCGATCTAATCTTAAATAATTATCTCACCCTCTCTCACTTTCATGTAGATGAAAGAAGAAAAAGGCACATGATGATTTATAACTTTTTATCTTAAAGACCCACTCTTTTCCATGATTGTTTAGATACCTCAATCACAGATTAACCACTGTAAATGCAAGTGGTTATACTACAGACAACCCCAGTCTGATCAATATGGATTCCCACTAATTTTAATCTTCATGTAACTGGTTATACACCCCAGTCATAGTTTTCCCTTAACATAATTGGTTATACACCCAAATTATAAATTCTTCTCTATAAAAAGTATCCAAATATAAAAATATCTCCTTTTTCCTCTTGGTTTCTTCTACGCCACTTGAAATGGTCATCCTCCATAAGCGTATAATATGTGGTTCACTCATGCACACCTTCAAGTATATATGTCTAGATCTTATTCAGAACATGAATTATTGACTTGTGCAACTTTCTTAGATCATCACACATTCCAGTTTCTCCTTTTTCTTCATAAATACTCAGGTATAATAGGTCATCCTCCTACTAGATGTCTCTAATATTTTTTTCTCCTTCCACATTTGATATAGTACTGTATTGGGTCTCTCAAAATTCTATTAGAATACTTAGTTCACCTCACTTCTTCCTTGATATTGTATATTATATGTACACATAATAATATCAAGAACATTTTTCTCAATATTTTATTTATAAAAACTCCATAAATCATGAGAAAAAGTGATCTTCTTCTTCTAAACTTGAAGATATTTTTTAGCTTGAATCCTCCTTGAAATCTCAATACAGTATGACCCTCAAAAGGCACTAGATTATAAGAACAAAAACACTCAAACAAATCTCCCATAATCATTCCATTTACAGTTGAGTCAACACCATGATCTTATTTCAACATAAAAATAAGGGAAAAAACATGTCATATGTTTCCACATCAAATCAAAGATCATGTCTCTTCTAAATCCTTATGTTTTTCTCTATTTAAAACTCAGTCATCATCCTCATTTAAATCACACAAATATCCAAGTGTTTTCCTATTGTTGGAACCATAAAACTTGTCCCAATATTCACTTAATGTTTGCATACTTGATCCAAGAGCGTATACTATTTTTTAAGCTTCGATTTGACTGGTTGTAGAGCCCGGGTAGAGTTATAGATTAGGAGTTATGGTTTTTCAATGTTTGGTTGAAAAAATGGTTTGCAGAGCCCATTCACAGATCTCCCTCTACAATCAAGAAGCTCTGAAAGAAGCCTCCATGAGTCCAACGAGCTCCATGACCACCGTGAAACTATCACGGAAGCCTCTGTGAGTCTGACATGCTCCACGACCACCGTGAAGCTATGAGGGAAGCCTCCACAATTCCAACAGATCCACATCTATTCACGAAGCATGATTTTCTTCATAGTTCACCTCTGAGTATTGTGAGACCCAATTTTCCTATAAACACCCCCTCATTCCTGCATTTTAGGGGAAGATACCACTGGGTCTCACCCTCACGCTCTTGATTCGAAAAGCTCATGAGTTCCCCAAAACCCTCTTCTGCGGAGCTCCCATGCTCTGTGAAACCTCCCTTCCTATGTTCTCGAGAGCCTTCGCCCCAAGTGGAGATGCCCTTTGCAAATGCTTATTTCCTTCACGAAGGAAGATGGCCCTCTGAGGAACTTGAGGATTCACAAAGAATTCAGTCTTCATGAAGCACTCCCCCTATGAATTAGGGAATCCTTCGTGAGTCCCTGATCTCCGCGAAGCCTTGTGATCCTTGAGACCCTGAGCTCTATGAAGACCTAGCCTTTGCAAGACCCTAATCTCCATGACGATCCTTCGAGAAGCCCTATCCTTCTCAAAGGTCCTACCTTTGGGCCCACCTTTATATACCACAGGGGCTGCACCCTCACACCCCTACTCAAGATCAGTGCTGGGACATTGTCCCAGCCCTCTGAGTCGTTCCCTTCACTACCATCACTGCCCCCCATGAAAAATGGATAGCTGCACCGTGAACTTTTCGGGTCGGGTCATTGATATTTTACCTTGAGCCTTTATGCACACCTGCCTTCCACCTATGGAATACCATAATTTGAGATACTCCTCTACACTCCATGAAACACATTAATTTGACATATTCCTCTTATTCCATTTCCCATGTCGTGATTTGAGATTATCATCATCAATTCCCCAATTACTTGGAGTCGAACCATTCCTCAAACAACTCCAACAAACCCCATCATCTAGTTTCAATACCGGGTTGAACCAAAAAGGTCCACTCTTATGTAAGTCCCACACTAGCCATTTCTAGGCATATTCTACCTAGTAGTCCACACTACATTACTTTAAACTATAGCATTCCATATCATTCAATAATAGGAAGCCTCTTGTTCCAAATAAGAGACACCTTATGTGATAAGCATAAGATGCCTTATGCCATGATCATGGTGGAATAATTTCAAGAGCATTAGAATCCAGTCAAACATTCCATCACTCCACCTCATGCTTTGTATGTACTTCATTTGGATCTTCATCCTTGTTCACATCGAAAGGGACCCCCTAATTTCCTGGTCTCATGCCACTTTGGATCACCTACAGTTTGAGGAAAACTCCCCAGAAGACTTTGAACGACACTTCGAGTTTGGCCCCGTATTTCAAATACGGTCAGCAGTTGGCCCTATTTTGTTTATTTTCATATTAGTCTAACATGATGTGGATGCTTTTTTGTGAACATGGTTAGTAGTTATCTTACTTTTTAATTCTTCCCTCATTGTGTTTCGGATGTTTGGCATGTGATTCACACTTTTCATGTCCCTTCATTCGGATTGATTCCAACGCCCTTGGCGTTATCCCGCTTGTGCACTAACGCATAGGTATAGGCCCCAATTACAAGCCTCAACCCACCAATGAGTTTGGATTATATCATATTCATACATGAGGAATACATTACGGGAATCTTTCATGTGTAGGCCCTATCCATCATTTATGGTCCTTAGCGGCACTCAGAAAACTTCCACGCATAAGCCCCATCCATCATTGCCGGTCCTTAGCAGCACCTGAGCAGGTTCCATGCGTAAGACCCATCCATCATTTATGCTCCTTAGTGGAACCCAAGAAGCTTACAAATTTAATCCCCAACCACAATTTCTACTCATTAGTAGCATCCATGCATCTTCCACGTGTAATACACATTCACCATTTCCACTCCATAGCGGCACCCGATTAACTTCCATGAGTAAACCCCATTCACCATTACCACTCCATATAGGTACCCAGACAACTTTCACGTATAAACCTCATCCACCATTGTCGCTCCATAGCGGCACCTGAGTAGCTTACATTCGTAATCCCCATCCACCATTTCCACTTTTTAGTGGCACCTGGGTAGCTTCCATGTGTAAGCCCCATCCACCGTTACTGCTTATTAGCAGCACCTGAGCATCTTCCATGCGTAAGCCCAATCCACCGTCCCCAGGAGTGTACCTTTCGCAACACATCCATATAGTCTACTACTTCCTCTTGTTTCTCACACCGATCATGACTCACATGGGACTAAAGGATAAAAGTGATCCTTAATCCATTCACTCGGGCATCCAAACTAGAGTAAGCCCCAACCTCCACCTTCATATCCTTCTAACCATGAGTAAGCCCCAAAGAACCTAACTACATTTGGTTTGATCCTTGTCTTCTACATAGGGTACGTAAGAATCCTCTTTGAGGTTTAATCACAACCAATTGTAAACATTGGTTCGCCCTCCTAGGGGTGAACCCTCTCTAATCCACCTCCTTCATTGTACAGATCAGCCTACATAGTGTGACATCTTCCCTTTACGAGACACACCACCTTGGGTTTAATCTCATAGGGAGATCTGATCCATCCCTGGTAAACACTGATGATCCATACTTGGTATGTAACCACATGATGTTACATTTTCCATTTATGAGAAATATCACCTTGGATCCACCTCCATAGTGTGTCTTGATCCATCTACTATCATCCATCATCCACCATGATTCCCCTCGGGATTCCAAGTCACAGTAGGATCTTGAAATGCATCCAGCCCACCAAACTACGTGGACTTTGATTCCCTACCATGAGGATATATAGGAAGAATCCCTGAGTTTAAAGCCCAATATCCATCTATTTCGGAAATTCCACATCGGTTCACCTTTATCCTGCATGACGTTGAACTGTATTCTTGAACTATGTGGTCTTTGATCCATATCTTCTATACATGGTAAATAGGAATCCTCCTCGAGATTCAATCCTGACCAATGGTAAATTTTGGTGCTCCCTCCTAGGGATGTACCCTCCGGATTTGACATTATCCCTTTTTGGTATACATCTCCTGGATCTACCTCCATGAGGTGTTTTGATTCATTAGGGTAGCTAACCATGAATAAGCCCCACACACTCGATACATACATCTCTAACCAAGAGTATCCCTCTTGTGATGGTCCATATCAATACATAAGCTCCATTCATCCATGTGATTGCTACTTCTAACAGCATCCAGGCCATCTCAGTGCATAATCCCCTTCCATCCATGTAATTGATACTCCTAGAAGCACCCGGGCAGTCTCAGCACGTAATCCCCAAATCATCTATTAGAACTATGTGGGTTTTGATTCCCTAGCACAGGGATATGTAGGAAGCCTCCACAAGGTTCAATCTCCGCCAATGGTAAACCTTGGTGTCCCCTTTCATGGGGCCCACCTCTTCTAATACACCCTCAATGGTGTCCAGATCAACCTTCATGGTGTGACATATTCCCTCTTTGGGACAAGCCACCCAGGGTCCATCCTCTTTGGGTCTTTTGATCTATCCATCCGGTAAACCTTCAAGGTGATCCCTCCTTGGGACGTACCCATCTGATCTACTTTCATAAGTGTTATAATTAGTCTGATCCATATTTGCAAGACGTTAAGCTCACAACATACACTGTGTCAAACATGGGAAGATGAGAAAAACCTTAGAGGAATGCCTATGACATAGGATACCCCATGACTGATGGGGGATTCCTTGGGTTTCTATACCCTTATGATTCCCTCTTATGAGGAAGAATACAGTTGACCAAGTTCACGCATCCAAAGATTCCCTGACTTTCCTGATGTCACAATCTACTTTGAACGAAGGTTGGTCCCTTTCAAGACCCCTTGGTTTGTCCAAACAGAAGTAGTGTAATTAACCAACATCAAAAAATATATGGAATTGAGAAATAGATTCATGAAAAATGACTCAAATATATAAGGGAGACCTTGACTAGGAAATGAATTCTGAGGAGGAATCCATAGATAGAGGAACCAACATCCCATCATCTCTTTTCGATCAAGGAGTAATCATCACTGAAGAAGTGATGGATGCCGCCCGCCTTTAGAAATTAGGAAAACGAGGTCACAAGATGCACGTCTCTACCACGATGCACGCACCGACCATAGAAAGGTTTAGAAACAAATATTTTCATTCTCCACAGAATATCTGTTTTTTTATTTTCTTTCAAAATTTGAAAATTTTAAATTCTTAGAATTTCAGTTTTTCAGTATGAGTTTAAAAGTCATACGATCTACCTCATAATATGACATTGTCACTTAAATACATGCACTTCTTCCTAAAGTCATATGTTGCAACATGATTTGATTTCATGTGAATTTTAAGTCATATGAGGTCTCAAAGTCATACAAACTCTCCAAAGTATGATGCAGAGTGAAGTTTTATGACACAATCATATGATATAAAGTCATATGCTTGTGACTTCCCAAAGTCTTTGTAATAAGTCTGACACTCCATAGAAGTTGTACGATGAAGTACTATGGTCCAACTTAAAGTTGTATGATGAAGTTTTATGGTTTGATAAAGTCTGATGTGAAAGCCTTATGGTCCGACACAAAGTTATATAGTGAACCAATATTATATGATGAATTCATATGATTAAGAAAAATTCATGAAATATAACTTAAATTCATATGATATTACTTAAATCCATACATTAGGAATAAAGTATTACGATCTTCTCAAAATCAAAAAATCTATAATTCTTTAAAATGACTTTATTTATTCCTTAAATCAACTCAAATCCATCTTAAGATCCTTAAATATTTATCAAAGGTTAGCTAGTAGTTCTCTACACTTGTTGTAAACAATGATCTCATCTCCACCAAAAATTCTCATCTATCTATAAATATTAACACACAAAATCATCACACATATTGTGGCTGCCTTGAATATATCCAACCATGTTCCCTAAGAAAACAACATATCTCACCTTATCATTATCATGTACAATGGAAGTAGCTCACTCATCCTTCTACAACCTGCTTTGACTCAACTTATTCACAAATTCACAACATTTTTAACAACAAATACAACTATAATCCAAATTGAAACAATAATCTCCCCATTTGTCTTTGTTTTTAGTATATCTTTCAACTTTCTCAATCAAATTTGTCCTTCTGTCCCTTTTTATTCATCCTCTTATTAATAATGAATACAAAGGGAGTGTAGGGGACTCCTTTGGGTTTCTTCTCAATTTTTAAACTTATTCTTCTCCATCTAAAAATAAAAATAAAATTTTTTATACACTTGTTGAGAGAAGGATGATATCACTTATGTACATAGAAAATATCCTTTAGTTGATCCACTTTAATTCCATATGTGAAAATATAGTGTACAAAATAAGAGATATTTCACTATGACAGTAGGGATTTCCATAAAATATTTAGAATGTGACATCAACATGGATTCACTCAATTAAACCATATTAGGGGATATAGAAAATATTTTTTCAATAAAAATTTGTAACCTACATATATATTAATGTAAATATCAATAAGTTTAAGTAAATTACATATAAAACCCATTTTTCTCATTTTTCATCAACCAACACCCCCTTATAAATATATTTAATATAATAAAAAATAAGGAGTGTAAGTATAATTGAATATCTCGTTCTCTAGTTTTCATAAGTTCATCCATAAATTCTAGATTCACACAGCTTGTGAATTTTTGATATCCCCCCTTGTGTTTTCTCCCCCTCAAAGGATGCACTCATTTCCTTCATCTCATGGAAATTGAGATATACGATGAAAAACATCTTTTTTTCTATCTAGCAGTGAAAAATTAATTCCTCTCCTTTAATTTCCAAAATTTTAGTACAAATAAACAATAAATATTTTGAATAAGGAGGGAGATATTTTTTTATTAATTGAAACACTAAGGATGAGAGTTTCCACTCATCCCATGCCACTATTTCCTTCCCAAATCATTTTGGTAAGTGTTCTTCAAACTATTTTTTTTGTGAGTATCATAAAATTATTTTTCTTATTTATTCCATTGAGAAACTTCCTTCCGTGGATTAGGTTTCCCCACATTAGTCCAAAATTTAGTATCCTTGTTTGATGTTTGATCTACCTCCAAAAATTATTCTTGCGTTGGTAATATTGTTATACAATATTTTATTCCCTGCAAAATATATCCACACCTTTCACAGAACTTTCCCTAAATTTTCATCAAATAATTTTAAGAAATATTCTCATAATTTTTATCCTTTATACAAGTAACCACTTTTTTTCCTTTTCCTTTAGCACTAATCTCTTCTTTCTTTATTTTCTGGTCCCTCTGTAACTGGTTTGGAAATTTCTATAAGAATTCCATCTTAACCTACTCAGTTTTCTTAGTTTTATCACATGACTTCTTGGCATCCTCAATATTTCATGACTTTTGTTGGACTCCTAATGTATTAATCATGTTTTAACGATCACAAATCCTAATAAACCTAGTTAACTACTGTAAATTATATCACAATCATGTGTATTATTGTTTAAGTAGTCTCAAGATCTCAATTTCTCTACATTCAGTTTACTTACTTTATACTATCTTTGATATACTCTCATAATACCTTCTTTGACAAATGATTAAGTCTAATACATTGTATTATCATCATTAGTTAATTCTGAATACATTTATCTTGAAAAGTCTAAGACACCATGAGTCTGCCCCTGATTATGTCTGTCTGGAACCGTGAAGCAGACACCGTGAAGTAAACACCGTGAAGAAGACACCATGAAGCAGACACCGTGAAGCAGACACCGTGAAGAATACACCGTGAAGAAGACACCGTGAAGCAGACATCGTGAAGCAGACACCGTGAAGCAGACACCGTGAAGCAAAAACCGTGAAGGAGACACCGTGAAGGAGACACCGTGAAGAAGAAACCCTAAAGCAGACACCATGACCATGAGACACCGTGACCGCGAGACACCATGACCACAAGACACCGTGATTGATCTATAAATCGTGTGAATAAGACACTATTTCCATGAATTACTATGACACTGTTTCTTAAACTATTTTTTCATCTTTCAATTTAATCTCTAACGGTAATATTTGAAGATTTTAAATGCACTTACATAATTTATGTTTTGTTGTAGACATATCATCTGACAGTATGAGGTACAAGGTACAGTATCCATGAAACCTGTTGGCTCCAACATATGCATTCCAAGATAAAAGTGATGTGTGGCCAAGAATCAAGGAGCGTGATACTAAACAAAAAACAAGGCTATGATAACGATAACGAAGAACACTAAGAGAAATTAAAATGAAGGATTATCACATGCATACAACCTGACTCTAATGAATCACATACAAATTAAACTGGAATCCAGAGAACATCTTCGCATTGTCAAACCTCACGAAGAACACAAGCTGAATCGCGACACTCTTTTTTACTAACGAGGACTGAAGATCTTTATCTGATTCATCTCAAGAAGTCCCAAGCAGTAAAGACTAAAACTCAGAGCATTTCTAAATGCATATCCATTTTTATGCTCTGTTTTGTATCTCTTTATTACCTTTCAAGCAGAGTGTGTACTTGTAAAACAACACACTCTATCTCCTGCATCAAACTGAAGGATATAAGATATCCTTACTCAAACCTCCTTTTACTCTTGATACCCACTGATAAGTGTCGAAGATTTCCATGTGTGGCCTGGTTATTTTGTACCCAAGAAAACTATGGAAGAGGTCCCTGTGTGACCTGGACTGTCTGTGTACTGTTGTTAACCCAGATCTAGGGTGTGGATCCAAGTTTATTTATATAAACTGCTTAGTGGAAGGTAATCACCAAGTGTAGTGGATTAGGTCTCGGCTTGATATTGAACCAATTGTTTCATAGAGGCTGTACTGCTAAATTTAGTGTTCTATGTTTTATTTCTTTACTGTATAATTCAGAAATCACTAATTTCACTTCAATAGTTAGTCTTGGAAAGAAGTTTTAACTAGCTTGTCTTAGTAGAGTAACTTCAAAAGTAATATTAATAACACAAATTAGGATTACTGAGAATTAATCAATCTTCTAAGAAGTTACTTAAACAGTAAACATATTATTACAATATAACCTTGATTAAATGGGATATATTTAATATTTGGGTAATCATTTTTAGAAATAATTTTTACAGAAATTTTTATAGTTACTCAATTCACCCCTCCCCTCTTGAGTAATCTACTCCGACCAACATTTTGTATCAAAGGTTGTTTATTAGGAATTTGTTTAATCTAATTCAACTGTGATTGTAGTTTTACTTTAAAGATCTATGAATTTCTATTAATTCAAAATTTCTAGCTCTTTTAAAGTAATAAATTATTATGGATAATAGATTGGAAGGTGTTGTAACCAACAAACCAACATTATTTAATGGAACCAACTATGCTCAATGGAAAATTAAAATGAAAATGCATTTAAAGAGTATGAGTTTTGAAATTTTGTCATCTATTATAGCTGAATACAAAATTCATACTACTAATGGAATCAAATGGGATGAACCAACCAAAATTTTCTACAATAACAATTGCAAAGCTATGGATTCTTTATACTTCTCCTTATGAGATGAATAGTTTAATAGAATTTATATTTGTAAAACTGCCCATGAAATTTGGGATACTCTATCTGTCTCACATGAAGGAATATGTAGTGTAAAAGAAATGCGACTTAATAATTATTCTATGAAATATTATAATTTTAAGATGAAATATGATGAACCTATCTCTAACATGTATCTTAAGTTCAATGAGATTGTCAACAAAATGATTTATCTTAGAGGAAAATTCACTACCAAGGAACATATCATGATAATCCTTAGATGTCTACCTAATAGATGGAGGGGAAAATATATCACTATTAGATAATTTGGCGACATCAGCAAGCCATCTGTTAAAGAAATCATTGGGAAACTGATGATGTATGAAGAAGAACTAAAAGTCAACAAGGAAGAGGAGGATGAACCAAAGAGAAAATATGTTGCATTAAAGACCACCACATTTAAGCACAAAGACAAAGGGAAATTGGAAGCTTCTGTAGAAAGCTCCACCAGTGAACAATCATCACATAACAGTAATGAGGAGATGTATCAACTCACTAGAAGATTCAAATGATTTTACAAAAAGAATAACTTTTTCAAAAAGCCTAACTTCAAGGGCAAATATGACCAAAAATGGAACTGGAAGAAGGACTGGAAAAGAAGTGACGAGACTGATGAAATTTTCTACTATGAATGTAAGCGCAAAGGACATATAAAGGATAACTGTCTAAATCTCAAGTACAAAAAGAAATATGAGGACAAAGATAGGAATTACAAAAAGGAAATGAAAGAAACCTGGAGTGATTTTGAGGATAGTTCAAGCGACCCAATGACATCACATGATGAACAGGTCAACAAAGCCAATATTTGTTTTATGAAAAATACATATGAGGAAACACTGGACTCTTCTGTACATAATTCATACTATTCTGAAGATGAGAGTGACTCTAAAAATATGACTAATGAAGAAATGTTTGAATACTGTAACATGCTTGAGGAAACATGTAATAAACTAAAAGACAAATATAAATCATTGAAGAAACAAAATTCTCTTACTGTAACTGTTAAATCCAATCTCACAACTAAAAAGGAGAAAAAAATCTCAACTGCTCAAAGAAAACAATGAATTAAAAATGTCTAATGAGAAATTAAAGAGTGACTTAGAAAAGTTTACTAATATGAAAAATAATATTACTCAAATGCTAGGAAAAAAAATTTCCCCCAAATACAACACTGGAATTGGTTATCAACCAGGTAAAAGAAACCTTGGTAGAACAAATTTTGTTTCAAAATTTTGGACATATAGTTTTACTCCCACTTCTGGACTAAAATCAACTAATTTAATCCAAGATACATATTCTACTGTTTCAAGTTTTTGTGGACCAAATACAGTTTATTTTTCAAATACTTTACATAATGATTATAGGAAACTTATGAGAAAAATATGGGTTCCTAAATCACTTATTACTAATATTGCTGGACCCAATCAAGTATGGGTACCAAAATCTGTTTTTGCTTAATCTTTTTGAAGGAAAGCTGCTTAAAGAGCTCCTGTAAAAGTCTATGGTACCTGGGCAGTGGATGTTCAAGGCCCATGATAGGAGACTACTCATGCTTCAAGAACCTGATAAAATTAGATGGAGGACATGTCACATTTGTTGATAATGCTAAGGGAAAGATTATTGGACATGGAAAAATAGGTAACTCTAACTGAGTTTTAATTTCTAAAGTACTATTTGATGATGGTTTAAAATATAATCTGCTTAGTATCTCACAACTATGTGAGGATGGATTTCATGTTAGATTTGAAAATGATGCTTGTAATGTCTTTAATTATAAATATGAATTAGTATTTGCTGCATTAAGAAAGTAAAATGTTTATTCTATTAATTTAGATTCTTTAGCTTCTCAAAATGATTCATGCTTAAGTGTGTTTTATAAAGAATCTTGGATCTGACATAGGAGACTAGGACACTATAATTTTCACTCCCTTATAAAACTAATTAGAAAACACCTAGTTAAAGACTTACCCAAACTTGAGTTTCCAAACGAAAAAGTGTGTAATTCCTATAAAAAAGGAAAACAACACAAAGTTTCCTTCAAACCAAAGAAAGAAGTGTCAACTTCTCAACCTCTTGAACTGGTTCACATGGATTTGTTTGGACCATCTAGAGTTTCTAGTTTAAATGAGAAGCACTATGTTTATGTTTTTGTAGATGACTTTTCTATATATAATGGACCTTATTTATGGATCACAAAAGTGAATCCTGCTCTTATTTTACTAAATATGACAAGTTAATAGAAAATATCAGTGGAATTAGAATTAAATCATTAAGAAGTGATCATAGTTGTGAGTTTGAAAATCAAGAGTTTGAATCCTTTTTCTCACAAAATGGTTATAGCCACAATTTCTCTGCCTCTAGAACACCTCAGCAGAATGGAGTTGTAGAGATAAGAAATAGAACCCTGCAAGAGATTTCTAGAATAATTCCTAGTGAATATGACCTACCTATTTATTTTTGGGATGAAGCTATCAATACAGCATGATACATAATCAATATAGTGTTGATCAGACCTATTCTTAAGAGGACTCCTTAAGAATTATGGAACAATAGAAAACTCAAGGTTAGCTAATTCAAAGTCTTTGGTTGCAAAGTCTGTATTCTTAATACCAATGAAAATCTTGACAAATTTGCATCCAAAAGTGATGAAGTTATCTTTTTAAAATATTCCATGTCTAGTAAAGCCTATAGAGTGTTCAATAAAAGAACTAAATGTGTGTAAGAATCTGTTCATGTCAAATTTGATGGAAACAGATCCACATGATCCAAAAACCATCCTTGAGAATCTGGAGGATGATGTATCAAATCTGAACATCAAATCAAAATCCTCAAATTATTCTCTGAAAGAATCTATGAAAACTTCCAACTCTGTAACTTCCTTAGAATCAATTCATAATGAACCTGAATCTGTTGATGAACCTAAAATCACTAGTCCCTCTTTTTTTAGAACTGTTAGAACCCTTAAAAACCATCCCTTAGATGCTGTTGTAGGATACTTAGACAAAGGAACTCAAACTAGAGCTTTTATTAGAAATCAATTTGAACATCAAGTCTTCTTGTCAAAAATTGAACCTAAAAACATTAATGATGCTATCAATGATGAATTTTGGATGATGGATATACAAGAAGAACTTAATCAGTTTGAAAGAAACAAAGTTTGGAAACTTGCTGAAAGACCCAATGACACATTTACCATAGGCACGAAATGGGTGTTTAGAAATAAGGTAGATGAAGCTGGTAACATAGTTAGAAACAAGGCTAGATTAGTTGCACAAGGCTATAGTCAAGAAGAAGGAATTCATTATGAGGAGACCTTTTCACCTGCAGCCAGACTTGAAGCCATCAGAATCCTGCTTGCCTAGGCTACACATCTGAATTTCAAACTATATCAAATGGATGTTAAGAGTGCATTCTTAAATGGGTATATAGCTGAGGATGTTTTTGTTGAAAAACCCCTGGATTTACCAACCCCCATTTTCCAAATCATATTTTTAAGCTATAAAAAGTTTTATATGGTTTAAAGCATGCTTCAAGAGCTTGATATGATAGATTGAGTACTTTTCTTATTTTCAAAGGTTTTACAAAAGGAATAGTTGATCCTAACCTTTTTATAAAACAAATTTATAATGATGTTTTAGTTGTTCAAATCTATGTGGATGACATTATTTTTTGATCTTAGTAGAATTATTTATGTGTTGATTTTTCTAAAATGATGCAATACGAATTTGAAATGAGTTTAATTGGTGAACTAAAATTCTTTCTTGGATTTCAAATATTTCAAAATAACGATGGAATTGTTTTAACTCAAAGTAAATATATGAGAGATATTCTAAAACGTTTTGGATTGGATATCACTAAAAGTAGTGAAACTCCCATGAGTACCACTTGTAAGTTGGATCTTGATGAAGATGGAAAATCTGTTGACCAAACCACTTATAGAGGAATGATTAGAAGTTTACTCTACTTAACTGATAGTCATCTGAACATTGTGTTTAGTATGTGTATGTGTGCTCGTTTTCAAGTAAATCCTAAGGAATCTCATTTAAATGATGTAAATAGAATTTTCAAATACCTCAAGAATACACCCAATATAGGAATGTTTTATCCTAAAGGACAATCATTTGAATTAGTTAGTTATTTGGATGATGACTTCAGTGGATGTAAGTTAGATAGAAAAAGAACTTTTGGAACATGTCACCTTTTAGGCAAGTCACTAGTATCATGGTGTAGTAAGGGAATTTTTTTTCACATTATCTACTGCAGAAGATGAATACATAGATGTTGGCAGTTGTTGTGCAAAAATTTTGTGGATGAAACACACATTTCTAGATTTTGGATATCAATTCAGAAATGTACCTATAAATTGTGACAACACAAGTGCTATTAACATCTCAAAAAATCCTATTTCACATTATAGGACAAATCACATTGATGTAAGACATAACTTTTTGAGATATCATTATCAAAAAGGTGATATCACATTAGAATTAATTGGTACTGAATATCAGCTTGCTGATATATTCACCAAACCATTAAATTATGAGAGAATAAACTATATCATACATGAACTAGGCATGATAAATCTCAAATAGATATCTTACTTTTTACTATTTAATGTCCTACTGTTCGATATCTTACTGTTTCATGTTTACAATCTCACAGTTAGTATTTTATGATTACTGTCTGATTGTTACTGTCTCACCATAATGACCAGACATGGTCTCAACGTAAAAATTCTTTATGATTTTTTTTTAAAACCCATATCGTGGTAATTATCCATTTCACCTTTTTTTTTCCTGCACTTTTATTTTTGCGGCGTTTGGTATTCCTAAATGATAAAATAAAGAAATTATCACTCAATTCATCACTCGGGGCTTCTTCTACTTACTCATTTTGAACCCTTCATCATCACTCCAACCCTTCTCTCTCTTGAACCCTCAATGAATGCCAAAAATGAAATGTCCTTCATCATCGACACCTGAGAAGCACAACTCTAAGAAGAAGAAAATTTCACCTATGCTAACACCCGAAGGACAATTAAATCCAAATCTAGTAAACCACATTACTATCCCTAAGAAAGAGATTTTCCACAAATGGATTTTGTCTTGTAAGTCTCTGGTATTGAAAGTGTTAGAACATCAAGGCTGGTTAGAGTGGTTCTCAAAGGAAGATAGACCAGTCTACCCTAAGTTAGAGGCTCAGTTTTACTAGTACGTACAGTTCTCTTTTGATTCTGGTGATAGTTATGTTGTAAGAAGCTGGGCCAATGGTTAGAGATGCTAATTCTCTTCAAGGTTATGGGCTGCATGCCTTAGGATACCTCATGAAGGCATCTGTGAGGATTATCAAAGAGGAACTCCACCTTCAATTGAATTATTTAATTTGGGAGATGATCTGAAATCCTTAACAGTAAATAACAGCCAAAGGAGAGCCATTGTTGTTAAACTAGATAGAGAATCAAGGATATTGTTCAAATTTTTTTAGAATTTGGTTATCCCCAAAAAAAGTGATTTTTCTATTTTGAAATATCAAGATGTGTTTCTTATCCACCTTATGAAAAATGGTCATAAGATCAACCTGTGAAAGTATATCATACACTATATGTGTAAGCTGATCAAAGTCACATCCAATTCAACTTCCCTATTTTACTCTTATCTTATCTCAGTCATGCTGTATGATAAAGGTTTGGTTGGACCTAATGAGGAAGTTATAAAGGACTGTGAGTACTGCCTTTCAAAAGTAATCATCAAGAGGATGAAAATAAACTAGAATACTTGGAAAAAGGAATGGGTGGAAGACAATGATAGAATTTATGAGAAATTCAATCCAGTGGAACATCCCTCAAGACCAATAAATATTTCTGTTACTGGTTTGGAACTATATGAGATTGTTGAGTATCCGGAAGAAGAGGAGGAAGAGGCTGAAGTGCCACCTAGGGAAGCTGTTTTTGTTAAGGAATAAAGGACTACTGTTCCTCATGAAGTTCTTGAAGAAGAAGTCCCTACTCCTAAAGAAGCTATTAATCTGGAAACTCAACCTGAGGATGAAACATAATCAGTTTCCAAAGAATCTAAAAATCATTCCATAGAAGAACCTATAGTGGAAGAGCCACCTGTTATGTAAGAATCCAATCTTGAGGAACTCCCATTGGAACAATCTGTTCATGAAATCATCCCTTCAGCTAAAGAATGGATGGAGCTATCTTTTCAGCTGGCTAGACAGGAAATGATTGAGGAACTTAGAGCTAAGTCTATATAATTATACCAAGATCCTAAGATTCTCAGTCCTGGGAAGGAGGCACATGTTGAGGGGGAGAAAACTCCAAATCTTGAGTTTATTGAAGCTTCACATCTGACTGAGTCTAGTCCTATAGACACTCAGTATAAGTTCCCCAGTTTCTATGATGTGGATGACTCTCAGCAGGTTTAAGCAACTGGCCTTGATCTTTCCTCTATATTCTAGTTGAAATCAATCTATAATATTGCAGCTGAGAAGGAACATGAGCCTGTAATAGTCCCTATTCCTGAACCTTTATCTGAACAACCATCTTTTTTGAGTAAGGATGATCTGAGGGAATTTGGTGCTTCCCTCCTGTCTGGAGTTGAGAAACTCATGAATAACCAAACTCTTCCTATGACCAATCTATGTGAGGGAGATGCCTCACTATTATTGGAAAAGTTAATTTGGAAAATAAAACCTAAAATGCTTCATGAGATTGAAGAAGTAAGAGTTGAAAATAAGTTGCTCAGTGATGAAGTGAAGACTTTGAGAGGTATGATTGAGGACATGAAAAAATAGACGCACAAGAGACCAGAGCCTGTTTCTCTTCCTGTATAACCTGCTGTTACTCAAATACCATAGGTTGTTGTGTCTCAGATTCAACCTTATCTAGCTTCCTTAGATTAAAAGGTCACTAAAAGGAACAAAAAAATTGTGAAGGAAATGAGAGAGCTTGTTGTCAATCTAAACAAACTCACTGATGAGTATACCAGGTGTCTTCAAATGGTGCTAAATCAACTCAAATCTCTGACCACAGGTGTAAATGCTTCTAAAGCATCTGGTCAATCCTCTAAAACCTCCTTAGACACTGATCTGACCAGAACTTTAGTCAAAGAAGATATTTAAAATGTTCTCAGTGGTTTCAATACAGATTCTCTATCTGAAGTTGTCAAAAATAATGATAGAGTTCTTGACCTAGTACAAATCCACTCAAAAATTGCTAATGATGCTCAGTAAGAGATTTCCAAGAAAGTGGATTTCTACTTCAAAAGAATCTTCTCCAAGACTGATATGACGAATCATTTCAAGTATCTTGTAGAAAATCTACGGATTCCTCCTGTGACTCAAGCTTTCAAGACCCAAGTCCAAAAGCTCACATAGTTTACTCGATTGTTGGACAAGTTTATAGAGAACAAGGATGATTTTTAGAAATCCATGCAGTATGGTAGAGAGATCATTGCATATTTCATCAAAATCTTGAGGCCCTATATTATTGTCCAGAGTATAACCATTGTTGCTCCAACGGCTGCACCTCTATGACCTGGGTGGCCTACCTTCACTTCTTCCCTAGTCTCCACCACTATGTCTATCAGCCACGCACTGAGTCAGATCAAACCTGTGATTATCAATCAACAACTGACTAGATCTTCTACTGCTCTTACTTTGGCACCATCAGTATTTGAAGGACATACTTTACCCTCTTTATCAATGTAAAGACCCATAAAATTCAAGGGAATTTTTTTTTCTTAATTTTCTTTGGGATTTTACAAGAACACGGTTTTTTAGGGCACTTGATTCTGAGGCCCGGTGTGCCCGTAATTTCTATCCAAAGTTTAGCTCGGGTACGTTCAGTGAACGAACGAGCGGGTTTTTCTAACTTTTGAACCGGTGCTCGGAATCAAATTCCAAGGGCACCGATGGATTCACAGTGCCAGTAATTGCTTAGGAACACCTTTTCCGGAGTTTCATTTACATGGGAGAAGTTGTTAAAAATTTGTGGAAGTTAAAAATAAAAATTTAGCTACAATTTTTTTTTCTTTCTAAGTGGTTAAAACCTTTGAGTGGAAGTTGGGGGAAACCACCCAACTTCCCATATGAGGTTATGAGGGTGGTGGGGCCCACACGAACCCCACCCTTTCATATTCCCTAACTCCTTCAACTCACCATTAATTTGATAACTTATGTTAATTAAATAGGTGAGTCTAATTTGAATGTTTGAAATTCAAATACTTAAGTCATGTTAATAAAATAAGTGAAGTACTTAATTTATTTTGGTTGGAAGTTGTTGCATTGAGAGGATTTGGAGAAAATCTAAGGGGATTGAAGATCTTCTTCTTCTTCGATGAAGAACGCGATGAAGGCGAAGAACGCCGACCTCCGACAAAGGTCGACAAGAACTCCGGATCCTCGGAGATCGACGACGCGATGCCGAAGAATCTTTTCTCCACGACGTGACGATTCTCCTTCCGTGACGCCTTCTTCCGCGACGGTTATTTCCGCGACGAACCTCCGTTCAAACTACACTCGAGGTAGGTGAATTTTATTGTTGATGATATTCGTGATTTTCTTCCGTCAAAGTTACTCGTTCAATTGGACCACTTGCCATCGATTAACGGGAGGGGGACGGACCGCACAAACACGACCGACCCTCCTCCCTTATCTTTTGTGTTGATTACTGTTCAAAGGAAAGTGACGCGGTGCCGTCGCACCGCACGGGAACGAGCGACAAGGATGCACGGCGCCATTGCGCTGCACAATTGAGAATCAAACCAAGCAGTGGCGCCGTCACGCCGCGATGAAAAAAAAAACCCGAAGACACTATGGCCGGGGCGGGGCCGCGGCGGAGGGGTGCGGCGCTGTCGCGCCTAGCCAGACGAACCAAGGCCGCCGTAAAGCAAGGACCGGCGGCCGGTTCCGGGCCGACGGCGTCGGAGCAGGGAGACCGGCCAGTGACGGTCTCGTGGCGGAAACAGCCGGCCGGCCGGAGCAGGCCAGCTGGTCAAGGGAGGAGCCAGGGGTTACGACCCCCGGCTGGCCAGCAGGAGCAGCCCCCCCATCATGGGTGCCGCGGTTACGAAACAGGGGGGCTGGCGCCCCCCCCCCCATCCGCTCGGCCGAAATGGCCGAGACACCTGGCGACCGGGCCGCGCCCAAGCGGGGCGGACCCAGACCCGGGTTGGGTCGACCCGGTTCGGGCCGACCTAGGGGGTCTTGGGCCTGGTCGGTCCGGGCCTGAAACCCCCACTTCCGGACCTCTCACGGTCTTTTGACCATAACTAGGGATACAGACCTCCGATCGATGCACCGTCAGCGGTGATGCGATCCTTGGAACGAGTCGGTCGTTTCGATATATTTCACTCAAGGTTTCAGAGTACTTTGGGTTCGGTCGGGTTGGTTCGTACACGAAACCAACCGGGCCCTCGGAGCGGAAACACTTATAACTTGAGCTCCGGACATCCGATTGACGTGCCACCGACTTTGATGGATTCCTATAAGTGAGACAAAACTTTTGTCTTACTCCGCTCGTGGTTTGGACACAGTTGGAGTACGGTCGAGTTGGTTTTGACTTAAAAACCAACTGGGCCCCTAGAACAAAAAAGCCAATATCTCTCAAACCAGGCGTCCGATCGACGCGCTGTCAGTCGCGTTGAGTTCCTATTGACGATAAAAAACTTTTGGATACATCAAATCCAGACTATGTGTCAGTTGATGTATCAGCCCTTCGGCTCGTGGAGCGGACCCTGCCGAACGAGCTTTTTGTGTGCGGAAACCCTAGAGCTGGCTGCGACTGCGATGGCGATGACGACTGTACAGAAATACTTCGTGGATTCGATGGCGATGACTACAGCACTCAGCGATCCTACGTGGATAAGTGCTACCGATCCTGTGTGGGTCAGCGCTCAGCGGTCCTGTGTGGGCCAGCGCCTACGGATCCAGCGTGGGTCCGATCTTGTGTGGGTCATTGCGGGGGTTAATTACCTATCGATCCTCTATGGGTAATTGCGGGGGTTAGTACCTATCGATCCTTTGTGGGTCCGGCGGCTTAGATGAATCAGTGGCTACATCTGATAATCTCTACCGTCTTATGAAGAAGTATACCTGTGTGAGCTGAATCTTGACTTTCAATCCTTATCTTCGATAAGATTGACTTGATATCTTGTGTGGAATACGTTATGTTTTCCTGTGTGGACTAGGTTATACTTGAGTTCGGATATTGGAGCCGAACGAGAATTGATGACTTAGGTATATGTATGGGCATATAGCTAAGTAGTGCCAGATGTTACTTCGTGTTTGTATCTTTCCTTTGTGGATTATCCTTTGTGGATTCTAGGAGTCCTTCGGGGGTCTCGGGGTCCCTACTGAGTAGCTTATACTCACCCCTGCATGGGCTATGCCTGCACTACATTGTGTTGGTTGCAGATGACGGACAACACTGATCGTGGTTGAGGCACGAGGAGCAGGTCGGTACCCGGAGGTGGATCACTGGGTGGGGTGTACTCGGAGCGGACGGCTGGACCCGAGGAGCTGTGGAGGCCATCTGTACCCACCCTTCAGGTGGGAATTTCGGTGGATGTCTCGAGGCTGCGACTTTACTTTCAGTTTGGGTTTGGATACTGGCCCACTTACTTTTCCGCACTTAATATTGTACCCAGTTTTTTACTTAGTGTTTACTTCTGCTTGCTTTCTCTGTGGTGTTTGTTTACTTTACAAAGGCAATGCCTTCCCTTTTTACGGAAAATTACGCCTTGGTTCTAGTCTCCAGCCCCTGTCCTATAGAAGGAGGGCTTGGGGTAGTCACGGCACGGGCCCCGAGGACGGGTCGTGACAAATTGGTATCAGAGGATTTTGGTTCTACAGCAGAACTCAGGACTCTGATCTTTTTCTATGTGAAGCAATAGTGTTGAGATTATTGAGTGTGGTTATCAGTCCAGGTAATCCAGTGTTCGTGCAGCGGCCGACGTATTCGTACACCAAGGCCCTGACTTCGGATTTCTGACTTAATGCACAAAAACATTGACTGCATGTGTGTTTCAAGTTTTCTTTGTGATTACTTTATATCATCTCACCAAGTATACTGTTTGACCGTGGAACACCTGTTTCTTTTCAGGATGGACCCACGATGGCAGCTAGCTAGGGTTCCAAGCTTTGTTCATGACGACAGCCCACCGAGCGACGAGGCCTCGGTATAGGGCCCTTTGACAGCAGAGGCACCGGTGGTACCTCTACCCGCCGAGCCACTGATGCTACCAGCCCCAGCTGCTGACAATGCACGTCGCCTAAGTGCATTGCATGAGTTTCAATGTCAGCGACCGCCCAGGTTCTGCAGGGAGACGGACCCTCAGGCCACCGAGGATTGGTTGGAGGAAGTTGTACGATTTTTCAGGTTAGTGAGGACACCAGAAGACCTCATGGTGATCCTCGCAGCGAGCCTCCTGCACGTGGCAGCAGGCAGATGGTGGAGCTTGATGCTCCAGGTGCACGACAAGGCATCTCTCCTAAAGATGGACTTTGAGAGCCTCTTCTGCTCAGAGTTTGTCCTAGCCACCCTCCGTGCGGTACGCATCCAGGAGCTTCTACAGCTACGGCAGGGCAGCTTGACGGTCGCTCAGTACTCGACGAGATTTACAAATCTCTCGCGCTATTCGACAGACACGGCACGAGACCCATTCTTCCGAGCCTGGACCTTTGAGCAGGGATTGAGGCATGAGATCAGGGCATCACAGATCTCCCTCAGCATTCTGACACAACCAGGGGTACTGGAGCGACCCCTTCTGATCGAGAGCTTCCTTGCTGAGCCTACATCAGCAGAGAGACCTACCGCAGTGCGGTACATAGTAGAGTCTTCTGCAGCAGGCAGTCGACTGATGACTCATGGGTCCAGGAAGACCATACCCTCAAGCAGACGACCTTAGGACACTGGCTCAGGGGTGTGGGGTGCACAGTGCGGAGCCAGTCTTTCGAGAGGCAGACAGTGCTACGCTTGCGGCGGGCGGGGCCACATGGCTCGTGAATGATCGACCCGCCATACTGAGGAGCAGCAGACGGTTGAAGGACCACCCAGGCAGAGGAAGAGGGTCGACCGTGGTGGTTTGCAGGGAGCAGGCAGATGAGGCAGAGGAGCTGGCCGAGCAGCAGGTGGTGGGCGACGCTTTGAGGCTCTACCACCACCACCACTAGGAGGTCCACCCCAACCACAGGGAGCTGGCGGGCAGAGACAGGCACATATCCAGGCAGCGGAGGCCTACGACCACGGTGCACCCGAGATGATTCAAGGTACTATCTCTGTGTATTACACCCTTTCTGCAGTTCTTATAGACACAGGAGCGAGTCATTCTTTCATAGCCGCTGCCCTTGTTCGGAGCTTGGAGATTCTGACAGAGTCGTTGGCTCGATCCTTATGGCTAGAGACTCCTATGGGAGCAGACTCGATGATTACGCACTGGTGCCGGCAGTGTGAGCTTACTCTAGGAGGCTAGAGCTTCGGCTAGGATCTTCTTGTAGTGGCGTCGAGGCCTTATGACGTCATCTTGGTCATTGTTTGGTTATCTAAAGTCCATGCTCAGATTGACTATATTAGGCGCAAGGTGCGGTGCGTACGCACCGACGGTAGCAGGTTCACCTTCACCGGTGAGAAGGGAGCCTTCACAGAACAGGATGGACTCTCGTAGATAAGAGGACAACCCATCACTCATCAGTTGGCTAGCCACATCCTAGGGTCAGTTGACGTGCGGAGTCTTGGTTTTCCTGCAGTGGTGGATCAGTATGTAGACGTTTCCCCAACGACGTTCCAAGACTACCTCCTCGCAGAGAGGTAGAATTTTATGTTGATCTGTACCCTGTGACAGCCCCAATATCCACCCCATCATATCGGATGGCTCCTGCCAAGCTTCGAGAGCTACAGGTACAGTTGGAGGACTTGCAGGGCAAGGGATTCATCCGACCCAGTGTTTCACCCCAGGCTTCCCCGATATTGTTCGCCAAGAAGGCGGGCGGGAGCTTGTGACTTTGTGTCGACTATCGTCACCTGAACCAGGTGAACGTGAGGAACAAGTATCTGCTACCGAGGATTGACAACCTCTTCGATCAGCTCAAGGGAGCATGGTGGTTTTCGAAGATAGACCTTAGGTTAGGCTATCACCAGCTTAGAGTTTGGGATGAGGAAGTGCAGGAGACGACCTTCAGGTGTTGGTATGGCCACTATGAGTTCTTGGTTATGCCATTCGGCATAACCAATGCTCCAGCAGTGTTCATGGACCTCATGAATAGGATCTTTCAGCCATACCTTGATCGATTTTTCATGGTATTCATCGACAACATTTTGATATACTCGATGACTGAGGAGGAGCACGCCTACCACTTGCGGGTTGTACTAGACACACTCTGAGAGAACCATCTTTATGGTAAGATCTCGAAGTGTCAGTTCTGGATACGTGAGGTCCACTTCTTGGGAAACGTCATCTCTCAGGTGGGAGTTGAGGTGTACCCTGTGAAGATCGAGGCAATATTAGCTTGGGAGACACCCAGGAGCGTGATAGGGGTACGAAGTTTCTTGGGACTAGATGGGTACTACCAGAGATTTGTGCCAGACTTCTACAGAGTTGCGACACCACTATCAGCTTTGAAAAAGAAGGGGAAACCCTTTGTGTGGTCAGACAGATGTCAACAGAGATTCTAGGAGCTGAGATAGAGATTGACCAGCGTGCCTATCTTGAGGATACCAGAGGAAGGAGTTGGGTACCTAGTTTACTGTAATGCATCAGGGACCAGACTAGGATGTGTCCTGATGCAGTAGTGGTCCGTGATCGCTTATGGATCACATCAGTTGAGGCAGCATGAGTAGAACTATGCTACCATGACCTGGAGTTAGCAGCAGTGGTCTTCGCTCAGAAGATGTGGCGACACTATATAATGGGCGAGTGATTTATAGTATATTCTGACCACCAGAGTCTCAGGTACATCTTCTCGCAGAAGGACCTGAACCTGAGACAGTGGCGATGGATCAAGTTCCTCCAAGACTATGACTTTGAGATAGTCTATACTCCTGGAAAGGGGAACATGGTAGCCGATGCTCTCAGCAGGAGGACGGGCATTCACCTACTTAGGGAGGCGACAGAGCAGCTAGCCGCTTTGCAGATATCCTTCATGGATAGAGATGGTGGAGCCTTTCTTCAGTCACTCATAGTCACTCCTCTACTACTGTAGCGGGTCAGAGAGGCACAGCGTGGGGACGCCGGCTGTGAGACGCGGCGTGCGCAGATATCCTCAGGACAGGCACCTGATGGTTTCTCTTTAGGAGGAGAGCAGAACATCCTTTTCAGAGGACGTACCTTGGTACTAGTTTCTTTAAGGGAGGAGGTGCTGAGAGAGTTTCACACTTCCCCTTTGGCGGTACATCCTAGAGTGGCAAAGATGTACCAGGATCTCAGACGACAGCACTGGTGGCCGGGCATGAAGAAGGATGTGGCAAAGTGCATTTCTCGATGCCTCACCTGCCAGCAGGTGAAGGCAGAGCACCGGGTACCAGCAGGCTTGGTACAACCCTTGGAGGTCCTAGAGTGGAAATGGGATTGCATATCTATGGACTTCGTGACCGGACTTCCACACACTTCCAGAGGTCACAACTCCATTTGGGTGATTGTCGACCGACTCACCAAGTCAGCTCACTTCTTACCCATCAGAGAGCAGGGCTCAGTGGAGAGCTTGTGACGTCTCTACGTTCAGGAGATTGTATGGATTCATGGTGTGCCATCATCTATCTTCTTCGATTGAGATGCTCGCTTTACTTCCCGGATTTGGAAGGGGTTTCAGGAGGCGTTCGGGACACAGCTACGTCTGAGCACCGCCTTTCACCCTCAGACAGATGGTCAGATGGATAGGACCATTCAGACTCTCGAGGACATGCTCCGCTCATGTTTCCTCGACTTTGGTCGCAGCTGGGAGGACCACCTACCCTTGGTGGAGTTCGCGTACAACAACAGCTACCACTCCACCATCAGGATGGCACCATACGAGGCGTTGTACGGCCGACCTTTCAGATCTCCTCTGTGCTGGACAGACCCTGGGGAGTCATCACTTGTGGGACCAGAGATGGTCCAGGCCACGAAAGAGAAGGTCCAGGTCATCAGGGAGAGGATGAGGACATCTCAGAGCCGGTAGAAGTCTTATGCTAACAGGAGGCGGAGGCCACTGGAGTTCGAGGATGGAGACCACGTCTTCTTGCGGGTCTCACCTCGACGTGGAATACAGAGATTTGGCCGAGGAGGCAAGTTATCTCTGCGCTTCAGCGGACCATTCCAGGTCCTCTGCAGGATTGGCGAGGTGGATTATCACCTGGCTCTACCACCTCAGTTGCACCGGGTGCACGACGTTTTCCACGTATCCCAGATGAGGAGATACGTGCATGACCCGACACATATCATTGACCATGGGGAGCTGGACATAGACGATGGGGCGACTTTTACGGAGGTCCCAGTGGAGATCGAGGATCGACAGGAGCGGGTCCTACGGGAATGGTCGATTCCTCTAGTGCGCATCAGATGGCAGCAGGGGAACCTCCAGAAGAGCACTAGGGAGCGGGAGGCTCAGATGCGTGCACAGTACCCACATTTGTTCCCCTAGTTTTTGATGTATCTTTACGGGGACGTAAAACCCTAAGGTGGGAGTAATGTTAAGAGCCGTAAAATTCAATGGATTTTTTTTCTTAATTT
Organism: Viscum album; assembly: GCA_963277665.1. Classification (NCBI taxonomy): domain Eukaryota; kingdom Viridiplantae; phylum Streptophyta; class Magnoliopsida; order Santalales; family Viscaceae; genus Viscum; species Viscum album. The sequence goes on along the minus strand of OY728136.1, from coordinate 672,996,685 downwards.
TCTTTGGGATTTTACAAGAACGTGGTTTCTGACGGAACTTTATTCTGAGGCCCGGTGTGCCCGGAATTTCTATTCGAAGTTTAGCTCGGGTACATTCAGTGAACGAACGAGTGGGTTTTTCTAAATTTTGAACCGGTGCTCAGAATCGAATTCCGAGGGAACTGATAAATTTGTAGCACCGGTAATTGCTTAGGAACACCTTTTCTGAAGTTGCGTTTACACGAGAGAAGTTGTTAAAAATTTGTGGAATTTAAAAATAAAAATTTAGCTACAATTTTTATTTTTTTCTTTTTAAGTGGTTAAAACCTTTGAGTGGAAGGTGGGGGAACCCACCCAACTTCCCATGGGAGGTTATGAGGGTGGTGTGGCCCACACGAACCCCACCCCTTAATATTCCCTAACTCCTTCAACTCACCATTAATTTGATAACTTATGTTAATTAAATAGGTGAGTTTAATTTGAATATTTGAAATTCAAATACTTAAGTCATGTTAATAAAATAAGTGAAGTACTTATTTTATTTTGGTTGGAACTTGTTGCATTGAGAGGATTTGGAGAAAATCTAAGGGGCTTGAAGATATTTTTCTTCTTCGACGAAGAACGCGAAGAACACGAAGAACGCCGACCCCCGACGAAGGTCGACAAGAACATCGGATCCTCGGAGATCGACGACGCGACACCGCCGAATCTTTTCTCCGCGACACGACGATTCTCTTTATGTGACGCCTTCTTCCGCGATGGTTATTTCCGCGACGAACCTCCGTTCAAACAACACTTGAGGTAGGAGAATTTTATTGTTGATGATATTCATGATTTTCTTCCGTCGACACTACTCGTTCAATTAGACCGCTTGCTATCGATTAACGGGAGGGGGCCGGACCGCACAAACACGGCCCAACCTCCTCCCTTATCTTTTGTGTTGATTATGGTTCAAAGGAAAGTGATGCGGTGTCATCGCACCACGTGGGAACGAGCGGAAAGGATGTGCGACACCATCACACCGTGAAATTGAAAATCTAACCAAGCCGTGGTGTCGTCGCACCGCACCGGAAAAGAAAACCCGAAGACACTGCGGCCGGAGCGGGGCCACGGCGCCGTCGCGCCATGCCGGACGAACCAAGGCCGTGACGAAGCAAGGACCGGCGGCCGGTTCCGAGCCGCCAGCGTCGGAGCAGGGGGACCAGCCAGTGCCGGTCCTCTGGTGGCAACAGACGGCCGACCAGAGCGGGCCGACCGGTCAAGGGAGGAGCCGGGGGTTACGACCCCCGGTTGGCCAGCAGGAGCCGCCCCCCCATCATGGGGGCCGTAGTTACTAAAGAGGGGGGCAACCCCCCCCCCCCCCATCAATTTGGCCGAAATAGCCGAGCCACCTGGAGACTGGGCCGCGCCAGCCGGGCTGGGCCGCGCCCAAGCAGGCCGGACCCAGACCCGGGTCGGGTTGATCTTGTTCGGGCCGACCCAGGGGGTCTCGGGCCGGGTCGGTCTGGGCATGAAACCCCCACTTCCAGACCTCTCACGGTCTTTTGCCCATAACTAGGGCTGTAGACCTCCGATCGATGCACTGTCCGCGGCGATGCTATCCTTGGAACGAGACGGTCGTTTCGATATATTTCACTCAAGGTTTTGGAATACTTTGGGTTCGGCCGGGTTGGTTCGTACACGAAACCAACCGGGCCCTCGGAGTGGAAACACTTATAACTTGAGCTCCGGACGTCCGATTGACGTGTCGTCGACTTTGATGGATTCCTCTAAGTGAGACGGACCTTTTGAATTACTCTGCTTGAGGTTTGGAAGCAGTTTGAGTACGGTCGGGTTGGTTTTGACTTAAAAACCAGCTGGACCCCTAGAACGTAAAAGCCAATAACTCTCACACCGGGCGTCCGATCGACGCGCCGTCTGTCGCGTTGAGTTCCTGTTGACGATACAGAAATTTTGAATATATCAACTCTGGAATATGTGTCAGTTGATGTATCATCCCTTCGGCTTGTGGAGCGGATCCTCCCGAATGAGCTTGCCGTGTGCGGGAACCCTAGAGCTGGCTGCGACTACGACGACGATGAAGACTGTACAGAAATCCTTCATGGATTCGACGGCGACGACTACAACACTTAGCGATCCTACGTGGATCAGTGCTACTGTTCCTGTGTGGGTCAGATCCTGTGTGGGTCAGCGCTCAGCGGTCCTGTGTGGGCCAGCGCCTACAGATCCTGTGTGGGTCCGATCCTGTGTGGGTCATTGCGGGGGTTAGTTGCCTATCGATCCTTTGTGGGTCATTGCGGGGGTTAGTACCTATCGATCCTATGTGGGTCCGACGACTTTGATAAACCAGTGGCTACATATGATCATCTCTATCGTCTTACGAAGAAGTATACATGTGTTAGCTGAATCTTGAATTTCAATCCTTATCTTCGAAAAGATTGACTTGATATCCTGTGTGGAATACGTTATGTTTTCCTGTGTGGACTGGGTTGTACTTGATCTCAGATGTTGGAGCCGAACGAGAATTAATGACTTAGGTATATGTATGGGCATATACTTAAGTAGTGCCGGATGTTACTTCGTGTTTGTATCTTTCCTTGTGGATTATCCTTTGTGGATTCCGAGAGACCTTCGGGGGTCTCGGGATCCCTACTGAGTAGCTTATACTCACCCCTACACGGGCTATGCCCACACTACATTGTGTTGGTTGCAGACGACGAACATCGCTGATCGTGGTTGAGACACGAGGAGCAGGTCGGTACCCGGAGGTGGATCACTGGGCAGGGCGTACTCAGAGTGGACGGCTGGACCTGAGGAGCTGTGGAGGCTATCTGTACCCACCCTTCAGGTGGGACTTCTAGTGGACGGCTTGAGGCTGCGGCTTTACTTTCAGTTTCTGTTTTCCCTTTCTAGTTGTACTTTACTTTCAGTTTGGGTTTGTATACTGGCCCACTTACTTTTCTGAACTTACAGTTGTACCCAGTTTTTACTTAGTGTTTACTTCTACTTGCTTGCTCTGTAGTGTTTGTTTACTTTACAAAGGAAATGCCTTCCCTTTTTACCGGAAATTACGCCTTGGTGCTAGTCGCCAGCCCCTGGCCTATGGAAGGCGGGGTTGGGGTAGTCATGGCACGAGCCTTGAGGACGGGTCGTGACAATCAAACACTTCACTCCCTTATTCTACCTCAACCTCTGTTCATATGGATTCCTCTTCTACTGCTGCTAAAGGAAAAGAGAAGGCCAGCCCATGAAGAAGAATAGTGATTACTTTTTTTGATAGGGATGATGTTGTTTTTTTTCTCTTTTACATTTGTACTGAACCTTATTTTCTATTAATAGAATGTGAACTTTTTAATTCTCTTATTCCATATTTTTGATAATCCCAAAAGGATGAGAAATTTCTATATGAATTTTATATCTATAGTTGAATCCAATATACACTTTGACTGTACATGATTTGTGATCATAAAAAAGGGGGATATTGTTGGACTCCTCATGTATTAATCATGTTTTAATGATCACAAATCCTACTAAACCTAGTTAAATACTTTAAATTATATCACAATCATGTGTATTATTGTTTAAGTAGTCTCAATATCTCAATTTATCTACATTCAGTTTAATTAATTTATACTATCTTTGATCTACTCTCATAATACCTTCTTTGAAAAAATATTAAGTCTAATCCATTATATTATCATCATTACTTAAGTCTAAATATAGTTATCTTGAAAAGACTAAGACACCATGAGTCTTCCACTGGTTATTTCTGTCTGTCACTGTAAAGAAGACATAGTGAAGCAGACATCATGAAGCAGACACCGTGAAGCACACACCGTGAAGCAGACACCGTGAAGCAGACACTGTGACCATGAGACACCATGACCATGAGACACCATGAACATGAGACACCGTGACTGTGAGAAACCATGAACACAAGACACCATGATCAATCTAGACACCGTGTGAAGGAGACACCATTTCCATGACTTACTGTGACATCATTTCTTAAACTATTTTGTTGTCTTTTAATTTAATCTCTAACGGTCATATTTGAAGATTTTAAATGCACTAACATAATTAATGTTTCTTTGTAGACATATCATCTGACAGTACGATGTATGAGGTGCGGTATCCATGAAACCTATCAGCTCTAACACATGCATTCCAAGATAAAATCGAAGTGTCTCCAAGAATCAAGGTGTGTGATATTGAACAAAAAAAAGGATGTGAGCATGATAATGAAGAAATTTGAGATAATTTCAAAGGAAGAATTGTCACATGAATACAACATGAATCTGCTGAAGCACATATGAAGTACACTAGAATTCAAAGAACATTTTCACACTGTCAAACCTCACGAAGAACACAAGATGAATCGCGACACTCTATTTTACTAATGAGGACTCGAGATCTGCATCTTCTTCATCTCAAGAAGTCCAGAGCAGAAAAGACTAACACTCAGAGAATTTATAAACCCATCTCCATATTTCTACTCAATTTTGTATCTGTTTATTACTTTTCGAGAAGAGTGTGTACCTATAAAACAACACACTATGTCTCTTACATCAAACTGAAGGATATAAGATATCCTTACTCAAACCTCCTTTTACTCTTGATACCCACTAATAAGTGTGGAAGAGGTCCCTATGTGGCCTGGTTATTTTTTACCCACAAAAACTGTAGAAGAGGTCCCTGTGTGACCTGGACAGTCTATGTACTGTTGTTAAACCTGATCCAGGGTGTGGATCAAATTTTATTTATATAAACTGCTTGGTGGTAGGTGATCACCAAGTGGAGTGGATTAGGTCTTGGTTTGAGACTGAACCACTTGTTTCATATCCACTGTGCTGCTAAATTTAGTGTTCTCTGTTTTATTGCTTTACTATATAATTCAGAAATCACTTATTTCATTTTGATAGTTATTCTTGGAAAGAAGTTATAACTAGATTGTCTTAGTAGAGTAACTTCAAAAGTAATATTAATAACAAAAATTAAGATTACTGAGAATTAATCAATCTTCTAAGAAGTTACTTAAACAGCCAAAATATTATAATAGTAAACCCTTGATTAACTAGGTTGTATTTAATCTTTGGGGAAACCTTTTTAGAAATAATTTTTACAAAAATTTTTATAGTTACTCAATTCACCCCTCCCCTCTTGAGTAATCTACTCCAACCAACAACTTTTATTCTAATGTATTCAAGCTTTTCTTCCTAGTTTCAGTATAGTGATAGTATCCATGAATTATAGTATTTATATCCTTAACCTTGTGACCTTATTTCTCAAATATTTCATATTTTTCTTCAAAGCACACAAATATTTTATGGGTGGATAGATTTTATACATTTATAAAACTATCCTGGTTCTTCCATAAATCTATCCTAAAGTACTCACCATATCCCCCTTGGTTCTTATCACTTTATTTGAAATGAAATATTAAACCAACATGTATAGGCTTTGTGTTCATACCATCCAAAACACTAATAAAACCATTGAAATTTAAATTTCCTCAACTGATTCTAGGTCTACCAAGATTGATGTTCTTACTAACCTACTACAAAATAAGCCTTAATTTTCATAGGGATAGAAGTTTCCTTAGAATATTCCTATATCCATTTAATAAATAATAGTTCCTATCACTTTTCTTCTTGGTTTTAATTGTTTCATCCTTAATTTTGTCACCTTTAATTTTAGAGATATGAATTTCATATTTTGATAGCTTGGGTGAAGATTTCAATTCCCTATTGAAACATCCTTTTTCAAAAAATTGATAAATTTATACTTTTACCTCAATAGAATTTGAGAAGTCATATATGATCTTCTTAACCTAATTTTTAGCACAAAGATAAATGGATTTTGTCTCAACCAAATCCTCCTATTTTTCAGCCAACTTCTCTTCAAGATCTTTTACAATTTTCTCTCGCTCAACTTCTCTTAGATTTTGTTTTTTGATATAATCAAAGTAGGATTATTACTTTCTTACCAACTTATCATTTTATTCATCTTACTTATTTTTTTTCCTTAAAAATATTTTTCGTTTCTTTCTTGATCTTTGTAATCTTCTTAAGATAATATTCCAACTTAAATTTAACTCCCAATCAAGTCCTTTCCTTTCTTCTCCATAATCACCAGTACTAGAGATATAGAGAAATTTCATTACATGATTAAAGAATTTGAATTTATCATTTTATGAAATTATTGATCCATATTTTTTATTTTTTCCCTCAATATATATTTCTAAATTCTTGAATATTTATTCTTTATTTAACACTTTTTTTATCTTTTTAGGTTTCTCATCCTCCTTATTTAACTTAGATTATTAAACCTTCTTTCTTAGGCAGTCCTTATAAAAATGACCAATGTCATTACAATAGTATAATCTTATTGGTTTTTTTAACCTCCCTTTCAACTTTCCCATTCTCAACATTTTTTAGAGAAGATTTTTTTTGAATAATTCATCATCCTCACTATCATCTGACTCAATTGATCTTGAAATATATTTTTCTTTGATTTTAATTTTTCTCAAGCCATTAATGGCCATATCATCCTTTCATTTCTTATTATATGATAGACCCTTCTTCATCGCATGAATAAAGAGTATATTATGTAACTTATCTACTATCAAGTATTCTTAATCTTATAGGTGTGATACTTTTTGAAAAAACTGATCTAGAAAATTTCTCATCAACTTTTTAACAATGGTGGAATCATATAGAGTCTCCCCAAATTCTCAGATGTTACTCACAATATCATTAACTCTTTCAATTTAGTCTTTAATTCTATCATCATAATCTATATTTATATCTTTAAACTGTATCCTCCATACTTGTAATTTTTCTTCCTTGACTTTGATATTTCCCACATAACTACTTTTAAAATTTTTCTAAATCTCTTCAGAAGTTTGGAGTCCCATAAAATTTATATATACCTTTATGAAAGATAAATTAAAATTACATTTCGAGCCTTACCATCATTCTATATATTTATATTGTGAGAATGTTTCATAACATATTCCTTAACAATTAGAGGAAACACCACTACTGAAACATCTCTAATTTTAGGCCTAGTCATAAGAGGTATGTCAGTATCCTATTCCTCTAGCTGTTATAGTTCCTTCCATAAAAATTAGGAACACCCCTATGATTCACAAAGTTTATATTATTTATCCTCAATAAATTTGGGGATCTTTTAGAAGTGAAATTTTCTCTAATACCAATTAAAGTTGTTATATCTAGTTAGATTAATGAGAAGGGGAGGGGGTCAATCAACACTATATTATTTATTTTTACAAGTTAATCCCTTTTAATATAACCTCTGTGACTGGTTATGGTCTTGATCCACACTCAAATAATTATCTCATGCTTACTCGCATGCATGGATATGAAATTATTGAAAAGGAAAATGAGGATTTACAAGGCCCTACCTTAATGACCTTATCCTTACCATAATTGAATTAACACCCCAATAATAGATTAAACACTATAGATGTAAATGGTTACACCATAGAAAACTCTAGTATGATCAATAAAGAGTCACATTGTGTTCCTTCTTCATAGAACATGTTATATGACCTAGTCACAGTTTCTCAATCACTTGATTGGTTATACAACCAAACTAAAAATTATTCTCTATAAAAATGGTCAAATATAGAAATATTGTAGTGCTCCAGACCTACACTTTCGGGTTCAGTGCTAAAAAAATTTCTTTAAACACTGACTTCAAATACAAAGTGAGGAAACTCAAGATAAACATACAAATATTTCACATAATTTTCAAAACTTAAATATTATATCTCACAATAATATAATAATCACAATAATTAAAGTTTTAGTGTTTTTTAGGACCATATATATAAGAATATTATTTTATGATACATGTAAACATTTCTCAATAATTGAACCACACTAGAATCCAGTATACACTTCTCAAAAGTTATACTCATCTTCATAATATTGGGAATGGAAATGTAAAAAAGAGGTGAGATCAAATGATTAATAAGGTAAAAACTAATCAACATGTTATCAAGGGTTAGATCATAATAATATAAGAAAACAAGATAAGGGGAGAAATATATTTTTAAAAAGAATGTGTAGCTATAATATTTTTCCATAATTCATTACAAAAAAATATGTCATCTAAAATTAATAAACATATAAAATGGAATAAGGTTGTGAGATAAACATGAGAATACATAATAAGGGAATGATATAATGAGTTCATTGAATCATAAATATGTGGAAACAATATAATGCATGAAATCATAAGTATAATTAAGGATCACTACCAAGAAAACATAACATAGTGTGCTTAGGCTAACTGCTTGTACCCCATACATGGTGTTTCTCAATAAAATGTGAATGCATGTTCAATGTGTGGTAACCCATTACTTTTTTATTGAATGATAGGATTTGACTCTTGATCATGGGGGGATTTAATATAGTTTCATAATCTATTCACATCAGGTCTACCATTTTTTTCTCCCATGGAAACTACTAATGGTTCTCACATCGATAATGAGAAATGGACCTAATTTCCAAATGCAGGTGGTCATTTGGGGTTTTAAAGCCAATGTAACTTAGGAAATCACATTGGTTGAGAGGATATGAGGTTAGTCTCATCATACCATTTTTGGGGGAATTATTTCCAACTATGAGACTCAATTATAGATTTAAGATATGTTCACAAATCTTTCCCAAATCATGATATGGTACTATTACCCTAATAAAATGACCAAGTGTTGATACCATTTGTACATATCAAGGGTTCTCCATTTGTTTCTTATTATTTCTTAATAATGAGAGATTTCTTATGTTTTAAAACCATATGACTAAGCACTCTAGAGTTTAATGTTGTCTAGGAAGGTGATTTTTGTTTTGGGATTGTGATTAAACCTCCAAGAGGCATACTTCATATCCTGTGATAAAAAGAATCATAAACCTTGTAGCTTGTGGGGAGCCATGATATGCAATTTATCATTATGTATAAAGAAAGTATATAAGGGAATTTATCTAACACATCAATATTTTAAAATAGGAATACCGTATTCTATAGTGTATATGAAATGAAACACTAATATTATAAGAGAATGTAAAAACCCTATATTTTTTAATATATTTATTTTAAAAAATAATAGTCTCTTCTATACCTTGTAATGCACACAACAATGGGTTTTAATGAAACACAATACTCTATTAAAATATTATTATTTAAACATGACCATTAAAACTTAGACATTAAACTAGTGGGTATGAATATTAATAACTAAATTATGAAAATTATATGGTTTAAACTTGTATAAAATAAATTCAATGGTTATATATTTATTATAAATAAAATAAGACCCATTTGAAAGTGAAAGAAATGTTTTCTAAAAATTTGAATTTTTCTGAAACACGAATTAATCGCACATTGTGAACATAATTTAAAATTAATTTTACCAATTTTAGAAAATTTATTTGAAAAAATAAACTTAATTTTATAAATCTACTTTCCAAAATTCTCTTTGGTTTAATTTTATAGAATTTTTGAAAAAGATTAATTTTATTAATGAATAGTAAAAAATACTGAATTTTATTAAAAATTTCCTTTTCGTTTAAATTATTTACAAAGTTAAATTATATTTTAAATTGTTTTTAAAGTAAAATTAGTGAAATTATAGTAAAATTTTAATAATTTAGTTCATTAGAATAAATTTCTTATTTAATTTTTATTTTAAAACATTTTGTACTTATGAAAATTTTCTCCTTTATAAACTGCTCTTTCTTTGCGTATATGATTTAATCTTAAATTATATTCAGCCAATTATATGAATTAAATTTGGAAAAATGGATTTCATATTTTTAATAATCATAATTTATATTATCTAATAATTTTAACTTAATTTTTTTACCATAATGAATAGTGATAATAGTAACAATTAATTACCGCGATTAAGGTAAAAATGAGTTTACAAGGGGGGACAAACTAAGAATATAAGGGTTAGAATAACCTAAAAACTTGTCTAAAAACAATTTTATATCCATAATTAGACCATAAAATCTATTAGGTTTGATAATGACCCATTCAAAAGGATTTTGTCATGAAAGAAATGTGGGTATCACTTTATCTTTTAAAAAATTTCATGTGTGTCCTCTCCCCCACTTATAAAATGTCACCACCTATCCTCCATTATTAACACTTAAAAAACAATTTGTTTTAAAACATAAATACCCAAATTACTTTATTACATACATACCGACATTCTAGATTCTTTTTTAATGTCATAAATACAATCTATAAAGGCTTTAGGTTAAACTTAAAGAGGTTGCCCGAAGATGAGGTGAAGTTTTTAACTATACATTTTCATTTGACTTCTTCTTATTACTCCTTAAAATACTATTAAACTGTGATAATATAATAAAAAAAGTATAAAATATATAATTATATTTTATTATTTTAATTTTATAACCTATATCGATCTTCAATTCCATCAAATAAGAAACAAAATCGTCAATTGTGTGTACGGTGGACTACCACCTCGCGAACCGATGTAATTCATTTTCAGTCACCAACTTTTAATGAAGGATATATTGATTTATTTAATTTATTTGTATAATATTTATGAAATTTTTATACTTATGGAATTATTATATCCCATATACCTTCTTATTTTCCATTCAGTGGGGGATACGATAACGTCACTCGTGTGTACAATGGACTACCGCCTTGTAAAGCAGTGTGAATCATATTTCACTTATGTTTTACATGTAATGTAATATGGTTATAAATAATGAACATATGTAAAATTTATAACTTAAAAAAACTTCTGGAAACATGATATCACATCTAAATTCTTACCTTATAATATGTTGGAAAATAATAATACTGCATGTGCGTACATGTGGACTTCTGGCTCCACATAACGATGTGAAATGTTTTTCATTTTATATTTACATGGATGGTAAAAATTAAGGATTTAATTAATATAAATGATATATATAAAATAATAATAATTATTTAATTTTTATTTATTATTTATTTTTTCTTTCATTCTATCCATCAAGAAAAATGGAAACATCATTCATGCGTATGTACAACTTACCGTCTCCATGAACAGTGTAATCTATTTTCTATCTATAACTTTCATAGATTACTATAAATAAATATATAATGAATAAATATGATTTTTATGTCATGGTTTAAATTATATAGATTATTTAACCATGATCAAAGTAAATAGACAAAAATTACCAAACCAAAACATACATGAAAAATGAAGCAATTATCACATGAAACTGTGATTTTAACAAAGAATTATTCATAAAATGTTGATAAATGACTATAAGAAAATAATATAAGGAATTATATATATGATTATGGTTCTATAATATATTTAGAACAAACCTATATCTATTATATATGAGGTTTGGACACATATGAAGTAAGTCGAACCTGAGGTAAGGGTTTTTTGTCTCACTTTCACTTCCGTGAGACATACACCATATTCATAACATATTCTTTTGTGTAGTGTATATAATTATCCTTTGATATGTTATATAATTAATATATTTATATTAATGGAATTTAAAGTTTTATTTAATGGTACTTTATTTTATGGGTATTATGATTCAGAAATTACCAAATTGGCAAGGGTTTATTTCACAATCTCATCATTATTTAGGATTTCTTTTGTTTAAGTCTCAATTGAGAGAATTATTTGATATTTAAATCTTAAGAAAATATATATTTTCTTATTATATGGTTATTAATAATATTTTCTATGTAATATTACCATTTTCTCACTCTTGTGTCCTTAAAATTATTGAGAAAATGTTTTTTTAAGAAAATACGAATTTAATTCTCCCTTCGGTTGAAAATAGTTTTTCATCAAAATCCATATTTTCTAAAAATATATTAATTTTTTTTTCAAAGTCTAAAAATGATTTATTAAATACATTTTTACCCATTTTTTAATTTTTACAATTTTTTTGGAATGAATCCTCATGTCATTTTCAAAAGAAGGATCATTTGGGTTTTACCGAAAATATCAATGGAATATTTGTTTGAACATATATGACATGAAATAAATTTTCCTCCAAAATGAACAGTCAATGTTTTAAATATGATTTTACATGTTTTAAAAGGTTATTTAAAAATAAAATTATTTTCAAAATATTTTTTGAACGTTTTTTTAATGATATTTTCAAAGTGAAAATGTTATTTTCCTAAAAAATATTTTTAATAAAATTTTATTGTATTTATTTTCATCAATGTAATTAAAAATTTATTTTACTTAGGATCTACTGGGGATATTTTTTATTCATATCATACTTATTATTTATTTGGATGGTTTATGATCATTTTTACTGAGGATTTATAATTTTATTACTATTCACTATATTATTGTGGGTGGTTTATGATTATGTTTATTTAATTTGGTTTAGTGTTAGCATTTCGTATGTTAGTTTTCCAATATTAATGTTAATTTTTATTATGTTTCACACCTTTAATATGATAAATAATTTATAATTAGTAAGTGTTAGGTGGGGCCTAGTTATAGATAGCCCCTCGATGCATTGATTGGTCTCATGAGACAAATCAGTTGGGAAAATTAGAGAGGTTTATACCCACAAATTTAAATTATCTTATAAAAGGTATTGATAGTTTTAGATCTTCAGAATTATGAATTTCATCATTTATTAGATCAGTTATTTATGTCAATGTCATTATTAGAATTGTTAGAATATCCATGTATAAGTTTCATGCTCATGTGATTATTTATATGGATTTATTTTATCATCATTTATTTCTTACCATATTATTCTTGGTTTATTGATTAAGTGGCATGCATTTAAATTATTTACCTTTCCATATTAATTATTATTATGTATTCATGATAGATTCCTCTATACACATACCCTTTCTGAGTATCCAAGACCACCCATTTCTTATGTTTTATTTTCCATTGGATACTAGTTAGTGTTTTCTGATTGATATATAGGTATATACTAAGGGGAATAATGGAATTATAAAAGAAAAAACCTTGTCTATTTTATGTTTAAAATTTTATATGAATTTCATGTATGTATCTAGTTTAAAAATACTGCTAAACTATTTTTTCTTTCGAGATGTAATACAATGTATCTATTACTAGTGTAATAAAGTAGGAATCGACTCTGGGTTACTGGATTCAAGGTCATTACAATTGATATTAGAGGGATTTTATTAGAAACACTAGAAAGTAAAATTTTAAAAATATATATTAATTAACATAACCCTATGACAGACATTAAGGATGCGTATTGAAGAACATACTAAAGTTTTGTAAAGGTAGGATTATGTGGTTTTCCGAAAAAAATATATCCCTATTTGGATACTGCATGTGGGCATGGTTCATGAATAGATGCACTTGGGGGTAATTACTCCAAAAAGGTGCACCAGGATTGACCTAAGAATTATGTATTACAAAAAAATGGGCTTATTGTTCACCTATTTTGACACTCTTGGGGGATATGCTTAGAATAATTCATATTTTCCTTACAACCCATTATGAAGGATTTTAATAGATATCCATGAATGGAATAGGTTAAACCTATGACATCATAGGTTGAAAATAAAGTGTCACTATATATACATTCAACAAACAATTATTCATGACTATGTGATTTACCACCATGATTATTATAGCTTACACTATGATTTTTGGTTTTAGTCAATGGAGGGAACCATACATAACTAGGTTAACATTGAATGTGATATATAATATAATGATGAGAAACCAAATGGGATTATAACTGGGGTGAAGGATATTATGATTATTTCTAATCAGTTATTACGATGTATGATTGGCAACTTGCACCTTAACCAACTCTTAGACTCACTAAATAAGAGAGGGATGGAGTCCTCTAAGAGCTTGAATAGTGGAAACATGGAGGGAAGAAGGATTGATTTCCTTCATGTCAGAAATATTGAAAGAGACACCCAAGAGAGTTTCTTAAAAGAACGAGATAATTTTTTTATGTTTGGAAAATAAGAACATAAATCAAGTAATTATTTATAAAAAATGAAAAGTTCAGTTAACATAACAAATGATAATAATGGTCTTCCTAAGGTATTATCAACAGTTGAATGTTTTAAATGTGGAAGGTATGTGAATTATGAAAATATAAATCCTAGGGGGAAAGATAGTGAAGATGATAAACAATGTTGTATGAGTAATGGTTATATTACTGATGATGAATCCTAGTTAATGTTTAACTAATGAAGTGGAATAATTAATGTTATTGTGTTTATATTTAAGAATTATGTTATAAGAGTATTTTATCAATGAAATTATTGTAATAATAATTATGAAATTTGTAAGGATTGTTATATATTACTATTTATTTAAGGATTTGAGTACATATGTGGAATGGTACCGATGACCAGGAAAAGTGATTCAGTAGAAAGTTGATCAATTTAGAAAACATGTGATTGAGGAAAGATAACCCTGAATAATTAATCTATGTTGATGTTATAATGAAAAAGATATGTTTATGGGATATTATTGGTGACATTGAATTATTTAGTGATTTGATGGTTTATGTTATCTTTGCTGGAGTTTACAACATGTTTGGTTTTATAGAATATATTTCACAATATGAGATTTTATTTTTAGAAGCATAAATGTTTTTATTAAGGTTTTATAGTGATAAAGGAATTCAAATATTTGGAATGGGACATTAATATCCACTATATATTTTATGGGGAATATAATTTTGATTTAGTGACCTTCCTTCTAAATTTTTGGACTATGAATTTGGTAAGACATATTTTGGATAAATATTAAGATTATTTATTTATGGAATGGATTATGATGAACTTTGGGTGTTTTTATAAGGCCCCAGCCTTAAACATCACATACTATTGAGTTAAATAAAGAATTTAAATTAAGGATATTTTTAAGTTTATTTATTTATAGAATTAGGACATAACTATTACATTACATCTCAAATTTTACAAAGTGGAAACTTCTACACTATCTAATTTTTTTTCACAACAATAAAACTCCTAAAAAAATAAGAATTATTTTCTTGAAAAAAATATTCTTGAATTATTTATTTCTCTTAACCTTCCTTATAACCTGTGAAAAACATTTCAAAAACTTAGGTTGAACATAAAAATACTAGTATGGGATATAAAATAACTAAATAAAACATTAGTCTATGAATACATACAAATCAATGAAATCATACTTATTACTCATAAATCATAATATCTTTAACATAACTCAAGAAATAATAATATTTATGAATAATTAATAGAATTCATAAATCCTAATAGTAACTTGGGTCATCTATAACATTATTACATTGAATCTTTCATAAACACATAGGGA
Source organism: Viscum album (assembly GCA_963277665.1). Classification (NCBI taxonomy): domain Eukaryota; kingdom Viridiplantae; phylum Streptophyta; class Magnoliopsida; order Santalales; family Viscaceae; genus Viscum; species Viscum album. The sequence goes on along the minus strand of OY728136.1, from coordinate 672,981,348 downwards.
GTAACCTTCATGGTTATGTTTGGAATACCCATCCTAGTATATTCCCTAAATCTCTTAGGAGAAAACTTAACGTTTACCTCCATCACATTACCCAATGAAGTAGAGAGATATAATCGGATCACCTGCCATTGGTTTATCACAAAACCACCCATATATTTAAGAAATTTCCAAGAACAATAACATAATAATAACACAGAAACAAAGTATAAAGGAAAAATAACATTTCCACTTTGAAATCACATTTCATCTTTACAAGCCATACACTCATAAATGAAAATGAATTATTTTAAAATAAAATGGTAAAATTTTAATGTAAAAATAAATACATAATAGAAACATAAAATTGAGAAATTCTATTCATGATATATATATATAAACATTCAAAGTTATTTAAATAATCAATCCCCTTTTGAAACACAATTAAAACATTTTAAAAGATGATTTTTTTAATCAAAGTGTCTCATACTACTTTGAAACTTTTGAAATTAATTTAAATTAAAATAATTCATTTCAATATAAATAATTCCTTAAAATAATTTTTAAATCATGAACATGAAAGATAAGTATTTATAAGATTAAAGTTTTAAAAAATTTAAAACAATGTTTTAGATAAAGAGTACTTTATAATTTTGAACATTTAAATTATACGCCACATGAAAGTAGACCATTTTAAAAAACATTAAATATAATTATTATAGAGATAATATGGATAAGTAATGTAAAAGGTGATTAATATACACTTTATAAAGAAATAAAGGTGTATATCATCAAGAAATGTCTCAATGAAAGGAGATTGAGACAAAGTCCCTTAAAAAGATCACATCATTAGATTAAGGATAAATCGATGAAATAAATATGTGTGAAAAATATAAATTCACAAAATATAAGTGTATATTATGTGTAAAAAAATCATATGTCATTCACACATATTCTTGAAAAAAAAAACCAATGACATGGATATTTAACTCAATGAATGGATATTGAGTTAATATTTCCTTTACAAAATTAATATAAATGACGTAAGAATTTATCAATGGGGTGATTATGTGTATCAAATATATATCCACAAAAAAAGAAGTGGAAATTAAAACTTAAATAAATAAAAAGTTCTTCCACACATAATCTTGGCATAATATAATCAACAAAATATGCGTAAAGCCCAATGAGTGGATATTGAGTTTAGAAATTCCCTTACCTCGAATCTGACTTGTCTCGTTCATTATTTATATTACTTAATAATAAACTTAGGTTAATTTATACTTTATTGATAACATTTCTCAGGTTTATTATTTATTTCACATCACTTATTTCCATGTTATAAAAATTACATAATTATTTAAGTTCATGTTGATCGTTTTGACGATATTTGGTACTTGAGTTGAAAAAGAACTTATTTGATGTAAATTGTCCATGTAGGAAAATGTACATCATCTATAGAATATTATTCATAATTTAAATATCATATATATCCAATATAAATGTATTTATAATATTCCATAACATTTGGGGATAATAAATAAAATCACCATTCATGGAGACGACAGATCGTACATACGCATAAACGCTACTTTCATTTCTTTGTCATATTAAAGGAATGAAAACTAAATGATACAAAGGTTTATCATAATTAAAGTATAAAATATATGTTATATATGTTACATTATTTTATTAATAAAATCCTTTATACGTTCCATGTATGGCATGAACGAGTCATATCACTTTGAGTGGGCGGTAGTCCACACTTCCTCAAATGAAATTATCATATTTACACATTTTGGAAAGCATAAAGGTATATTGTAAATAAACATTAAAGAAGCATAGAGTCAATATAAATATAATATATATCATAATTATTCATTCCATTTGTGTCTGTAATCATGTTTTAATGAAGATAATGTAGAATGAATCACATCTCATTGTGGAGACGGTAGGCCGTATATACGCACGCGTGATAGTATCATTCACTTAATGGTTAAATAATATAGAATTGGATGGTATATTAATTTTAAAGAATAATTATCATGTTTTATTCATTATTTAAATCTATTATAATAATCATTATACCCTGCCAAATTAATTCATGTTGAATAAAAAATTACACCCTAACATGGAGACGGTAAGTCGAATGTACGCACACATGGTGATATTATTATTCGTAGGATGGATAAAAGAAGGTATAAAGTTGTACCATAATTATAATAACATCTAATAATGTATAATATAATGTATTTATTACTTTAGTATTTAAATTATATAAGAATATTAAGTAGAAGAAGAAAATAATTTTGAAAGAAGTGATAAAACAAATACCTCTTTTTCGAGTATCTCCTTTTGTTTTTCACGAAAGGTCTCCTTAATATGGATTTATGAAAAAATTTCGGCCTATATGATGAATTGAAGGATTTTGGGAGATTATTTTATCAGAATTTGTATGATAAAATGGTCTTGAGAGGTGTGAGTAAGTGGGTAGAGGTGGTGACCTTTTATAAGAGGGAGAAGGGGAACTTTAGGAAAGTCTTGAAATATTATTCTATTATAAAATTATTTTAGGATTATAATAGTTAAGAAGTGATAAATTCAAAGGATAATATGAGTATGGGTCTAAATACACTCAACCAATAGGTTTTATACATATTTAGGTCACAAAATTAATCTTATCTTTTAGCTTTAACCCTTAGTTAAAAACATTAACTCTTACAATGTCTTCTTGTATATTCATAATATATGGTTACTATAGTTACTATAAAATAATAATTGAACAAAAAATAAATCATTAATGACATTTTTAACATTATACAAGTCATTTGGATGAATCTTATATTTTTAGGACTATTATATCATTTAATAAAATAGTATTGGTTTTAAAACTCATTTATGTCAATTTTAATACTATTTAGTAATTGATTTTTGTTAGTCATAAAGACTTGATTCATTTGAAGAAAAGGCATTAAACCATCCCTAACATGTCAATGTCATCCAAAAAATTTGTGTATGGCATAAAAATGTTCAAATTATATTTATTTTAATAATTATAATATCATTTATTTGAATCATTTATTAATAAGGTAATCACGGTATCATCATTGTGTCACAAATAAATTTATTTATTTAATGTAAAAAAATTATAATTAAAATATAATGTTTTAGAAAATCTGTCTATATTTCTAATTAATATTTTTAGTCAATGTTATCAACTATATAACTTGTATTAATGTTTTTTTTATTAAAAGATGAATGATTATTTTATATTTACATTTTCTTTAAATTAAATATTATAAAATGTCATTTTCACACCCAACTGGCCCGAAAATGCCAAAATTTCATCCTAAAGATGCTAATGGATGGAAATATCTCATATAATATGATTTGGACTTGTTTTAGGATATTTTTATATTATTATAATAATATTGTTACACTTATTTACCTGATTTACCCTTTAACCATGGTAAATAAAAATAATTACTGAAGTTACTATTCATAATGTCCAAAAATAAATGGTACCTATTTACATAATTTGGACATTATGATTCAAAATATAGAATCTAATTTTCCAAATTCAAGACACGTAACTGGAAGGAAATAATTTAAAATTAATTCCCATTATTAAAACCAGAAAGCTGGTTTTTAAGAAGTAAAAATTATCAAAAGATCAACAAGTGTTTATGTAAAATTTAAATGTGAAATTAATTACAATGACCATAATTGGATTAAATGATAAAAAATTAATCCAATTAAAATTTAAAACCAATTACAAGTACAATCTAACTGTAATGTCTCATAATTTCTGTGTATTTTTTTTAATTATATGGAATTATTTCAAGACCGGGAAATCAAACGACGCATAATTCCGAGGCCCAAAGTGCCCAGAATGATCCATCAAAAAATGTTAACTTTAAAATATCAAGTGTTAGTGGTTTTCTTAAAAAAGTGGAATAACTATTAAATGGGTGCCTGGATTAGAAATCTAGGGGCACCGTTGTGTTTAGGATAGTGGGTTTACCCTAAGCGCAACTTAAGTTTAGTCAGTGCACGCATTCGGCGAGAAAATCCAAAAGTGGCATAACCGTAAATAAAATAATTAAATAAACTTATCTTTTTTCAAATTCTTATAAGTTACAAATGGTGACTCATATTAAAAATTTGAGACCACCACTGATCTCATGAGTGTATTATTTCTATAGGAATATACTAATCTTGGCTGGCGCGAGCCCACTATGGAAGTTTTTTTTGATGTAAATAAAATAATTAAGTAAAAATTATTTTATTGTTAAAATCCATAACTTCTAAATAGTAACTAGGATTGAAAATATGAGAGTATTGTAGACTTCTTTGGGATGTGTTTCCCTTAAGCAGAGCCTAACCTTGACTGGTGCAGGTCGAGGGTTTATGCTAATAATTTATTGAACATTTTTTAAAGGTAAGTTCATTAAACTCATGATAGGAATTTTCTAACTTTTGAAGTCGTGCTCTAATTAAAAGTCCAAGAGCACCATTGAATCTACAGTGCCAGAATTCGCTTAAGGGAGGCTTTACTTTGGACATAGTATGTCGGGTGAAAAAGTTAATTTTGCAGACTTTAAAAAGATTAATAAAATAACATGTTATTTTATTTTATTTCTTTTCCTTTTCTCCAGTGGATGAGCGGTGGTGGAAGGACCGATGACACGCCAAGACATTAAATGGCTTGACTCCACTTTATTATTATTATAACCAAACTGTTGGAATTTGGAAGGTTCAGTAATTAAATTAAACCCATTAATTCCACATGTGTTACTCACCCTCCCCCTCTTCTATTTATATGGAGATTGGGGTAGAGGGTTGGTATGACTTCACCAAGCGACAAAACTATAGAAAAGTACCGCGACGCCAATCACTTGGAGGACGAGACATGTTCAGTGAGCAGTGATGAGTGCCACCGAATCACGGACCGAAAACAACGATGAAGGAGGTTCCGTTGATCGTCGTCAACGAATGTCTAATCCAGGTAGGGGGTTTGTTTTTAAGTACATATTTGATAATTTATTTTCTCCTTCCTTCTATCATGTTAACATTGAGGGCACATACCAAACAAACAAGGCCCATACCCAATGCCGATTCGCTCATGTTTCATTTTTCAGGGACGATTTCCTCAAGTTGGCGGCAATGTGAATTACCAGGTCACGTTTTGACGACAGCACCTGGGGAGAGATATAGGCACAGATGACACCATGAACGGACCACCGGAGAATGTTCGGTGTCCGGAAGAAGAAAACCACTGGCGTTCCATTTTGGTGGCGGCCGGCGGTGGCTGAAGGAAACATGTGGAAACCGGTCGCAGACGGTGGAAGGCGGTGCACGACAGCCCGCCGTGGGGGCCGAAGGCGGCCAACCCAAGCCGGTTGCACAAAACAAAAAGTGTGGTTCCTGCAGGCACCGCCGGTGGCAATAGCCATAGCCAGTGGGCCGTGACAGAAGGAGGGAGGCATGGAGTAGCCACAATAGGAAGGGCGGTGCGGCCCTATGCCACGCCATGTTGGCGGAATCTGGTTGGCCGAACAACCGACCGTTGAATTGCGGTGGGGCAGTGCCCCACCGGTAGGCTGAAACAGCCCAAAAACTGCAGGGCCAACGAGATGGAACGATCCGACTTCAAGAAGACAGAGCCCGATGCGGGATGACCGAGAGAGATGGACTCGCCCAGTGCATTGGACTTGCCCAGCAGTCTGGGATGGACCCGCGGCCCAACTGGCCCGCGCGAGTGGGCCGAGCCTCACTTGAAGGGTCCGACCAGCCACGACTTGGGCCCGTGAACAAGCCGGGCCGACCCATATGGGCCCAACATAGTGAATCGGGCCAACCCACAGTGGGCCGAACTCGAGTGGGGTCAGGTAGACCCCAAGACCCATTGCGTCAGGTCGGTCTGACCGAGTCGGACCGGGTCCAGACCCAACCGGTACCCGAATAAAGAAACACTCATTACTGACGAACTAGGTGTCTGTTTGAAACTTCATTAGTGGAATTGGGACCCCTTTTGAGAAGTGGTCCCTTTGGCATATTCTGGCGGGCTTGACCGAGCCGGTCCAGACCGAGGTGCGATCACCCACGTTTCACAGAAAGTGGTGTAACTAACAGACTGGGCCTCTGATCGATGTGTCATCTGTGGCGCTGGGATCTTTGGATTGAGATAGTCCTTTTGGTATACTCCACTTTAGTTTTGGAGAAAGTTGGAGTACAGACGGGTTGGATCGAACTCAAATCCAACCGGGCTCACAACACTAAAACACTTATAAGTCACAGACCGAGCATCCGATTGACGCGTCGTCTGTCGTGTTGGAACCCTTACGACATGGTAGTACTTTGGGATACTTATTCATAGAACTTCATGGTATTTTATGTATAGACGATGGATTGAGGATTGGATCCTCCCAGAATAAAGTGTGCTTAGTGCAGGAATCTCGTGGCCGACTGTAATGGGAAGAAAGAACATAAATCTTATGTGGGTTAGCATCTATCGATCCTGTGTGGATCAGCACCTAGAGATCCTCTGTGGGTCAGTATCTATCAATAATTTTTGAGTCAACACCTAGCGATCCTATTTGGGTCATCATCTATCGATATTGTGTGGGTCAGTAGCAGAGCCTCTCGATAGAATAAGATGATATAGATTTACAACTAATCATCTGTACTTCTATACTTGATTTATATACCTAGTGTGAGCCGATTCTTTAACTTTGTGGTACTTTTACCTTCGTGGTTTTACCTTTGCGATGTTACCTTTGTGGTAATTTCACCTTCATGGTGTTACCTTTGTGGTGTTACCTTTTTGGTACTTTTACCTTCATGGTTTTACCTTTGTGGCATTTTCCCTCATGGATCAGTTTTGCTAAAGGATTAAAAGTTGGATCCTTATGTTTCGTCATGTATGAGATGAGTATATTTTGATAACTTAGGTAAATATATGGACATATACCTAAGTATATTTTATGACTGCTTGGTGCTTGTGATTGAGGTCTTGCTTTGTGGTTTTTCCTTTGTGGAACTCTAGGAGACCTTCGGGGGTATCAGGGTTCCTACTGAGTATTGTTATACTCACCAATTCATGGGCTACACCCGCACCATTCTATGTCTTGTGCAGACGATGGAAAATGTTTATTGAGGCTGAGGGATCTAGGATGGATGGTACACAATTTTGGACCATTTGACACGACGTGATGCAGTGACTACTGATCGTGAGTTGTACCTACCCTTCAGGTAGGATCCTTAGTGGATGTTCCAGGAGCTATTTTCTCTTTCAGTTGTACTTGTAATTTCCAGTTGGGCTTGTATTCTGGTCCCTTTACTTTAAGTACACATTTTTACTACAACAGTTTAATTTGTGGTTGCTTCTTTTTGTGTTCTTGGATTGTGTATTTGTACATTTTTAAAGGCAATGCCTTCCCGTCACAGGGATATGCCTTCCCGATGCTAGTCGTCAGCCCTTGGACTATGTAAGGCGGGTTAGGGGTATTCATGACACAAGACTCATGGGATGGGTTGTGACACTAACTATATAAATAAATTTGACGAAAATGTAGTTTTAAATTAAAATCCAGTATTTTCACTTTTCATTAAAAAATTAATTTTATCAGAAAAATACAAAAAAGTAAATTTTGATGTCCCACTTCTAAAGAAGAAGTTTAATTTATCATATATAAAATATAAAAGTTACAAAAAATATTTTTAAAAAGGGTTCTCCATCAAAAGGTGTTCAACCGACCTTTTAAAAATATTAGAGTATTTTATTCTTAAAATTGGATTTATTCACATTTTAAGCCTCTAAAATTCATTGGATAAATGTATAAATATTTTAAAAATATGTAAAATCATAATATAGTTAATTTTGTTCATTCCCTTCAATACAACAGTTATGCATTAATTACCATTTAAAATAATTATATTATTGTTTTATTATTTTTCGGTATAACTCAGTGTTGTGTGCAACATAAGATTTTGAAGAAACCCATTGTTGCGTGTTGGGTACGCTATCATATATAGTGTCCCATTTAAAATAAAATTAATATTAAATTAAACAATATTAATAGATATAAAAATGTATTATTCTATAAATACGTAGGATGTTACAGTTATTGGATAACTCATATTAAAATTTTATTTTCTTGTAATATATTTAGAGACATATTTATGGACTTTTAACTCTTTTATAGATCTTATGGTCACTTAAAAGTTAATTCTAGTGATTTAGGCATCAAAAATTCATTTTTGGATATTCATTTATCGGAGGAAGAAATGAAGTGGATATTGATCTAAGAACAACAAAATGTTGAAATTATGCTTAAAAATATATTAAGAAAGTATATATTTTTGTGTTCTCTATCCTTATAGTAAAATAATTTTTCTACTTTTGGAAAAGGATCTTGAAACAAAAATGTTATTATATTTACTTAATAATAGATGAATCAAATGGTATTTTAAATCATCGTAGATTTATTGTTTTTAGGTCCTTAAATTTTTATTGATCATTAACTTTATTAAGGATCAATGGCCAATATCACCCTCTAGAATTATTTACACTTTTTTTTCTATGTCCATATTTCACTTACCACCAATACTCTCCTACTTTGAAACAAAGTTTTGTGTTATTATAGATAAACTTTCTAATAACATTTACATATTATAAAGAGGATGTTTTATTAACCCTTCTCATGATGTGAGATTTCAAGAAGGGTATTTTAAATTTTCAAACACTTGATTATTGAGATCAAGATTAAATTGTAAGAACATAATTTATTTAAGGATGTAGAATGTGAAACCCTGATATTTTAAAATATGAACATCACGTTCGACAATATATATGACATAGAACACCAAGATTATAAGAGAATGTAACAACAATAAAATTTAAAATATATTTATTTTTAAATAAATTCAACATATTTGATATCTTTCAATGGACACAACACTAGGTTTAAATGAAACATAATACTCTATTAAAATATTATTATTTAGACATGAACATTATAACATAGCTGTTAAAATGGTGGGTATGAATAGTAATAACTAAATTATAAAAATTTTATAGTTTAAAAATATATAAAATAAATTCAATATTTATCTATTGATTATAAATAAAATAATAACCATTTTATAGAGAAAGAAATGTTTTCTGAAAAACAATATTTTTTTCAAATGGCGGAATAGTCGCGCTTTGCACACATAATTTAAAATTAATTTCTACCTATTTTATAAAATTTATTTTAAAAACTAAACTTAATTTTTAAAATAGTTATTTAAAAATTCTTTTTTGGTGATTTGTTTTATAATTTTATGGAAAGTTTAATTTTTTGATGAATAGTGGAAAATACTAATTTTTATTGAAAATTTTCTTTTTGTTTAAATTATTTAAAAATTTAAATTATATTTTAAATTGGTTTTCAATTTAAATTATTTAAATTATATTTAAATTAATCTAATTTATTTCATTTTAATCAAATATTAAATTTTTATATTAAAACATTCTATACTTGTGATAATTTTCTCTTTTGAAACCCGCTCTTTCGTCGCGTCTGTGGTTTAATTTTTAATTGAATTATGCCACTTTTGTGAATTGAATTTAGAAATATAGATTTTATATTTGGAATCAAAATAATTTATATTATCTAATAATGTAAACTTAATTTTTGACCATAATGAATAGTGAAAACTGTAAAAATTAATTATTGCAGTTAAGGTAAAAATGTGTTTATCGGGCGGGGGGGGGGGGGGGAGTAAACTAAGAAGATAAGTGTTAAAATGACCTAAAATTATGTACAAAACCCATTTTATGGCCATATTTTTAACCTATAACCTCTAAGGTTCTATAATTACCCATTTTTGAGGTTTTTGGAATGATAAAAACACGTGAATCACTTTTTCTTTTCAAAAAATCCATGTGTGTCCTCTTCCACACTTATAAAATGTCACCCCTATCCACTATTATTCACACATAAAAAATCCATTGTTTAGGAAAATAACTACCCAAACAACCTTACATAAAATCCCCCCAAATATTATAGACAATGTCTAGATCAAAAATACAATCTTGAAAGGCTTTAGGTTAAACTTAATGAGGTTTCCTAAAGAAGAGGTAATGTTTTTAACTACATGTTTTCATTTTACTTATTCTTATAGTTCCTTATAATATTATTAAAATATAATAATATAATAAAAAAAGCACCCCTTGTAATATGATATTTTATTATGTAAATGGCATAACCCATATCCATATACACTTTCATCAAATAGGAAAATAAACCATCAATCGTGTGTACGATGAACTACCACCTTGCGAACCAATGTAATTCATTTTCCATAACCAACTTTAAAATATGAATATAATGATGTATTTTAAATATTTATATGAAATTTATGAAATTATTATACTTATATAATTTTTATATCACATATAACTTCTTATTATCCATTTTTTGGGGGATATGATAACATCTCTTGTGTGTACGATGAACTACCACCTCGTGAAGCGATGTAATTTATTTTTAGCTTATTCTTTAAATGAAAGGTATCAAGGTTAAAATTACTATATATATATATATATGATATTTATGACCTAAAAATACTTTTTAAATTATCGTATCACATCTAAATTCTTACCTTCCAATCATTTGGAAAAAAATAACATCGATCGTGTGTACGCGTGGACTACCGCCTCCACTTAGAAATGGGAAACATTTTTCATTTTATTTTTACATGGATGGTAATAATTATGGATTTTATTAATATAAATTATATATATAAAATTATAATGATTCTATAAAGGTGGATTAATATTTATTTTCCTTTCATTCTATCCGTCAAGAAAAATGGAAACAACGTTCATGCGTACGTACGACTTACCATCTCCATGAATGGTGTAATCCATCTTCTATCTCTAAATTTGATAGATTACTATAAATTAATATATAATGAATATATACGATATTTATAACATTTTTTATATTCTGAATATTATGTAACCATGATCAAAATAAGATGAACGAAATTGCTAAACCAAAACATACTTAAAAAATGAAGCAATTACAACATGAAATCGTGATTTTAACAAAGAATTGTTGATAAACATGTGATAAAAGTCTATAAGTAAATCATATATACAATGATATATATGAGTATTGTTTTTTAATAAATTTATAATAAACTTATATTTATTATATAGGATGTTTAGACACATATGAATAAAGTCAAACCTGAGGTAAGTGTTTCTCATCTCACTTTTACATCCATGAGACATACGCCATATTCACCAATCATTAATTTGTGTGGTGTACATACTACCAATTTGACATTTTATATCATTAATCTATTTATATTCATTGTATTTAAAGTTTCATTTGATTTTATTTCTTTTATGTGTCTTATAATTTAGAAGTTCACAAAGTGGTAAGGGTTTATTTCACAATCTCATCATTATTCAGAATTATTTTTGTTTATATTTACCTTGGAAGAATTATTTAATATTTATATACTAAAATAAATATATTTTCTTTTATTATGGTTATTCATGAACTTTTTCAAGTAATATTACTATTTTACCACTCTTTGGAACTTAAAATGACTGAGAAAATATTTTTAAGAAAATATGACTTTATTTCTCTCTTCGATCACAAATAATTTTTCATCAAAATACATGTTTTATAAAAATGATTTCAAAAATATTTTTTAACATTTTAAAAATAACTTATTAAATAATTTTTTACCAATTTTGAATTTCAAAAAAATATTTTTAATGAAATATTCATGTCTTTTTCAAAATACGTCTCATTTGGATTTTACTGAAAATGTGAATGAAATATTTATTTTTCCATGTATGGAATGAACTGAATTTACTGATATCATGAATACTCAGTGTTTTAATTATTATTTTAAAAGTTTTAAAATTTTATTTTCAAATAAAGTTACTTTCAAAAAAATTTATGAACTTTTTTTTAAATATTTTCAAAGTTAAAAAGTTATTTTCCTAAAATATGTTTTTAATGAAATTTTATAGTATTTATATTCATCAATGACATCAAAAATTTATTGTACTTATGATACAATAGGGATATGTTTTATTGATATCATACTTATTATTTATTTAGATTATTTATGATTATTTTTACTAAGGATGTACAATTTTATTACCATTCACCATATTAATCTGGATGGTTTATGATTACATTTAATTGATTGGGGTAAGTATTAACATTTGTTATATTAGTTTTCAATACAAATGTATATATTGATTATGTTTCACCCATTTATTATGAGTAATTCATTGGACTTAGTATGTGATGGGTGGGGCCTAGTTATAGATATCCCCTCGATGTATCGATATGTCTCACAAGACAAATTAATTGGAAAAATTAGATGAGTTTCTACCCACAGATTAAAACTAACTTGTAAAAGGTATTGAAAATATTAGATGTCTGGAATTATGAAATCCCTCATTTATGAGATCATTTATTATTATCCATGGGATTTATCAATTAGTTTTAATATCCATAGATAAATTTCAAGATCACATGATTATTTATATGGATTTATTTGATCATTACTTATTTATACCATATTATTCTTAGTTTATTGATTAAATGAATCATGGTTTTTTTATTTATCTTTCCAAATTTATTATGATTACTTATTCATGATAGATTCTATTGTACTCATACCCTTACTGAGAATCTATACTCACCCCTTCCATTTTTTTTATTCTCCCTAGGATAATAGGAAGTGTTTTATGATTGATATACAAGGATATGCTAAGGGAAATATCAGAGTACTTGTAGTTCAATTATTACCCAAACCCACTTATGGGTGAGAAAGTGCAATTAACACTTGTGAGGGATATTGGCCTAGATTCTAGTAAATATAAAAACTTATACCAATATGGATGCCATGATATTTGAATATGGATTTCATACTAAGGTTTACCTCATTGGTGTATTTTTATTATGATAATGGAATGATCAGTTTAAGTCCCTTAGATAATGTGAGTCATTATCGATGTGGGAAACAAGAGATATCAGGAGATCGAATCCACTACATATAGATGCGGGTCTTAAGAATTAAATAAGCCTTGATGAAACATGGTTAGAAACATTTTGAAGGATATGTATCTAAAAGTAATGATGTGTAATTCATGCTTGATTTAGAGTTCAATACTTAGGAAGGAAACATACCTATCCTGTTTATAATAGGAATGAGAGTCCTTTTAGTTCAATTTAGTTCCTAATCAACTGATAGATGAGGAAAGACAGTAGACCTATATAAGGCGGGTCCTATAGGCTAGAGTAAATGGAATTTTGAGAGACCTACACCATGATGGATTCCCATATCATATATCTCTCTTTATCCTTCTACATATAAAGAGAGGGACCGTGAGAGGTCTAATGAATATTCTTGGATGGTATGCGAGTCCCTTTCATGGGCAGGAGAGTTTCATGAGTGCATAAACCTAGTCTATTGTGGGTGATCTCCGCATAAAGGGGAAATTCTCAACCAAATACTATTGGTTTAGGTTTCACTTGGCTTGAGGGTACGTATCCAAACTTGCCTTCTTGATAAGGTTGGAATGATTGAGAGTGTCCCTCTGACATGACTGACATGTCTGAGGATATCTACATGATATTTATAAGGATATATGACTGAAAAGGATGATATATCTGAGGGTTGTCATTTGAACTAGGGAGACATGTCTAGAGGATCCCCATGAACTAGGATGACATATATAGAGGTCATTGCCTGATTAATCCAACATATCTGAGGGTTATTGCTTGAACCAAGCTGACATGTCCAAAGGATTTCTTGTGATTATGTGTAAACATATAGGGACTTCACATGAACGAACATGATATGTCTTAAAGACATAGAATGATCTATAAAACATGTTTGGGTGATGTCTCATGATTTGGATGACATTTCCATGTGTCGTCGTATGATTTGGATGACATGTTTAGGGGACATTGCATTTTTTTTCAAACATGTCCATGTGATATTGCATGACTTGGCTAACATTTACAAATTTTGTCACATAATCTATGAAAAAATAATGGGAATCACATGACCACTTCACATGGAAATAATAATATCCACCTTCACATGAATCTTCCATAATTTTCCGAATTCATCACGTAAACTCATCATTATTTTTCAGGTACATTCCTATTGAGGAATCATGTGATCAAGGAGACATGCTGAAGGTCCTTCATGTGAACTATTTTACATGAAGGAGACATTTCACATGATCAATGATCCGATTAAGTGAAGCACATAAAACTAAAAATTAATCACTTAAATTACTAACTAGGTTTACTAGATTGAAGTCACTTTCAATTGTGTGGTACTCTATTTTGTAAAGCTCACTCTTACCTCTATTTGTATCTGTGTTTTCTATGTATCAAGGGGGTATTTTATAAGCATCACTACCCTATATCTATACCACTTTTCATGATGATTAATTCTCATATCTGGGTTTGAGTTGGTGGAGGGAACATTCACATAAGTTGATAATGTAGCACATGATTCACATGATCAAGTCACATGTCATCAATGATTTCATCCATTTTTCATGTGATAAATAATGACCACATGATAACTTCATCATTACCAACTTTATTGAACCAATTCCTTGTATGAGGGTCTTTGCACGATCAATTTGGGATGATAAAGAGACTTTTCAAGGTAAATTCTAAAATTTTAGGTAAATTTACATGTAGAGACCTTATTTTTTCCTTATAAGACTTTTTAATATATCTAGTAATATTTTTAGAGCCGGACACATAGTTGGTGTGTGATTCCAGGGCCCAATGTTCCTAGAATTAATTTTATGAAAATATTAAAAATATTTTATACTAAGCATTTATGGTTTCTTAATTAAAATGATATAACTCTTAAAAGGAGTCTTATATAGAAAATTGGAGACCACGGTTGAGTCCGAAACATGAGTTTTACCCTAGGTGCAACCTAAAATGGGTTAGTATGGGGTGTTAGGATAAAAGCACATATTGGAAGGTTTGTTTAGTTAAATAAATAATTAAATTGTATATTTAAATTAAACACCTAAAAATATAATTAAATATTTATAATCCATGTTATGGAAGATCTCTAAAGTTTTTTTGGATAAGCCTAGGATCACTGAGAGTATCCTTCTTCCACCTGTCATTAGCAGATCAAAATCAGACGACAACAAAACTCAAGATCTAGGTAGATTGAGGTGCAAAGAACACAATGAATTATTTTATTTATTGGAAAGTAAATTATTCATCAACCAACGATTAAATTTGAGATATAACTCATAAAATTTTATATTCTACCATAATTTATTAAATAGATCAAGGATGATCATATTGTTTCCTTGATCTGTGTTCAAATCGAGCCTTTTCATGATCCCGTGAATCAGTTTAAATTATTTATTCACTTTTTTCCATGTTTTCGCACATCGATCATCCTAATATATATTAATTGGCCAACAAATCTTGGCCAAAAATTGTTACACCTTGTCTTTGATGCTTTTACCCACCCGTTCTTAATGTTCTTTTCTATTTTTCCTATGGGGTCTCAATTCGACATTGTCGGGCGAGATAGAGTCTGATCAGACCCCTAGAATCTTGCCAGATTCATGTGCGATGAATGGTTTGGAGAATCAACGTTTAAAGAGGATTAATCAAGAGACACGAGTGATCATTTTGTAGATCTAGGATCTATGACAAAGATGAAATGACTTGGGAGGCATATGAGGCGTATGATGAACCCCCATGGATCAACGAAACCAAATTTCCAGCAATCGGATTGCTGGAAACAATGGACATAGGACATTTCCTTCAGTTGGGGGTGGTTTGAAGGTGATATCCAATGTGGTCAGGCTAGATTTAGAATGTTGGAAGCATATCGAACTTTCTATAAAAAAAACGACTATACGACATGTACCATGATGAGCACATATCGTGTAGTAACCCTATGGATGCAGCAATAGGGTTTTGGAAAAAGTTAAGGATCACATGTCATATGATCGGGTCACATGTTGTGTTAACCTATCTGGGTAGACAAGTTTTATGATATATCACTTGGGAAGGACCACGTGCCTGAAGAAAAACCATGTACCAGAGTACAAAGACACATTCAAAAGCATGGGAAGGACTCTGGGTGGCTGAGGGACACCATGTAGTCCCTCTACATTCCATGTAGATCTATTCGGGTAGTGATACATGTACTGGTAGGGAAATTACATGCCATAAACCAACATGGGTGCCCTGGTAATCCGATAACCGAGTCGACACTAACATAGACCAAAGGGAATTATTGATCCCCATAGTTTGGTGACTAGCACCTTAAATCATTCAAAACAAAAGTAAGAAAATTTTTTTCCATAAAAATTGCAGAAGAATATAAATAAATCAATATAAATACAAAAGAAAACTCCACAGGGAGTAGTGTACTAAAAGATAAATAGGTAAAATTCCCAAATTACTACAAAAAAGTACCCTAAAATAGGATAGAAAACCGAAGTCCCAACAAATTGAACTCTATAATCACCAAGGATGAACAACTACTGCCACCAAGTGGTACATTACCCTTGATCGAACCTAAAAGAAGATAATATACAAACACTCTAAGGCATAGGTAGGGTGTGATATAGAAGCACAATAGTGTCTCAACAAGGATTCCATAATAAGATTCCAATATTTAATTAACCAATTAAATATTTCATGTTTAAATATACATGTATAGAAGTTCAAAGCATAATTAAAACAATTCATGCTTTACATATCAAATGATGGAAATTCTTTAAACAAACAGATTCACAAAAAAAATTATATAAAATAATTTATGTAAATTAATTAGTCATGTAAAATAGTTTAAAAACACTTACAAACATTTACATATTAAATATAAACAAGAGAGAAACATGGTCATATTCCAAAAGGTATGATAGTTCCAAGCTATGGTATCCTCACACACTCAAATGTGATCAGAGAAAATATGTGTATACACATATCCCTATGACACTATCCAAAGGTGACTCATCACCATCCCATCAAGGATGTGATATGCTGTACTATGTTTAGTTTTAGTTGTAAATCATCAAAAGAGTTTTATCCCAACAACTCATTAACTACCTAGGCTTTCATGTTCTCTAGTATAATCAAATATGAAAAATTTATTTTAAAACTATTTAAAATATAATTCATCCAATTCTCCCATTTCAAAAGTTCTAATTTTACATTTAAAAACAAAAATGGGTTTTTAATCAAATTATTCCTTTTTATAAGATAAAACCATTAGATTTATATAAAAACCATTTAAATACATTTTCTTAAATAAAAATATGAAATAAATTTAAACAAATGGATTTAATAATTTAAATTCAACAATTTAAATTCAACAATTTAATTCTAATAATTTCTATCCAATTTCATAACTCACCCCAATTCAATGGAATTGGGGGTTTTCCCCAATTTCATGCTAAAAATCCAATTCCACATTCAAATATCCCAATTCATTGGAATTGGGGTTTTGATAAACCAATTTAAAGTAGTTTTAATTAATTGTATTTAAATAAATCAATTGAATTTAAATCAAGTAATTCAGGGTTAATAAAATTTGGCCATCAAAATGGAACCACCTACCGCTTTCATAAAAACCCAAATCCCGCAATGGAACTTGCAAACAAGAACAAAGGAACAAATGATCTAGGAACTTAACCTAGAAGCACGATTCAAAAATATGTGATTTAGATCCATAAATACCAATATGATCGATCAAAATACAAGGAGGGAAAGATAAAGAGACAAAGATATTGGGGAAACATTTTCCCAAAATGTCACACCACATTCATAATAACAATTAATCACTGAATGAAATGACATAGAATGGATTGAGGGATCCAAAATCACCTGGGGATGGATATTGGGTTAAGATAAAGGAATTTTGGAGAGGATGAAATAGAACTTTCATCCAAGATTCCTATTAAAAAAAAACAATCGAGACTTTACATGACATGTAACCCAATTACACGTCGTGTAATTGACAAATCCCAAAAATCGATGCAAAACACATTGCCTTTTATCAAAAATGGACTTATTATTATTTTAGAATTTACACATTATATTACCATATTACATGGTGTGTAAATCCTCAGTAGGCTGTAAAACTAATCAGTTTTATGCTAAAAATCCAAAAAATATTTGAATTCACCATTATAGGTATCCTCCCTAATTCTTTCTTGGACCTACCAAGATCAAAAATAAAAACCACGACAAGGTTTAAAATTTACCTATTAAAAAGGTAACAGGATGTTACAACCTTCCTACCATAAAAACTTTATATCCCCATAAATCCTTTCAACATGCTTCCATATAAAAAAGGTAAGGCCACTTCTCTCACAACAGTGCCTCATGCTCCCATATCTCATGAGAATCTAAACCATGATTCCATTACACTCGATCCAAAGGAATCATCCTTCCATGAAGTACCTTGTTTTTAGAATAAACTATCATGACTGTCCATTCTACCATGGATAAATCAGGTTCAATTTCAAGATCACTCTAGTTCATAAAATGAGATGGATTAGATTGATACTTTCATAGATGAGATACGTGGAACACATTATGTATCGATTTCAGTTGTGGTGGAATTGATAAATGTTAAGAAATTTTCCCCACATACTCAAAAACCTGAAATGGCCCTACAAAATGAGGAGCAAGTTTAACTTTCCTCCCAAGATGTTGATGACCCAACCAATGTACAAATTTTGAGAACACCTGGTCACCAAATAAAAATTACAATGGTCTATGACGAAAATCAGAATAAGATTTATACTATCTCTGTTCCCTCAATATTCTATGATGAATCAACTGAATCTTTACTTTCATCTCTTGAACCAAGACCGGTCCAACCAAATAACTTTCACTAATCTCTGACCGATACAATAGAGATCTGTAAGGCCGACCATATAGGGACTCAAAATGAGCCATTATTATCATAGTATAGTAACAATTTCTATATAAAAACTCAACTAGTCCCGTATGATTATCCCATGCTCCACCAAAGTCGAGAACCGAATAATGAAGCATATCCTCAAGAATATGTATAACTGTTTCTATCTATCCATCTGACTGCGGATGGTGTTCCATGATTAAATGGACCTAAGATCCTAGTGCCTCTTAAATACCTCTCCAAAATAGAGAAGTGAACTGGGGATCCCTATTAGAGACTATAGAATATGGGAATCCATGCAAATGAATAATATCTTTCGCGTAGATATTTCCCAACTCCTAAACTTTTGTTGTTTCAAAGATGGGTAAAAAGTGATCCGATTCCATCAGTAAATCAATCACAACCCATATCACATTATTATTTTTCTAGATACAAAAAAACCCAACAATAATGTCCATTGATATTTCATCCCACCTCCAAGTGGGAACTAGAAGTGGATGAATCAAACCCTAAGGTTTTTGGTGCTCAAGATTGACCTGTTGTCTTGTATAACAATGAGATATATACTCAGAAATTCCCCATCTCATACCTAGCCACCAAAATTTACACTTTATGTCATAAAACATCATTTTGGTTCCTGGGTGAACTGCCCATTGGGATTTATGTCAATCCCCCACCATATATTTCGTTACAACTAACAACATAAAGAAGTGATTCTGGTAGAATAGAATGACCTTAGTAG
The DNA here is from genome assembly GCA_963277665.1 of Viscum album. NCBI lineage: Eukaryota > Viridiplantae > Streptophyta > Magnoliopsida > Santalales > Viscaceae > Viscum > Viscum album. The sequence goes on along the minus strand of OY728136.1, from coordinate 672,961,661 downwards.
ATAACTACCAATCATACATGGTATCCCCATCATAAAAGAGTCTCTAATACTATAGAACTCATCATAAAGTTGTTTTTCTTCAAGAATCATCTTGACAATGGTGTATATTGTCTGAAAATTGGAAAAAAGAAACCTAGACCCTTTATTCCTAAACTCCAGTATGAAACTATTCAAAGAGATCTATTAAGTTCTACACTTCCAAAGATTCTTTCATGACCTGAGTTAGAAGTTTTCTGATCAAATCATCTGTGATGACATTACCTTTCCCCAGGGTATAGGAGATGTAAAATTCTTAAGATTAAGGGTACTCTACCCAATGAATCTGGAAGAGATTCAAATATTTTGTCAGGAAGATATAACTCAAGATCTTGTGGTATGAAAACCCAACAAAACTTTCTCCATAAAGGTAATTCTTACAACTCTTAAGCATGTGCATGACAAATGAAATTTCAAGGTCATGGGTTAGATAATTCTTCTCATGTGGCCAAATATGATGAGATCCATAAGTAATGAAATGATCAACTTGCATAATAATGAAACCCAAACCTAAACCTAGTGCATCACAAAAGTCCACATAGCCCTAACCATCCTCTAGGAGATTCAACACTAGAAAAATAGTAAAAATATGTATCAAATCAGAAAAATAATTCTAATATCTTTTATCTTAAGAAAACTTTACTCCATTATGAGTTAGATCACCCATCAAAGAAGCCGACTTTGATAATTCCTTAACAAATCAGCGATAATATCCAACTAGACCTAAGAAGATCTGGATCTCGAAAATATTGAGTGGTTTTTCCCATGTTATAACAACCTTTAACTTTTCAGGATCAAATGAAATACCATATTTCGACAACATGTGTCCTTATAAATTAACTTCTCTAATATATAAATAAAATTTCAAAAGCATGGCATAGAGTTAGTTATTTATAAAAAAATTTAGGACTTCTCTTAGATGATGCACATGATCTTCCTTAGAGTTAGAGTATACGAGGATGTCATCCACAAAGACTACCAAAAAAGTATTAAGATAATCAAGGAAAATACTGTTCATTAGGAATATAAAGACTGCATGAGAATTTTTTAAACTGAAAGGCACAATAAGGAACTCATAACTGTTTTACCTTCTCTAAAAGGTTTTATTTTAAATATCAGATTATTTTATTCATAAATGATAGTAACCAGATCAAAGATCAATCTTCCAGAACCACTTCACCCCTTTCAACTGATCTAATAGATCATCAAACCATGGAAACATATACTTGTTATTGATCATGACTCTGTTAAGTTTTTGGTAATCAATGAAAAGGTGAAGAGAACCACCATATTTCTTAGAAAAGTGAAGTGGCACCACCCAAGGTGACACACTCGATCATATAAATCCTTTCTCTAGAAGATATTACAACTAAATTTTTAACTCTTTAATTTTAGATGGTGCTATGAGGTAACAAGGAATTGAAAATGGTTGAGTACTATATACCAAATTGATAGAAAAATATTCTTCCCTTACTAGTGGAAACCTAGAGAAGTTATAAGGAAACACATCATAAAAATTGATGAAAATCAGAGGGAGATCACCTCTCAAAGATTCTCTCTCTAGATCAAAGGTGAATATAGATATCACTTTCCCCAACTCTAGATAAGAAGGTTTGTCTATACTCGAACTTGGGTCCCATTCTTCTTGAAATACATGAAATACACCATCAGGTGTAGTAAAGGAGATCCGTCAAAGATAAAAATAAATTTGGGATTTATTGGAAATGATCCAATATATTCTGAATATGAATTCAAGATGTTTCATATCAAGAACCAAAAAACTCCAAGCAAGCTCGATATATGATAAGAATAAAAAAAAGAGGGACTACAGAGGGTCTGATCCTTCATTATTCCAAGGGGTTTTGTAATATCCATCACATAAGACAAATATATTCATAGGAATATTTAGCATATTAACAATATGGGTTGAAATAAATTAATTAGATGCTCCAATATCAAATAAAGGAGTCACTAATGATGATTCTATAGCGATGGTATCTCTTATAGTCACTAGACCCGTATTAAATTCCCCGGGAGACTCTTATACTGCATGAAGAAGCTTTGTTTTGATTTCCAATGGTTGTAACCCCTATTCTTGTGAATCATTTTATTTCACGATATTTTTTGTAGGAACTAATGATCCCATACCACTATGCATAGTGGAAAAGATATGACAAAACTTCTATAAGTTACCTGAGCATCCACATGAGCCATGTAACATCCCAAGTAAGTAATGAATAATAGATATTTTTATCTATGTCTATTAATGATTAAGATAGTGTTTTAGAGGCTTAAAATGAAAATAAATCCAATCTTAAGCATGGAATACACTAATATTCTTAAAAGATTGTTTTACTGCCTTATGATGGAAAACCCTTTTTAAATCTATATTTGACAATTTTATAAACTATTTTTGTCAAAATAAACTTATTCATTATGATTGGGACATCAAAATTTACTTTGTGTGAATTTTTGGTATTTTTCTGACAATGTTCATTTTTTAATGAATAGTGAAAAATACTGCATTTTACATCAAAACTGCTTTTTAATATAATTTATTTATATGATTAGATTATCTTTTGAATTGGTATTAATGTGTAATATGAATATATTTTTACCATTTAATCCAATGGTGGTCATTGGAATCAATTTCACTTTGAAATTGGACTTAAACTAGTGTCAATCTTTTGATACTTATTGTTTCATAAAAACACGCTATTTGCTCTGACAGCGGGAATTAATTATTAAATTAATTAATGTGACTTATATGTTTTGAATTTTTTAAAATAGACTTAATTTTTGAATTCGTAATATCAAATATAGCTTAGGGTGAATTTTTGGTAATTTTCTGAAAAAATTCAATTTTTGATGAATAGTGAAACCACTAAGTGGTACTTATAAAGACTGATATTCCATTTAAATGAAATTTTTCCATCATTGTGTTTTGAATTTAAAAAATCCGACATACATGGTTGTCATTAAGAAGTAAAATGTGGTTCAATGAGATTATAATAATTTTTTGGTGAATAGTAACCTATTAAGTTCTTAATCGCGATTAGTGGTAATTAGTGTAGTTTAAGGTAAAAATAATGCTTTAATAAAATAAGATGAGCTTGACACATGTCATACCCTCATTGGTTGTGTCATGGCCGACCAAGAAAAGCCATGGGTCAACATGGGGACCCCATGGATCCACTTTGGTTGGGAAATGACATAAATTACTTTTTATTTAATGTAAAAGTAAAAATGAAAAAACATAATATGTTTTACGAAACCAATTTTTAAATGGGGTTATAAAGATCATAGTTTTGATTATAAGTAGTCATTGGAAAGCTAAAAAGATTTCCTAAATCATAGTATATTTTTTATAACTTTTAGACATTAAATAAATTAAATTATTTATGACATAATAATGATGCAGCGATGACATCATTATTTGACGATTTAAATAAAATGGAAAGATAATATAAAATCTATGAACTAAACATGTCCAAAACCAATTGGATGAGTGGATTAAGAACCCTTATCAACTTATCCACGAATTATATCAATGTGGCACCTTTTAAAACCGAAACACATTTTCAAATAAAGTAATATTTCTTTACTTTCCAAAAGTGCCCCTCCTCTCCTCTTATAAAAGGCCCCCACCTCTACCTCATTTCACACACTCCTCAAGCCTTTGGCTCGGCCAACCCCTGCCCATTTACTCTCTACAAATCCCTATCCTCATCCTAGAGGATTCCATTTGGGCATAATCCTTTCAAAGGAATCCTTTAGGCTCAAATCAAAAGGAGTTACACTTTTAAAGGTAATTCATTCTCTCATGTTCATTTGTTTTATTTTGCTTCTCCAACCCCCTAAACTCTTTTTATTTACTTCTTTTGTAACAAAAACAGTATCTTCAATATACTAGGATGTTGTTATAAGATTTATTTGAGCTACACTCTCACAAAACTCCATCAAATGGTTAAAGAACATACGGTTTCCGTGGATGGCGAAATTCTGCCTCCCGAAACGATGATTGTTCAATATTCATTTAACACATTCAAAGGTGGCCATTATGATGTCACTATTTTTATATATGATATATGATATGTTTATTTTTTCCTTAAGCTCCTGTTTTTTTTCATTTTGGGCATACCTTTATGGTTTCCATTATGGGTAAACACGATATCTTCATTTTAGGAAGTGCGGACTACCGCCCCCTGAAAGTGATTTGATTCGTTAATACCATATGTGGGATGTGTAAAGGATAAAGTTAATGATATTATATATGTTATTATACTGGAATTATAATATACTATTATATAATTATGATTCCATTCCAGAAATATGAAATAGAAATGGAAGTAGCGTTCATGCGTACGTACGACTTACCGTCTCCATGAATGGTGCATTTAATTTCTTACCTCTAAATGTGATGTAATATTATAAATACATGTATATGCTGAATATATATGATATATATGTTATCCAAATCATTAATATCATTCTGTATATAACGAACCTTTGACCAAATTAACAACATGTAAGTGTAAGAAGTCTATTTTTGACTTAAGAACCAAATACCGACAAAATGAACACTATTAACTTAAATGATTACATGATGTTCATAACATGGTATAAAAGGAATAATGAACTTGAAAAAGGTTCATAAGCAAGTAGATATTAACTCAAGTTTATTATTCAGGAGATTAAAGAACGGTCGGGTCAAGTCGGATATGAGGTATGGGACTTCGTCTCAATCTCCTTTCTTTGAGGCATATTTTATTTTATACACAACTTTATTTTATACGGTGTATAAACCCCTTTGACTTTTACATTTATTCAAAAGGAATCTTTTTTATACGAAGCGTTTACTAAACAACAAAAGGGAATGTTTTTGTCGTACGTATGCGGCGACAACGACTTCTCCGCCGTCGTGACCGTTATTTGAGTTTCGGCTTCCTCTACAAGACATACCTTCTTTTTTAAAAGAAAAATAAATACCATGTTTTACTTTTCTTTTATTTTGGTATTGAAAATGGTTTTCACAATGTTTTTGTGTTGTATTGATATCTTGTGATTGAAATTTGGAAATGTTATGTTTCCTTTATTCATGTTTTATGTGATACGATTATGTTATGGTTCTTGGGAATTATTATGAAGATGGGTGGTTTCGTGATAAACTAAGGGCGGGTGTGCCCGATATAGCTCTCCAATGCATTGGGTAACGCGAAGGAGTGAAACGTTAAGGTTTCTCCGAAGAGATTTTTGGGAATATACTGTGATGGGTATTCCAAACGTAACCAAGAGGGTTACTCCCTACGTAAGAATGTTATGAATGCCTCAAGTTACCTTTATGTCCTATGATTTCTATGATTTATTCATGATTTTATGAGGTATGTTAAAGTGCCTATGTTTTATGGGTAAAGTATGATTTCATTATTATGTAGATATGTACCCATGTTTCCTTTCCATGTTTTTATAACCCATACTGATCTTTTTATGCTCATACCAAGTTTTTTTGAAATGTTTTTCACAGGTCAAGGGAAAGGTACATGATATGATGATAGTGTCAAGGAAGTGTCAAGAAATAATCCATGTTTTATTTTAAATGTGTTTCCATTGATGGGAATGAATAATACTATCTTTATGTAACCACTTTGTTTATATGTGGAATGTAATGCAAGTTTTATGATCTAATTCTCTAAAACTCTAAACCCGAAAAGATCCTCAATGTGTAATCTTATAATAACTCAAGATTAAGTAAGGTTTAAGGCTGGGGCCTTATAGTTGGTATCAAAGGTCAGTTTAGATAAATTTAGGAGTTATAATTCTATTAAATGATTATCCAAAAATATTTTTTTTTTGATATAGCATTTAAAGATTACCATGTTGCTTTATCTAAGACATGTTTGTTCAGAATGGTTTTCCGCAGAGGAAACAGGGAAGCAGTGCTAGGAAGGCATACAGAAGGAAATAACCTTCCGAATCAGCATCCAGAAATGTTCGGAATTGGAACTGAACAGTTTGTTGCAGTAATGGCGCAGTTGACTCAAGCGATAAATGGCGGTGGTATCCATACACGAGATCAGCCAGACCAACCGCAGAGGAACATGTCAGTGGTGGAACATTTCATGAGGCAACATCCACCATCATTCAGAGGATCATCTGACCCTGTGCTAGCTGAAGGGTGGATTAAAGAACTGGAGAAGATTTTTGATGTCATGGGGTGTTCAGACAATCAAAAGGTTAGTCTTGCTATTTACCATTTGGAGGGTGAAGCAGATCAGTGGTGGTCTATGGTTAAAAATATCAGGGATGCCGATGAGATTGATGCTCTTGACTGGGATGAATTTGAAGGTATGTTTCTTGAAAAGTATTTTCCTAAGGCTGTTCGACTTAGGATGGAAAAGAAATTCTTGGAATTGAGGCAAGAGGAAGACTCAGTGGCTGCCTATGAAGAAAGGTTCACTCGATTGGCAAGGTATGCTCCAAATTTTGTTCGAGACCTTGATAGTAAAATCAATCATTTTTACTCAGGATTAAAGCCAAAATATCGAAGGGAATTAGCTTCTCGTGAGTTTAAAAGTTATGAAAAACTTGTTCGATGTGCTGAGAAGGTGGAAATGGAGTTTGACGATGACCAAGTGTTCTATAACAACCAGCAGAAGAAGAGACCGAGGTGGTAGGAGAAAGGTAAGAATTCTTCAAAAAAGTCTGATGGTAAGAGAACTAAGTTTCCAGTTTGTGATAAATGTGGAAAAAGGCATGCTGGGGAATGTCTTCTAAATTCTAGAAAGTGCTACCGATGTGGTAAGATGGGACATAAGGCTCATGATTTCACTGAAAAGGATCAAGCTGAAGGTAAGAAAAAATTTGATTTACAGTTAGTGAAATGCTATAAGTGCAATGAGATGGGTCACTATGCAAACGAGTGTCCGACAAAGAGCTTGAGTGATGGGAAGCAGTTACAATACAAGCAGAAAGGGGTGGTGAAATCCTTTGCAACTACTTCAGCAGATGTCAGGCCATAAAATGAAGTTGTATCAGGTACTTTGTTTGTTTTTTCAGATTATGCCAGTGTGTTGTTTGATTCGGGGTCTACACATTCTTTCATCTCTGAAACCTTTTCTAGTAAAATGGGAATACCATCTCAAGAAATGACTCCTGAACTTTTGGTAAAAACACCTGGGGGAAATGTTGAGGCAAAAAGAATTTATAAGAATCTTCCTATCCTTATCTGTGGGAAGAACCTACTTGAAAACCTTATTGTTCTACCTCTAGTAGAGTTTGATGTTATCCTGGGTATGGATTGGCTCTCTATTTACCATGCTAAGATTGACTGTAGAGCTAAAGAAGTTTCTTTTCAGAAAGACTTTCAGTTTGTTTACAGGAATGAACCCTTACTTTTGATAACATATCAAGAGGCTGAGAAACTTGTAAAAGATGGAAATGAATGTTACCTTGCACACATCATTGAAAATAAAGGAACTGTTCAGATTAATGATGTGCCAGTGGTAAATGAGTATCCTGATGTTTTTCCTGATGAGTTGCCTAGAATAATACCAGATCGGGAAGTTGAGTTTACTGTTGACTTAGTTCCTGATGCTAAGCCAATTTCAAAACCCCCTTATCGAATGGCACAAATTGAACTTTTAGAGTTGAAGGAGCAATTGCAAGATTTATTAGAGAAAGGTTTCATTAGACCTAGCACATCACCATGGGGTGCTCCTGTTTTATTTGTTAAAAAGAAATATGGTTCTATGAGACTTTGCATTGATTATAGAGCCTTGAATAATATCACTGTTAAGAACAAATATCCTTTGCCTCATATCGATGATTTGTTTGATCAGCTCCAGGGAGCTCAGTTTTTTTTCAAAGATTGACTTGAGATCGGGGTACCATCATCTGAAGGTAAAAGAGGAAGATATTCTGAAGACCGCATTCCGTACGAGATATGGCCATTATGAATTTGTAGTAATGCCTTTTGGGCTAACCAATGCACCTGCTGTATTCATGGATTTAATGGATAGAATTTTCCATGAGTTCTTGGATAAGTTTGTGGTGGTTTTCATTGATGATATTTTGGTGTTTTCTAAAAGTAAAGAGGAGCATGAAAGAAATTTAAGGGTTATATTGAAAACCTTAAAAGAAAAGAAACTGTATGGGAAATTCAGCAAGTGTGAGTTTTGGTTGCAACAAATTTCTTTCCTTGGTCACATTGTTTCTAAAGATGGAATAACTGTTGATCCTGCAAAAACAAAAGTTGTGGAAGAATGGCCAAGACCCACAAATGTAACTGAGATTCATAGATTCCTTGGTTTGGCGGGATATTACCGAAGGTTTGTTAGAAATTTTTCATGGTTATCTAGTCCAATGACTAAGCTAACTCGGAAGGGTGTTAAGTTTATGTGGACAAAAGAATGTGATGATTGTTTTCAGGAATTGAAAAGAAGATTGGTGAATGCTCCAGTTTTGGCACTACCTTCCAGGAATGGTGAGTTTGTTATATACAGTGATGCTTCATTGAAAGGACTTGGTTGCGTCCTAATGCAGAATGATCAGGTAATTGCTTATGCTTCACGACAGTTGAAAACTCATGAGGTAAATTACCCTACACATGATTTGGAATTAGCTGCTGTTGTTTTTGCTTTAAAAATTTGGAGGCATCATTTGTATGGAGTAAAGTGTGAAATATATACCGATCAAAAAAGTTTAAAGTATATATTCACTCAGAAAGAGTTAAACATGAGACAGAGGAGATGGCTAGAATTAATCAAGGATTATGATTGTACAATTCATTACCATCCGGGAAAAACAAATAAAGTGGCTGATGCTTTGAGTCGAAAAAGTAATGCTTCATTAGCAATGTTGCGTTTGGAACGTGATCCTTTGGTCAAGGATTTGATGAACTTTGGCATAGAAGTTATTGGTGCAGGAAGTCCTTCTGTTTTGTTTCAGGTATCAGTGAGATCTTCTCTATCAGATAGAATCAAGAAAGCACAGAAGCAAGACAATGAGTTTCAGAAAAAGGTAGAGCTGGTTCAGAAAGGTAAGTTGCCTGAATTCAACATTGATAATGATTGTGTTTTGAGATTTGGGAAGAGATTGTGTGTGCCTTGTGATTCACAGTTGAAGAGAGATTTGTTATGTGAAGCTCATAGTTCTCCGTTTTCAGTTCATCAGGGCAGTACTAAGATGTATAGAGATCTGTGGGAGTATTACTGGTGGGATGGAATGAAAAGAGACATTGCTGATTTTACTGTAAAGAGTTTGACATGTCAACAGGTTAAAGCAGAGCGGCAGTTACCGAAAGGGATGCTTCAGCCTTTACCAGTGCCAGAGTGGAAATGGGAGAATATATCCATGGACTTTGTTGTTGGATTACTGAAGACATCTTGAGGTAATAATGCAATCTGGGTTATTATTGATTGCTTGACCAAATCTGCTCATTTCCTTGCTATACGAGATACTTTCTCTCTTGATCAACTTTCCCGTTTGTATCTTAAAGAAATAGTCAGGTTACATGGAGTTCCTCTCTCCATTGTATCGGATCGTGATCCCAGGTTTACTTATAACTTTTGGAAATGCCTTCAGAAGTCGTTGGGTACTGAATTAAATTTTAGTACAACTTTTCATCCTCAATCAGATGGGCTGTCAGAACGAACAATTCAGACATTGGAGGATATGCTACGATCTTGTTCTATGGATTATCAGGGAAGTTGGGACCAACATCTTTCTTTGGTTGAGTTTTCTTATAATAACAGCTTTCATTCCAGTATACAGATGGCACCATTTCAGGCATTATATGGGAAGCGGTGTCGAACTCCAGCTTTCTGGGATGAAGTGGGTGAAAAAAAGTTGATGGGACCAGAATTGGTAGAAGAGATGGAAGAAAATGTTCAGCTGATTCAGAAACACATGAGAACAGCTCAGAGCAGGCAGAAGAGTTATGCGGATAACCGGAGGAAGGATCTATCTTTTGAGGTAGGTGATCATGTTTTTCTCAAGGTTTCTCCTTGGAAAAGTGTGATGAGATTGGTAAGAAAGGAAATTTGAGTCCAAGGTTCGTTGGACCATACGAAATTCTGGAGAGAGTTGGATCAGTTGCATACCGGGTGGCTTTACCTCCGAGTTTATCTCAGGTACACAATGTTTTTCATGTTTCAATGTTGAGGAAGTATATGCCAGATCCATCTCATGTTTTGAGTCCAGAGGTAGTTCAGCTGAAAGAGAACCTATCTTATGAGGAACAACCGGTCCAGATTCTTGACCATAGGGAGCAAGTGTTACGGAATAAGGTGATTAAGCAAGTAAAGGTTTTTTGGAAAAACCACATGATTGAAGAGGCAACATGGGAATCTGAAAATGCAATGAGGGATAAGTACCCCCATTTATTCGATAAGTAGATAAATTGCGGGGACGCAATTTTCTAAAGGGGGGAAGGATGTAACATCCCAAGTAAGTAATGAATAATAGATATTTTTATCTTTGTCTATTAATGATTAAGATAGTGTTTTAGAGGCTTAAAATGAAAATAAATCCAATCTTAAGCATTGAATACACTAATATTCTTAAAAGATTGTTTTACTGCCTTATGATGGAAAACCCTTTTTAAATCTATATTTGACAATTTTATAAACTATGTTTGTCAAAATAAACTTATTCTTTATGATTGGAACATCAAAATTTACTTTGTGTGAATTTTTGGTATTTTTCTGACAATGTTCATTTTTAATGAATAGTGAATAATACTGCATTTTACATCAAAACTGCTTTTTAATATAATTTATTTATATGATTAGATTATCTTTTGAATTGGTCTTAATGTGTAATATGAATATATTTTTACCATTTAATCCAATGGTGGTCATTGGAATCAATTTCACTTTGAAATTGGACTTAAACTAGTGTCAATCTTTTGATACTTATTATTTCATAAAAACACACTATTTGCTCTGACAGCGGGAATTAATTATTAAATTAATTAATGTGACTTATATGTTTTGAATTTTTTAAAATAGACTTCATTTTTGAATTCGTAATATCAAATATAGCTTAGGGTAAATTTTTGGTAATTTTCTGAAAAACTTCAATTTTTGATGAATAGTGAAACCACTAAGTGGTACTTATAAAGACTGATATTCCGTTTAAATGAATTTTTTCCATCATTGTGTTTTGAATTTAAAAAATCTGACATACATGGTTTTCATTAAGAAGTAAAATGTGGTTCAATGAGATTATAATAATTTTTTGGTGAATAGTAACTTATTAAGTTCTTAATCGCGATTAGTGGTAATTAGTGTAGTTTAAGGTAAAAATAATGCTTTAATAAAATAAGATGAGCTTTACACATGTCCTACCCTCATTGGTTGTGTCATGGCCGACCAATATAAGCCATGGGTCAACATGGGGACCCCATGGATCCACTTTGGTTGGGAAATGACATAAATTACTTTTTATTTAATGTAAAAGTAAAAATGACACAAACATAATATGTTTTACGAAAACAATTTTTACATGGGGTTATAAAGATCATATTTTTGATTATAAATAGTCATTGGAAAGCTAAAAAGGTTTCCTAAATCATAGTATTTTTTTATAATTTTTAGACATTAAATAAATTAAATTATTTATGACATAATAATGATGCAGCGATGACATCATTATTTGACGATTTAAATAAAATGGAAAGATAATGTAAAATTTATGAACTACACATGTCCAAAACCAATTGTATGAGTGGATTCAGAACCTTTATCAACTTATCCACGAATTATATCAGTGTGGGACCTTTTAAAACCGAAACACATTTTCAAATAAAGTAATATTTCTTTACTTTCCAAAAGTGCCCCTCCTCTCCTCTTATAAAAGGCCCCCACCTCTACCTCATTTCACACACTCCTCAAGCCTTTGGCTTGGCCAACCCCTGCCCATTTACTCTCTCCACATCCCTATCCTCATCCTAGAGGATTCCCTTTGGGCATAATCCTTTCAAAGGAAGCCTTTAGGCTCAAATCAAAAGGAGTTACACTTTTAAAGGTAATTCATTCTCTCATGTTCATTTGTTTTATTTTGCTTCTCCAACCCCCTAAACTCTTTTTATTTACTTATTTTGTAACAAAAACAGTATCTTCAATATAATAGGATGTTGTTATAATATTTATTTGAGCTACACTCTCACACAACTACATCAAATGGTTAAAGAACATACAGTTTCTGTGGATGGCGAAATTCTGCCTCCCAAAATGATGATTGTTCAATACTCATTTAACACCTTCAAAGGTGGCCATTATGATGTCACTATTTTTATATATGACATATGATATGTTTATGTTTTCCTTAAGCTTCTGTTTTTTTTCATTTTGGGAATACCTTTATGGTTTCCATTATGGGTAAACACGATATCTTCATTTTAGGAAGTGCGGACTACCGCCCCTGAAAGTGATTTGATTCGTTAATACCATATGTGGGATGTGTAAAGGATAAAGTTAATGATATTATATATGTTATTATACTGGAATTATAATATACTCTTATATAATTATGATTCCATTCCAGAAATATGAAATAGAAATGGAAGTAGCGTTCATGCGTACGTACGGCTTACCGTCTCCATGAACGGTGCATTTCATTTCTTACCTCTAAATGTGATGTAATATTGTAAATACATGTATATGCTGAATATATATGATATATATGTTATCCAAATCATTAATATCATTCTGTATATAACGAACCTTTGACCAAATTAACAACATGTAAGTGTAAGAATTCTATTTTTGACTTAAGAACCAAATACCGACAAAATGAACACTATTAACTTAAATGATTACATGATGTTCATAACATGGTATAAAAGGAATAATGAACTTGAAAAAGGTTCATAAGCAAGTAGATATTAACTCAAGTTTATTATTCAGGAGATTAAAGAACGGTCAGGTCAAGTCGGATACGAGGTATGGGACTTCGTCTCAATCTCCTTTCTTTGAGGCATATTTTATTTTATACACAACTTTCTTTTATACGGTGTATAAACCCCTTTGACTTTTACATTTATTCAAAAGGAATCTTTTTTATACGAAGCGTTTACTAAATGACAAAATGGGATGTTTTTGTCGTACGTATGCGGCGACAACGAATTCTCCGCCGTCGTGACAGTTATTTGAGTTTCGGCTTCCTCTACAAGCCATACCTTCTTTTTTAAAAGAAAAATAAATACCATGTCTTACTTTTCTTTTATTTTGGTATTGAAAATGGTTTTCACAATGTTTTTGTGTTGTATTGATATCTTGTGATTGAAATGTGGAAATGTTATGTTTCCTTTATGCATGTTTTATGTGATACGATTATGTTATGGTTCTTGGGCATTATTATGAAGACGGGTGGTTCCGTGATAAACTAAGGGCGGGTGAGCCCGATATAGCTCTCCAATGCATTGGGTCACGTGAAGGAGTGAAATGTTAAGGTTTATCCGAAGATATTTTAGGGAATATACTGTGATGGGTATTCCAAACGTAACCAAGAGGGTTACTCCCTACGTAAGAATGTTATGAATGCCTCAAGTTACCTTTATGTCCTATGATTTCTATGATTTATTCATGATTTTATGAGGTATGTTAAAGTGCCTATGTTTTATGGTTAAATTATGATTTCATTATTATGTATATATGTACCCATGTTTCCTTTCCATGTTTTTATAACCCATACTGAGCTTTTTATGCTCATCCCAAGTTTTTTTGAAATGTTTTTCACAGGTCAAGGGAAAGGTACATGATATGATGATAGTGTCAAGGAAGTGTCAAGAAATAATCCATGTTTTATTTTAAATGTGTTTCCATTGATGGGAATGAATAATACTATCTTTATGTAACCACTTTGTTTATATGTGGAAGGTAATGCAAGTTTTATGATCTAATTCTCTAAAACTATAAACCCGAAAAGATCCTCAATGTGTAATCTTGTAATAACTCAAGATTAAGTAAGGTTTAAGGCTGGGGCCTTATAAGCCACATATCTTGGGTGCCTCAATGAAAAAAAATATTTGAATTCCTAGGATTTCCACACTGGTAGTAAATCAAAGTGCCTCTTTCATAAACTATAGGATGTTTTGAAAAACCTTGTTGTTGAGAACCACCATGAGAATCACCACACTCCCTTTTTTTATTTAGAGGATTTTTCCCTACCATTGGGATAAAGAGGAACTCCTGACAAACCTGAAATTCTAGCCAGGTCCATTTATACCATCAATGATCTATTAAGCACATCAGTATAAGAAAAAAACTTCCAAAATAAAACTTGATAATGAATATAATCTCTAAGTATCAACTCAAACCATCAAGTATTCATCTTCTCATTTTATATAACCTAAGTTTCAAACTGCACTAGCTCAACAAAATAGTTTTCATATTCTGACATGGTTCTATCAACCTACACAATTTTTAATAACTCTAAAGACTTGGCTGACAACATCGAATCTGGATAGAAATGGTCATTGAAAATAGTCTTTAAGTATCTACACTATAAGCCATCATGTTTATTTATTGCCACCATCATGTCCCACCATCTCCTACTCAATCCCTCTAGCAAGAAGGTGAAATACTTCACCTTTATCTCCTCAGGTGTCTCCATGAATTAAAACAAACTCTCCATCATTCTCAACCATTCCTCAACTTATTGAGGATCATTGGATACTTTGAACGCTAGTGGATTTTAGAGAAGAAAACCATGATAACAATCCTGAAGAACATCCATATGAGGTTTCACAACTAGAGCCTACATGATAACTAGTGTAGGTTCCTATCGAGAGCATGGATAGTGTGCATGATCACCTCAACTAGACTCAGGTTCAAAAGATGATTTTCTCATTAAGATTCATCAGTATCTTCCTTCAGGATCTTATTCTCATATATTATTGGAGGCATGATGTTATACAACATTAATAGACAATGCTGAAGACATCAGATTAACACTCAAACATAGCAACAAGGGAAACTAATTCCAATAGGTAGATAACCTGATTTGGATTTCAATCTATCCAAATCAAAAGTAGGGAAAAGACTAAAACTAATCCTTAATATGCCTATCTCTAACCACCCCAAGTGACTTAACATTAATTGTGGTGAGAGATTTCTAGAAAATCAATCCCAACTACCTCCTAAGTCCCAACAAGAATAAACAACTATATAATGACATTAAGACAAGAATATCAACCTAGACCTATAATACCACTTTATCATGAACCAGCCTGGGTACCCTGGTAACATGATAACCGAGCTAGCACCGACATAGCCCAAAGGTAATTCCTGATCCCAATGAGTTGGTGATTAGCACATGGAATGATAGAAAATGAAAGTGGCAATAATTTTTGACACATATATTGCAAAAGAAGATAAACAATTAATTATGATTAGAAAAGAAAAGTCCATAGAGAGTAGTGTACCATAAGATAAATAGATAAAAAACCCAAATTACTATTTTTAAGTAATTTAAAATAGGATAAAAACCCAAGTCCCAATGGACATAACTCTATAATACTCAAGGATCAACAATTACTTCCAACAAGTAACACCTTACCTTTTCTTGAACCTAGAAGAAGATAATGTACAAAAACCCAAATTCATAAGTAGGGTGTGAGATAAATGTGCAGTAGGGTCTCACCAAGGATTCCATAATAATATTCCAATATTCAATCAACTAATTAAATATTTCATGTTTAAATAAATAGGTATGGAAGTTTGTATCATAATGAAAACAATTCGTGCTTTACATTTCAAATGATGGAAATACTTTAAGAAAATAGCTTTACAAAAAAATTATATAAAATAGTTTATATAAATTAATTAGTCATGTAAAATAGTTTACAAACATTGGCACACATTTATATCTCAAATATAAACAAGTGAGAATCATGTTCATCTATCAAAAGGTACGATAGTTCCGGGCTATGAGATCCTCATAAACATGAAGGTGATCATGGAAATATGTTTATAGAGACATCCCTCTCACACTAGAGAATGGAGACTCATCACCATCCCAACAGGGATGTGACCTTCTACACTATGTTTTATTTCAATTATAAAGCATCAAAACAATGTTATCCTAATAACTCACTACATACCAAGGCTTTCATGTTCTCTAGTACAATCAATGATGGGAAATTTATTTTAAAACTGTTTAAAATAAAATTCACCCCATTCTACTATTTCAAAAGTGAAAATTTTCCATTTAAAAACCAAAATGAATTTTTAATCTAATTTTTCCTTTTTAAAGATAAAACCATGGGGTTTCTATCAAAATCATTTTATGAAATTTTCTCAAATAAAACTTGGAAATAAATTTCATCAAATTAATTTCATAATTTAAATTCAACAATTTAATTTGAACAAATTCTATCCAATTTTACAACTCACCCCAATTCAATGGAATTGTGGTTTTCCATAATTTCATGCCAAAAATATAATTTCACATTAAAATCACCCAATTAAATGGAATCAGGTTTTTAATAAACCAATGAAATTAGTTTCATGTAATTTAATTTAAATAAAAAAATTGAATATAAATCACATAATTTAGGGTTAGTCAAAAATTTCCATCATAATAGAACCACGTACCTTTTTATGGAAACACAGAGCCCATAACCGAACCTACTAAAAATAATGAAGGTGTAAAGGATCTAAAAAATCAACTTATAAACAAGATTCAACAACATATGGTTTATATCCATCAATCCCAAGATTATCTATCAAAATTAAAGGAGGTAAAGAGAAATAGATGGAGAGACATGGGAAGTGCTTACCCAGAAAGTCACACCGCATTTACAACAATGATTAATCATTGAAATAAATGAACTGGAATGGTTTGAGGGATCTAAAATTTCCTAGGGATGGATCTTGGGTTCAGAGAAAAAAATTATAGAGAGTATGAAATATAATTTTCAGCCAATATTCATATTTAAGAACAATAATCAGGACTTTACCTGACATGTTACCCAATTTCATGTTTTTTAATTAAAAATCCAAACATCACCAAAAAACACACAAAATTTTGTTGAAAATGGATTTATTATTATTTTAGAATTTAAATGTCATGTAATCACATTAAAAAACATGTAAATTCCTAACAGGTTGCAGAACCAACCAGTTTTATGCTAAAAATCTAACAAATATCTGACTTCACCATTATAGGTATCCTTGCAATTCCTTTTCAACCCTACCAAGATAAAGAAAAAGTAAATCTAGAAAATGGTTTAAAACATATCTATTATAAATTTAATGGGATGTTAAATTCCAAGAAGTAGAGCAAGACCACATTCCATGTGTGTCTCTTTACATGTTTTGTACCCATTCTTCATTTATGGGGAACTTTCTACCTCTTTCATCTCCTATGTTTGAGCTCATATTTTTTTCTATGTGTCATATATCCTAAGTTTTCTTTTGTGTATAATTATATGGTAGCCTCTATTGTGGATTTTGAGATATGTTGAGATATTTTATGAGTGGTATTCATATTTAGGCAATGCTCAACGATAGTATTGATTAGAGAGGATCAGCAGAGAGATCAGAGTATAACCCTACAGCTAGGCAGGGAATGGGTACTCTATCTATAATTAGGGTTGAACCCTCCTATTGGGAGAGTTCATGGGTACTATAACTATCCACTAAGTGTCACCCTCCTTCTGGGTTGTACATGGGTCCTCGATCGATTATTTGAGTGGCACCCTCCTGCTAGGCAGGGCATGAGTCCTCTATCTTCTATCTAAGCAGAACTCTTCTGTGGTATCAGGGCATGGTTCTTTGACTGATTACTACAGTGAAACCCTCTTTCTTGGATAATAAATGGGTCCTCTATCAACTATTTATTTGAACCCTCCTATTGGGATATGGCATGGGTCCTCAACCATCCGAGTGTCACCCTCCTGCTGGGGTAGGGTATGGGTCCTATAGCTATCTACTGAGTGGCACCCTCCTATAGAGTCAGAGCATGAGTCATGTATCTATTGAGTGAAACCATAATTTTTTACTAGTACATGATTCTTCTACCTAGAGATTATGACCCTCAACTATGCAACATAGTGGAGAGGTGTTTCTTAACTTGGATGTTTCTTCGGACAGACACACAAGATGTTGGGCATGATTATTGGACCTTTGGAATTGATGGAACTCTTTACTAGGATGATCTATGAGATAGAGATTCCTTTCCTATCTAATTTGGGTTCTTTTATTGAGTGTATATATATATCTATATCCATGTCATTTTATTTTGTTACTCTCTTTCTTTGGGTTTATTTTTCTATTATGTCTCTTACTTTTCCCCCTTTATCTTTCGGGGTGTCCTCCTAGGTATGTATATACTAACCCCTGCATGGGATTTTCCCATGTGTTTTGTGTCTTATGTAGATGGAAGACATGTCATAGGTGGTTATAGAGGAGCATAGAGATACCTGGTTCATTTGAACATGTATGATAGTCGTAGCTTGGAGATTCTGATATGGGATCTCTCAGTATTTTACTTTTATATTTTTTTTCATGTTGGGGAATCTTTATGGTTTGGTGTGTATTTTTACCCTTCACTTTTCAATTTACAATGATGTACTCTTTCTTTTCCCTATAGGTTTCTAATGTATGGTTATTACTCTAGACATTACATATTTTTTTTATTCCTCTACACTTATCCATTGAGATGGTTGGGTGTGTGAATATAGGTACATTAGGAAAATGTCTCCCATACTAGTTATGCATTTCGACACTTATTGCTAGTCCCTAGATTATGGAGGTGAGATTAAGGTAGTTGCGACTCGAGCCCTATTAGTCCAGGTCATGACAGATTCGTATCAGAGCTGGTTCAAGTCTTGATATGGTGTTTGAATTATTCCCCTTATGAGTATTTGGTTTGGATTTAGGGAAACAATGTCAAAGTGTCTCAAGTGAATCTTTCAGGGTAGGGAACCTAGTGTTGGTGTGACGGATGATGTATCCATGCATCAGGTCTCTGACTTCCTACCTATCGACTAAGTATACAAATACATTGGTTTCAAGGAACTTAGTTACAAGCATCATATAGAATTGAGACTTTTAATGTTCTTATCGTGTAATCTCACCAATATATATGCACATATGTCCATATTATGTCTTTATTAATTTTTTAGGATGCCTTCATGACTACCGCTATCTAGGTTACCCGTTCCAAATCATGAAGATGGTCTAATGAGTGATGAGGCCTTAGTTTAGGGTCAATCGAATGAGATTATTTCTCTAGGTGGATATTTAGAAGCACCCCCACCTATCGAGTAGCAGACCATACTAGCATAGTAAGATGAGGATGTGTATAGGCTTAATGTAATTATTGGGTTTTAAATCTAGATGCCACTGATGTTATGTGGTGAAATAGATACCTATATAGAATTATATTGGATAGAGTTAGTGATTAATGTATTCAGGATTATCCGAACACTGACTGATCAGGTGGTTGCGCTGGAAGATAGCCTTTTCCATGGAGCAGTTAAGCGCTGGTGGAGTCTTGTTATACAAATGCATGATGAGTCGACATTCTCATGGACTGAACTCCAGTATCTATTCTGTGAGGATTACTACCTCTCCTATTTTCACTTGGTCCATATTTAGGATCATATGGAGCTATAATAGGTAGGGATGATAGTGGTTGAGTATTCTGCAACCTTCACAGAACCTATATGGTTATCCCTAAACATGATTTGGGATGGATACTTACAAGAAAAAAAATTTGAGCAGGGTCTCCGTAGAGACAACTATTCCATTGTGATACCCTTGTGCATTCCCACCTATCTTGGGGTGTTGGAGTTAGTGTTGGTGATGGGGAACTTCATATTAGAGGAAAGTTAGGCCGTTGGAGTTGGCAGTGGGTGTTTTAGAGTTGTGTTGTCTATAACAGCTAGCAGGAGCCATTCGATAGGATCTCAGTGCAGGACATCTTCCCAGGATCGAGATCATGCATGAGGTCAGGGGAATTATAGAGGACCGGGGTAGGTCAAAGAGGTGTGGTGCTATGCATGTAATTGTATGGGTCATATGGAATGTGATTGCCCGACTTGACATGTTTTGGAGCACATGTAGTTAAAATATGGACCATCACAGTAGAGGAAAACCATGATCGTGGATCTTTTAGGTGAGGGTAGGGTGGTTCCCAAGTAGATGGAGATGGAAGAGGAGTGGGTGGGGATCCAGAAAGAGGAATAGTGGGTGGTGGATTATGCAATAATATCCTTACACCACCACCGTTAGTTGGCCCATGTCAGGATGAAGGAGTTGTAGGTCAAAACTACAAACATCTACAAGATATGGAGGCATATGACCCTACGAAACACGTTATGATTGGTAGTATGATATGTATTTTTTATAATCATACTTCAATATTTGTAGACATAAGTACAATTCATTCCTTTATCACTTTACTCTTGGTGTGAGAGTTGGAGCTCCCAGTTTAGGATTTATCCCAACACCTTTTTCTTGAGGTTTCTATGAAGAACACTTCTTCTATATCTTTTATATAATGAACATCACTTAACATGAAAAAAAATTACATCATTTTTGTGGAATACTTAAAACATTACACAAACATACACCCAAAGACCGTATTATTTTAGTGCCTTTGGAAACATGAAAACATAAACATTGGTACATAAGTGTGCTAAATTATCTCCCACTATGTTCTCTATAACTATCACCCATGTTATACACATCATAAATATTACATATCTTTATAACATGAGGAAATGAAACATAAGATAGGTATGAGATCAGATGACTAGTAAGGGTAAACAAGGGAGATATGTAAGCATAATCATGAGAATAATGGTATGAGAACATGATCGTGAAAATAAAAAATCACACCCTGTATATAAAAGATCATAATCATGAATCATGGCATAAAAATTAGTAGTTCATAAGACATGAATCATAATGAAGTCAAAGAGAATAAGTCATGACAACATATCATAGGCATAAGATATAGACTTTTGGTATAAACATTAGCTTATAACATTGTGAACATGTGTAAATAAAAACCAGTTTGCTCATTTAGTTACGGACATGAAATCATTCCCTCACATAAACTTATAGACATAAAACCAAGTCCACACATAACATTGTGAACATGTAATAAGGTTCAATAATACACATCATTCTTTAGAAGTCAAGGCACATTTACAAAACTTATTAGGGAACTTCATTGGGACTATATCTACTCGATGGGACACACCACCATCCACAATCACAGTACTTTACTTATAAGGTATCAGGTTTCCCTATATTCCCGTAGTGGATTTGTTTTCACCATATTCCCATAGTATATTTAGTTTCCCCATTTTCCTATAGTGTATCATGACACACCTGTTTCCCATTTTGGATCAGGATGCACCTATTTCCCATTGGGTATCAAGTCTATTGACATGATTCCCATAATTATGTCATGAGATATAGATCTTTACCAAATACGTTGTAAGTATATATAGGTTCCAACCATTACATAATAAAATCATACATGAACATGGCACGAGATAATAAAACTTGCATCATATCATAAACTATAAAAATAGATGGGTTTCATAAACATCATATCATAACCAATGAAATGAAATGAGCATCATAAACATTTCATCCTACCATTACTTATGTAAAAGATATAAGTCTCATAATATTTTCATCAAATTATAACCCATGAAATGAATTAAGATTTAAAATCATATAATACATTTAAGATAAACATGTCACATAAATTTCATATCAAAAACACATAAACCATTTAAGAAATAATATGAATGGTATTATGGGATTATGTCCCGAATAATGCTTAATCTATATCAAAGGTTGACACCTTAGATTGAAAATTATTTTGAAAGACCACTTGGATCATTTCTTAAGTAAATTAGCCTTTCTTTGAGAATCCCTTAGATAAAACATTTTCAAAAATCCATTTCCTATAAAGAAAGCTTTGAAACCTCATTTAAAAACATTTATTGAGGAAAATATATTTTCCACTTTGAAAAAACCATTTTTAAAAAATAAATCATTTTCAAAACCTTTTTCTTTTAAAATGGATTTGAAAACTCATAAATAAATAATAAAAACATTTTTAAAAATTTTTTCTTTGAAAACACTTTGAAAACCTACAAATAAATCTTGAAAAACATTTTCTTTGAAAACAATTTGACATATTATAATTAAATCTTGAAAACATTTTGAAAACCTTTTTCTTTGAAAACACTTTTAAAACTTATAAAGAAAGCATGAAAAATATTTAAAACACTTTTTAAAGATAATTATTTTTTGAAAAAAAATTCCTTTGAAAACACTTTACAATCAAAAAATTTACAAAATATTAAGAAAAAAATTTATTAAAAAATAAACTTGTAATCTTTAAAATGAATCTTTAAGGAAACGACGGTTAAGATGATGGGTAATTCTATACATTCCTTTAGCACCTTAAAAAGCTTAGAAAAGTATTTCAATTAGAAAATGACAAGAAGGTTCATTTTAAAAATGTTTTTTAAATAGGTAAAAAATTTGAAAAAATTTACTTTAAACATAATAGGTTAATAGAATAAAATTTTTGAAAACATTTTTAGAAAACACAGTTTTGAAAGAACATAGATTTCTGACCGAAAGGAGACATAAATTCAGATCTTCTAAAAAACATTTATTTAAATATCGTAAGTACCAAAGAGTGAAAAAATTGTACCATTACTTAGATATAACATTAATAACTAGATTTTAAGATAATTTATGAGAGTTTTTAATAGATGTATTATAATATTTCATTAATGTAATAATAATCGCAAATAGTCCTGATAAACGTTGAGATTGTAAAAATAAACTATTACCACTTTTGTATCTTTAAATCATAATACCAATGAAATAATACCAATAAATGAAGATTAAAATATCATTAAATTAATAATATTCATGATATAATATTTAAAATGGTATTATATACACACCATAGAAAAATATAGGTGTATAACATGGAATGTATCTCAAAGAAGGAAAATTAAGACAAAATTACTTTACCGAATTAGTTACTTTTGAACCATATACCCCATGAAAAAATGATAATAAAATTGATATGTAAATACCCATTAATATAAGTATAATAATCATAGATAACATTAATGAGAAGTATTTAAACCACAAAAAATAAATAAGTGGTGAATAATGCATAAGTCACACAAAAATAAAAGCGAGACGAGAAAACCCTTAACTTAAGTCTTGAATTTTCTTCAGAAACATTCAAAACTCATGTATAATAAATATAATTTTATTAAAAATCTTCCAAAAAACTAAATTATTATATTTTATACCATATATTATTCACTTATGACTTTATATTAACCATTTATTGACAATTCAATGTTAAAGTAACGTTTTGGGTAATAACCGCTTTGTTTATCATATGTGTTTTGACTTGTTATTCCTGACCCTCTAACTTAGATCATGATTTAATTATTTGAAAAATGTAAAGAATGATTTATATATCCTATATATTTGGTATATAAATATTTATAATAATCTATAAAATATTGAAATATGAAATGGAATACACCCTTCATGGGGACAATAGGTCGTACGAATGCATGAACATTGTTTCTGTTTTCTTGTCGCATTGAAAGAAATAAAATAAATTATATATATATATATATTATCATTTAAGTATATTTATTATGTCATAAATATCATATAATTTTACTAAACCCATCCTTAATACATTTCATGTAAAGTTTGAATGAATTTCATCACTTTGAGGAAGCGGTAGTCCACACGTCCACAAACGATGGTATTATATTTACACAAAATGGAAAGCATGAAGTTATATTTTATATAATAATTAAAGAAGTATAAATAAATCATAAATATAATATATATCATATAAAAATAGTGTTTTCATCATAATTATCAACCATAAGAGGTGGTAAAGGAAAAATAAACAACATCATTTCGCGAGGCGGTGATTAGTCCTACATAAATAGAAAGTTTTTACCTATTTGATAGACATGTGTGAAGGTTTATGTATAAAAATTATAAAAAAAATAACATAATATTTAGTATAATTATGTTTTTATATAATAATGGAATAATAATATTTGATGGGGTGGAGAAATAAAATAAAACAAAAGAGTTTGTGGGAGAATGTTACCTCTTCTTTGGGTAACTCCTTTTGGTTTACACCAAAGGGGTTCATTGGTTGGATTTTTGACTAAAGGGAGGATTATAGGATGAAGAGAAGGAAGTTTTGATCTTATTATGTTAGAATTATTATGATAAAATGTGTCTTTAGAGGTGCGAGGAAGTGAAGGGTTGAGTAACCTTTTATAGTGGAGGAGGAGTGTCATTCTCATAAATATAAAAAGGTAAACACTATATAGATGTCTCCCTTACATCACGGGACTCCAATAATTATCCAAATTAGATTATATAGGGTAATTAGTCTAAATATGTCTATCCAATTTATTTTTTATAAGTTTATAGTTCATTTTTCCTCTTAATATTAGAGTTTAAACATTAAGTAAACTAATTTTTCCCTTAATCATTGTAATTAATTTTAATTTATTTCACTAATATTTTTTGTAAAAAACTAAGTTGAAATTATTATACACAATAAATTACTATTATTATAAATAAGAATTCAATTTTTTCGAATTCTAATAATGAATGTGATAGAAATTAATTTAAAATTAATCCCACAGACGTATCACAACAATGGGATTTTAAGAGAAAATGTTTAAAAGTTTGAAATGATTTCATATCCAATTTCAATGTCAAATTGGTTAAAATAACCTAAATTGTATTAATTTATGTAAAATTTATCTAATTAAAATTTAATAACAAATTAAAATATCATTTAAATACATAAATAAATTAGATGAAAAAGTAGTTTTGAATTAAAATTCAGTATTTTTCACTATTCATCAAAAATGAAATATTTTAGAAAAAATATAAAGAATTAACCCAAAGAAATTTTTTATATTATACTTTAAAATATGAAGTTCATTTTTTCAAATAAAAATTATAAAATTATCAAAAATTTGATTTAAAATTGATTTTACATTAAAAGGCAGTAAAATTACCTTTTAGAAAAATATATATATATTTTTTCATAAAATCAGTATTATTCTTATCACTTTTTTAGAATACACATAATATGAATTTTAATATATTTAATTAATATATATATATATATATATCATTAAAATAATTTACCAAATTTTTTTAATTAATTTTATTAAGGTAAAACTTGTTTAATTTCATAAATATAGATTTGCATCAAAATGTTTCCTATATATTCAAAAAGGGTTTTTTATATTAATTTCTAGTTAATTGGTCACAAAGTAATTAATATTATATACATGTTTAAACCATATTTTAATAATTTAATTAATCATATTCATAACTCTTATTCCAATGGATAGGTAGTAACCATAATAATATTTTTAATAAAAATATTAATATTATACTGTAGTTTGGTAAAACTCATCCTTGGATGTAACACAAACTATCAAGAGAACTCAAAATCATGTGTAATAAATGCCAAACATAGTTTTTTGTGTAGCAAAATTTAATCTAAGTGTTTCATTTAACACAAGATTAACTTGGTGTTTTTTATACTGCAAGAAAGTGTTAGTTACAAAAATATCTATATTCAATGTTGTGTGAAATGAAAAAAAATAAAAAATAAAAAATTAATTAGAAGAAAATATTTCACAAAATCTGAGGGTCTTACATTCTACCCCCCTTAAAATAAATTTATCCCTCAAAACTCATTTGTTTTATCAATGGTTTAATACATGAAAGTTCATTTCATAGTAACCCATATTGTAACAATGAATACTAAAAATTTATTTGAAAAGGGGAAGTTATACATTACGATTACCCAAAGTAACTCATAACTAGGTTTCCACATAGGATAAAATTGGTGGAAAGTGAAAACATAGACATGAAAGATAAATATTACTATTAAATTATGATGGAGAGTGATAGAGAACATGGTTAGGATAAAGTTAACAATGAAAAATCCATAAACTAAAGTGGTTTTAAAAAGCTCATTGATATCATAAAAATGATGATAACTTGATTTTTTTATTTCAAAACCCTTTTCTTAAAGTTGAATAATTTTCATGAAAGGATATAAATACATGACTTCTGACAACCTTACCATTTGTTGTGCCTCGATAGACTTCCACTTAATTTCTTATTCAAATAAATAAAGGTTAATTTTTCATTATTGAATCATTAATAGATCATGATATCCATAAATAAAATGATATGCCATTACATATATCTTTATCACAACAAAAGGTTAGCACAAGTTATCCAATATGAATAAATCCACATATAGCGAGATAATACTTTATTCTCTAAAACCTTATCCAAATTTTAATATAAACCATTCGATAAATGGTTAACCTTATAACCCTTCCGAAATATTTAATCCAAAAATTTAGAAAAAAGGTTACTATATTTTAAATCATAATTAAATTGATCCCTCATATATCATATGGTATCTCTTGGTTGTCACATTTCACACATGAGAATGCCTTTGTCATGTATTCTTGTGAAACTTGCTAATGACCTGAATGACCATACATCCTTATTGAAAAAATGGATGTTTTCTTATTACAATGTTTATTGAACATATTCCTTAAATCTAAAATGATATAAAATCCATCTATGATAACATAAACTTCTTTGTCAACAAATACTTTATCAGTTCCATGGTAATCAGTATCATCCAATTCACTTATTTATATCCAACATATCTTTTATACAAACATCATTATCTCAAAATTAGGAACAAATTAAGGGTTTTCTTTCCCTTAATAATGTGTTTCAAAATAATATCACCTTACCATTAAATAATTTTTCTATTATATTAGAACAATTCAACATATTATTGTAAATCCTTAGTGAAAAACAAAAAGTGAACAATACTTATATATTTCATAGTTCATAATTATTGAATTCAAATACATAAACACGTAGGTTAAACCACTTCATCCTTAATATATTAATAAGTATTCATAAAATCATTACTTAATATAGCTTTCATAAAATAGGAAATAAAAGTTGTAGCAGAAATTCCAGGAGTCATCATAAAAAATGATTGATAGAAGAGTAAAAGGGAAAAACAAAATAAGAAGAGGAACACAGTACACAGATATTAATGTGATTTGGTAAATGATCCCTACATCAATAGAGAGTTATAAATTTCACTATAGCTGGGAGAACAAAATTTCTTGGAGTTTTAGGGTTCTCAATCACATACAAAACCCTATCTTGAAATGGGATAATAAAGAGTATGAATCACTATTCCTCTAACCACATAGAAATCCAACTGTATAATAGTAAAAGCTAGTTGGAAGTATGCATCACTATAGTGTAGCAACCACCCAAGTCCAAAGTGCTATAGTGGACAATGGATTGATGTCTGTGGAGATACATTAGTCTTTTCAATGGTCTACACTACTACATTTCTTGTCGGTGTC
Source organism: Viscum album (assembly GCA_963277665.1). Taxonomy (NCBI): domain Eukaryota; kingdom Viridiplantae; phylum Streptophyta; class Magnoliopsida; order Santalales; family Viscaceae; genus Viscum; species Viscum album. The sequence goes on along the minus strand of OY728136.1, from coordinate 672,934,129 downwards.
GACCTGTCATCTCTGCTATAGTCGACCAGAGTTACTACAATGATGAAAAATTTGAGTCGGAGGCCTTTAGCCCCTGGACCCCTAGATAATGGGTGTGTTTCTCTATGAAACCACCTATGATCTCAACATGGAGCTCAAACCATGGAGTTGTGGCCTGATGTACAATATGGGGAACAAACATTTGGCCCATTATCATCCAAAGAGGATAGAGCTACACCAATCTAATAATCTCCCACTTGTAGCCTGATTCTCTATGCTAACCTTATTAAATTCCACTGACTAAGAAAACTTACTTAATTTGATATGCTCCTCTTATTCACTCACTCGTGACATGCTTTCCATTCAAAACATCAATTTCAAGCAGACGGTTCATGAAATAATAGTTGATTTCCTTTTGTGCTCCCATTGTGACCTCCCTTATTCTGCCTCTCATATTCCGTTCCTTAGTGGAGACCAATAGAGGCATAACAGCGCATAGACTTTTATATTACCATAAAATTCATCAACATGTTTTCCAGATTATTGGTTTCACAAATCTTCTACAATGTCATCAACCCATATTGTATCAAACCTATAATGAAATGATACTTCAACTGAATGTGATTCATTTGAGCATGAAAAAATGGGTTCATTGCAAGATGTATATCACTATGACTGTCACAGTGTAATACATTCTCCTCTCACTTTCCTTCCAAATCCTCTAAGAAGTTATTCATCCAAATCATATCTTTCCGAGTTTCTGTTATAAAAATGTATTCGGCCTCTGTGGTGGATAATTTCACCACCTTCTTCAATTGTGATATCCACCATACTATAGTTCCTCTACAAGTAAATACATAACCTATGGTACTCCTCCTACTGTTAAAGTCACCTCCAAGGTCATAATCCACATACCCCTATAATGAATTTCCTTTTCCAAACACCATAAATACCTATTTTATTCCCTTCAAATACCTCAGTATCCACTTTATAGCTTCCCAATGTTTCCTTCCAGGGTTATCCATATACCTGCTCATAAATTCGATCATATAAGAAATGTCAAGTTGATTATATACCATGACATACATCCAGCTTCCAACAACTTATGCATATGGAACCTTTTCCATGTACTCAACATCTTCTACCATTTTCAGTAATTGTTTCATTGGTAGTTTGAAATGGAAAAAAGGTAATATAGACTGGATTTTCTTCCAGCATAAAAAATATTTTCAAAACATTTCCAATGTAGTAATCCTATGATGATATCAAGGTTCTAGTTGCATGGTATCTCTTGATATTCATCCACAAAATCTTTCAATCTTCTCCAAGATCTTTCATTTCAAACTCCATAGTCAATTTCCAGTTCATCTCATCAGTTCCATGTATACATGATCCTATAATCAGCATGTCATCCATGTATAAAATAAGTATAATATATTCATCACAAAAATAATTTATGTAGAAACATTGATCCATGCCACATCATTTATATGAATTTTTAGTCATGTATGAATCAAAATTTTTGTTCCACTAAGTAGGTGCCTGCTTCAACCCATACAAGTTATTCTAGAGTTTTCACACTAGGTCTTCCTTCCCAGACTCAACACATCCCTATGGCTACTACATATATACTTCCTTATCTTGATCACTATGAAGGAAATCATTCTTGACATCAATCTGATTAAAGTATAAATATTTTGATGCAATAATACCGAGAACCACCTGGATGGTGGTAAGCTTCACTACAAGAGGGAAGATTTCAGTAAAGTCCATGCATTCCTTCAATTGAAATCCTTTCACTACCAAAATTTCTTTGTACCTACTATTTTTATCATGTTATTACTTGACCCAGTATACTCATTTGTTCTAAAATTCTCTCTTTCCTTGTGGTAGAGGTGTCAACTCCCAAGTATTGTTGTCATGTAGGGAAGAAATATCCTCCTTCATAGAGAACTCCCACTTTCTCGACTCCCTTAACAACATTACCTCTTAAAATTATTTTGGTTCTCCACTTTAAGTCAATAAAAAATAGTGTAATGATGGTTAATACATCTACATAGGACTTATCACCCCTGCTGATCTCCTCAAATCTACTAGAGTAGTAGGTTCCACCAGTTCCGATGTCTCAAGCTTAGGTACACCTTCAAGCTCTAATTTCTCTTTTTTACACTTATTATTTATTCCTATTTTCATCTTCATCTACATGATTATCCTTGTACATGACACCTTAATCAAATACCATATTTTGGGTCATGATGACCATCTTTTTGAGATCATCCCAAAAGTGATAACTGAACACATTAGCATCATAACCACTGAAGAAGCATGGTTTGGACTTAGCATCAATCTTATCCCTTGTATTTGCATAAATACATATATATGAAATACTTCCAAAGAATCATAAGTATGAGATTCATAACTCTTTAGCAGACCACAAATACTCTGGTAGAAATTCTCCCATTAGTATAGATGGACTCGTAATAATGAGATATGATTCCATTTTCACTGCATTAGTCCATATGGTCTTGGATAACCCCAAGTGTAGCCTCATGCTTTTGGAATGTTCATTTAATGTTCTATTTATCCTTTTTTCCACAGCATTCTGCTTTTGTTTTCCCAGGATATTCTTATCCCACCAAATTCCATTATTGGAATATATTTATCTGACCTCTTGACTGACATACACTCCACCATTGTCAGACCTCAAGAATTTCATATTTGATCTAGAATCATTCTCCACAATGGTCTTATACTTTTGAAACATCTTAAAAGCATAAAAAAATAGTAGGTAAACCCACACATTCCTTTCTAAGTCATCAATAAATATCACATAATATTATGACCCTCTAAGGGAAATTACTAGTGAAGGCTCCCAAACATCTGTGTGCACCATGTCCATCTTCTTAGCCTTCAGTGTTTTACCTCCTTTTCCAAATAATTTTTTTCTACTTTTAAAAAATACAGTATTCACAAAGGACAAAATCCACTGACTTTAGCTATGGTAGCGGTACTTTTGTGACTAGAATCTTCAACCCCTTCTCACTCATGTGGCCTAGCCTATAGGGCCACATTTTTGGATACCCGACAACACTTACTAATGCAAACATTTACATGAAATTATCTATGACATTGTACAAGGTTCCATTCTATTCTCCCTGATCTATGACCATAGCTACCTTGGTAATCTTATAAGAACCACTAGTAAACAAGGTACTGACTCTTGCATCATCAAGCTACATGAAAGAAATAAATTTTCTTCTTAGGACAGGGATATAACTCTCATTTTCTAGAACCATAAATCTCCCATTATTGGTATTGATTCATTCATCTCATTTTCCAACAATCTTTAAAAGTTTGTCATTATAAAAATATACCTTGCCCAAATTTCCAGAAATAAAATTGGTTAGGAAAACCTTCTATGACATGTAATGGAAAGATTCCCCTGAGGTAAAAATAAAAGACTCCATAGGGATATCCATGATCATTAGTAGCACATAATTAGTTCCTTTAGCCTCATATTTTCTCCACTGGTTTCAAGTACCTTCCATTTTTCTCTATACTTCTTATTGACATGTCCTTTATTCCCACAAATCTAATAGGTAGGACCAATTCCATTTTCAATTTCTATGCTCTTTCCTCTTGAACTTGATCGTCCGGTATGATTGTCGCATTGTGGATATATTTATTTTAATTCTACATTCAGAGTAGAACCAGAGAATCTTATTGGTTTCCTTATTCAGATATCCTTACTGAGGATCAGGTCCCATACATCTTTTAGAACCAGTTGTATTCCCCCAAGAACTGCTCACAGCTATTACAGTTGCGTCCCAACTATTAGGTAATAAAGATAGTAAAACCAATGGACATGAATCATAACCAAGTGAAATTTACACCTATGTCAACTGACTTATGGTAGTGTTGAATTCATTGATTTGGTCTAAAACAATTATACCTTCAATCATTTTTAGATTGAACAATAATCGCATCAAGGGAACTTTTTTACCCCAGAATGATTCTATTAAATATACAAGAGATCTTTCTTCATCCCAATCATAGAATTATTTACTATGACATTTAATTCCATGTTTTTAGATAACATAAGGTGCAAAAATCCCAAAACCTATTGATCCAGCAACTCTAACTATGACCTCTCCATGTCCGTTGAATTTAAACCAACAAGTTGAAAATGCATTTTCGCTTGGTAAATATAGTATTCAATATGCATTCTCCAGTAGCTAAATTTATTTACATCTAAGTGATTTATCTTTACCTTGACTTATTCTATAGACATTATTCAATTCAAAAAATCTGAACTCAACCTTTGATACCATTTGTTACGCAAATGTCGAGAGTCACAATGAAAAAATATTGAAAGAAGAGTAAAAGGGAAAAAACAAAAGAAGATTAAGAATACATGAAACATAGATTAATGTGTCTCAAGAAATTATCCCTATGTTCATTGAGAGGAAAAAATTTCACTATAGCTAGGAGTAAAAAATTACACAGAGTTTCTAGGTTTTCAATCACATAGAAAACCCTATCTTAAAATGGGATAATAAAGAGGGTGAATCACTATTCCACCAACTGAAAAAATCCAATTGTACCACAGTAAAATGTGGCTAAAATTCCACATTACTATAATTACACAACTACCCATGTCCAAAGTTCAATAGTGGATGATAGCTAGAAGTCTACGGAGCTACAATGCTATGACCACCAAAGTACAAATTGCTATAGTGGCAGATGAATGGAAGTCTCCAGAACTATAGGAGTCATGCCAAAGGTTCGCACTACTACAATGCCCTAACAGTGTCAGCTGGTCAGCTTTACTACAGTTGGTAGAGTTTCTATTGTTCCAAAAAATTTGGGTCGGGGTCCTTTGGATCCCAATCCCATAGATTACGGTTTTATTTTCCCTTTAACCATATACGATATCACCACAAAGCTTAACTCATAGATTTGAGGCCTGATGCACAGTATGGGCCATAAGAATTCGGCCCAACATCATCCAAAGAATATTTGGAAACAAAAATCCAACACAAATCAAGTCATAATATTCATAAAACTCAAATTAATAATTTTTATAAACAATAATATTAGAACATCACATACCTTTCATATGTAATTTTTGGTCCCTTCAACATCAATAAAAAAACATTACTCAAATAACCTTGTTGAATAACATCATGATATTTCCCTTTAAGACATTGATTTTCATAATTCCTATAATTTCAACACATAAAACATTCAGATATTGATTATACCTTAGAGAGGACAATATTTCCATCCATTACATTAACTAAAATTCCCATTTTTCCTTCACAATTACTTGCTTTGTACCCTTCTTTTCCATAGTCAAAACATCTTCATGTTCCTCTAAGACATTCACTCGGGTTTCTCTTCCCACATTCTTAACATGTAGGAAACTAAATCTTTATTCCTTGATGGTATTCATTACCCAAAATCTAAGGGAAATCTTTACTTATCTTCTTTGGTGAGTTTGAGAGTTGGTTAAGGTACCCATTTTTAATCATGTTCTATGAAAATTGATTAGGCATGAACACACCATCATTTACTCTAGTGGTCATCCCACTTGAATTATCATCAACAAATTGTACATCAAATTCAACGTTAATCTAGTTTCATATGGTTCCCACAACTGACTAAAACTAGAAATCATAGCGTGAGAAAAACATATCATAGAGAAAACCACATAATCATGAAAAATCACTTATAGGATGTCAAAATTATTATGCCTTTTATTCTATGACACATTCGGCTTATACTTAGAGACATCCCTAGACATATCCTTAGAAATACTCCTAAGGATATCACTAAAGTTTTCTCATCCTAGTTTCTAAATTTTAACTAAACCTTTGCTACGATACCAACTATAGAGGTCGTCTATTAACATGAAAATACATTATATCATTTTTTTTGAATGCTTAAAACATTTCAAAAAATCCTCCCATAGATCATATTAGTATTGTGACTTTGGAAACATGGAAAGATGGAAACATAAACACTGGTACATAAGTGAGCTACATTATCTCCCACTAGGTTCTCTATAAATAACACCATTCATAGAAATATCATACATAATAAATATATTTATAACCTAGGGAAAAGAAATATAATAAATGGGTTAGCTTAGATTCCCAGTAAGGGTAAAAAAGGGAGATATGTAAGCATAGTCATGAACATAAGGGTATGAGAACATGATAAAGGAAATAAAATATCTTTTACTGCATAACAAGGATTGATTCTCGCTCAAATTTACCTAAGAGAAGAAGGTAAGACGGTCCTTGTAGTTTAGCTTGGGTTATCGAATCCACAGAGACCTAAGAAGAAACCTATAGACACGTACATTCTATGGACTATTTTCGGCTATGAAGTGGCCAAATTGGATTGATTTTTGATGGGTTTGAAATATATCTAATAGATTTAAGTGAATTCAATTTAAAAGAATTATTTGATCCTAGGTTATCACTCGGGGTGGATTGGACGTATTTCCTTTTTAATGATTTCAATTTCTTATATTTGAGATGGGTTCATTTAAGAAGATAAAACAACATCATCACTTACTGGTTTAATGCCTACACCCTTTAATACTAATCACCTATACACTTGAAGGATCAATGTTTTGATCACTTCAAGGTAAAGGTTCATATTAGCACTTGAAGTGTGTTGCCTTAAATTCAACAAGGACGATGGAGTTTAAAAACCATCAAATAAAAATCTCAATTAAAGAAGTGATTATACATTAATGAGGTGATAAATAACATCCAATCCAGCCCCTTGATACTCCCTTGGATCAACCCATAAGTGGGTTATCCCTCCATTTATCCCATGGTTTCAATGGAAGCGGAAAGTAGACTCATGAGGGAGGAAATGGAAAAGTAAAAAAAAAACGCAATAAAATAACAATCACTCCACCATTGTGTGATAACCTCACAAGGTTTGGTATGAACAAGTTCACACTTTGAACCAACGATATCAAAGTGATAAGGAGAATAACAGAATAATAAGAGAAGAATAAATTTTATTAAGAAACAAGGATGATTTAAAACAACTTACATGTGGAAGATAAATTTGAGACAACAAAACCGCAGCATAACATTACAATGAAAGAAAGCTCAAAGATTATCAAAACCTTCACCACCACTGCCTTAAATAGGAATTTTGGAAGCCTTGGGTCGAGGCTCCAACAGTACAAAGCATACCACTTGATTATGGTAGGCCTAGGGTGGTGGAAAGTTTGTCGAAAGAAGACATTTCCACCCTTGACCCGAAAAGGCATCCATCTTTCATGCACCGAACATACGCGCTTGAAACACCTTCTATATGGCCGAATTTGGGTGGGCCATAGAAGACGTAAATTAATATCCAGATGTCTACTAATAGTCTGAAAAATCGCAGACCAAAAGGAGTTATGGTTTTCGAGATATGGTTTCATTGGTGGGCTGTGTTTCTGGGACGCAGAATCTGGCCCAGAATTTTATCTCTAACTTGGGCTGCCTAAATGACCACCATGGAAGCCGAATTAGCATTAGATCCTGAAGAGTGATTTGTTCCTATACATGTCTGCTAGCGTTCCAAGAAATATGGGATTAATTGGGCCTGTATGTTGGGCCCCACAGTCTCATCTGTGGGATGGTGTCCAATATGCCTCTCTAGGATTGCTTCCTTTCATCACAAAATATCTCCATATTCTTCCATGAATTTTCCATTGATATCTGAATGAAAAATGTTCATATTGGAGTGTAGATAAATTTTCAAAAATATAAAATTAAAATATGTATAATCAGATTAATAATTTGGTACTTCAAATGATGTTCAAAAATGTACCACATAATAGTGCATTTTAAGAAGGTATTACCATCATAATGTGAAATGATGTTCAAAGTGTAAAATTCACTAAAATGGTGTTTATGAATAATAAATAATATGAATATTATATATATTAAAAATGAATATTATCCTCATTTAGTGTCCAATCACACCCCCCAACTTGAGTTTTTCTAGTCCCGAGTAAAATATATCTCAACAATATGAAATTCGAATTCCCTTTTCCAAAAACATTTTAATACAAAATGATCACCAAAAAAACTTATACCAAAAAATCATGAAACCCATCAAAATATTTTAATACAAGATAGTTTCATAAGTAGATCCCAATCCCAAAACCATTCCTTTGTTCAAATTCATTTCCATATTTTATCCAATATCAATTAAGTATGAGGATGTGTTGTGCATCACAATAGACATGGGGGTTCATCTTTATTAAAGGGGAAAATTATGGAAGCGCTAGGTGAAATCACGTTTCAATATTAATATTAGTATTCATTTTTTTTGTATAAATTTTTTTTTCAATTTTTCCATGGTAATTGAAGTTGCACTCAAAAGAGTCAACCCCTGTAGCGAGACTTTGCCGATGACTCCTTGGCTCAATGACCTCAGGGCACCAAGTGAAGCCCACATACTCAGGCATCATCTTGAGTTAACTCAGTCAAAAACAAATTCAAATTACCATAAATAGAGATACAATTACTAACTCTGGACCAGAAAACTATGGATTCACGATCCCCAAGTGCCGAAAGCCACACATTAGGTCATTTCATTGCTCTACACGCAATTTTTTTTTAATTTTTAATTTTAATTTTTTTTGAATACTCATATTAAACTAAAATGATCACCAAACCTATGATATTTATTTAGGGGACCCCATGAACTCAAAATAATACCCCACTATCCAGAGGAAGTACATTGCGATCTTTTTTTTATTTGGATGAAAATATAAACGATGAAATATCACATTGGACAACCACACTTTCCAAAATCTATGCTCATGAAATTATACAAGGATTAAAATCAGAATCAAGGTATGATAAATTATTTGATATTCAGTTTCCAAGTGTGCAATGTGTATTACCATGTTCAAAGTTAAAGGAATTTTTCCTTCCATTTACACATTTTTTTTTTCAAATCATTCATTTTTTTTGACACAAAATCATTTTTTTATTTTATCTCCCCCCAACTTAAAATAACACTGTCCCTAGTGTTTAAAGAAAAGAAAATTTATAAGGGGGTAGAGGTATAGAATGAATGTTCAAAAAGGAAATTTAAAATGAGGGTCATGGAATGAAGTCACCTGGTGGTTGAAGTTTGAAGTTCTTGCTGCTCCAATTTAGTCCTTTGATATCCATGTCGCTTGCAGAGTTCCCTAATGGAAAAATGAAAACAAACAAACAAAACAAAAGAGTATATATATATATATAAGTAAAATACAAGTATATATATATAATAAAATAAACTGATGATATATTCTCTTCTTTTTAAATTTCTGGATAAGGTATTACTCAAGGATCACGCCACGTGACACAGATGAATATGGTGCTCCCCTTTCATACCCATCCATACTCATAACAGAAGAACAGGTCAACAGTCTATATATATTTTTTAAATATAAAAATTATTAATTAAAATATAAATTTTATTAAAACAACAAAATGATAGGAAACTTGAAAACCATGGGTTTCCTCCCATGCAGTGCTTTTTTTAACGTCGTTAGCTTGACCTGAACCCCCCAACTTATCCAATACCAACTTTCAACATTTTAAGGACCACATGTTTCACCACTTCTACTAGGTTGAGATTCATTCTATTTTTATAATTTTTTTCATACACAAACCTATGTTCTAAAATGAGTGGTAAAATCAAATTAATATCATAAATGGTTGATCCTATTTCCTCTGTGGTCTTTCCTAAGACATCAATGATCATTCCAACCTTTTTGGTTTCAAGAGAAGAATGAATTCCAATTGAAAGGTCATGATTATACCATATGAATGGATTCTTTAGAGGGGAGGGAAGGACAATAATTTTGAGCTCAGGTTGGATAAGACATTTAGGCACAAGTTGATATTTTGAATCCAACTCAGTTTCATTTTCCAAAATTCTCAAAAAAATGGGTTCATTTTTAATAGAAGATTCAACCAAAAAATTAGAAAGAACAGTTTCAGGAATGGGTATGGACTCAAAGTTTGTGATTTCTCTTAATGGTTCAGTGATTTGTGTCTTTTAAAAATCATAAATGGAGTTATACTCAGGAGACTCAATCCATGATGTCAAATTTCCCTCTTGTGAATACAAAAAATCAGTTTCCTCTTGATTTAAACACCCATAAACAATTCCATGATCCTCCTCATCTTCCCCTAATATAAAGGTTTTCTCTTCAGTAAATTCATAAGAGGTTTGTGGGAAACTAGACACTTCGCATAAGGTTATGGAAGGGTCAGTTTGTGTAGGGATGGGTTGCTCACAAGTTTTAATTCTTTGTAGTTCTAAACTCAATGATGAAACCTAAAAATTAATTATCTCCATTTGTTGACATAGTTTTTCAAGTAATGGATGCGGATTAGTATGGATAAGGGGTTGAGACAGATGGTCTATTCTAGGAGGATAACTATGTTGTTGGAATTACATAGGAGGATGTTCAAATTGGATTTTTGGGGATTGAAACTCATAATAGGATTGAATGTTTTGTGGATCATATGAATAAAAACATTGTGGTTCAGTATGTTGTTGATGATCCCACAAGTAGGAATTAGGATGGTCATTGTACATCACACTTGGTGTAGAGTGATCAAAGTAGGGAGAGGTTCCCCATGTTTGGATTTGTTCAAAAGGGTTTTCCATAGGATTGAAATTTGTGGTGAGATAAGAGAAGAGGGATGAAAAAAAAGAATGATAGTGTCTAAGATAACTTACTTAGTTCCCCGGAAATGGTTCCAAAATTTGATTCTCGCTCAAATTTACCCAAGAGAAGAAGGTAAGACGGTCCTTGTAGTTTAGATTGGGTTATCGAATCCACAGAGACCTAAGAAAAAAACCTATAGACACGTACATTCTATGGACTATTTTCGGCTATGAAGTGGCCAAATTGGATTGATTTTGGATACGTTTAAAAGATATCTAATAGATTTAAGTTAATTCAATTTAAAATAATGAGTTGATCCTAGGTTATCACTCGGGGTGGATTGGACGCATTTCCTTTTTAATGATTTCAATTTCTTATATTTGAGATGAGTTCATTTAAGGAGATAAAACAACATCATCACTTACTGGTTTAATTCCTACACCCTTTAATACTAATCACCTATACACTTTAAGGATCAAAGTTTTGATCACTTCAAGGTAAAGGTTCTTATTAGTACTTGAAGTGTGTGGCCTTAAATTCAACAAGGACGATGGAGTTTAAAAACCATCAAATAAAAATCTCAATTAAAGAAGTGATTATACATTAATGAGGTGATAAATAACATCCAATCCAGCCCATTGCTACTCCCTTGGATCAACCCATAAGTGGGTTATCCCTTTATTGATCCCATGGTTTCAATGGAAGCGGAAAGTAGACTCTTGAGGGAAGAAATGGAAAAGTAAAAAAAATGCAATAAAATAACAATCACTCCACCGTTGTGTGATAATCTCACAAGGTTTGGTATCACCAAGTTCACACCTTGAACCAACAGTATCAAAGTGATAAGAAGAATAACAGAATAATCAGAGAAGAAGAACTTTTATTAAGAAACAAGGATGATTTAAAACAACTTACATGTGGAAGATAAATTTGAGACAACAAAACCGCAGCATAACATTACAATGAAAGAAAGCTCAAAGATTATCAACTTCTCCACAACCACTTCCATAAATAGGCATTTTTGAAGCCTTGGGTCTATCCTCCAACAGAACAAAGCATACCACTTGATTATGGTAGGCCTAGGGTGGTGGAAAGTTTGTGGAAAGAAGACTTTTCCACCCTTGACCCGAAAATGCATCCAGCTTTCATGCACCGAACATACACGCTTGAAACACCTTCTAGATGGCCGAATTTGGGTGGTCCATTGAAGACTTAAATTAAAATCCCGATGTACTATAACAGCCTGAAAAATCTCATCCCAAAAGGAGTTATGGTGTGCGAGATATGGTTTAATTTGTGGGATGTTTTTCTGGGCCGTAGAATCTGGCTCAGAATTTTATCTCTAACTTGGGCCGACCAAATGACCTCCATGGAGGCCGAATTAGCATTAGATCCTGAAAAGTGATTTGTTCCTATACATGGATTATATCGTCCCATGATATTTGGGATTAATTGGGCCTGTATGTTGGGCCCCACAGTCTCATCAGTGGGCTGGTGTCCAATATGCCTTCTCTAGCATCGCTTCCTTTCATCACAAAATATCCCCATCTTCTTCCATGAATTTTCCATTGATCCCTGAATGAAACATGTTCATATTGGAGTATATATCAATTTCCAAAAATATCAAATTAAAATATGTATAATCAGTTAATCATTGGGTACTTCAAATGATGTTCAAAAATTTACCACATAATAGTGCATTTTAAGAAGGTATTACAATCATAATGTGAAATAATGTTCAAAGTGTAAAATTCACTAAAATGGTGTTTATGAATAATAAATAACATGAATATTATATATATTAACAATGAATATTATCCTCATTTAGTGGAAAATCAAGGATCATAATCACGAATCATGTCATAAAGATTGGTAGTTCAAAATACACGAATCATATGGAAGTCAAAGAGCATAAGTCATAACAACATAGCCTAGAAATAAGGAATAGAATTTTGGTATAAACATCAACTTACAACATTTTGAACATGTGTAAATAGAAATATGTTATCTTATTTAGTTAAGGATATGAATTCAGAATACCACCTAAATTTATGGACATGCAACTAGGTATAAGCATAACATTGTAAAAATGTAATTAGGGTCATGCATAAAAATCATTCCCTAAAAGTCAAGGATCATTTCCAAAACTTATTAGGGAACTTCATGAGGACTAAAACTACTAGGTGAGACACAACACCATCCCCAGTCATAGTATTTTCCTTATAAGGGACCAGATTTCTCCATATTCTCATAGTGTATAGGGTTCCCCATCTTCCCATAGTAGATCAGGACACACCTATTATCCATTTTAAATCAAGACGCACCTGTTTCCCATTATGGATCAATCTTTTCAACTTGTTTACCATCATTATATCACGAGATATAGATATTTTCCCAATTAATTTGAGGGAGATATAGTTCCAAACCATCATATAATAAAATCATACATATATGTGCCATAAGATAATAAAACTTGAATCATATCATGAACCACAAATAGATTGGTTTCATAAACATCATATCATAACCCATGAAATTAAATATGTATCATAAACATTTCATTATATCATTACCTATGGAAAATATATAGGTCTCATAATCATTTTATCAAAGCATAACTCATGAAAATAATCCGGTTTCAAAATCATATAACCCATGGAGGAGAATAATGTTTCTTGAACATCATACCATAAAAACAAAAAACCATTAAAGAAATAATATGAATGGTATTATTGGATAATGTACCAAATAAATCTTAAAATAAATCAAAGTATGACACATTATATGGATAAGTATTTTAAAATATCACTTGGAATATTTCTTATGAAAAATTTCCTTTAAAAATCCCTTACAAAAAGTATTTTAAAAAAAATCCATTTCTTATAAATAAATAATTGGAAATTCATTTATAAAATTTATTAATGAAAATATATTTTCTACTTTGAAAAAATTCTTGCTAAAACATAAATCATTTTGAAAACAATTTTCTTTGAAAATAACTTTGAAAACTTATAAATAAAAATTAAAAATATTGTGGAAACATTTTTCTTTGAAAATGTATTTTAAAACTTATAAAGAATGTTTGAAAACATTTTAAATTTTTTTTCTTTTAAGATACTTTAAAATATTGAAAACATTTTGAAATAATTTTTCTTTGAAAACACTTTGAAAACTTATAAATAAATCTTGAAAAACATTTAAACATAATTTTTTTTGAAAACCTTTTACTTTGAAGACCACTTAAAAATAAAAAAAATAAAAAATTTTAGGAAAAATTTTCTTTAAAAATAATCTTGTAAACATAAAAATAAAGATTCAAGGAACTGATGGAAATGATGGTGGGTAAGTCTGTATATGCTGAGCATTCTGTTTTACACCTTAAAATGTTTAGAAAAGAGCCTTGATCTTAAAATGACAAAAATATTCATTTTAAAACCATTTTTGAAAAAGTAAAAAATGGGTAAAAATGTCGTTAAAAAATAATAGGTTAATATTAGAACATTTTTGAAAACATTTTTATAAAACAAATTTTTTAAATAATATAGATTTCCGACCTAAAGGAGTCATAAAGATAGATCTTCTTAAAAACATTTTATTAATTATATTAAGTACTAAAGAGTGGAAAAATGTTACCATTACATGGATATTACATGAATAACCGAAGGATGAGAAAATTTATGAGTTTTATTAGGTGATTTATTATGATATTTCATCAATTCAAGTATAATCATAAATAGTCCTGATAAACGATGAGATTTTAGCAATGAACTATTACCACTTTGGTAACGTTAAATCATAATCCTCATGAAACAATAACACTAAATGAAGATTAAAATATAATTAAAGTAACTAAATTAATGATATAACATGTAAAATGGAATTATATACTACCTATAGAAAAATATAGATTCATAATATGACATGTATATCAAAGAAGGAAAATTGAGACAAAATCACTTTATCGATTTGGAAACTTTTGAACCATAAAACCCATGAAAAAATCATCAAATTGGTATTAAAATAACCATAAATTTAATAATAATAATAATAAAAATTAATGGGCATTATATAAACCACAAAAAAGAAATGAGTGGTTAATAAGGCATAAGTCTCACAGAAATAAAATGGAGATAAGGAAACCCTTACCTTAAGTCTCGATTTTTCTTCAAAAAAGTTTAAACCTCCTATATAATAAATATAAGTTTATTATAAATCTAAAAAATAACCATATTATTATATATAATACCACATATTATTCACTTGTGACTTTATATTGACTATTTATTATCAATTCCATGTTAAAATAACATTTTGGATAATAAACGCTTTGTTTATCATATGTGTTTTGACTTGTTATTCTTGATACTCTTACTTATATAATGATTTAGTTATTTAAATAAATTAAAAAATTATTTATATATAATATATATTAAGTATATAAATATTTATAATAATCTATAAAATATCGAAATATGAAATGGAATACACCGTTCATGGAGACGGTAGGCTATACATATACATGAATGTTGTTTCTGTTTTCTTGTCGTATTGAAAGAAAGAAGGTAAATGACATATAAGAATATATATATATATATATATATATATATTTATAGTAGCATTATGATGTCATAAATATCATATAAGTTCACTATAACCATCCTTAATATATTTTATATAATGTGTGAATGAATCACATCACTTTGAGGAGGTGATAGTCCACATGTCCGCAAACAATGTTATTCTATTTACACAGAATGGAAAGCATAAAGGTTTGTTTATATAATAATAAAATAAGAATAAATACATCATAAATATCATATATATCATATAAAAATATTTTTCCATCATAATTACTAACCATGAGGGTGTTAAAATAAAAAGGAACAATATCATTCCATGAGGCGGTTGTTCGATGTACATAAACAGTAAGTTTGTTACCCATTTGATGGAAGTGTGTGTTGGTGTCGGTAAAACACTTAGAAGGAAATAATCTCAGAATATTTAGGATACTTATGTTGTTTTATGATCATGGAATAATAATATTTGATTTTTTGTATAAATAAAATATAACAAAATATCTTTTGGGAGAATGTTATCTCTTATTTAGGTAACTCCTTTTAGTTTTCACAAAAGGAATTCCTTGGTTGGATTTATAAAAAAATGGTAGCTTCTAGGATTAAGGTAGGAAATTTGGGAGATTATTTTCTAAAAACTTTTATGATCCAAAGTGTATTTATAGGTGTGAGGAAGTGAGTTGGGGGGGGGGGGGTGAGTTCCCTTTTATAGTGGATGAGGAGTGACATTCTTGTAAATATAAAAAGCTAAACACTATTGAGAGGTATTTATTATAGAATGGGCCTCCAATAATTGTATAAATTTTTTCCAATAGGGTAAATGGTCTAAACATGTATAGAAAATGTCTTTTTGAAAAGTTTATAGGTCATTTGGCCTCTTAATATTAAATTTTAACCATTAAGAAAACTAATTTTTACCTTAATCACTTTAATTTTTTTAATTACTTTATCTAAATTTTTTGGTCAAAAACTAAGTTGACCATATTATAAATTATAAAATATTATAATTAAAAATATGGAATCCATTTTTTTTAAATTATAATAAAATAAGTGGCATCAATTAATTTAAAATCAATCCCGCAGATGTGTCGTGATAATGAGGTTTTAAGAGAAAATGTTTAAAAGTATGAATTGATTTCATGTCAAATTACAATGTGAAATTGGTTACAAAAAACTAAATTTGATTAATTTATATATAATTGATCTAATTAAACCAAATAATAATATAATTTAACTACATAAATAATTTAGCTGAAAAATAAGTTTTAAATTAAAATTCAGTATTTTTCACTATTCATCCAAAAATGAAATATTTTAGAAAAATATCAAAAAATCACCTGAAGTAAATTTTTATATTAATATTTAAAATATGAAGTTTAATTTTTTCAAATGAAAATTATAAGTTTCAAAAAGTTTATTTAAAATTGGTTCTCCATTATAAGGCAGTACAATTACATTTTAGAAAAATATATATCTTTATGTGTGAAATTGGTTTTATTATTATCTATTAAATAAAACACACATAAGATAATTGTTAATTATTTTAATGAATAATATATATATATATATACTTCATTAAAATTATTTTTCAAAATTTTTTTAATTAATTTTATTAAGGTAAAACTTGTTTGATTGCATTAATATAGTTTTCCATCTAAATGTTTACTATATTTTCAAAAAGGGTTTTATTTTAATTTCTAGTTAATTGGTCACCAAATAATTCATCTTATATAAATGTTTAAAAAATACTTTAATAATATAATTAATCATATTTATAACTCCTATTCCAATGGCTATATAGTAACTATAATAATGTTTTAATAACAATATTAATAGTGTATTGTAGTTCGGTAAAAATCGGCCTTGCCTATAATGAAAGCTATCAATGGAACTCAACATTATGTATAACATAATATAAAAATAGTGTTATATGTACCTAATGTTAATCTATGTGTTTAATGTAGTAAAATATTAACTTGGTTTTGCGTACACCGCAAGAGAAAGTTATTTATAGTTAAAGATATATTTAATGTTGTGTGAAATGAAAAATATCAAAAAATTAAATTAATTTGAAAAAAAATATTTCAAAAAATATTTGGGTGTTACATTTTATCATCCCATATTGTGAACTATAATTTGGAGGATAGAGGTTATTGTGGGACCTTTTGGTCATCACGATGGAACCCTATGATGTAATATTGGGTACATATTGTAACACCTCAAACTTCCATGGTACACTTCTCTTTGAATAATACAGTAGCATGTGTTGTACGCAAATTCGAGTTCTAACACACACCACAACCAATAAAACTAGTAGTTATGAATAATAATACGCACTTTTTGAAATTTTATAAATTTTATCTTTCAAAATTGACTTCATTTTTGGATTCGGAATATCTAAATTAGCTTAGGGTGAATTTTCGGTATTTTTTTGAAAATATTCAATTTTTGATGAATAGTGAAAAAACACTGAGTTATAGTTTAAAACCGAATTTTTATTTAAATAATTATTTATTTTATTTAAATTTAATTAAGGTCAAAATGGATACACAATACCTATATAATTTCAATGTAATTCATTGGAGTTAGTTTAGAATAATTTTAGATATATAAAATTTTATTGAACTTTTCACTGTCTTTTACCCACCTCCTAGGAGAATTTGGAAATTCACATAAAACCTAATTTTACCACTTCTGTGAGTGGAATTTCAAAAAAATAAAAGATACATGGTTAATATCAAGGAGTAAAATGTGGTTCAATAAGATAAAAATAATTTTTGGGGAATAGTAACTTTTTACTTTTATTTACCACGGTTAAAAGTAAATAGGGTAATTAAGGGTAAAAATGATATTATTATTACCATAACACATGTAATAATTTTATTGGAAAAGTTTATCTAGAACAAAAAAAACCTTAGGAATAAAATATTATCATTTAGGTACACTTGGATTAGATTAGGACATTTATTATTATTTAATTCAAAGAAGAGTTAAAAGAGTTAAAATCAAAGTTTAATATCTAAAACATTTTTAATATAGAGTTATACATAAGATAAATTCTATTGTAAATATTCATTAGAAAGATAAAACTATATCCTAAATAATGGTATTTTATTTATAATTTTTATACATTAAATAATTTAATTTATTAATGACACAATAAGGATGCAGTATTTTTCTTAATAATAAATGAATCAAATAATTGGTATTATAAAAGCTAAAATAAATATAATTTAAAAGTTTTGATGACATACACGAATTTTATTGGTTAATATTACATGTTAGGATTTCTTAAATGAATTTTATTAGAATTAATAAAGTTGTTAAGAGTTTAACAAAAATCAATTGTTGAATAGTGTCAAAATTGACATAAATGAGTTTTTAAAACTAATATTATATTTAAATCGTCGAAGATTCCCATACAAGTTTATAAGAATATTTTCAAATTAAATGTTTCCTTTTATAATTATGTGACTTTTAAATGATTTCAAAAAAAGAGATATTTCTCTCAAATAGTTTTGATTTCATCTACGTCAACATCCTTTGATGGATTTTAAGCTTATTTGATGTTGATTTATTATGATACAAAACTTTCATATTGTATTGAAGGTTTTGTGATATGTTTGACTGTGGATGTGATATTTTTATACCATTCATGGTTTATGGAGAAAGTATTGACATTCCGTATGCTGATTTTAATATGAATGTTTATGTTCTGTTTAAACCTGTTCATATAAAGAATGGATTGGACTTAATAAGTGATGGGTGGAGCCCGCTATAGCTCCTCGATGCATCGGTAGGTCTCATGAGACAAAATAGTGTCTTGGAACAAGGCCTTGACAAAATCTTATTTGTAGTCTTGGAATAAGGCCTTGACTATGTGGTTATGATAGTTTGGCATTATGCATTCCATCATTATGAAAGTGGTTATTGATATTTCATGTGATTATTCGACTAGTAGAATATCCATGTGAATAAGTAAATAGAATTATTTCATTTTATTTCTACCATATTATGCTGAATTTCAAGTTTAGAAGGCTTTTGTTTTAGTTATACATTGCCTTAAATGTTTATTATTATTTATGAAAGTTTCTGCTATTTTGTTATCCTTACTGAGTATCTGAGCTCACCCCTTTCTATGATTTTATTTTTCCCAGGATGTGAAGAAGTATTTTATGAATGACCTGCAGGGATAGTATCTGGGGATATGAGTGTGGAGACAAGATGTCGTTGTAGTTTTTACTTTATGATGTAATGTAAACTTTATGAATGTATCTAGTGTTTCTAAAGCTACTAAACTATTCGATCTTTCGAGACTTTATCTTTTGTGATCATGAAAATGTTATGTAATAATGCACTAACTCTGGGTAACTAGGGTCGGGGTGTTACAGTTGGTATCAGAGGAAGTTTAGTACAAATCTTGGAAGCTAGATTTAGATATACTCTGATTAGAGCACATAGCCCTAAGATAGACTTTGAGGATTAGTATATAAGAACTTCCTAGAATTTTGGTATTGTAGAAATTTTGTGAGTTTTTAGTGCAATAAATCCCTGTCTGGATACAATTAGGTAGAGGAGGATCTGGAAGAGATGTACCTAGGGGTAAAACTCAAAAACACTGCTTTGAACTTGACTCGAATGGAAACTGGTGCACAACAATGAGCCTTGCTGCACTCTTGGTTACGAAACTCCCGGGGGATATGCTTAGGATAATTCTCATTTTCATTTAAGACCATTATGAAGGGTTTATGAGTATATACTTCCTCAACAAAAACATTTTTATGATTATGGATTATATCCATAAACTTTTCAATTCATGTTAAGTGTTTTACAAGTTTGGAATTATGTATTTTGATTCATAAACTAATTTAGTTTATGCCATTGTTTATAAATGGCTCCTAGTGGAAGAAATGGAAACTGTATCAATGCACACACTCCCTATAGGGATTTCCCTCATACTCAAGATAATTATAGTGGAGCTGGTGATGCAACTGGTGCTGATCAACTAATCACCATATTTGGACAACTCACTCAGGTTATGAATAATAAACTTACCCGTATGGAGCACCCTGATCCACAGCGTGGAGGATCAATGTTAGATCGCTTCATGAGGCAACAACCACCAAAATTCAATGGGGCTAAAAATCCCTTAGTATCTGAGAAATGGATAAATTCCTTAGAGAAAATATTCCATGCCTTGGGGAGTAGTGAAGGGAAAAAGTTATCATGGAAGTTTACCACCTCACTGGAGTTGCTGACCAAAGGTGGTCATTGATTCAAAACATAAAGGAAGATGATGAAGCATCAAATACAGAATGGAGGGAGTTCAAGGATATTTTCTTATAAAAATACTTTCCTCATGACCATCGAGCAGATATGGAAAGGAAATTTCTGAGTCTGAGACAAAAGGAGGATGAAAACGTCACAAAGTATGATGCTGACTTTACAAGGTTAGAAAGGTATGATACCGATTATATACATAACCCAATAAGTAATATTGATCATTTCTTTGATGGGTTAAAACCATTTCTCTGTCGAGCATTGGTCTCACAATCCTTCTCGTCATACGAATGTATTGTCTCGTGTGCTATCAAGAAGGAAAATGAATTCTCTAAGTCTTACGACTTTAAAGAAAATCAAGAGAATAAGAGATCTGATTATCACTCTGGAAATAGAAATAAAGGGAAGAAGGGAAATGTTGATTATCCATCCTACAGTAAATGTGGGAAGAAACACCCTGGTACTTTCTTGAATGGAATGGGAGTCTGTTATAAGTGTGGTGAAAAATGCCACCAAGCTCATGATTGTAAGGGAAATAAAGTTTTTTTTCAACGTGGAATGCTATAATTTTATAGAAATGGTGAATTATATAAATGAATGTCCTAAGCATCAGGGGAACTTACCTCAAAATAGTCCAAGGGATCAAGTACAATCTTATGATATCACTATTGCTGAGGTAGAAGCTCCGAAAGACGCGGTGGCAGGTAATTTAATGGTTTCCTCAAGTTTAGAAAATGCATTATTTAATTCTGGATCATCGCATTGTTTCATATCTTCCCAGTTTTCTATGAAAATTAGATATTTCCAATTTGATCTAACAAGGGAGTTGTCAGTTAAAACTCCTAAGGAAAGAATCATTGCTATAAATATATGTGGATCTGTTCTCATTAGGGCTTATAAATGTTCTTTATTTGTTGGTCTCATCATCATACCCATGATTTTATTTTATATAATCCTCAGTATGGATTGGATTTCGGACCATGATGTGAAAATTTATTGTAAGAAGAATGAGGTTATGATTTTTGATGATGATGATAAAGAACACCTTATCTTTAGAAAAGAATCATCACCACCTGATTCTTATCTAGATCCACCCCCAGTAGCTCAACTAAATTAAATTATTGGGGAGGAAGAGAATGAAATAACTGTGGGTAAGGAAAGTAATGTTCAAATAGAGGACGTACCTATTGTGAGATAATATGTTGGTGTGTTTCCAGATGATTTACCTGGACATCCCCCAGAACAAGAAATTGAGTTTTCCATTGATTTAACTCCTGGTTCAAGGCCTATATCGAATAAACCTTATAGAATGGCCAATGTGGAATTATTTTAACCAAAGAAACAACTAGAGGAATTGAGTAATAAGGGATTTATTTGTCCTAGTGTTTCTCCATGGGGATCCCTTGTCCTTTTTGTTAAGAAGAAAGATGGATCTATGAGGTTATGTATCGACTACAGGGAAATTAATGCTATAACTATAAAGAACAAGTATCCCATACCTCGCATTGATGATTTATTTGACCAACTGCATGGAGATTAATACTTTTGAAAGATTGAACTTCGATCTGGATACCATCATTTGTGTGTGAAGAAGGAAGACATTCCAAAGACAACATTTCGAACCAGGTACGAGCATTACGAGTTTACAGTAATGCCTTTTTGATTGACTAATGCACCCACTGTATTCTTGGATCTAATGAATAGAGTTTTCAAATAATACCTTGATGATTTTGTAGTGGTATTTATTGATGATATATTGGTATATTCTAAAAGCTACGAAGACCATGCAAATCACTTGTGAATTATCCTAAAGACTCCTAGAAGACATGAATTATATGGTAAGTTTAACAAGTGTGAATTCTGGATTCAGGAGATTTTTTTTCTTGGAAATATTGTCTCTAAGGATGGAATCTCTGTTGATCCTTCTAAGACCAAGGCAATCCAATAATAACCAGCACCAACTAGTATAACCGAGGTACGCTTTTTTATTGGTTTAGTAGGTTATTATTGGTGTTTCATCCAGAATTTTGCCCGATTGGATAACCCATTAACGAAGCTCACCCAAAAAGGGGTTAAATTTGTTTGGACAAAAGAGTGTGAAGAATGTTTTGAAGAACTGAAGAGAAGATTAGTCCATGGTCCTATATTGACTCTACCATTGGGGAATGATGGGTTCGTTATTTATAGTGATGCATCGAAGAAATGACTTGGTTGTGTCCTTATGAAAAATGATAAAGTTATTACCTATGCATCATGATAGATGAAAATTCATGAGAAAAACGATCATACTCATGATCTTGATTTAGATGCTATAATCTTTGATTTGAAGATATGGAGACATTATATCTATAGTGAAAAATGTGAGATTTATACTGATCACAAGAGTTTGAAGTGTATTTTCTCACAGAAAGAACTCAACATGAGGCAAAGGCGATGGCTTGAACTACTCATGGATTATGATTTCAAGATACACTACCACCCGAGGAAGGAAAATAAGGTGGTAGATGCTTTGAGTAGAAAGGATCATGTAGTTTTGAACAAGATGAGATTTGAAAAGGATCCTATATACATGGATCTAGTAAAGATGGATACGTGAATCATGATGCGGATCATGGTGCTTGATTCTATTCCGTGATTTTTTTTGCTTTTTCGAGATTTGTTTCTGGGAAGATCTCTGGAATGAAGTCGCGGTTGCAGTAATTGCAGTGAAGATATGCTGTTGAAATCTGGAAGTTTTGATGTTTTTGTTTGATGAAGATGATGAACTGCTGGTTGGGTCTTTGGTTTTGGGTGTAATGGTTTGGTTTGTAATTGGCTATGTTTGGTGGGGACTTCTCATTGGGTTTGGGAAAGATGTTGGCCCTCATCCATCTCCTTATTTACTGCACTTTTTATTTCTTTTAATAAATGGTCAGAGGTTATTCCTCTGACTGAACTTTCCTGGTATACCTGATCTAAAAAGGGAATTTTTAGATGATGCTCATAGCTCCAATTTCTCTATACAACCTGGGAGCACCAAAATGTATAGATATTTGAAGGAAATTTTTTTGTGGGACAACATGAAAAGGTAGATTGCTGATTTTGTGTCAAGATATATGGTTTGTTAACAAGTGAAAGCTGGAAGGCAACAACATGAAG
Source organism: Viscum album (assembly GCA_963277665.1). NCBI lineage: Eukaryota > Viridiplantae > Streptophyta > Magnoliopsida > Santalales > Viscaceae > Viscum > Viscum album. The sequence continues at coordinate 672,910,459 of OY728136.1, read as the reverse complement.
GAGTCATGAAACCTCTTCCCATACCAGAGTGGAAATGGGATAATATTACGATGGACTTTGTCATGGGGCTACCAAAAACTCCTAGAAGGAATGATGAAATATGGGTTATTGTTGATCGTCTTACCAAGTCAGCACATTTTCTTGCTATAATAGAAGATCTACCACTTGAACGTCTATAAAGACTATATATTAATTAAGTTGTGATATTTCATGGAGTACCCCTATCGATTGTTTCTGATCGTGATCCCCGTTTTACTTCAAGATTCTGGAAGAGTCTTCAGAAGTCCTTGGATACTGAACTTCATTTGAGCACTTCCTACCACCCTCAAACAGATGGACAATTAGAATGGACTGTTCCAACCTTAGAAGACATGTTGAGATCATGCTCACTTGACTTTCAGGGTATGTGGGATAAATATTTACCTATGGTGGAATTTTCCTATAACAATATCTTCCATTCAAGTATTCGGATAACACCATATAAAGCATTATAGGGAAAGAGATATCGCACATCAACCTGTTGGGATGACGTTGGTGAAAGAAAACTTGTAGGCCGAGAACTGGTGGAGGAAATAATGAAGAAGGTAAAGGTAATCCAAAACCACATCAAAGAACCTCAAACTAGGCAGAAGAGCTATGCCGATAACCGAAGGAAGGATTTGGAATTTTAGGTAGGAGATCACATTTTCATAAAGGTATCTCCATGGAAGGGAGTTATAAGTTTCGGTAAGAAGGGTAAATTGAGTCCCAGGTACATCGGACCTTTCAAAATTCTAGAACGAATTGGGCTTGTAGATTACCGTTTGGAAATACCGCCAAGTCTATCCAAAGTTCACGATGTGTTCCACATATCACCATTGATAAAATACCTGCCTGACCAAACGCATATAATCACTTATGAGGAATTAGAACTGGAACCCGATCTGTCTTATTGCGAAGATCCCGTCAGGATTATTGATACAAGAGAACAAGTGCTGATAAACCGGACGACTCACCTGGTAAAAGTTCTATGGAGAAACCATAAGATCGAAGAGGCAACGTGGGAACCCGAGGAACTTATGATGAAGAAACACCCGAGTCTTTTTATGCAGTAATATTCTAGAAATTTTTAAGATGAAATTATTTGAAGGAGGGGAGAATGTAACACCCCAATCTTCCACTGTACACTTCTCTTTTAATAATACAGTAGCGTGTGTTGTACGCAACTTCGAGTTCCAACACACACCACAACCAATCAAACTAGCTGTTATGAATAATAATACCCAATTTTTGAAATTTTATAAATTTTATCTTTCAAAATGGACTTTATTTTTGGATTCAGAATATCGAAATTAGCTTAGGGTGAATTTTTGGTATTTTTCTGATAGCATTCAATTTTTGATGAATAGTGAAAAAACACTAAGTTATAGTTTAAAACCGAATTTTTATTTAAATAATTACTTATTTTATTTAAATTTAATTAAGGTCAAAATTTATACATAATACATATATAAGTTCAATGTAATTCAATCGAGTTAGTTTAGAATCATTTTAGATATATAAAATTTTATTGAACTTTTCACTGTCTTTTACCCACCTCTTAGGAGAATTTGGAAATTCACATAAAACATAATTTTACGGCTTCTGTGAGTGGAATTTCAAAAATCCTAAAGACAAGGTTAATATAAAGGAGTAAAATTTGGTTCAATAAGATAAAAATAATTTTTTGTGAATGGTAACGTTTTACTTTTATTTACCGTGGTTAAAAGTAAATAGGGTAATTAAGGGTAAAAATGATATTATTATTACCCTAACACATGTCATAATTCTATTGTAAAAGTTTATATTGACAAAAACCAACCTTATAAATAAAATATTATCATTTAGGTATACTTGGATTAGATTAGGAAATTTATTATTATTTAATTCAAAGAAGAGTTAAAATAGTTAAAATCAAAGTTTAATAACTATGACATTTTTAATATAGGGTTATACATAAGATAAATTATATTTTAAATATTCATTAGAAATATAAAATGATTTTATACATAATGGTATTTTATTTATAATTTTTATACATTAAATATATTAATTTATTTATAACACAATAGTGATACAATATTTTTCTTAATAATAAAAGAATCAAATAATTGGTATTATAAAAGTTAAAATAAATATAATTTGAATGTTTTGATGTATCCACGAATTTAATTGGTTAATATTACATGTTAGGATTTCTTAAATGAATTTTATTGGAATTAATAATGTTTTTAAGACTTTAACAAAAATCAATTATTGAATAGTGTCAAAATTGACATAAATGAGTTTTTAAAACAAATATTATATTAATAATTTATATTCCTTTCATAAAATTCTAAGGTTCGGACAAAGGACTTATATAATGGTAGGCGTATTATTAATGGAACAATTGGATGTCTCTTGGATGTATATAGTAAGTTTATTAACTATATAATATAAAAATACAAAGTGACATGGTAAATGTCAAACTAATTAACTAAGAGTTAAAACTAAAAGAAAAGGTTAATATAGTGACCCAAACCTATCTAAAACATATTGGTTGAAAGGATTTAGACCCATAACCACCTTAAACTTTAAATAATTTACTTTGGATCCATTATAAACCGAATATGAATTTATTATAAAATAATATTTATAGCTTTTCCAAAGGTGCCCCTCAACCCTCTTATAAAAGGGAACTCCCCCTTCTCTCTAATTTACACCTTAAAAGCCTTTTGTCTCTACCAACCCCTACCCAAATATTCTCTAAACTTCCCTCAATTCAACCCAGAGGCCTTAGTTTGATTAGAAGTCCAACCTAAGGATCCCTTTTGATCAAATCAAAAGGAAGAACCCGAAGAAGAGGTAATGTTTTCACGACCCTCTTTCAAGTTCCTTTCTTCTTCAACTTCTTCTTTCATTATTATTTCCATTATAAAATAATAAATCTAGTATCTTCTATATAATTTGATGTTATTATAATTATGGTACAACCATATTCAGTATTCTATCCATCCTTTGAATGAAATGTCACCATACGTGCGTACGTACGACTTACCATCTCCACATCGTGGTGTAATTGTTATTCAAAACATTATTATATGGATGGGTATGATAATTATGTGTAATTGATTTAAATAATAAATATAACATGATAACGATTCTTTATATATTATATACCATCCAATTATATATTATTTTAATATCAAAATAATGATATTGTCGCTCGTGCGTACGTACGGACTACCGTCTCCACGAACGCAATGAGATTCATTTCCCATCATATCCATTCAAGTCTAATTGTCATTTTATGATTAAAAATAATGTTTAAATAATTGATATCATTCTGTATATGAATAATATACAACCTTTCCATAACAAACACGTCTTACATAACAAAAAATATAAAAGAAAACGAGTAAGTTAACACCTGAAACGATGATAATACTAAGATATTATTAACAAAGAAATGTTAAAAGATCATTTATGATATCATATTAATTTATATGATTATTGTATAATTTAATAAAAATTATTTCACCATTATATAGGAGCTTGACCTACCCTCAACCAAGGAAAAGTAGAAGGTAAGGGTTTATTTCACAATCTCTTCATTATATGAGGTTATTTATACGTAATTATCTACTGGGACCTCTTTATCATCCACATCCATGTTTCTTAAAAATGTATTTCAAATCATTATTACTATTTTATAGACTATGGGTTAAAGTCATTTATACCCTTGTTGACTTTTTATAAGATGTTTATAAAGGAATCATTCTGTCGTTTTCCAAACAAGGTCCTTTTTAACCTTTTCGACAAAATTAAGGTAAGAATGTATTTTTTTAACTTATACGGCGGGTGTGGCTATTTTATTCCATTGTAAAATTGTCAAAGCATCACTTACAAGTTTATAAGAATATTTTCAAAGTAAATGTTTCCTTTTATAATTATGTGACTTTTAAATGATTTAAAAAAAGATATATTTCTCTCAAATAGTTTTGATTTAATCTATGTCAACATCCTTTGATGGATTTTAAGCTTATCTGAAGTTGATTTATTATGATACAAAACTTCCATATTTTATTGAAGGTTTTGTGATATTTTTGACTATGGATGTGATATTTTTAGACCATTCATGGTTTATGGAGAAATTATTGACATTCCATATACTAGTTTTAATATTAATGTTTATGTTCTGTTTAAACCTGTTCATATGAGGAATGCATTGGACTTAATAAGTGATGGGTGGAGCCCGATATAGCTCCTCGATGCATCAGTAGGTCTAATGAGACAAACTAGTGTCTTGGAACAAGGCCTTGACAAAATCTTATTTTTAGTCTTGGCACAAGGCCTTGACTATGTGGTTATGATAGTCTGGCATTTTGCATTCCATCATTATGAAAGTGGTTATTGATATTGCATGTGATTATTTGACTAGTAGAATATCCATGTGAATAAGTAAATGGAATTATTTCATTTTATTTCTTCCATATTATGTTGAAGTTCATGTTTAAAAGGCTTTTGTTTTAGTTAGACATTGCCTTAAATGTTTATGCTTATTTATGAATGTTTCCTCTATATTGTTATCCTTACTGAGCATCTGAGCTAACCCCTTTCTATGTTTTATTTTTCCCAGGATGTGAAGAAGTATTTTATGATTGACCTATAGAGAAAGTATAAGGGGATATGAGTGTGGAGACAATATGTCTTTGTAATTTTCACTTTATGATGTAATGTAAAATTTATGAATGTATCTAGTGTTTCCAAGGCTACTAAACTAATCGATATTTCAAGACTTGATCTTTTGTGATCATGCCAATGTTATGTAATAATGCACCGACTCTGGGTAACTGGGGTCGAGGCGTTACACATATTGGTTGTCCACGATACAAGCCTAAATTAATGGTCACCATATATGAGTCATATGACTTTGAACTAATGGAATGTGATTCTCTTTTGTTGACAAGAGATATCTCATGGCAGGATGAGTGGGTTTTGTGAGCAGGAGGCTACAACCCATCACCCATTAGTTGGTGAGTGTATCCCTTGGTGCAGGATGCTCTTTATGAATTTAGATTACTTCACTTGTTGATGATTTTATGGATGTATTCACTAAGGAAGTTCTTGGACTACCTCCAAGGAGGGATATGGATTCTTTTACTGACCTGTATCCCAGGAAAGATCTGATATATTCTACAGTATATCGGATAGCCCCTATTAAGCCCCAGGATCCATGATTACAATTGAAGGACCTTCGAGAGAAGGGTTTTATCAGACTTAGTGTGTCCCCCTGGGAAGATATGGTGTTGTTGATGTAAAAGGTGGATGGGATCTTTCATCTTTGCATAGATTATCATCACCTAAAATAATCCATGATAAAGAACAATTACCCCTTTTTATGTATTGAGGATCTCATTGAATAGTTGTGAGAAAAAAGATGGTTCTTGAAGATCGATATTAGGTCCAACTACCACCCGTTGAGAGTTCATGAGGCTTATATTCCAAAGCTGGCATTCTAATGTCACTAAAAACACTATGAGTTCTTGGTGATTCCTTTTGGTGTGATGAATTCCCCTAATATGTTTATGGATTTTATGAACCGGATCTTCCATCCATACTTATATTGGTTTGTGGTTTTCTTCATTGATGAAATACTCATATACTATATGTTATAGGAGGATCAAGAAGAGAACTTGAAAATAGTTATATAATTTCTTTGGGAGTAATAGATTTATGGTAATATTTTTAAGTTCCAATTTTGGATCCATGAGGATCACTTTTTGGGGAATGTCATTTCTGAGATTGTATTAGCTATGGAGCTGGACAAGATTGATGCAGAGCTTTCTTGAGAGCCACTAAAGATCGTGTCAGAGGTAAAAAGTTTTATTAGATTAGAGAGGTACTATAATAGTTTTTTGTAAGACTTATCTAGGTTTTCATCCCCTTTGACCACCTTCACATATAAAGGGTAGTTGTTTACCTAGACTGAATAGAGTTGATACTGAGGATGATGAGTGCTTCTATTTTGAGACTAACAGAGGAGGGCGTGGAGTAAATTGTGTATTCTAATGCCTTAGGATCTAGGATCATATGTGTTTTGATGTAGATAAAGTCAGGTATTTCATATGTGTCGAGGTATTAAATACCCCATGAGTTGAACTATTTCAATCATGACCTAGAGTTGGAAGCGGTAGTCTTTACTCTGAGGATGTGGAGGCATTATCTTATGTGAGAGTGTTTTTTTGTTTACTTATACCATGAGAGTCTCAAGTATGTATTCATGTAGAGAGACTTTAAATTGATACATAGTAACTAGTTAGAGTTCTTTTTGGACCATGAATTTGAGATATTATATACTTTGGGGATGTGAAACATAGTGGTAGATTTCCTTACTAGGAAGTCCCATGATCGTTTGGTGTAGGAGGCATCAACGTAGTTGTCTTCCTTACAGTTGACCCTAGTTGAGAAGGAGGGTGAAACTTTTCTTCTATTGATGGTCTAGACTCCCCCACCCATTCTACATGTGATAGAGTCCCAGTTGGGAGACATCGACTATGGGGTCTTGTGTGACCCGATATCCCCTGGATATTCACTTGATGGGTTTTATAAAGGAGGGAGTCATGTCATCCTTTTCTAGGGATGAACAATGTTCCCAATCATGATATAGGAGGAGGTGATGAGATAGTTTCATGCTTCCCCTTTGTCCATACATCCCGATGTGGGTAAGATGTACAATGACCATCAGCGATAGTTTTGGTGGCCCGATATGAGATGGAGTATGGATAAGTTAATCTCTCAGTGCCTCAACTTTCAGAAGGTGAAGGCCGAGAACCAGGTTCTGGAAGGATTTTTTATAGCCCCTTGAGATCCCGGAGTGGAAATGGGAAAACATATAAATGAACTTTATGACAGTACTTCCATGGAATATGAGAGTCCATAACACCATGTTAGTTATAGTTTCCTGAGTCAAAAAGTCTACATAATTCATTTCTATCAGGGAGAAGAGTTCAGTGGAGTGTTTCGGTTAGTTGTACATATGAGATATTGTTTGCCTTCATGGGGTTACCTCAACTATTATCTCTAACCATGATGTGTGGTTTACATAATGGCTGTGAAGAGGCCTACAAGAGGAATTCGATACCCAGATGGGGATGATTGTATCCTTCTACCCCCAAAACTATAGGCAGATCGAGAAAAATATCTAGGTGATGGAGGATATGTTGAGGGATTGTGTTTTAAAATTTGGATAGAGAAGGGATGATCACTTTAAATTGGTAGAGTTTTCCTAAACTAATAGATAACACTCTACTACTGTTATGTAAACTTTTTAGGACCTTTATGGGAGACCCTTCATGTCACCCATATATTGGACCGAGATCAACAATGCTTCTCTTATTGGCAAAGAGTTGGAGAAGGTGATGATGTAGAAGGATGAGGTTATCTAGAAGTGGATGAGGACAACCCAGAGTAGGCATAAATCTTATATAGATTGGTTTTTCATGCCTTTGGAGTTTGAGTGGGGAGACTAAGGGTGTAATTTTGGCCCGAAAGCCCAAGCGGCCCGGCCCGGCAAAGCCCGCGTCAGGCTCGGCCGGGCTCGAGATGTAGGTTAATCGGGTCGGGCTTGAGCCTATCCAAGAAGGCCCGTGGGCCAGGCTAGGCCGCTTCAAAAAATCCCAGCCCGCTGGCCCGTGCGAAGCCCACCTACTATAAAAAAAAATTTAATGGGAAACTGCTGGTAGGAAGATTCGATCCCCCAACCTCAAGTTTCCAAGGTTGCGCCTGGACCAACTAGTCCAAGCACTGCCCCTGCTATATTATCACAGGAATTTATATATATATGTATATATATATCATTATATATTAACAAAAAATAATATATAATATATAATATATATTTAATAAGGTGTATATATATACATATAATTATTATTATATATAATTATAATGTGTGTGTGTGTGTGTATACAATGATATATATATATATATATAAATGTATATATATAAAAAAATCCATTAATAATATATATCAATTAAGTGTGGCTTTTAAAAATCCATTAATAATATATGTGTATATTTATATATATAAATGATTTAATATAATATATATATAAACAAATATATTAATATATATATATATCAATGATTTAATATTATATATATATATAATAACTTATTTTATATTAATAAAAAAAATAACACATTCACCTAATGATGTTCATGCACATCCTGTAACGTCATTATTTTTTTTAAGTATGTCACAACTTGCATATATTATATATACTATACATTTATAAATCTATTTAGAAAAAAAAGTAACCCTCCCTGTACAGTGCACCCCACAACCCCTAATTATTATTTTTTACAATTTTCTCATATTACATATATATATATCAATCATTTAACATTATATATATATAATAACTTATTATATATTAACAAAAAAATAACACTCACCCAATGATGTTCGTGCACACCCCCAACCTCATTATTATTTTTTATATATGAAGAAACTTGCATACTATATATATAAACAAATCCATCAATAATATATACATCAATGATATGATATAAATAAATAAATAAATAAATAAATAAATAAATAAATAAATATATATATATATAAACAAAGCCATTAATAATATATATATATATATATATAAAGCTATTAATAATATATATCAATTAAGTGTGGATTTTAAAAATCCATTAATAATATATATATATATATATGTGTGTGTGTGTGTGTGTCAATGATTTAATATTATATATATAATAACTTATTTTATATTAATATAAAAATAACACACTCACCTAATGATGTTCGTTCACGTCCCCCAACCTCATTAATTTCTTTAAACATGTTACAACTTGCATATATTATATATAAATATATTTAGAAAAAAATTAACCCACCCACTACGGCGCACCCCCAACCCCAAATTATTTTCTTACAATTTTCTCATATTATATATATATATATATAAAATAACTTATTATATATTAACAAAAAAATAACTACTCACCCAAGGATGTTCGTACACCCCCAACCTCATTAATTTTTTTAAATATGATGAAACATGCATATATTATATATACTATATATACATATATTAATCTATTTAGAAAAAAATTAACTCACCCACTCCTGTGCACCCCCTAAGGCTGTAATTTCAGCCCGACCTGAATTGGATTGGGCCGGGCCTACCCTACAAAAAAAATTAAAAATTGTTTAATTTTTTTTTAAATTAAACAAACCCTTAAAAATAATTTTCATAAAAGAGTTAAAAAAATAAATGTAAAAAACATTTTAAATAAATTATAAAAAACGTTTAAATAACAACACTTTAAACCCATTACCCACTACTGCACACCCCCCAATCCCTAATTAATATATATTTTTTAATTTTCACATAATATATATAAATTCATAGACATATATAAATCTATTTAGAAAAAAATAACAAATACACCCACTGTAAAATGTTAATAATTTTTTTACATAAAAAATGTTATTTTTTTAAAAAAATACATATAAAAAACATGATTTAAATAAAGCATTTTAAATTATACATCTAAAAATAAATGTAAAAACATTTTAAACAAGTGTTAAAAATAGATTAAAAAAATGTTTAAATAAATTTTTTTAAACAAATGTTTGAAATTTTTTTTAAAACAAACAATTAAATTAATTTTTTTAAAACAAACAGTAAAAAAATAATTTTTGGATTAAAATATGAAAAATATTAAATTTTTTAAAAAAATACTTGTAACCAACATGCATTAAAAAAAATTAATTTTTTTTTAAATTAATCATTATAAAATGTAAAAAATTGTTTTAAACAGATGTTAAAAAATGGTTTAAATAAAAAATTTTAAATAAAACAATTTAATGACCAATTAAAAAATTATAAATACGTTAAAAAAATTAAATGTAAGAAAATGTTTTAAATTAATTTTAGTGAAACATTTAAATAATAAGGCTTTAAACTCACCCACAACTGCGCACCCCCCAAAACCCCTCATTATTTTTTTGCAGTTTGCAAATAATATATATATATATATATATTCACAATTAATATATAAATCTATTTAGACACAAAAAAACCTATCCACCCACTGTAAAATGTTAATAAAAAAAATAAACATTTTTACCAAAAACATCGGTTTAAAAATAAATAATTTTTTTTAAATAAATGTTAAAATTTTTTTTAAATAAAAATGTCTAAAATAAGTTTTAAAACAAACAATTATTTTTAAAAATAATAAAGGCCCATCATGGCCCGACTCGAAAAAAATCAACCCGACCTGAAAACTCCCGGCCCAGATTGATGGTTTGGGTCGGCCCAATGCCAGACTTGGGTCGCCTCATGGGGATGTTCAGGCCGGGCCAGGCTGGGCCGAAATTACACCCTTAGGGGAGACCAAATTTACTTGAGAATATCCCCATGATAAGGATTATGAAGATTTGACTAAGGAGGTAAGTCATCCTTAAGTTTTATTAGGCTGTTAGAGATCTTTTAGAGGTTTAGAGAGGCTGCTTAACTCCTCTCTCTACCCCATAGTTGGATCAGGTGGACGACATCTTCGATGTGTCATAGCTAAGGGGATACATGAATAATCCTTCACACATTATTAACTGGGGAGATATGGACATCAAGGATGGAGTCACTTTTGTGGAGAACCCAGTGGCGATCGAGGATCAGTAGGAGAGGAACCTGCATGGATGGACCATTCCCTTGGTTCGTGTGCTATGGCATCATGAGAGCATTCAAGAGAGCTCTTGGGGGTAGGAGATCCGGATGAAGTATAATAATCTTTTTGTTTAGTTTTTTCTTTTTGGAGATAAAAATACTAAAGGATGGAATAATTTAGAGACTATTTTATTCATTTTAAGACTTTATATTATATCTATAAATATTTTCAGAACCAGGCGATGAGACGACGTGTAATTATGAGGCTCAGTGTTCCTGAAATTAATTTTATAAAAATATTAAATATTTTTTTTATGCACACATGGTTTCTTAAATAAAATGGAATAAATCTTTAAAAAATTCTTGTATTGGAAATTTGGATCATGGTTCTTTCCATAATTTTAGGTTTACCTAGGCACGACCTAAAATGGGTCGGCACAAGGCATTTAGATAAAAGCATCCATTGGTAGGTGTGTTTAGTTAAATAAATAATTAAATTATTTATTTAAATTAAACCTCTAAGAAACTAATAACCCCTTATAATCCATGTTATGTATGATATCTAGGGTTATCCACATACCCTTGGGATCATTGATAGGAGCCTTATTCTACCTCTCATTGGTGTGTTAGAATTAGATAATGATGAAACTCTTGATCCAAGAAGATCGAGTAATATTGAATTCAATGACTTATTTTATTCATTGGAAAGTGAATTAGTCATCGATGGATGATACAATTTTAGGTTGGACTTGTAAATTTGTGTATTATTCCACAAATTGATTAAATATATTGAGAATGATCATGTTTTTTCCTTGATCTATGTTCAAACTAATCCTTTGCATGAGCTTGTGAATCTATTTAAAATTTTTATTCAGTTGTTTCTATGTTTTATCACCTTGATCATCCCAATCAATATTATTTGGCCAAGAACTATTTTCCAATAATTTTTAAACCTTTTATTTGTTTATTTTTTCCCACTCGTTCTTCATGTTCTTCATTAATTGGCCTATGGGGTCTCGGTCCAACATTGCTGGGCCAGATCAAGTCTGATCGGACTAGCAAAATCAAAAAGATTCATATGTGATAAAAATGTTTAAAAAATAAAAAATGTAAGAGGTTGAATTGTGGGATTCAGGTGATTGTTTCATGGTTATGGGATCCGAGACAATGAAAACTTGACATGGGAGGCATACAGGGTGAATGTCGAACCACCATGGATCAACAAGACCAAATTTCCAGTGACCAGATTGTTAAAAATAGTAGACTTATACCTTTTCCTTTAGTTTTGGGAATACTATTTTAAATATAAGAGGATGTGATAATGGATCTATAATTTTATATGAAAATATATTTTTTTTGTGAAAAACATGACTACATGATGTGTCCTAGGATGAACAAACAGAGTTTAGAACCCCTATGGCTGCGACACTAGGGTTTTGGAAAAGGTTAGTATTTCACACCGTGTGACACTTCTTGGATAGATAGTCCATGTGGAGGAGCACACAAGAGGGAACCCATATATGAGGACATTTCACGTACCAGAGTACACTGTCACAACCAAGGTATACACAGACATGACTTGGAGAATGGGTCGGACCCCGGGTGGCTGAGGCACATTGTGCAGTCCCTCTACACACCATGTAGATCTACATGTGTAGTGAACCATGTACCAAAAGGTAAATTTATAGTAAGTAGATTGGGACCACACGCAGTGTGGGTCCCCTTACACACCATGCACCCCTTATTTCTTTTTAAGGATCATTTTAACTCTCATATATCTTTTATTTGGACTTGGATTTTGGCCCGTAAGTAGCCTAGCCTGAGTGTTTTTACACATAGAATGTGATGGTAATATACTTGGTGTATTTTGAGATATTATGTGAGATTTTCCAAGTGTTAAACTTATTTAGGTGATTCTCAATGATTGTAGTGATCATACAGGATCACTAGAGAGATTATAGTGGAACCCTCCTTCTGGGTAGGGCATTAGTCCTCTATTTATCATTAGAATGGAACTATACTACTGGGATAAGGTATGGGTCCTCTACCAATCCATAGAGTGGAACCCTATTTATAGGTATGGAATGGGAACTCAATCTATTATTAGACTTGAACTATCCTTATGGGTAGGGTATGGGTCCTTTATTTACCACTATAGTGGAACACTCCTACTGGGAGGGTATGGGTCCTCTATCTACTATCTGAGTGGAAACCTCTTTTTATATTAGAGAATAAGTCCTCGATCAATTACTATCGTGGATACCCCTTCTGGGATAGGGAATGAGTCCTCTATCGACTATTGAGTGGTACCCTCCTACCAGGACAGGGCATGGATCCTCAACCATCACTGAGTCACCCTCCTATTAGGATAGGGTATGGGTCCTCTAGCTATCCACTGAGTGGTATCATCCTGTAGAGTCAGGTTATGGTTCCTCTATCTATAAATTTGAACCCACCTACTATATTAGGGAATGGTTCCACTAGCTAGTGTTTGTGCCCCTCGACTGTGTGGAATAGTTTCTAGGTGTGGCTTGAATTGGATGTTTCTTCAAAAAAAAAAGCGAGATATAGGGAATCGTTGATGGACATTTGAAATTTATGACAATCTTTCCTAGGTTGGGATATAGGATGGATATCCCATTTCTCTCTCATTTGGGATTCTTTTTTTAGTATATATATATATATATATATTTGTGTCCTTATCATTGGATTTTGTTACTCTCTTTCTTTGGGTTGAGTTTTCTATTTCCTTCTTGTGTCTCTTACTGCTCCCCCTACAGCTTTCGGGGCATCCTAATGGGTATGTATATACTCACCCCTACATGGGATATTCACACACATGTATATCTTATGCATATGACAGTAAGGTTAGTAGTGATTATAAATGATCATGATACCTGGTGAATTTGATTTCATATGGTGGTCAGAGTTTGGAGATTCAGAGATGGGCTCTTTCAGCATTTTAATTTTTCCAATTTGTTATTTTGGGATATCTTTTTGGTTGGGAGTGTATTTTTCCCCTTTAATTTTCAGTTTATACTATCTTAATATTTATTTTACCTAGTGGTTTTTTCATGTATGGTTATTTCTCTAGATGTTTCATATTTTTATTTTATTCCCTTGCACTTATTCATTGAAATGGTTGGGTGTGTGCGTACAGGTACATTAGGTAAATCCATCCCATTCTAGTCATTCCTTTCAATGCTGTTCTCTAGAACTTGGACTATGGAGGCGGATTTAGGGTAGTTTTGAATTAGGCCCCATTGGTTCAGGTCATGAAATCATGAGATTAAGACACATGTCAAAGGGCCATCACAATATTGAGGTTGTCATGTCAATGGTTTTTCATATGATGGATTTGGTATGTTAAAAAAATTTCATGTGATCCCTTCACATAAATATCAAAGTAACTTTCTTCACATAAGGATCTCATTATTTTCATCTTTTGTTTCATGAATATATTTGGTGATTTTCAAACAGTTGTCCTTTAGTTTCTCAAAAGGGTGTTGCGAGATCAAGGATGACATGACCAAAGGTCATTACATGATGTGTCTAATACATCTAAATTTGTGTGTTCATGTCAATATGTCTAAGAATCATCACATGATCTAGAATCTAGTCACATGAAGCACATATTCTCTTCACATGAAGATTATCTTAACTCTATTCGCATAAGGATCCTATCATTTCCAGCTTTTATCATTTGGATTTCATGATGGTTGTCAGGATTTTTAAAATTAATGTGTTTTATGATAAGGACTTTTCTGAGGAATTCCCGTGATCAAGAAGACTCGTATAAGGGGGTTTTTTGTGATTAAGAGGGATTTTATGACAAGTATTCACATAATAAATGAACTTATCATGTGAAGTGTGTAACCCCATCACATTATTTTTTTACAGTCATGAGATCATGAGTCTTTTTAAGGTCACATGACTCGTGTGTCCTAAAAACTTTATCTATATCCATTATTCTTCTTTATTTCCTTTTTGGAAAAATAATTATTTTTATTTTGGTGTTTCTTCAACCCCAAATTTTTTTATACTTATTTGGTGGGTGTCAACAAACAAACCCCTCAAAAGTGAAGTCTATAGGGAATAATAAATGATGAATCAATTCTAAGGAAGTATATTCTTTCATGAGTCCCTTGAAATTCTATTGGTTTCTCTTCTAGGTTTCTTTTGATCTTCAAATATACCTTTGGTATACCATGAGGTTCCTTATAAATTGAAGGTTAGAGGTCCAAATATTTCAACTTTGACTAAAACCTCAAGAGTGATAATATTATTTTCTTCCATGTGATTAATTCACAAGACTACTTCACACACTACTACAAAAATGGGCAAGGGAAGCTCCACCTTTTATCAGCGCTAGAAAAGAGCTGATAAAGAATCTCTCTATCAGCGCTAAAATTTTAGCGCTCATAAAGGGACTCTTTATCAGTGCTAAAAAAGCGCTGATAAAGCCTCCCTTTATCAGCACTAAAATTTTATCCCTGATAAAACCATAGTCTCATATTTTATAAAATCGGCCGCATAGTATCCTCTTTTTATCATGCCTTCAAGCTCTCGCGGTACTGTACCCAAACGAAAACTCCTCTTCCCCCCGATATTCTTATTGTCGGACCTCCACCGCTAGCCCTACTCCTTATCCTCCCCCTTAAACCCCTTCCACAGATCCTCTGCCCCGCAAACCCTACTTCTCTTCCTCTACGCTCGACCCTACTCCCATCGAACCCTACTCCTCCATTTCTCAAAGGTTGGAGGCTCCTTCTATTCACCTCCCCCTCTAGAGATCACGCCTTCCCCTCCCGACATAGAACATAAGGCTCCCTGACTGATTGACTCTTCATCTATCCCTCCACCACGATTGTGATATACTCTAGGTAAATCTCCCACTTCTTATTTTAGGTTTATTTTCGGTGGATAGGGTTTGAAGTGTAATTTTGGTTACTGCATGAATTTGTTTTTTCATGGTGTAAAGCTCACTAGGTTATTCTTAAATAGGGATGTCCCTAGATTAATCTAATATACTCCCTTTGGGGTTTATCTTATGTGATCTTAGTTGTGAGGTGAGGGGTGGTAATGCTGTGTGATGTTCTTAAGTTGTTTTAAGTTCATATTACATGAGGATTTTGGTTAATATTCCATAAGGGTTATTATAGAATGATTATCCTTTCTACGATATGGAAACCTAGGTGGTAATTTTCTAAGTTGTGTCTATTTGAGTTATGTTTCACTATACTACCTTCTATTTCATCATGGTTTGTTTTGTGGTTCTCTGAGTTAGAGGGAGGAGGATGAGGATCACATTGTGATCCTAGATAGTTTGAGTGCCATGACAAGGTTGACTTGTTTGTTTCATGGACCTTATTATATTAATATCAATTTTAATGTGGTTTAACCCTATAGATTCAAGGGATAACACGCCATGGTTTTTGGATCAGATTTGTATTATGTAATGGTGACCTTTTTTGCATCATTATCCTTTAATTTTATAGAATGTTATCAATTTAGGCCTTGTATCAAATTATTTATTATTTAAAAAACTTTCCTAAAACCCTAGGTGATTAGTGATGTATATTTGGATATCTTTAGCCACATTTTGATTGGTTTTCTTCCAAAATTTTAAGAGATCAAACTATTTAAAATCTAAGGTGAATTTATTTTCTCTTCTTCTTGATTCTCTTCTTGAAATTTCTTCTTAGGAAGGATGTGACAATAATGCTAATTCGGTTTTTGTGTTTTTTTGTTATGATTTTAATGGTTAATGGTCATACATAGGCCTTTTAGATTACCCTAATGTGTTAAGTAATGTTTTATTTGAGTATTCTTCTCATTCTTATGAAATATTTGTTAAATATTTAGTTGAGGTTGGGGACATGAAATTTCTCATTCTTTATTATGTGTAAATTGTGGAATTATCATGATGTTTTGTTTCTATTGGATGGATAGTACTGATTAACCTAAATACTATAATGAATTACACTAAAGGAAATTAAAGTGAAGAGGGAGTTTTGCATGTGATTTATGAAGTTCCATAATATTTCTTATATATTTATGGATTTATTGGTGTTGTTGCTAAGTGATTTATTCATGATGTTGTTAAAGAAATTTATTACTGCTAATAATATGTTATAATCACCTTTCATAATTTTCTAGTCACTTAAGGTAGGTAATGAATTGGTTGTATGGAAATCTATAATTAAAGTGTTATATTTAAACTAAAAATTCTACTTTAATATGAAAGAATGTTTAAGGGGGGGTTTTAAGTGTGAATTTATTATATGTTTTCCCTTTCATGCTACTATGTATGGGGTATTTATCACTATGATTATAAGGGTGATGGTTGATTGATGTGGTTGGGAGCACGTGTTGTGGTAATTAATACGATAGTGATGTATGTATTATTGTGTGGTTATGATAGCAATGATATGTCTATTTAGGCAGAAAATAAGTGGTTTTTTGGATTTTAGAATGTGTTTAGTGGTATTTTATGTCATGAAAATTTAGTTGTTATTGGGTGGTGTTATAGTTTCCTTTTAGCATGCAATATGGTTGGAATAAATGAAAATACTAATGGGTGATGGGTTGGAAATGATAAATGATAGTTTGTTAAATGATTAATGATAATGATTGGAATAATTATGTTTAATAAAAAATTAAAAATATAGTAAATGTTATTAATTA
This sequence comes from Viscum album, assembly GCA_963277665.1. Taxonomy (NCBI): domain Eukaryota; kingdom Viridiplantae; phylum Streptophyta; class Magnoliopsida; order Santalales; family Viscaceae; genus Viscum; species Viscum album. The sequence goes on along the minus strand of OY728136.1, from coordinate 672,893,078 downwards.
TTAATGAATGGATTATAGTGGGTAGTGATTTAATGATTGGTTTTACATTAAAATGGTTAACAATTGAAATGAATATGGTAATAAAAATCCAAGAAATTATAATGTTAAATGAAATGAGAAGTTGGTAATTTTAATATGGATGCTTATGTGATTTGTTGGGTATTATTTGTGGCATTATAATTGAAGTGGTTATGAGAGGGTGGTAGTAACAAGGCAATGGTTGACATGGGTGTTTGCATTGTTAGTTTTGTGTAAACCCTTAGGAAAGATTTATGTGTGACTATATACTAATTATATTCTCTTATTATTTCTTACGTACCACCACTTGAGTCGAGTAACCTCATTAAAATCCATATGGGTACTTTGATATTTTATTTTAGATACCTTTTTTATGTATGAAATTCACATGAATTATGGATTGGGTTTTATTTTATATTATATGGAGTTGATTGGTGGTTTATATTTTTTCTTGGGATTTATGAGGGAAACACCTCCCATTTATTTATTTTATACCCTCAATGCTAGTCTCCAACCTATGTACTATTAGAGGTAGGATTCATGAATTACACTTATTTTCACTACCATTTTAGGAGCGGTTCCTAGTGGTGGTGAATTATGATAGTGTGGTATCAGATCATTAGTTGATAGTTAAGATGGAGTTTTGGAATTATACACTCATGAGGATTGAATGGGATGATAGGTTAATAATATTTGTTAAAATTTTCATATGGAATAACATGGGAGAATATCTATGACACAAGTTATTATCCCCCCTGTGATTTAAAGTAAGTGACTTAAGGTTACCAAAAATATTATGCATGATGATATTGAATGTAGGGTAGAGACCTAGGAGTGTTAGATGTATCATTATTGATTATTCTTGTATTTGGAAGTCTTGTTTTATGTATTTTAACCACAAATACTAATATTTGATATTAAAATAGGATGGAGATGAATAAATATTGGATGGATGCTAATCGTTTGACAATAGAGTATGAGAACAGAGTGAAAGAGTTCATCAAGTTTGCAAGAATCACGCAAATGATCCTTCTCAAATACTTTGTCCATGTTTACGTTGTTTTTATTCTAGAATAATTACTATAGAGGAGTTAGAATAACATTTGATATGTCACATAATAGATCGGAGTTATAAATGCTGGAATAAACACGTAGAAAAAGTGAATGTAGCTACTAGTTGGGGTAAAACTACATTTTATGGATCATCAGATATGAATACAAATATGGATAATAAAGAAGAACGTACTGAGGATGTGATTACATATGTCAATAATGATGAAGATCTTATTGAGGAAATGACAAGGACAATTTAAGATGAACTCCGTGATTTCCCAAAATTGTTTGAGAAGTTAAATAGTTGTGGAAAGACTCTATTGTATGCTAGTTGCACTAAATTTACCGCATTGTCAGTTGTACTGAAGTTGTATAAATTGAAAGCTGGAAATGGATGGAGTGATGTCAGTTTTATGGAACTACTTGCTCTCTTGAATGGCATGATCCTAGAAGATAATGATCTCCCAAGCCGGACATATGAAGCTAAACTAATGCTACGCTCAATGGGTATGATTTCTGAAAGAATACATGCCTGCCCAAAAGATTGTATATTGTTTCGCAAGGAGAAAAAATCACTTAAATAATTCCCAAAGTGTGGTGCTTCTCAATACAAGAAATATTAATCTAGTCCTACGAATGTTGTATGGTACTTTCCAATCATTCCAAGGTTTAGGGGTCTATATAGAAGTGAAGAAACTACAAGACAATTATCATGGCATGCAGATAAAAGAAATAAATATGGGAAATTACGTCATCTGGTCGACTCTCCTCAATGGAAGAAAATTGATCATGAGTATCTTGAATTTGGAAATGAGCCGAGAAACCTTCATCTTACGTTATCTACAGATGGAGTGAATCCTTTTGGTTTTCAAACCAGCACTCACAGTACATGGATTGTTATGTTTGTAAATTATAACTTTCCACCCTAGTTATGCATGAAGCATAAATTCATAATGTTATCTATGCTTATATCAGGACCAAAACAACAAGGTAACAATATTGATGTTTACTTGGATCCTTTGATCGATGATTTCAAGTTATTGTGGGATTTAGGTGTTTTGTTGTATGATGCTTATAAAAGTGAATACTTCACGTTGAGAGTGATGTTGTATGGGATGATAAATGATTTCCCTGATTATCGAAATTTTTCAAGATATATCATTAAGGGAACTCAAGGGTGTCCCATGTGCGGAGAAGATACATAATCAATTAGGTTGAACATTCATCAAAATCTGTGTTTCTAGTACATCATAGATTTCTACCTCATCGGCATAAGTACTGATCTTGGATGACATCATTCAATGGAATTTCAGAACAATGCACAACACCATCTCCACTAATAAGTGATCAGCTATTTGAGAAAGTAAAATATGTGAACACTGTTTTTGGTAAACCATTTTCGAAAAACCTTACGAAAATCGTTTGGAAAAAGAGATCAGTTTTTTTGAATTACCATACTGGAATTGTTTGTACGTCAGAAATTTTCTTGATGTGATGCATGTGGAAAAAATATATGTAATAGTGTTATCGGAAAGTTTCGAAATGTCCCTGTAAAAACAAATTATAGAATTAAGGAAAGTTTGGACATGGTTTACATTAGAATATGAGAAGAGTTGGCTCCCATGAAGGGTGAAAATCTAATGTTTCTTCCTCTAGCTTCTTACACTCTTTCTAGGGAGAAGAGATATTAGTTTTTCAACTTCTTCAATGATATAAAGGTTCTAGAGGGGTATTCATCAAATATCAAGAACATTGTGTCAATGAATGATTTGAAGTTAAAAGGTTTGAAATCACATGACTACCATGTTTTGATGAAATATTTAATTCTTATATCTTTATGTTGCATTTTTTCCAAGAATTTTCATCATATGTTAACCAAACTTTATTTCTTTTTCAAAGATATATGTAGAAATGTTTTAGACCTGACGAAATTTCCAACTATGGAAAAATAAATTGTCATCATATTATGTGAATTAGAAATGTTCTTCCCACCAACATTCTTTTATATGATATTTTATTTGATGATTCAATTGATGAGAGAGATTCAACTTTTTTGTCCTGTTCACTATAGATGGATGTACCCCATTAAACGGTATATGAAGATTTTGAAAGGGTATGTCAAAAATCAAAGTTAGCCAGAGGGTTGTATAGTGGAGAGATATATTATTGAGGAAGCCATTGAATTATGTACAGAATACCTTTCTGATGTGGAAATCATTGGTCTCTCGAAATCTAGTCACACTGGATGCATTGAGGGTGAGGGAATTTCTGGAAGAGATGTTGTGACAATCAGTATTATAGAGCATCACTACATATCCCAGGAAAATAGGAATTAATCCATATATACTTATTATAAAGAAGACTCTCTACATAGTTATAACTTTTATGAATAGAGGAGGTTATTTTTTTGTTATCTTCCTTTCATGATACTTGAAATTGTAGTTGACTAAAGGTCCCATTAAATAGGTCGATCTCATAGATAAAATGAATTTTCACATTCTATCTTGGTATGGAGATAAAACAACCATCTTTAGAATAAATTCATGTATAGGAAGACCTACTCTAAGAAGTTTTACATCTTATAGAATAGACCAAATTTCATGTAGTTAAACATCATGCGACCAAGATATATGAGGGATGGTGTTTTTCTGTCATGTAGCTTTGATCAAATAGGGTTTCTAAGAAGATTAGGCATCTCAAGGAATTTTTGTCTTCATAATATATTCAAACCCTAAAATGAAAGGGTATATGAATATTATGTCATAATATTTCTTGGATAATGGGTATGATGCACATATGAGTGACATCGAGGGTATCTAAATCCTATTGAATAATCCAGTTATGGGAAGTGTAAATCACAACCCATGAATATTTGAGTCATTGGGAGATGATGATTGGGGGGTATAGGTCAAATGGTTATAATAGAGAAATCCTATATCCTATGTAGTTAGGATAATAGTTCATGGATTTAAGGGGGACCTCTCCTATGGGACCAAAACATCCACTGAGAACAAACTATGAGGATTTGTGTTATTAAACTGTGAATACTAGTAGGTTCCCTTTGAATTAGTCGGTCCTTCTTAAAAATTTTCTATAAGGAGGAACCAAGAACATGTGGGATCAAGGTCTATGGTGTTCTTGGATATGTATAACAGCTCAAGGAATTGGTTGGTATTAACTCATATATCAAATATATAAAGTTTTTCCATGGAGAACATAATATTCAAGTATGGTTCGAGTACCCTAAATGCTATGCTAATGTGTATTAATAAAATTTTCAAGGAGAAGGAATAAAACATGAAATTATTAAGTACACATCCATTAGGGGATGATCTGTTCAGCATGAAGACCTCATTTTATATTATTTAACATCATGTGACAAGGGAATGGCCATGAAATTTAACATCATGTAACTATGATGTTTTCATTCCATTTAACATCATATGACTAAGATGTGGTCATGCAATTTAACACCAATAAAATAGAATATTATCATATAGTTTAACATCATGTTACTAGGATTTGGTTCCTTGTCTGGAACATGCCTTTATCATATTGGTTAAAGTGGATTTATTAGCTCCCTAAGATCACATGACTCATGATTGGTGTGAGAAAAAGAGACCACTAGGCAGTTGATTGAACCATGCAAGAGTTCATTGTGGGGAATGTATGGGGTATTCAAATTTTGGTAAGAGATAGAATTACCAGGAAAATTTGGTTATTATCAAGTAATATGGTTGGGTGTTTTGGGAAATCATGGCTGAGACTAAAATATAGGATTCAAGTATCACTATATATCCGATTACAATAGGAATCAATCCATACATAGTTCTCAGAAGAAAAAATCCCCACATAGGTCTAACCCATATATAGGGGGAGGGAATTCTATATATTGTGTTTTTTATTTCTTTTTATATTGTGATTGGGCCTGAGATTTGAGATCTAGGTGTCAATATGTATCCAATGGTAATAAGAATCAGTCCACATGTAGTTCTTATATGGGTGTGAAGGTCTAACCAATACACAAAGAGGGGGAATTTTCCTTTTATACTATGGATAGACCCAGTATTTGAGATTTGGGTGTCACTATGTATCATATAAAAACAAGAATCAATCCATACATAGTTATTATATGTGATATCTTATGTATATTTTACCCTCACATATTGATAGAGGAATCTTATTTTTTTGTGTGTAAATATATTGGATGCACAGTAAGTTTTCATTGAATAATCATCCCATGTTGAGAAAGAAGGATGTTTTCCATGAAGTATAACATTATACTGTAAAGACATGTTCTGCATAATTTAATGTCAGGTAGTAATGATGTAGAGATTCTATGTAGTTTAATGTTTTGATGCTAGGACTCAAGTATGAAGAAAAAAAAACTAATTCATTCTTGATACTTCTTGGATGTGGTAAAATGGGTGAAATAAGTTATGTATTTAAATTAATATTTCAGGGATTATTGTTTGAATATTGGTGGGATTAGAATCACAACATTAGATAAATATATCATGGAGTTAAGTGGAGGGGGGACTTCTTCCAAAATTAAAAAATACACTAGGAACAAGTTCTAAGTCATTATGTTATTCACCAGTGAATCATAGAAGGGACCCTTAAAGGACCAAAATATCCCCTAAGATTAAGTTTTGAGGTATTGTTTTATTTAGAAGTGAATTATAGAGGGGGATTTTTGGACCAGTTAGTCCCTGTTACCAATATGCCGTAAGAGTTAACCAATAGGATTTTGGATCGAGGTCCATAGAATTCTAAGATAATATTCACTCAATAAATTTGGATATTTAGACATGAAAAGGGGGGAATAAATATTGTTTGGTGGAAAAGAGGGTGTCCAGAGGGATTTAGAAACTCATGTAAGTTGGGTCTTCATTAAAGATACATACCCCAAAATGAAAGTATACAAGAATGTGATGATATAAAATTTATTTGATAATGGTTACAATGTATAGATGAGTAAAATTGAGGGTATCCAAATACACTTGAATAGTTTGGTCATGGGAATTTTAAATCATAAATCAAAAATATATGAGTCAATAGGTGATGAATACTGGTGGGTGTTGGTCCACAATTAGTAATGGTGGAGGCCCGTATTCCATATAGTTAGGACAATAACTTCTATATTTAAGTTGGGTCTCTCCTCTAATACTAAAACATATACTAGGAACAAGCTCTGAGGTATTTTTTTATTCACTAGTGAATCCTAGTGGGGTACCTTTAAGTTAGATTTTCCTTGTTACCAGTACACTATAGGCAAGAACCAAGAGTACATATGCTCTGTTTCCATGGGGTTCCAAGAGATGTATAAAAACTCAAGTAATTGGTTGGTATCAACTGAGATATCAAATATATGAATTTGTTTCATAGAGAACATAATATCCAAGGAGGGTATGAGTACCCTAAATGCTATGCCAATGTGTATTGAACACATGTTCGAGACAAAGGGATAAAACATGCATTTCTTAAGTACACATCCATTTGGGGGATGATTTTTTCAACATGAAGACCACATGTCATGTAGTTTAATTTCACGATACAAGGATGTGATCATGCATTTTAACATCATGTGACTAGGACATTGTCATGCAGTTTAATGTCATGCGACTAGGAGATTATCATGTAGTTTAACATCATGCAACTAGGACATTTTTATGTAGTTAATAACATGATACTAGGATTTTGTCATGTAGTTTGACTTCATAAGACTAGGGCATGGTTAACTATCTAGAATAAACCTTTATTATGATAGTAATAGAATATTTCTAGGTTCCCTAAACTCATATTATTCATGATCAATGTGAGAAATAAGAGACAAATGCATAGTTGATTGAGCTGTGAAAGATTTCATGACATGGAATACAAGGTGGTGTTTATATTTTAATGTGGAAAAGATATTAATTTTATGGAGGTTCATGGTTGGGGTATAAAATATAGGATTCATACATCACTACCTAGCCTGTAATGATAGGAATCAATCTACATGTAGTTCTCTAAAAGAAATATCCCTGCATAGGTTTGGCCCATATGCTGGGAGGGGTGATTTTTTCTTTTCCTTCTCTCCCAATTTTTGATAAGGTGTTTAGGACTAGGATTTGAGATCTAAGTAGAACTATATATCCTTTAGTAATAGGAATCAATTCATACATAGTTCTTATATATAAAATTCCCTATGTAGGTCTGGCCCATACACAAAGGAGGGAGAATTTTTCTAGACCCAAGATTAAATACTTGAGCACTGCCACATATCCTTTAGTAATAGGAATAAAGCCACATGTAGTTATTATAAATAAATTTACCTACACAGATTAGGCTCATGTGCAGGGAACATGAGCATTATTACTTTCAGGTGCAGGCCACCCATGTGCCAAAGACTTCTATATCGATCTGATTATCTTGAAGGGGTTTGGTTGGGAGTAATAAAGATTTATGGATGGGCCTAAAATGGAATATTCATGCATTATTATATATTCCATAGTGTAGGAATCAATCCACACAAAGTTCTTATATGGAAAATCCCCTACACAGGTCTGACCCATGCACATGTAGGGGGTATATATATTTTTGAATCATGGATGGACCCATGATTAGAGACTTGGTAATACATATGTATCTTATGTTAATAGGAAGAAATCCACATATAGTTGTTAGGTATGATCCCTTATGTGGATCTGACTCTCACATAGGTATGGGGGAAATTCATTTTTTTCTTCTACACAGATTCGATTCCTATATAGTGAATTTCCAATTAAGTGATGTCCTAGATTAGTAAATAAGTAAATCATTTACATAGATATATCTCATATATTAAAAGAGGATGTGGGTCCTAAAAAGTGACCGAATATCATTCAGTTTATTGTCGTGTGACTAAGACATGTTCCGTATAATTTAACATTATGCAATAAAGACGTATTCTGTGCAGTTTAACATCATGCGGTAAGGATGTGGGATGTTGTATAGTTTAATGTCTTTCCACCAGAACATAAATTTCATGATGGAATATATGTTAAGTACTTATTAGGAAACATCAGATTGGTGGGAGGTGTGAAACATTCCCCATCCATCTTGTCCAATGAGTAAGCCATGTTAGAATATACCTTATGTATTAAGTAAGGCCCTTCCCACTTGGGTTCCCATTTTGGGGGTTTCTTGCTTAGTATCATCAAGGTTATGAGAAATAATACTAATTATAATTAGAGAAACAATCATAGTCATAAATTTCTGTTTAATACTTTTTCAATATGATTATGATGGATTTTAAGGTTATGTAGTATATGAAACCTTTTCTCATCGAGTCATTCTAACTCATCCAAATGCTTATACGATTGTTCTTTATCTGAGAGTTATCCATATAAATCTATTTTCAGGGAGGTAAATTATAATTCTATGGGTAACACTAACTATGTTAAATAAACTAATGAATACATGGTTGCTTTCATGATAGTGATTGTGGTGGTACAATAGGACCATAAAGCATGAAAGTGGTTGTATAGAAAAGACCAATTGTCCTTATATACCATATTATAGATTATATTTGATATATTATTATTGAAGGAATATTTCTATCCATTTCCATTGTGTGATAGTGAGATGAATGGTTGGACTCAATTTTATAATCCTGATACAACTCATTCAACTCAGAAGAACAGAAATTGGTGCCATGGTCCATCAATATCATGCAAGGGACACTGAATCTAGGGATAATATTTGACATCATGAAGTTAATGATATTATTTATACCAACATTATTTTGGGTTATTTATTCATCCCATTAGGAAGAGAAGTCGGTATCATTAAGAATATACTTATATATTTTGGGTACTACATCTCTCAGAAAAAGCTGGATTTGATGAATTTTTAAACTTCATATTCTACCTTGGTAGCATGAGAGGGGTGCATTCTTCTGGATTCCTTCTTAAAACCTCGGTGGTCATACGGAAAAACAATATTATAAGTATCCACATTGGGGTTTATCCTAGTAACCTCTATATAATTATATTGCGAACATGTATAGATGCGGTTTTAGAAATGAAATATACATATCTTACTATTCAAGAGGTGTGACAACACTAATTAGCATAGGGGTTGGGTCTTATTGTGTTCCCAAATTCACCTTCATAAGCTCATCTATGGTGGTGTAGACTCCTTCCTAAAATGCAGGAGAGATGTTTCAGATGTCATCCTCTTACTCTTCCATCTCTGTGTCTGTGAGAAAATCTTTAGGTTTGGGGGATAATTTAGGGGAATCTCTATCTTCTTTATAGTACAAGATACCACAAGGAAAGAAACCAAAATTCTAAATTACCAAAATCATTATGGGAGGATTTTAGGGATAATTAATTTCTTTTACGGTGCTACAAGTTCCAGGAGAGGCATGGACATACCAAGTTATAGGGAATGTCTTGGAGAAAAGTTTAATTTCTTCTAGTAACATAAGGGAATTTTTGGATATCGATAGGGCATTAGTATAACTATAATTTTATGAAACCACTTTAGATAGAATTATTTTTATCATATAGAAATGGGATAAGGATATTTTTGGTTCACATCTAATTTCTAGGATCAAGTATATTACCTTGATCAGATTTATGGGTAGCACATACTCACTGTTGAACACACTCCATGGATTTATAGGGGTGGTTCCCAAGCCATTGGGAGTGGCGACCTATATATCAGCCTCCATCATTCGTTGTTTTGATTCCATCTTTTATAAACCTTCCTTGGTGTATACAGATTCAAAATATTCAAAGGGGGTTTGTATCACCATATAGTTTTCTGACCTTTCCATTAATGGGATATTTCAACCATCGGTGGAATGTTTATAGAACTATGAAAATTATATGATGAAAAGGTCTTCCAAGAAATAAATTTTATGCTATGTATTATTGAATAACCATGATCTTAGCAATAGACATGAGGTCCCTAAACTGAGCCTTGAGATTGATCTTTTTAGGGTCCTTTTATTTCTCATGTACTAACCTTGAATGGTCATCTTCACTAAAGAAAAATCATCCCCACTATATCACAATCATCATTGATTATAGATTGATATAAGGTTAATCTAGAAACTATTATCAACCAAATAAATTTATATTTCAAAATTATATGGCTTTCTTGAAACATACAGAGATATGTTATTTCCTTGGATAGATTTTTATTGATATTGATCTATGAATGAGATGGTGGTATGACATTATTCCATTGTATTTTACACCCAATACACCTTAACTGCAACAAATTATATCTCAAACTCTTATAGACTCTGTAGAAAATTGATAAATTCATCTATATGCTCTTTTGAAAAGTGGAGTGAAAATTGTATTGATATTTTGGTTGTGATAAGCACAAACTATTTTAGAATGTCATATTTATGTGGAAAAGTATTATGTTTCCCAATGTGGGGTTACTCCTTAGAATTATTATTAGGAGATAGTGTCTAAGGTAGAGAGGACTGATGCTTGGATAGAGACTGAGAAAGTAATTATTGGTAGTGGAATAGGTTGTGTTTTCCTACCCCCTTTTTTGGGATGATTAGACAACATCCCCCTTCCAGAAAACCATTTAAAACGATTGGATTTGAATGACCATTAAAGGGATATAAGGAATTCCCATGCTTATATTGTGCTTTATAAAGTTCTCACCCATGGGTATCAGCTGTGTATATGAATTCTATAGGTATATGATCAGTATATCAGGTTCGAACATGACTGTGTCGTCCCCTATACCCTCAAATCCTGTGGTCTCGGTCTTCGGCTCCCTAGTCAAGTAAGGGGAACTCATATTCATGAGAATATTCATCATTAGATAAAGGGTATATTAAGTGAATGACATTAACAGAACCAAATATTATCTCTTCAACCTAGGAGGATTCTATTTGGTGATGTAGTTTCTGTTATTCAGATATTGAAGTAAAGAAACCTCAAGAGCTTGAGTTTGTGTTGTAGTTTGATGTTACTCTTTCCATTGTGACTTTTCCTGTATTTAATGATTATGTTTGAATTTTGTAGGTGGATTTAATGAAATATCCATAGGCACTTGTATCATAACTGGTTAACAAATCCATTCTCTTAGGGTGGAATGAGCTCGATCAACTATTTATCGAGTCATCTAGTAATAAAAATTATATTCACTCCTAATCCGAACTTCTTTCTAGCCACCCTCTTCTTCCAGTTGGGTATTAGTCACGTAGGTCACTTGTTCTTGTGATTTTAATAGTACCACATATCCAAAATCAATCATGCATTAAATGATGTCTTTGAATAAAAATTAGTCTTGAATGGTGTGAGATATCCACCTATAGAATGGGAAATAGTCATGGAATTCATTGAGTCAAACTCATTAGTTTTCTGAGGATCTAGTATCTTGAAGAAATTAATTTCCACGGATATAAGAAAATAATATAGGACCTGTTTATTTTGGAAGGAATATACTGTTTTCTTTCATTCCTCAAATAAAAGGTGACTCTAATCTCTTTTTACCCTAGTCGAGGGAGGTTTTGTTGTTTCCACCACTCAACGGGTGGCTCTGGGTGATTCAGATCCTAGATGGGTACTCCAAAAAGCACCATTACTGGTTTAAGGGTGACATAAGTAGTTTCTTCCCTGACATGTCTTTTTCTTTAAGCCATGGGAATGGGAAAATATTTTACCCAAGTTTTTTGAATGACATATTCAACATGTTATGCCATTTATAAGAACACACAGAATCCGACTAAGTATTTATTTGGGATCAGAGGTGTTTATAGCTCATCTTAGAGGCTCTCAAGAAAAATTTATGGTAATTGATCTTGTAATTATAGAGTAATGAGTGAGTATGTTAGACCCTTACATCTTGCAATAAAGTTAGATAAAATCTCATTTTCATGTTGTTTTTTAATTTGTGAGGTTGACGAACACTGTTTTCCTTAACATGGAGCTAGATTAATAAAGGGATTTATGATTAAGGTATTCCCAACCTATGATAGATCCTTTTGGAAGGATTTTATAATAAATGAAGGCTAGACCTACCAGAGTTTGTACAAATCGTCTTAGTTTTTTGGCCTTCTATTTGTCTCGAGGGTTCATCATAGGGCCATATCAGGATATAAATTTCATGAGATGATATTCTGGGTCTCCCATTCCATCAAAGGTTGAAAATATAGGATTACCAAAAATAGGCAGAGGAAAAGTTTTTTCCACCTATATAGGATATGGAATCCTTTCAGGTTGCATAGGATCATATCGTTCATTCATGGATTCAATCCATGAAGCTAGGGAATTAATGGTGTTGATGAGTTCTAGAGGAATTTATATATGGACCACCTTTTATGCATGAGGAGTGTTCAAGACTTGATATGGTTTTCTATCTTTAATATCATGCTTATTTTCAACCCATTCTAGTTCTAAATGATTACCATAACAAGTAGGAGGATATCACTGTAATTGAGAGAAGTTTTTATCATACTCAACTTCTTCATTTATGTAAACAAGTTTACTATTTATAGACCTATCCTGACGCTCACATTACACCATTATAGGTGGATTAGATATATAATAATGGGTTATAGGAGGGATATAAGTTTCCACTTGAAGGTGTCACCCAATGGGAATATTTCTCCCAAGTAATTCCTCATTGATCTATTCAAGGTTGTGTAACTCACCCTTATATAGTTTTATCATTCTTATGGGAGGTAATTTTGGACCTTCTTGGTGGAGAGTGGGATATAGCCACACCTTTCCCTTTATTCTTTGTGGAATGTATTTAGGGGTGGTTTCAATTCATCATTTGTAGGTACTAAGTTATAGTTCCTCCTATGATTCCTTGTACGTACAACCTTAGTTTTTTCATCAATATAACCTACTTATTGAGGTTTCACTTAAAAATTTCACCCCTCTTCATTAATGACATAGACCATATAAATTTCTATATTGATTGAGATGATGTTCACTAAGAAATATTGTGCGATTGTAATCACCCCGTCATTGACTAAACAGTAGAGTAGCTTTGTACCACCCATTTCCCCTTCAAGATTTTCATGGGGGTCTTTCTTTTGGACCTTGTTCTTATGGTCCCATATTAGCTTAAGAACCTTGCAAGATATGGTTTTATTTTCTAGATGATATCCCTATCTTAGATTATGAATAGTGATATTGAAGAAGTTTCTTATAATACTTGTCGAGCAGAACCTGAATGAAAGGGGTGTGTCTTGTGGTGAGTTGAACTATTGGGATTCTGACTATTGGTATTGAGCTCCTAGCATGGAAATGACTGATTTACTTTTATATGATGACAAAATGTACCCATCCCTACATGTTGGGGTTGATTTGGGTTCATTTTTTGAACTCACTAATCCTATTTTTGAGGATCTTATTACTCATAGAGTGTAAATTGAGATAAAACATTCCCAAAACCCATTAGGGTGAGGTTTTTTGGAGTCTTTACTAACTTCTTTGGGCCCTATTGGGTTTAAATGACCCCGAGGGAAGGGGTGGTGGTTAAAATTTTGAAACAACTAAGAGTTTATAAATTATATTTGTCTCTTGAAATAAATGTTTTGTTATAATATCTTATATAGTATTATACACATAAATAATCTGAAAATATTTTTTTTTCATTAAGAAATATTGTTACATTAATTAGTAATGAAGCCAATTAAAATTGAAAACATTACAACTAAAAAAAATATAAAATAGAAAAGCTAAAATGGGAAAATGTGGATCACCCCAATATACTAGAATCATCGCCCCCACTTTCAATACTATAGAAAAGAAATAAAATGTTAGTAAACCAATCAACATTATAGAAATTGGAAATATAAAACCTTGAGAGAAGTTGAGTTGAATATTAAATGAAAGAATTGAGTGGTATATATTGAAGGTAACATGACTGTTAGAATATTAATGTGACCTTTTTAATAGTAATGTGACCATCAGAATAGTAATGTGACAATTGTAATAGTAATTTGAAAATTTTAATAGCAACCCAACCTTTGATAATAATAACCAAACTGTTGGGAAAAATAGCATGGCCATTGGAATAGTAATTTTACCCATAAATAATAAATTTTGATATAAATAATATTTATAAATATTAATTTATTTAAATATAAATTTTATAATTCAAAAAATTAAATATCATGACAAAAAAACTCAAAGAAAATATTGGCACATTTTCAATAAACTGCATTTTAAAGTATTTTATAAAAACAATTTTTTTATATTTAAAATTAAAATTACCGATTTTAGAAATTTATTTTTATAAAAATAATATAATTTTTGAAATCATCAAATCAAAATCTTCTGAGGTTTATTTTTTTTTATAATTTTCTTAAATACCTCAATTTTTAGGTGAATAGTAAAAATACAATTTTTCACCTAATTGGTATATCTTAAATTGCATCATTCATGATGTAATCATGAAATGATATCATCTATAATATGAGGTTATTACCTGATATATTTTATTTCATAAATGAGTCATTAAAATATTATAAACTTATTCCCCAATCCTAAAAAGTAATTTCCAAGGCCTAAAAATCTATAGTATTATATTAAAATATTATTTTCTCATTTTCCACCATTCCTTTTGAATAAACTAATGAATTAAAAATAAATATGGTATTTAAAGTATGTAAACATTAAATTATATTTATATAAGATTTATAATGTCAAAAATTTACTATTAAATTTTTTACCTTTGATATAAAATTTTATTCAATATTTTATTCTAAAAATACCACTGTTCTTAAATATAAATAACCCCTCTCCCTTACCTGAAAAAACAATAATCTCACCCATTAAGAATACCAAGGTCTACGAAAATACCCCCCTCAATCACCTTATAATAATTAGGTAAATTATGGAGTAATCCAACTCCAATCACCATGGGAGTTATAGTGTCTTACAAGAGAAGCTACACCAAGGAGAGATCAAGCCACTATTATCTTTTCCCTCTTTTCTTCTTCTATTTCTTTTTATTCCCAATTCTTTTCAAAACCAAACACTATAAAGTTAATTATCCACTAAGTTTAAATTATATTAATTATGTTAACCTACAATAATTATCATATTTACAAAAAATATAAATGTTATACTTCTGTTTCCCTCTCTCCCAACAATGTCCCGTCAAAGGTCGGTTAAACACATACAAATACATTTCCAAGTCAATAATTATAATAAAATTCATGGATGGACAGTATTAATTAAATATAATATATAAATATATAATTAAATGTTTTATATTATTAAATAATTAGTTATACTAATGTATAAATTACGTTTTAAAAAATAGAAAAATCGAGGCGAATTAAAATATTTCTTAGAAAAAAATGTTATAAAAAAGCTTTAATTTCATCAAAGAAAATTAAGAAATATAACCCAATGATTATAATTTATAAATAGTTTTATAAATGAATATAATTCACTTCTAGATCAATGTTTTAATAAATATATTTTCATTATTCAGGAATCATAAAAGTAATAAAATAAAGCAGGAATTAAGGTAAGGGGATTTTCAAACCCAACTCCCTTTCTTTGGGTTTTCCCTAATTCATAAAAATATAATATATAGATATTAGATTAATGTTATTTAAATTTCATTTAATTGTGTTAAATTTTATTTTTTGGGTTATACATGTTTCTAATATGATTTTATGACAAATAAAATGATTTTTCAAAAGAACTTTTATTTCCAAAACACAACTTGACTCCTCTCGAGTTATTTATTATTTTATAAAAAATGATGAATTCTATACAAAATATGTTCGTATCACTTTTATATTTTGGAATAAAAATTTTATTCATTAAATCATGATTGATTAAATCCTTATCAAACCCACCCATTTACATGGGTTACTTCATGACTTTGATTGATATACATTCTATGTGGCATGCATGATTATGTAAATGTTATGATGTGATGGGTGGGACTTAAATTATATATTCCTCCAATGCATTGGGTAATGTGATGTATCTCATCCAATTATTTGTATTATGAATGAATGTGGTGCTATATTTTTTTTACAATGATGATGTTATGATTATGCACATATGTTATATGTGAACATGTTGCTAGATTGTTTCACAACTATGTGTGGTATTTGACCACTAAGACATGATGTTTCATTTATTTGAATCACAACATTAGATTCTTTTATCACAAGTTTCCCTCGTGTTTTTTGTGATGATCCTATGCTTATGAATTGTTGATGATGATTTTTATCACCCATGTTATATTGATTAATGTCCTTTATTCATCCTATTATTGGGATTTTAGCTCAAACCTTTTATTGATGTGTATCCTCAGGTGATTTCTTGTAATAAATAGAACAAAAGGTCCACTAAGAAGATAGAGAAGAAGGAATTAAATATTTTTTATGTCTTATTATAAAACATTTATGTATAAGACTAATTTTAAAAAGACACTAAGCCTTTGGATCTTAGATTTGTAATGATATTATGTTGTTTATATTTAAATTGATGCAATATTAATGTAAGAAAAGTTGGATTTCTATAGTTGGTGTTAGATCATTGTTTATTGAATATGGGAATTAGGATTAGAGAACATATGTAAAAACACTTATGATAATTCTAATTATATTTAAACACCCATGAGTCTTTGTTTTAGAAAAATTATAAACATAGGGATCCTATACGAAATTAATTTAGTGATAATTTCATAAAAAAATAAATTATTCATTCTTTGTTGACTTACTTTTGTTCAAAGATTTTTTTATTTTAGAAAATTGTTGGGACAAGTAGAAACCATGCCAACAAACTATGTGATGTAATTTGCAATGATTTTCTGAAATACATCCCCAATGCCATCAGAGGTGGACTTCAAAAATTCATGTAAATGCTTACCCAGTTATCACATGATATGAATAATAACCCTAACCATGGGGAACATACACCTTATCCCAAGAAGGATCAAATATCCATTGAGTAATTTATGAAGAAACAACCATCGATATTTAGTGGAACTTCTAATCCACTTGTCACAAAATAGTGGGTAAACTTAATGGAGAAGGTCTTTTCTATGCTCTATTGTTATGAGAAGGAGAAGGAGACTCTGACTATTTATTTTTTCTATAGATAATCTGATCAATGGTGGGAGTTGATAAAGAACACCAATAAGAAGGATGAAATGGAGGAGATAGAGTTGAAATACTTTAAGAAAATCTTTATTTCCAATTATTTTCCTTGAACTCTTTGAACAAAGATGTAAAGATAATTCATAGTTCTTAAGAAGGAAGGTGAATTTTTCATGGATTATGAGGAAAACTTCACAAGTATTTTCAGATATGCCTCGGGGTTTTTATTAAAAATGATAGAAAAATATATAGATTCTATATTGGTTTAAAACAACACATTCAAAAGGCTCTGTCTATCTGAAACTTTGGAAGTTATGAAGAAGAGTTTTTATGTGATCTCAAAGTAGATATTGAGTTCAGATAATGGTCCCATGGTTATGGAGATGAGAAGAGAAAAATATAGTTTCAATCTAGTGGGTTAAATGAAAAAGGAGTAAAGAGGATCCAACTACCCACATACAATTTTTTTTGGAAGAATCATAATGGGAGTTTCCTTAAAGGGATAGTTAAATAATTCAAGTATAGGAGAGAAGGTCACTAAGATCATGAATGTTAAAGATAAATAGATAATCCAACCAACATGATGGAAGAAAGTAAGGTGCATCCTAATACACCATCCATGGTTCAATACTGCAACTATAGGGAGTAAGTGAACTATACAAGCTAGTGCACTAAAACATAGTTCCTTTAGAGTAATAGGCATCCTCAATAACCAAAGACAAAGGAGGAAAGGAATGCTTATGCCATCATTACTATTGAAGTAGAACATGAAAATGAAGTTTTATAAGGTACACTTTCTATTCAATCAAGAGTAGAAAATTTTTATATGATTCTAGTTCTACACATTACTATATCTTGAAAGTTTTGTAGAACTGTTGAATTGAATTCCCAATACCTTAAAGTAGAGATATTTGTAAAAATACCTAGTGGCATAATCATTGAAACCCAAGTGTTGGAATCTTCTTCTATAAGTGTTTGTGGGAATATTCTTCCAAAAAATATCATAATACTTCCCTTTGTAGAATTCAATGCTATACTAGGCATGTATTAGCTCTCATTAAATAGAACATTCATTAAATTTTGGGAAAAGGAAATCTCTTTTCATATTATGAACTATCCAATGATCTTATACAAATGCAAGGAAGATAATGAATCTACTTTGGAAAATCCCTCAATGGTGTCGGTGTTGATACCCTATGAAGAAACATACCTAGACCAAATAGTTGTGTCTAAGGAAAGTATTGAAATTGAGAAAATTAACATTTTTAGGGATACAATGATTTATTTCATGAAGAGTTTCGTATAATTACCC